>CM062227.1:34235857-34835857 GCA_031216235.1 Syzygium jambos | reverse complement strand
TTCTGCGTCTGCATCTAAAGAACTTCTACGTTTGTGTCTGAAGAACTTCTGCGTCTGCGTCTGAATAATTCCTTCATCTACATCTGAATAAATTCTGCGTCTGAATCTCAAAACTAAGATTATGTGGGTCTTCAATAAGGTATTTGACATTTTGTAAAGTCTGAATAACTTCCTTCTGAGCTTCCAGAATATACATACCTGGAATAAAATTGTTCAAAATAAGTATCAGACTTATAATAACGTGGAAGGTTTTGTCAATTTCAAAATTAATAGGAGCTTTCCTCAACATGCCTGGTTCATCTTCTTCGAAATTGCCCTTGCTTGTAACTATCAGACGAGATCTAGAGGTTGAGCCACGATGATGGCTAAGCGTCAATGGCTACCAATGGTCGACCTCAAAGCTTTCACTTGAGTCTCATAGCGGCCCTCGGAGTCCTCACCTGAGTCCTCAGAGACAATGAACAATAGCTCTCTTTTTTTTTACTTCAAACCTATTTTGCAAAAAACTACACAAAAGTCACTGTTAAATGACATTTGCTTTGAGCAATTACACTTTGAGCCAAAAAGATATTTGGGGAAATGACTTTGCATTTCTCCAAAGCTCAACCAAACGCACCCATGGTGACCTAGGGATTTGTAACCGTTTGTGGACGACAAAAGTGCGCAAGTAAGAAGTCTAGAATCTCGAAGGTGTAGTTACAACTGTACTTAGCATAATAACAACTAATGGGCAAGTTATAATTACGGACTGTATATATGGCGGCGTGTAATTACTGTAGCATCCGCTACTATCATCAAGAACAAAGTCCCGATATACTTTTTCAATTTATCAACATTACCGTCATTCAAATTCCCGCCATCTACAGTCCTTCACTTGTGAATTCATCGTCCACCTTCTCTGTCGCGCCAATGCAATTCTGTCCGACTCACCACTGAAACCATCTGAAAGAGAGATCAAACCTCTAGCCAAAGGCTGTTTGCTCTCCGGGTCTCCCACCCATTTTTGTAGTGAAACGATATCTTCATCCACAAAGGCACAAGTCACGACTCCATAGCCTCGTTGCTAAACCCTACAAGAAAACCACGGACATCCAATTTCAAGAAACGTTAAAAATTACTCAAACCCCCGCCCTTTTTTCGGGGGTCCATTTCAGGCAAGCTCTTCTCAAGCCTCCTCTCTTTTTTGGGAAGGGATTTTCGCTTTTGGCGGGGAGGGAGGCGATCCAAAAGCCAAAACCAAAATCGCCACCCTCCACCACCACCGCCCCAAATTCAAAACAGAGATCAACCTCAGGAGTGGCATTTCCGTAATAACAAGGCGGCGGAAGCTAGGGTTTCGCGTCCCAGTTATAAATCTCTCCTTTAGGTCCGCCTGCGCCAAAAAACTTTTCCCGTGTCGGTTTGGTAGCTCTGTCTCTGTCTCTCTCTCTATCAGTCACTACATAAGCACACTGTTTTCTCTCTCTATGTCGTTTCCATTGCTAGGTTTCTCCAGGTACCATCATCACTGATTGCCCACTCCATTCCCCTCTCTCTCTCTCTCTCTCTCTCTCTCTCTCTCTCTCCAGAGAGGCGCGTAAAATCTTTTGTCTTTCCCGCTCACGGTTCGGTTTGCGATCCGTTGGTCTCTGTTCCTTCCTCTGTTTTAGATCCAATACGTCCCCTTGCTCTGCCTCTTCCGTCTAAGTTCTTGTTCTTGTTCTTCCGCGATCGCGAGAGTTTTCTCTTGGCTCCTGCCCGAGCGAGCTCGCGCTCTTCTTGACCGGGAAGGAAAAAGGGGTAGGAGATCGGTGGGAATAGGCCATGGAAATGCAGGATGCGAGCGACAAGGTGAGTCGATCGCGGCTTCGCTTCTGTGCGATTCGCACAGGCTTTGATTCGATCTTGGGGGTGGGATTTGATTTGGGTAGAGGAATGAAAACCCTAATTTCGTTTTGTGCTCTTTTGGGTTTGCTCGAAGCAGGGATCGGAGTCGCCGGGCGTAGCTTCGTCGGAGGAGAGCCACGTGACGGAGACCAAGAAAACGTGTGCTGATTGCGGCACCACCAAGACCCCTCTCTGGCGCGGCGGTCCAGCTGGCCCCAAGGTAAAAGATCAAGTCTTTTCTGAAGATCATGAATGATCAGTTTACTTAGGTTGATTTGTGTAATTAATAAATCGAAGGGACATCTCTTATTTGACGTTTCGCTTGTTTGAAGGTTTTTTTTCCACATCAACGGGTATGTCCATTTGTAGATCAATCACAAACACGTGGATTTGATAGTGTCATTCAAGAAACTGTGTTCTTCGCTAGCAGTGATAGAGAGATCGATTGTAAGAAATGGGTTGGCTCGTTTTAACGTGTCTTGAAATGGGATCGGCTCGAATTGTAAACTAGATCTGTAAAAATATCTTCTTGTGACAGCCGTTCTGTTTTTCCCCTGGTCGTTCCTGTTTTTTGACCGTGTGATCTTGATTTTGTCGTTGCAGTCTCTGTGCAACGCGTGCGGGATCAGGAGCAGGAAGAAGAGGAGGGACATTCTGGGCATAAGCAAGAAACCTGCAGATGATAAGAAGCGCAAGAAGATCAACCACAGCCCGAGTAACAACAGCAACAACGACAACAGATTCGGCGATTCGTTGAAGCAGAGGCTGTTGGCTCTTCTCGGAAGAGAAGTGATGATGCAGAAGAGATCGGCGTCGTCATCGTCGTCGTCGTCGACATCGAGCCTCCAGAGGCAGAGGAAGAAGCTGGGCGAGGAAGAGCAGGCGGCTGTGCTGTTGATGGCCCTTTCTTACGGCTCTGTTTATGCTTAAAGGGTTAGGTAGTTGAGGAAAAATAAATAAAGAAAAAGAAGGGGAAAAAAGAGAAAAGGGAAGGGAAAAAGAATCAAGAATGTCAAATTTGGCAAAAAAGTTTTGGGGGGGCTTCTTTAGGCGCACGTCTAATTAGTGTTCTGGCGAGTCCTTGTATTCTTTTGACCGTCTGTTTTGACCGAAATCGAGAGGAAGGAGGAAGGAGAGAGAGAGAGAGAGAGGCCAACAAGTGTAAGCAGCGGAGGAGATTTGATGTCAGTTGTTTCTCTGTTTTGTGCTAACGTAATGTAAGAGCTGTCCATTGTCGATTGTTCCCATGTGCTGCTGCTGTTGGATTCTTGCCATCTTTGGTCATTTGTGGCTCTGATTATGACCCAAGTGCAATTGAATGCTCGGCATTCGTTTACGAGGCACGGTTCAGTTATTGACCCCAATAAGATTGGGATGCAATGGGAAATGGAATCACGTATAATAAATATGTTACCTATTGATAAAGAAGTGGTTAACGCCAAACAATTTCTCAAGTGTTCTGATCGACGGAAGCGTGGAGATTGACGGCAGAAACAAAAGGCCAAGTGATGAGAATGGTTAGTTGGTGAAGTGAAATCGGTGGTCGGGAAAACCCGGCGTCGATCGACAGAGGTGTCAATGATAAAATGGCTAAGTGCCGAAGCAGAATGGCAACAGATGAAACCTATTTTCTAAATCAAAATGTGGAGTGTAACTGTCAAGTAGTAAAGTCAGCAATATCGGATGTGTAACCGTTTGTAGACAAGTGTTGCTAAACGATAGGAGCCGCGTACGGTTGGTTTTTAATTCAAAGTAACTGTTATATATAACCGTCCGTATTTCTAAATGGCTTGGGAGTCATAATTGAAATTATCTATCATAAGTCTTCACTTCTTGTACTAAGAATGAGGCAGGCTTTGCCAACCAACATTAATTTAGTTTAAAAATAGGACTCTCTCGCACAAACAAAATAAGATGATGTCATCATGAAAATAGAAAATGTATCCCCAAAAACAATTTTCAATGAATGGCCAAGAGTCCAATTCCAAATCAATACACCTTGTGCATGTGAACATCACATAAATACGAAATAATTAACGGGGATGAATCCACTCCCGGCAAAACAACGTTCAATTTCACTACAAGCATGCAACTCACAACAACGTTCATTTCCTGACAACGTGTGAGTTTTGATCAATGTATAATTTCATTATATTGATATTGACATGTAAATCATGACATTCAATCTTAATTTGCATTTAATGTTATGTAGCTTTACCACGACGACGACAGATAATCGAACGTCAACATACAAATTCAAAGCGGCGTGTATTTTCATTATCAATCCACGATTCATGATTGCATGCAACTTCAATGTCAAGGCACTTTATGGAAAAAGTCCTTTTCTGTCCCTTTCTTTCTTCTCTCTCCATAGTCTTCTTTAACCTCTAGTCATGGGGAGGGTTTGAGCTAACCTCACCCACCCCTCCCCCTCTTATTGATTGAATTTATGTTTTCTTGTTTTTCCTTATCTCCCGATCTAAATTTGGGAGTTTTATTTTTCCGGTCTAGTTCTAAATATAAGAGTTTGAACTCTCTCGGTCTAATTCTAGATTTGAAAGCTATCCTCTCTCAATTTAGATATGAAGTTTAATAAATATACTTTTGGAAATTCGATATCATGTACTATGTCTGTACAGGTCCTTTCCTCCAGCTTCAATGATGATCTTAGGAGCTTTGATATTTCGTTGAACCACGAATATTTGATCTTCCAAATATTAGATCTAGGTTTGTTCAACCTGTTTTGATTGTCTCCAACAAATAATCACATTTATCATTGTGGTCCGGTGGTGTTAGGAGTCTACCTAAACTCGGGCCGTATGAAACGTACTTTAGAAGGCCCAAGCCCATCTACTCGCCGTTGAGGAAGTTAGGACTCGTCAAGGCCCATTACAAGCCCAATGTGTGTTGTGCATCCTTCCATCAAATGCATTTGATATGCTCCGTTTGCTTGTCAGCACAATGGAACGCGATTCCACGTTGAAACTTGTACGTCGTGTGTCCAATATCATTGATCTGAAAATTTCTTTCGCTTTGCGCAAGTCGAAGTATCACTCGATACTACTACAATTTCACATGAGAAACCGATCTATGAAACCATTGATCGATCAACTAAGGTAAAATCTCCTGAATGTTGCATTTGAGAAGCTCCGACCGTTAAACCTTTTGAATCTTGAGCATGATTTTTGAGATATCAACAGTAGGAAATTACCACTATTGCTAGGGGAAGTAAACTTGTCTATTCACCGTGGATAATGTTGGAACCCTCTTGTATTATTATAGAATGAAGTCCTATTTAGGCTCCGTTTGTTTCAAGAAAATTAACTTTTTGAAAAAAAATTTCTGGATTTTCCAGCGTTTGGTTCATAGAAAATATCTTAGTTAAGAAAAATTGGTAATGGAAAAAATACTTTCATAAGTGGAGAAATGAAGAAAGGAAATCATTTTCCCTCCTCTTTCTTTCGCCCAAACCCAGCACGTTTTTTTCCATGTACTCCTTCACCTTCCTCTTCTTGTCTATGCACTCTTTATCTCTCTTCGGCTCTAGAGTTGTTCCTCCACCTCTCTGCCTCTGGGCTTCCTCCTCCTCTTCGCCACCACCTGCGATGGCTGTGTCGCCGCCACCTGAGGAACGGCTTGTGGCTGCAGATGCTCCGGCAATGCCACGCTCTCTCTCCTGCCGCCTCCGCCCCTGTGAAATCCAGATGCCTTACCAATCTCTTCCCTGTGTTACTCTCCCCTGCCCCCACGGAGCTCCCTCCCACATCTGATTGTTGCCTCTTCGGAGACGACTCCCTCACCTCGTCTTCTCCCATCAATCTTCAGCTCACATTTCACAATCCGATTGCAACCACCAAAACCACGTCCCAAGATTTGAATCTACTCGCTGAATTTGCTCAAATTAGGATGAATTCAGAAGCTTTCAGGTCCAAGCTCATAGTGCAGAAGGAAAAAACCTTAAAGAATTCAAATTTTGAAGCCGTGAGCTGAACAGGCAAGAGATGAGCTCACCGGATTTGGCGAGGTCGAGCCTTACTGGCCTTGGGTGAGCTCGTCCCTCTTCAGTGGCCGGTCGTTGGTCATCGCTGTGGCCAGCGATCGGCTGAGGAAGAAGGAAAAAAAGAAAAAAAGAAAGAAAAGAAAATATAAAATAATTAAAAGTTTGAATTTTTTGGTAATTTTTTCTAGGAAAATCAAATAAAAGTTTCCATATTAAACGGCATAAAATATTTTTCTATTCATTTTCGGGTTTTACCCAACACTGAAAAATATTGTCATTTTCCAAGAACATGACTTTCTGGAAATTATTTTCTAGAAATGTTTGGTTTTTCGCGAAACAAACGGAGTCTTAGGGTGCGTTTGTTAGGCACCATTTGCGGAAAATGAATGATTTAGCAAACATTTTTATAAAAATAGTCACCTTTTCTGCTTACAAAAATGAATGATTGAAAAAAATTTCATCGTTCGTGAATAATGAAATCATTTTTCAATGATTAATTATTTTAAGCGATGCAATCATTATTTTTAGGAAAATATTTTTTAAATCATTCATTTATGCGAAATAGACAGGGCCAGGGTATGCTTATTTTATTGAAAACTTCATTGGTAAATGAAATTATTTCCAAAAAAATGGCTAGTTTTAATAATTTGTTTCGTAGTTTAGGGAAAGTGATTTCTTTTTTACCATAATGGGAAGTTATTTTCCCCAATCTATACTTGTTATTTTTAGTTCATGAAAATCATTTTCCGTAAATCGATTAGTTTTTCGTCGTTCGAACATTAAAAAATTGATAAATAATATCTCAAAATCAATTTTTTTTTCCAAACAAACGGAGCCCTAGAGAGATTGAGCTCCACACCAGGTGCTGCTTCAAAAGGGCCCCCCTACAGCTTGCAGCATGTGTAGATCTATCCCGTTCAATTTACATAGTTTTGAGAAAATAAATGCCAATTCGACATTATAAACGTTAGTTTCGTTCCCATAGAAACACATAGCATCACAAAGGAAATTAGGCCGCCATACCTTCGATGTGACGAGATCAATTCGCTCGTACTGTCCAAGTTCATTCAAGATAAACCCAATGTATCATCACTCGAAAGCATACCCTTGATATATCTTTATTTCTTTTTCAATAAGTACTTGTATTTTGCTTGCCAAATATTGTAAAATCACAAACGAAAAGATAGAAGAACAAGAACACTGACGAGTCACGACTCCTATGGCCAACTTGACAAGGTCCCACCAATCCACTATTCATGCAGCCTTGCAAGTGTTCGTGCACTCCAGCTCATGGTGCACACGTTAGCCAACTTCAGTAGTCATCAACCTTGTATTCTGTTGTCAAAAAAAAAAAAAAAACCTTGTATTCTGTTTCTTTTGTTCACATATATAAGTCAATTATTTATTTGGTCTTTTCTCTAAGTTCACATTGATTATATACATACATATACATATATATATATATATATATATATATATATATACACACACACACACACATTGGTAATAAATTTCCCGACAATTGCCAGCTCGTCGTCAACGTGGGCTCTTCTTTCATGCAAATGGACGGTGGCTTCAACGGTCCACAATTATTTATGGTCTCATCTTTCCCACAGGAAACAAAACAAATAATTACATTTTTTTTTATCACAAACATTTTGCTGACATTTAGGGCGTGCATAATAATCATCCTTTTTTTTTGTTTCAGAAAACATTTTTGGAACATAAATTTATTTGATAATGTAATTTTATTTTTTTATTTCTAGAACAAATTTTGATTTCAAAAATAGGTTTGGAACAAAAATGAGAAATATAAACTTTTTTCATCGTTCGCCCTCGCTATTAGCTGGTTGCCCACCTGTCGCCCGCTGTCACCGCCCGCTGCTGGTCGCCTCTTGCCGTCTGCCGCCCACCGTCTTCCTCCCGTAGCCATCTACCATCCTCTGTTGCCTGCCGTTCGTTGCCGTCGTCATCCGTCGCTGGTCGCCTCCCTTCACTAGCCATCGTCTGCTGTCCTCCCTCACCAGTCATTCGCCGGCCATTGTTCGTTGTCGGCTGCCTCCCGCCTCCCACACCTCCTGCTGTACTTTGTCCTCCGTTGTTTGCCTCCCGCCACCTTCGGCCGTCCTCCGCCGCCTCTCCGCCGACTGCTGGCTGCTTGGGAGGGAGAAATTTTGTGTCGTTATCAAACAAGTATTTTTACTCATAAGCTTGTCCTGGGAATAGAGTAGATTAGCCATAAATTGATTTCTAAAACAAAATTATTATTATTCGCACCCGTATTTAAACAATTAAATTGATAGAATCCTCAACTTTCATATGCATAACTTTTCCTTTTGATAATGCGCACGACAGAACTTGATATATTGAAGATTAAATGATCTGTTTTTTTTTTGTTTTTGTTTAAGTTTGTCGAATAAGTGTTCTTGAGGATGTTACTTTTATAATTCATAGTAATAAGGAAAAAAACAAAAATAATTTGTAGAAAGGAGACCCCTTTGCTTTTCGTTTCTTTTTCAAATGCCACAATCCACATGGATTGATGCAAAAGAATATGTCCATTAAGTGTTCGTAAGGAAGTTATTAATAAAAAAACAAAAGAATATGTAAAAGGAGATCCCTCCTCTCGTTTTCATTTCTTTTTCAAATGCCACTTTTTCCACATGCACTCATGCAAAAGAAAAGGTTTTTGCTGCAGACAAAGATTATATTGATATTAGTCATTTGGTAAGTTAATTAATGCACTCGGGAGGAACACTGAAGATTATGTTGGAGAGAAGAGTGAAGGCCTTTCCAGATGATTCTTGCAAATCCATGGATAGAGCCACTATTCACTAATAACAAATTTTTAATTTTGGTCAGAGATAACACTGCTAGTCAATAATGAACTTCTAAGTTTGACTCCACGGAATTGTTAATGCCTCGAATTCCATCAACCATGAATTATTAAACAACATCCAAGTGAAGATAACCCAAAAGAAGAGGGACAAAATAGAAACTTTACTTCACATTCACTCAAACGATAAGGCACCAAGCACCATTTTGAGGAAAACGATAACATTGCTCAATAAGCGTAGAGGAACCTTCCACAAAGTACAAATTACACAGGTGAATGAGTAACCTATGTAGCAGGAAAAAACAAATATATTATCAAGACAGAATTTCACTAAACCAATCTCTTGTTATCACAGTATATCTAAAACCCTTCTCACACCAAAAGAGTTAGAACACTTCATACGAACTAATAAGATTACGAAATGTCAGCAAATTACAGATCAGAGATCTCACTTTGCAGTATGACAGAGGAAGAAAAAGGGAAGAGGAAAGGAACATTAGACATCACTCAGATTGATGATGGTCATGAAAATTTTTATGTCCTCGATAAACATTCATCCTTTCCAATGCACAAGGATACCTCTCTGTTTCTTCAGTTTCTGGGACTCCAATGATTCTTCCAGTACTATCCCTAACCTCTCTCTCTGACACTTTCTTGATCTGTTTTTTCGCTTCCATGGAGATTCAAGATTCCCAGAAAAGGTATTCACCATCTATCTCTCACCTGAGTCCTTGATATGCCAAATTTGCCCATATTTATTCCAGATATCCCCCATCCTTGCTCCAATTCGATCGTCTTGATCAAACCAAAAGCAGAGTAATCAGTATTGCATAAATCGCATGGCAAGCTCTAAGCCTGATAGTACTGGAGGACACAGCAGCGGGTGGAGGGTTATAGTAGTAAAAGGGGAAGTACGGCACAATCGGGTTCGGGGGCGGCGGCCCTGGGTAGTTCCCGTAGCTCGGCGGGCGGTAGTACGTGCTGCCGCCGCTTGGCGGCGGGTAATACGAGCCGCCGCTGCCCCCTTTGTAGGGCGGGGGCGGCAGTGAGTACGCATAACTGGGCTGGGACGGTGGAGGCGGGCTATTGGAGGTGGCGGCCGGCGGCGGCGGGGACGGGGGCGGAGGCGGCGGGGAGGGGACTTGGCCGCAAGGGTTGTCGCAGGCGGCGCACATGGTGCACTCAATCTGGTACTTGGAGGAGGTGGCCATGCCCGAGGTGGCGGAGTTGACGGCGCCGGCTTCCCGCGCCACGTTTCTTGGCAGGACGGCAAGGAGAGTGAAGAGAGCGAGCGACATTCCCAGAATTCTCTCCATCTTCTTCTCCAGGAACTATAAGGACGGACTGAACCACTTCGAGCTCAGCAAAGATGGAGATGATGAGAGGAGCGTGTGAGAGGGTCTTACCTCAGAGAAGAGACAGAAGGCCACATGCGAGGGCCAATATGTCACGACGGAATTGGGTTAAAAAGGTCAAAAAAAGAGAGCAAAAGAGGAGGGCCTTCCAGCTCCCAAAAGATAACACCGACGCGTTTCTTACTCCTTTACAGCAATAAAAAATATGTGGAGGCACTTTTTCAACGTGGCGAAGTTTGAGAGTCCTGCTGAATCGAAGCGTAGCTGGTTTGAAGATCAGTCAGTGGAGGTGTACGAGCATCTTGGACTGTAAGGAATCGAAATTTTACTTTGAATGCCCCGCAAACTCTCGATCGTATGGACCAGCAGAGAGGGAAATGATCCGATCGAGAGAGAGACCCAATTTGGTTTCAGAGCTTGAGGATCACACGAGTTGTTCTTCCGGTGTTCTTCGCCTTGATGCTCGGTGCGGGGTGTGTTCGCGACCGGAATTCCGATATTGCTTGTTACCAAATGCTTCGGCTGGATGATATCATTGGAACCATTAGGGAATCGATCGCCTGAAAGCAGTGAGCCCTTTTCTAGGATAATACTTGGACGATCTCTTGTTGCGTGAGTTCGGGTGGTTCCCCCCAAATTACTGGCGATATTGGCTCATTGCGGAGGTGCAGCCAGCCCTTCTTGATGCTTTCAATTGCACAATAGTGTCGAGGATTGTTCTGGACAATCGGGTTGGCGGTTAGCTTGGCAACTATAACCCCAGGCGGACTCGGTGATTGGCTTATACTCATGCTTCTAAAGTAGGTGCTCGTGCTTTAGCATTAGTGAGTTTATCGATAAGTGATCGACCGTGGCGAAAAGGAGAGGGAAAAATTTAGAAAGCCCTAGTCTATATGACGATACCGCGATGTGCTTAGCTCGATAAACATTGAACTTCAAATCTAGGACTCATTACATCCTCTTTTATTAGAATTTCGTGATATTTGGAGTTAGTTGCATCTACTCTAGGGATAATGACAAAAATGGTCTCTGAATTTTGACTAAATGTGCAATATGATTTTTGAACTTTAACCTAATATGTATTGTGATCAATGAACTTTTAAATTATTTAATGTGATCTTTAGACTTTTGGTACATGTTCAATTTAGTTCTATATATATCAAAATTTTACGGATACCAAAATTTTACGGATGATGATATTGAATAAATTAAAATTTTTTAAATTATATTATACATTAAGTTAAAATTTATGTATAATTTATGTCATTTTGTCCTGAATAAAAGTTGGACCATTCATTTCGAGAGCAGAAAACTTGCAACGTGGCTCCTCTAGGGTGAATTCTCCGCAATAAATATATGGCAATGGCACACACTCGGAGACAGCAAGTCTGAGTTGTCTTACCCACTCAATCCTTCCGTGAAAATTTAATACTGACAGAGGATCAGATGCCAAAGCTTTTTTTTTTTTTTTTCGGTGTGTCGGATGCCAAAGCTTGAGACGTAAAAAGAGGGAGTGACCTGTTTTTATCGGAGTTACACTGTATTCCCAATCAATGTTGAATCCTCAACTGAAGAACGCCATCTTCCGCATTCAAACATGATGAACTAGATCGAGTACGACCATGGAGTATAAATTTGGGAAGTCGAGATGCAAACCGAGCCTCATCAATCTCGGCACGATAATTGTGTTGGGTTTAGTATCTCGCCGTCCAGCATCGGTCTCTTCCTATTTTTTTCATGAGCAATATATATTGTGAGATAATAGGGTCGGGAAGGAACCACCATTGCCCGTGACTCTATCGCCGAGCCTTATCATAGGAATTCGACACCACCCGCTACGATATGAACATAAGAGAATCACATCGCTTCATATGCCTCGCGACGGCGTGTGGACGCGTGGCTGTTGTCCTGGAGAATTCAGTCTAGTGAATCTTCTTCCCAACTTCCATTCCCACTTTGTACTTTTTTTTTTCCAAAAGATTGGAACTCGTTCAGCTTTAGAATCCCATCTTTTTGAGAGGCTCATCATACCCTGATAATGGCGATTAAAATGACTTTCACTTAGTGCTATGGCGATCTAGGAAAGGATCAATCTGGAAGAAAGATTGCCCCCCAAAAGGATCATCTTTCCAGGCTGGTTCGGTGGTTACTAAAGCTCATGCAAGAAAAGTCACAGTTTCTGCTCAAATCTTCCAAGTTCATTCTTTGTAGGCAATGGCTATGTTCGTAGGAGTCGGTCCCTTTTGATTGCTGTCTTTCCACTTCGAAGGATTTTACAAAAGCCAGCCGTCCATGTACATTTTCAATGCAATGTGCAAACATTATCAGTAATTTCACTTGGTTGTTGGTGGAGGGAACAAAAAACTTGATTCTTGTTCGAAATTGAATTGGTTCGTCTCAAATCACGTCCTTGTATAAGTCGTTGCGTGATATAGTAAGCTACTATATTGCAGATGACTAGCTAGGAGAAGTGACTTGACCATTTGCTTTTCAAGCACTAGGCGTAACAATAAATGGATATACATCATTTTTAATTGTTAGTATGCCATGGTTGGGAGGCTGATTGAATTAGAACATCCACATATACTTACAGTCGAAATTATGAAGGTCCACATCGCTCAAATACGGGTTATGATTCGCCTAAAGCATAGGCATACTAACAAAATGGTATACATTGAAGTCGGGTCAAGCCCCATTTATAATATATGATATCTCATGGGTTTTTAATGCCGAGCATTCCTAAACAACATGCCGCAGACATTCTTGTCCCGCCGGAGTTTATTGATTTGCACATGCGATGGGTGTTGGAGTATATGCATTAATTAGACACACGGTTAATTTTCTCTTGCATTTTTTGGTAAGTACAATCAAAATAGTATGCAAGAATACTCTCAATACTTAAAAAGCTTCAACGAAGAGAGATTGTGGTTCATCAGATACGTTACATGATAATTCTTTTGTCAAATAATTAATCCGGATAACTTTAAGTAAAGTTGGCTTGATAGTTAAAAATAACAATGTACAGTTAATTAGGCGCACAAAGTAATATGATGGGAAAGTGGCACGGTCCGTAAAATCAATGTAATATTGCATGGTTCCAAAGTTTACCCAATCAAGTGATAATACCTTTGGTACAACAAATAGTAGTAGGACCCGTGCAATGCACATGGGTTCCTTATTTTGGATTAATTTTTAGATATAACAGTTGTCACATATATAATTCTCAAGAGAACACCTCGTTTTTGTATCTTTATGGATAATTTTTTTGTAGGTCATTTCTTTGTATTTAGAATATTTTTAATAGCATTTGTCAAATTAAAAATTAAAGAGAGAAATATTATCTAGTCTTTGTGCATTTTCCACTAATGTAGTCAATATGGAAAGATTTGCAACTCGATCTGTACTCGATAGCAATTATTTAATGACTATTCCCATCTCTATTCATAGACTCTTATCTTTTCAATTATCAATAATCATCTATAACGATAACTGCACTTTAATAGACTTTCTTTTATAGAGTTTTACCTTTAAATAATAAATCGATCCTTGTAATAAATACATCTTATGTATTGACATTTCTGAGGAACAGTGTTAAGTTTTTCTTGCCCTAGAAATGTGAACTTCCACTTTAGTTGTCTTTCCGAGAAAAGAATCACAATTTGAGTATTTTCTTAATCGTCACAGCATTAGCGTCCCGCGTCATGAGCCCTTGCCCGACTCTGGCTTGATTGATGAAGGGTGCGCTGGGAACCACTTTCCCAAAATCCCTTGGACAACTGCAAATGCCGTTTGAAATTTTTTTTGTAGAGTCTTGGGAAGATGCAATTGTATTTCCAAAAACAGAGGTATTTAGCCTAAGATAGATCTGAAAGTGCTTTGAGTTTAGAATATTTTCGAAAGGCAAATACATTTCTTTCTTCCAACTTGCAAGAGCTTGCAATGAAGGTAAAAAAAAAATAAAGAAACGGAAAAAAAATAAAAAAAGAAAAGAACAAAAAAATTATTAAAAAATGCCTACTTTAGTGCTGGTCGAGCTACGCAGGACGATCGGTATTCATGTCAGTGATTTCCAATCTAAATTGGCCAAATGGACTGAATTCGTATCAATGTGAAAAATTTTATAACTAAATTGATTCAATTGAAAAGTTTGATACCGAATCGTATCAATGCAGTAGGCTAAAGACCTTTTTTTTGGGTACTTTTCACCGTAGCATTTGATCGAGACAGATCTAATATGGAAAAACAGGCTCAATAGTTAAAAGATTTACTTGTATAATTCGAAATTGGCACAAAACTATCATGTCAATCGGTGGTAGTTTGGCGGACGAGAGAAGCTAATCCGTCCCTAATTCCTTTTCGTACCGTTGGATGCTGGAAAGTTCAAACGCAACGGTCGAGGGGGCTCTTTCTTTATTCGCAAGAGGCCTTCAAAAGCCAATCTACCAAAGAAATTTCAAACCCTCGGAGATTGTATGTGCACCGACCCTTTATGTTTACTTATAAGTGTAAATAAACTTTATCATGAAAAGCAAGGAATATAAAAGCAAGAATATGATGGAATCTTGCACTTTACTCGATCTTTCGCTTTGCTTTTTCTTTGCTTTCGGATTGTTCCAGGGCATTCTCTTTATGAATCCAGATCGTCTTGGCAAAAGCATGGATGATAGCTGGAAGAGTCCAAAGTGCAAAAAGCCTTGGCCATCTCTCTCTCTCTCTCTCTCTCTCTCTCTCTCTCTCTCTCTCTCTCTCTCTCTCACAAATCAGGAAATTACAGTCATCCACCGCCACCAACAACGTTGGGAAGAATCTTATGTTTACTTCGGGTTGGGGACAATCGTCCAAAAAGTCCTAAATTGACTGTACAATGGCTAATTCAATCCTAAACTTTTTGATTATGCCAATTTAGTCATAAATCTTTCAATTCTATCAATTTAGTCTTAAACCTTTTGAAGATTTACCAATTTAGTCCTAAACCTTTTAATATTTTTCAATATAGTCATAAACCTATTATTTGGATATTTGACCGGAAGGACTATATTAATAAATCGTCAAATTAAGGGATTAAGAATAAATTGGCAAATCATCAAAATATTTCTAACTAAATTGGCACAATTAAAATGTTCATGACTAAATTGGCAAGTCGGCAAAAGGTTTAGGACTAAATTGACACAATTGAAAGGTTTACGACTGAATTGGCCTCCACATAATGGATTTAAGACTTTTTGGATATTTCTCCCCTTGAGTTTGATAGGTTATGTCTTCTTAGATCTGGTGACAATGGTGAAATGTAAAGTTTTGAGTCGGAAAATGAGAATGAGTGTGGCGCTCTACTTCTTGTGGAACAATACTTCTTTTACTTCACAAGAAAACTCGGACTTGCATAGATATTTGGATGGAGAATAGTGAGCTCAAACCATGCCTCGAAATGTTTAGGCCAAGAAATCACTAGAAATCAGAATCGACATGAGCAGATTTACTCGGAACCAACAAGATTTAACACGGTGTCTAATGGCCACTTATCCAAAAGATTGAAGTTCATACACACTAATTAATAATGAAGCTAGTTTGGAGGATATGGCTTTGCTATTAGAGCCCTGGTTCTAGTCCCATCTTCATCGACCAGAGGAAGCTTTTCTAATTGAGCCTCGTTCGTTCTCCATCTACAGGCTATACGCATCGAGAGCGCGGTTGTATCTAGAGTGAACCAAAACCAATCAATTCGACGAGCGTGACTCCCTCCGTGACGTCACGACGATCTCGCACAACACACCGAGCGCTCCATGAACTTCCTTTCGTGATCGGCAAAGGAGCCGGATCTTCTGCAGCCGGAGTTTACAACGGGTTTAGATTCCTCGCGTCCAATGCCATCTCTAGCTTCCATTCTAGCACCAAAAGATTGAAAGGAAAAGAACAGGAAGTGCAGAACATAACGTTAAATGTTGAATTTGAATGAAGCAAGAAGAGGCCCATTGTGCATGGGTCAATGGGCCGTCGCATTCTCCGCGGTTTGGCTGCTACAACTGCCTTCGGCTAGAGAGAGGTTCTGATCACTGTTCATCACTGCCCTAACTAACATCACCAAAGTCCATGCAATGTTGAGCCCACACTCCGGTTGAAGGTTCGAAACGTTCATGATCGGCCATGATCAAATTGGAAGCAAAAATAGGTGGGGCGTTTTACTTGGGATCGTTGGTGCCCACGACCAATCTGTCTTGAAACAATCTTTTTACGTTCACTAAAATCTTCCATTGTTAAAAAGGAACAGTTTTCTTATCAAGGCCCCCCCCGGCCAAATTATTTTTTGGGTCTCTTGTGTCACTGGAGGGCTTGTCTAGACTCGTGAACTACCAGGCACATGATCGGGTCTAGTTTTCATGAGTGATGAAACAATCTTTTCAGGTTCACCAAAACTTCCCATCGTTAAAAGAATTGATTATCAAGGCTCGCCCGAATATGTTTTCTGGGTCCTTGTGTCTTGGGGGGGCTTGTCCAGAGCTGTTGGGCACATGATTTAGATTCAGTTTATATCTTGGGTTTTTACTTGGTTCCTATGATGTCACATTATTCAAAGAACGAAAATCCAAATACCGAACTGACAGATGTGAATGGCTCTAATCCAGCTCTCATATTGGGGCTTGGCCCATAATTAAACTAGCGAACGTGCTTGGCACATAGAAACCACGACACGAATGTCTCTTGACTTTCTACGTGCACCCCAATCTCCCATTTTATTTCCGTATTTGCCCCTTTCCAGTAGACCAAGCAACGACCTTTTCTGTTACCCCTCCCTTACCTGACCAACGGTACTGCAAATCAATGCACCTCCATTGCCAAATTCAAAAATCAAAGAACATTCCCATCCCTCTGCTCCAAACAACTCTCTCTCTCTCTCTCTCTCTCTCTCTCTCTGCTTTGCTCTGCTTCGTTTCTGTGTAACACTTTCAAATTTGTACTCGCAGAGGAGCTGTTTCTGAGTGATCTGGCTTCGACCCTCCTCTGTTTCTCCCAAAAAGTTCGAGGCTTTTGCTGCAAATGATTCGCTTCTTCAGCCTCCACCTCCGTACCCATCTCTTTCTCCTCCTCATTTTCGCTGCCACACCCCCCTGCCTCTCTCAGACCGACGCGCCGTCGCCGGCTCCGGCTCCGGTGGCCGAGGTGTGCAACGGCGTGCTCCTGACCTACCTCTATGCCGGGGGCACCCAGCTCCCGCCTGATGACCCGGCCCACCAGGCCTACCGGTTCCGGTCGGTCCTCGCGGTGACGAACAACGGCATTGACGAGCTCAAGTCGTGGAGGGCGTTCGTGGGTTTCCAGAACGACGAGCTGCTGGTCTCCGCCTCCGGAGCCGTCCTGGCCGACGGGTCGAGCCTGCCCGCCACCGTCGGCAACAACGGCACCGTCCTGGCCGGCTTCCCATCAACGGACCTGCAGACGGCGATCCAGACGGCGGGGGATTTGACGCAGATGCAGGCGCAGGTCACGCTGGTGGGGACGCAGTTTGGGGTGAAACCGCCCAGCGTGCCGATGCCGGCGAACATCTCGCTCGCTAATGATGGGTTCGTTTGTCCTGAGCCGACCCTGCAAGGTGTTTCTTTGATCCCAATCTGTTTTCTTGTCTTAAGTTCTCGTAGGTTGTGTTTGATTATGTTGATCTCCTCGTAGAATTTGGTGTGTAGTATTCGCTTTTATGTTTAGAGGTTTGGGGTTTGAGGTGTTGACCGTTGGGGCGCCATAAGGATAAAAAAGCTTCGATCTTGCCAAAAGAACACAGATGTTCTGTTTGGCCAATAATAGAAAAAAGAAAGAATGACTGAAATGTTCAGTGGAGGTTGTTTTTGTTCTGTACCACGTCTCCGTTGATTTTGCCGGACAAATGCTGTAACTCATGTCTTACATTTCTCAGGGAAGAATTTGATGCTGGTTTGCTGCACTCAAGATCCCAATTTCAAGACGAACATCACCGTGGCCGACGAATTCTTGCCCCGTCAGAGTGGCGATCTCACGATCATGTACGACGTGATCCGGACGTACGACACGAACTACTGGGCGCAGGTCACGATTTCGAATAACAACCCCCTCGGCCGTCTTGATAATTGGGAATTGAGATGGGACTGGATGAGGGCAGAGTTCATCTCCTCCATGAGGGGGGCTTATCCCACTATTGTGGACTCGAGCGGCTGTTTGTTCGGATCTCAAGCTTCCCAGTACACCGATATGGATTTCTCCAATGTCTTGAATTGTGAAAGGAGGCCCGCCATCATTGACCTGCCGCCGACGAAAGCTAACGACACGAACCTTGGGTTGATTCCTAATTGCTGTCGGAATGGCATGATATTGCCTCCGTCCATGGATTCGAGCCAGTCGAGTTCTGTGTTCCAATTGCAGGTCTACAAAATGCCGCCGGACCTCAACCGGTCGGTGCTCTTCCCACCCCAGAACTGGAGGATCAACGGCACCCTCAATCCCGATTATCAATGCGGTCCTCCCGTTCAAGTGAGCCCCAGCCAATTCTTCAGCCCCAGTGGGTTATCGTCGAATACGACCGCCTTTGCTAGCTGGCAGGTGGTGTGCAACATCACACAGCGGTCGACTCCTAGGTGCTGCGTGTCGTTTTCTGCCTACTACAACGAATCTATTGTGCCGTGCAGGACGTGTGCCTGTGGCTGCACGAGCAGCGCTAGCTCTAACTGTAGCGCCACCTCCCCCGCGATCCTCCTCCCGTCCCAAGCGCTCCTTGTTCCGTTTGACAATCGCACTGCAATGACGCTTGCTTGGGCCCAAATAAAGCATCTCCAGGTGCCGAAACCAATGCCTTGCGGCGATAACTGTGGAGTCAGCATCAACTGGCATGTCAACACCGATTACAGCAACGGTTGGACCGCCAGGATCACGATCTTCAACTGGGGTGAGACTGCATTTGTCGATTGGTTCACTGCGGTCGAATTGGATAAAGCGGCTGCCGGGTTCCAGGCGACGTACTCGTTCAATGGGGCTCTTATGAACGACGTGAAGAACACGATTTTCATGGAGGGCCTCCCTGGATTGAATTACCTCATAGGGGAAGCAGATGGAGCGGACCCCAGGGCAGATCCCAAGGTCCCCGGGAAACAGCAGTCAGTGATTTCGTTCACCAAGAAGAACATCCAGGGGATCAACGTGCTGAACGGAGACGGTTTCCCTACGAAAGTATTCTTCAATGGGGAAGAATGCTCGCTTCCAACTGCGATTCCAACGGGCAACAGTGCCAGGATTGGTTCATCTACTACGCTTTCGATCTTCCTAGCAGTGATCATTGCCACACTGATACCGCAATAATTGAGCGAGGAGATGCGGCTTTGTGTTTTTTTTTTACCTCTTGATGATTCTTTTTTATTGTTCTCCTAGGGGGGTTCCTGCCGTATATGCTCAATCAGGAGCTTTCAGAATGCTTCTTGCATTCACACAAGGGCACAAGTGTATCGTTCGGCACGTCACAGTTACCAAATCTCTTGGCATTTCCGGTGTAGAGTGTCTGTTTTTTCATACCTGTTGTTCATCTGATATACACACGGTGCTGTATCGAACAAGGAAGTGATTCACATAGTATGATCCTTTTTTGCTTTGGCGGTCGGTGATTTTGTAATTCATTCATGCGATCCATCATTCCATTGTTCCCTTGATGGATTTTGTACTACGCTACTGGTTACAGGTCTACTCCTTCCACGAGTAGTGGTCTGTAAATCGTCATTTCGACATTGCGCGAAACGAACCCGACCAGGGGTTGTGAAACGGGGCGATGACTTAACAAACCGAGGTGAAGTGAAACTTAACCTGGCTAGTTCAGAAGGTGAAGAAAGGTCTTCCTGTTGGACAACTCAAGAGGAAAAACTCTGTTTCGCGGAGTTGAAAAAAACAGAAGAAGCCAAGAGAATAGCACGAGTGCTCTCGTTGAGAGTCGAACTCAAGACCTCCCGCTTACTAAACGGGTGCTCTAACCAACTGAGCTACGAGAGCCTGATTGACAGCTCTTTTGCATTTTAATTATTACTTTATCAGTGAAATCATTGGTCGCTCCAAATTCAATAGAAGGTTTGCGTGGGGGACATGTCATGCTGTCTCAAATCCACCAAGTTTAATGATTTAATCGACCGTCGCCTTTTTGAGTAATGATACTCGGTCCGGTGGCAAGTTGAACCTCTCTCGATGACAAACCTGTGCTTTCTATTCAAAGTCAATGGCATTTCTCTCGGGCATGCGGTTTCGGAGCAAAATCGAATCATCCGACTTTTCAAACATCCAAAAGTGTTTCGTCTCCAAGTGTTGTGAGGAACTATTATCGTTATCCGACGTCGTACCGCCCTTGCCACAGCCATTTGCAATTTTTGCGACGGTAAACCAATTGCATCTCGAATAGATGCTTTGAGTAATTCTCTTTATCGGCAACGTTCTGAACTGTTCAGTGTATCCGTGGCTTTCGTTATCGGTGCATCTCGCACTTTTGTTTGCCCTAATGAACATTTCTATCAAGGGATCATCAAATAATGTAATGCGACAAAGTTCACGCATAAGACATAAACTGAAAATTGCTTGATTTGCCAGAAACAAAATGAGATAAAAAGATTTTGAATGGGGATTGAAGCCAGGAATTACTCTTTTGGACTCAGGTTGACGGTAGTGCTGTCCTTTAAGGTCAAAATGACAAATTTCTTTTAAGCACCGACTTGTGCTGTGAACTTGCAAAGCTGCCTCAGTATCTCTGCAACTTCACAATGCCTCTCTCAGCATGTAACCAATTCAAGCTCGGTTCCTCCGGATCCTCTGTAACTTTTGAAGCTTCATTCGTTTCTTCACAGTTCCGACAATGGCCGTCACTTTGTTTCACTCGGGATCGCTACCCCGATCGCTCTGTCGAGGATGCTCAAGGCGCTGATTCTCGGTTCCCACAACCTCATTCCCGGAATCGCTCCGCGGGGTATCAAGAGCATCGACTTTGTCGGAGGAGACGGAGGGGTCGGGAGCGTCAAGCAGACTAACTTCGCTGAGGGTAGGCCTGGTCTTCTATGGTCACACGTTTTTCGGCAGAACTTGCTCTTTTCCTTTTTCGCCTAACTCGACATCATCATGAACTTAGAATAGATTAATGAGCTTTGAATCCTGATGGCTCTCAATAGGTGGCCACTTGAAGTACCTAAAAGCATCGAATCGATGCTCTCGGCACCGAGAATCTCGTATGCAAGTACACTCTGATCGAAGCCGACATCGTCTTCGACCAAGATCGAGCCGGTGGCTTACGAGGTCAAGTTCGAAGCTTCCGGCAACGGCGGATGCATCCGCAAGATGGCCAGTGGGTAACAGTTACGATTTCAAAATTGACTTCGGACACACATGTCGCTTGTTTATTGATACACGTATAAGAATTTATCTTGCACCGATGATGGACCTAACGATAATTCCAGAAGACCTTTAAGTACTTCTTTCTGAAAATTTTGACAGGGCAGAGTAAAATATTTTACTACGTAAATAAATATGTATTGCTTGACGATCTCAACATTGTTAGGAATCGACGCACAATTACAAAGAAAATAGAGAGTAAAAGAGAGAGAGAGAATTTGAGACATAATATTTTATCCTGATTCATCCTTAAACTGGAGCTATGTCTAGTTGAGGATTTCACTATAATTAGCACTTCGCACCTCTCTGTCACATCTCTCAATTATAAGATAAATAAAATATATATAGGTAATAATTTGATTCAAAATAGGAAATCTCTTTTTTAGGAAATCTACTCCAAATAGGAAACCTATTCAATCGGGAAACCTATTTAAATAGGAAACTTTTCTTTTTCGGGCTCAATTAGGATCTAGTGCTATCCTGTCTCTGGGAGTATGAACCATACTTCGACAAACGTACACCGGGTAATTATCAAGAACACATGCTCTCAGGTCTGGACAAATAAATTAGACACGTGCCGTCTAATTACATAATTTCCCTAACATTTTTTTATTCCTAAAGTATCACTCCAATGTTTATAACGTACGCATTTTGATGGCCTATGATACAAAGAAAAATTAATGATATTTTTTTTTTGTTTTGGTTATTCTTTAGATGGGCACTTGCAATGACACCGAACCGAAGTCGGTATCAGCAATTTAACTATATTTAAATTTCAATTCTCAAAATCTTACCATAAGTTAGGGTGTTAAAAATTCTCTAAATGCGGGATGATATGCTCGAAGTAACAGCATTACGTTTTTGTCATGCCATGTGGGTTTTTAAAATGTTACCTAAAATGGTTAATACCACGTAAAACCTCAAATTGATACATTTGCGACAAATTTACTCTGAATTAATTTTTTGACCACAAAAAAACTTCAAACCGGTACACTTGTAACAAACGGAGGGGTAAAACCATCCATTAAATTGGATTTATACCATGAAAAATTACAAATTGATAAAATTACGACAAACGTAGGGGTAAAACTCCAAATTGGTACACCCATCAACTGTCACGCGTCATCCAACTTAACAGTTTGACGGCAAAATTTAACAGAAACTAACAGAAGATAAATTTGTCTCAGGTGTACTAGTTCGGGGTATTTAGCAGTCAAAAAATTAGTTTGTGATAAATTTATCATGGACTAGTCTGGGATTTTTCGTGTTATTTATCCTCATCTACAATAAGTAACAAGATAAATATTTTAGAGTTTGAGTAGATCTTCGGCAAAAAGAATCTACGAGAAGTTCGAGGGGTGGACGACACCGCATCTTGTGGAATGCTCCGGCTCATTGTTGGCGGCTTGGCACAGGCCTGATTGGTTCGGTTCGGCCTCGAGTGCCGCATTCCGAGTTTTTAAGGTCGACTTGGACGGAGGCGAAGAGCTCAGGGAGCGCATCCGTCTTCCTGTCGTACGAGTGCTCGTTCTTGGTGGACCTCGGTGCCGGGTTTCGCCTTCCCGAGACTGGGCCAAACCGCATGCACTCGGTCGACATGTTATCCTCCATTGATCGCGAGACACAGTCCTATAACATGGAACATGGTAAAATTGAGGTACGCCCAGAATTGGTGCCCTGGCTATTAGGCACTACGCCGAGGTGGATCCGACCTAGTTTTCGAACATTTTGGCATTGGTCCTGTGAAGTTGGGATGCATCTTGTCGTTCTTCCTCAGGTGCGCATCTGTTTGGTACTTGTCTTCTATCTTTCCCCTGGAGTGCTTGCTGCTCCCGTTGCTTAAGGGGCGCGATTTTCCTGTATCTAAGACCGAGTCGCGCTCTTGAACGGCGGCCGAAGATGTGACGATGCAAACCGAATTTTTTCCGCCGCAGAAAGCCGGGCGTAGTAACACGGCGCGGATGCTACATCGAAGCAAGGTCGATTTCACATCGGCACCGGAAAATCGCACCGAGTAATCAATCGAGCCGAAACTGTAGATGAACTGGTCGGGTTAGTGCGCACAAGGAAAGATGTACAAGGTTTGATTTGAGATAGCTGTTGCTCTTGTTACGACGGACGAATTTCCTGACACCGTCTAAACTTTCGGGATCTACTTCTGGAATTCAAAGGCTCGTGCTTACGGCAAATTGGCAAAATTCCAATCGAAGTCAATTGCCACGATATGTACAGGGTCGGGAACTTGCAAGTGAAGCATGAATCCATGGTGTGGTCACCTCAGAAATAATTCAAATTGTAGTTTTTTTTTTCAATTTTTCTGGATCAAAATAAACGGCTTCATTCATTAAATACCACAATCGAAGCAAAGATGTTCGGTATATGAACATAAAAGATCACACAAGGATTGGGAGGGTTTAGAGACCCGATTAGAGGGGAGGGTGTGTTTTTTGCAATCCAATCGACTGCTCGATTTGCTTCTCGCGGAAAATGGGCCAAGTGAACGGTATTGAACCGGGCCAAGCTGGTCCTGCTATCCTCTATCACGGGCCCGTACGCTCCGTGGGCTCCGATAAGCACCCGATACATAATTACAGGGAAAATTGTCCAAAAAAGTTTTAAATCTACTGTATGACGGTCAATTCGATACTAAATCTTTAAATTATTACAATCGAGTCGAAAAACCTTCCGATGATTTGCCAATGTAGCTCTTCGATGATTTCCTGGCAAAATCATCTAGCGTAAATTGTTGAAAGGTTTTGAGTACATGACTAGATTGACAGATCGATACGGTTAAAAGGCTTAAGACTCAATTGGCTACCGTACAATAAATTTAAGATTAAATTATTGACACGATCGAAAGGCTTAAAACTGAACTGATACCGCGACAATACTAGGTTTTGGATTTTTGGATGATTATCCCCGTAATAATTGCGAACGGATAAAAGCCTTTTATCTCGCTCTCTACTTCCACGCTCAGATCGGTTTCTTCTCTTCGGATCAAAGCAAGAGAGTTGCCAGGAGAGAGAGAGAGCAGGCTCTTCGAGCGCTAGGGCTTGGGCTTGGGCTTGGGCTTGGGCTTCGACACCCTCGGCGGAGGACGCGCCGATCGATTTCGCATAGATGCCGGCGGTGGCTCCTCCCGATCCTCCCCGGAGGATGGATCCGTCGATATCGAGCTCCAAGGAGCCGCTGTTTCCCGGCGGTTCCCGCCGTGCGGGTTCGCCTTCCCTCTTCCCCGATCTGTTTTGCTGTCGCCGGGTTCCGACGCGCGGCGTTTCTGTTCATCGCGTGGGCAGCGTGCGTGGGGCCGGAAGACGGACGCGTCCCTCGGCTGTATACTCCGGTCGAATTGATTCCGGCGGTGAGTTCCGTCGTCGCCGAGCGCTACTGCCGCAGGATCCTCGGGAGTACTTCATCGATCTGTATCCGTCGACAGAGGCTTCTAGATCTTCACACCGCCGGCAACCGCCGCTCGTCATCCGTCGCCGGTCTTGACGGGCTCTTCGCGATCGAACTCCCGAGGACAGATCAGAAATGATAGGGGAAGGAATTCTCACGCGTTGCAGTGATTCTCTCTCGATTTCTTCTCTGAATCCTTGCTGCTGTCTCCGGCGCTGATTGCCATCGCAGGCCACTTCCCTAATACCGCCAGCTTCGTAGCCGCAGGAAGCCGCTCTGTTCGGACGCTACCTTCGAAGTGCTCGAAGCTCGTTCCTTCCTTCTTCGCCGGCTTCGATCCTCGAAATCGACGACTCCTGGACCTCCGCTCTCCGATGTGTTCACCGGCCGGGATTAGAAACTCAGTCTCACCAAGGTAAAAACACATGCTCCGTTTCCTGTTGTTATTCGTAAAAAAGAAAAAAAAAAAGAAGAAAAAAAAGAGAAAAGGCTGAGAACTATAGCCACTGCTGGGGTATAAAATCATTTGTGATCGAAGCTGTGTTAATTGTTTGAATCTGTGATGATCTGGCGATGAGTTTCTGAGCTATACGTTTCCATTTGGCCTTCATTACTGAAACGTCTAGCATTTGTTCGTTGATTTGCCTATGCCGTACTTGTATTTGTACGTTTATTCGAGGAGTGTTTCTGCAGCTTGACATCTGGTGGTTTGATGCGTGCTTGAGCTGAGCTGTTCTTCAATATATTTGTCTGACTTACCTTTGTCAATTTGTTCGGCACCGGTTTGGCTGTAATTCTGCACGTATCGTGCTGATCAATGCTTTATAGAAATTTTGTGTGGGTTTGCAGGAATCGACTCATATTCGTTTGGTAATGTTCGGCTTATGGATCTGTGTTTGTTTAGTTGGCATCTGACTAGTTATTTTTACTGGATTGAGATTTATGTTTGCTGATGGTGCATTGCCCTTACTCAGCTAGTTGGTGTTGTGGTTTCAATTTGGCTTTGCTTTGATGATGCTTGATAATTTCGCTTTTTTTTTGAGATTAAAACAACAGCGAACAATCGTTGAGAGGCATGGGTGGAGAGCAAAAATAGAGAGTTGAGACGTATTAGATGAATGGTGAGTAAAAGCAATAACTTTGCTTATGTGAGGAGAAGGTGCTAGAATTAATTCCTTGTAGAAGTGCGAGTGATTGTGTTCTAAAAATGTTTGTTTCTGTATTTCATTAGGAGGGATCTCTGAAGAACATACTTGTATGTGGAGATGATGCGGTGCTTTGTTTGCATCATTTCATTATTATTCACCAGTCTTTCTAATATGAGCTTCTAGTGAGAAATTGTAAAGCGATGTCTTTGATCTCTGGTGAGAATTAAAGTGGTGTTCTTAAGATGGTTGTTAAATGTTGAAAAATGCTGATTGCCCATTCTGAGATGCGTCAAAAATGACGATTTGCCTTTATCGTCGATTCTTTGGGGGGTATTCGTAAGAGTTATGACTTGTCATAACTTGGTGCAGGTATCGTCGATACCTGCATGACTTGTCAATTACTTGGTGCTCGTCGATTGCTGATTGAAACGGGACAAAACGAAACATGGTAACTGAATTTGAAGAACCTAATACATTTGGCCAAGCCACCCTAGGAATGCTTCAGTTCAGGACGTATCAAGTTGATTTCAACTCTAGCCATGAAAATCCAATTGCTTTGAGTGGCCACTGATACCTTATTTCTTCTAGATTTGCTTTGATTTCGTTTCACCGTTGGTTGCGGCAAAGGCAACTCGGGTCCAACTGGAATGAAGGATGTTCAACACATAACCCTATTGGTGGTCGGTCCCGCAGACCAGAAAGGAAGTCTAAAATTGTGAAAGTCTTAATGTATGATGACGATTTGTCCTTGGCGCCCACTTTCTTAGAAAATAACGTTGGCTAGTCAAAAGAGGCTGCTAGTCAAATTCGGCGTGCTTTGGCTTTGAACGGCGACGCCCACCCATTCTTAATTGGTTCATCCTTATCAGCTCAAGCCATCAATAATTGAAGTTGCACCGTATCCCTTCCATTTCGTTGTTGAGTTGATTCCTCTGCCTTGTTTCACACAAGGCAAATATGGGTATCATCACCTGCTCTCGTGAGTTCAGGTCGCTCCAGCAAGGATATACAAGGGTATGATCTATTAACGCTCTAGATTTTATATCCGTTTATTTTCGCGTTAGCGTATCTGTTATTTCCATAATCGGGCCACTTGATGATATGGTTTTATCAATCCATGATTTAGTCGATCTTTCGGAGGCATTCCAATGTTTTTTGAGTTTTCCCAACACTCTCCCACTCGGCTGATTAAAGTTTAATACGTTGGTTATCATGCTCACGATGATAATAAGCAATCTGTTATTATGTGCATCATAATACCGTAACATGACAAATTGTTTAGTGTGAGTTATGGCGGTTGTGTACTAATTATGCAGAACACTTCCTTCCATATATCCCGACGGTTATAGTTCAACCGTATAAGGTTCATAAACGATATACTATCGCAATTTTGTTCTAGTCAACAAGGCTTTCTTGTTAACCAGGCGTACACTATGTGCGTACAGTCATCAGAAAACGGACGTGCATAACCTGCGTTAGAACTACATCATAGATCTCAAAGTATCATGTCATCAATCATTTTTACGACCAAGCCCCGTCTTGAGAATATGTTCTTTACTTGATTTCCGTTGTAAACCTTTGGTTAAAGGATCTGCTATCACGAGGTCAAGTCTGATGAGCTCAATTGACACTCTTTTGTTTCTGAACCTCCTCCAAAGGTACAATACTTATAATTCCATATGTTTGGCACCTCTCGAGTCTGAATCCAGCAAAGTCTCAATATGAATATCCAATCCCTTCTAAATGGTTGGATCTTCTGTACATGAACACGTAATTTCTTGTTCCTTGTACCTGAATGCCTAGAAGATGACATGGTTATTGATTCTATAAAGAAAACCGATTTCTCTCGCTAATGCCTTTTCTCAATCTCACGACTCAAATGGAAATTTCGTGCATTGTTCGATAGAGCGAGGACCGGCTAAATACATATCTTCGTTAATTATCGCGGTACGTCCATCAAATAACCTTAATTTTAAGAAGAAAGCATGAGATTGTTTATCTGTTAAGTTTCGCATTGATGCTTCTGTCATTTCCATAATAATGGGGCCACTTAATGCTTTCGTCTTATTAATCCATGATTTTGGTATTTTTCCTGACAGATGCATATACGAGATGACCAGCGAATACCATGCTAATGAAGGTGTGGAGCTCATGGAGCATGACGTCACGCAGAGCAATGACAAAGCCATGGGACTGGAGAAGTCCCTTGAGGAGTACCCCTTGGCTAATCCTGACTATAATAAAGTGAGTCGACGTTTGTGTTTGTGGTATTCTCTCTTTATTGTGTGTTGAGGAACGAGTTTATCGGGGCGAGTAAGGGAAATGATAACCATCACGCTTATGACATGGTTCGGCTATTTGTCAAATAGATTGAAAAGATCGTATGCCAACAAGTGAGTTTTTGTTTTCGGCCAGAGCCACCATGTGAGTTGATTAGCATCGCCTATGTGAATTTTCGTTTTTTGTACTTGATGAATTCTATATTCAGATCTTCAAAAAATTATGTGGGAAATTATCAAAAAAAATTCTAAACCTATTGCACTTGTGCAAATCGAGTCCTAAACCTTTCTAATGTTCGAATTAAGTTCTAAACCTTTTGATAATTTACTAATTTAGTCATTACGTGGCATGGCCGATGCTGGTGTAGATAATTTTTGCAATTTTTAAACAAAATTCATATTTTTAAATATTTTTATTTCATTTTTTAGTTTCTTTTTCCTTCTTCCTCCGCCGGTTACTAGGCCTCGGCAATAGCCGGTGATCGGCCATGGGCAAGGATCGATCTTGCCGGCTTTGGGCAAGGCTCGAGCTTGCAGGTATCGAGCAGGGCTCGAGCTTGTCAGGATCGGGCAAGGCTCGAGCTTGTCAGGATCGGGCAAGGCTCAACCTCCTTGGCCTTGGGCTAGATTGACCTAGTCGATATCTGGCAAGCTCGCCTTCCTTGAGGATGGCGAGGTCGGTCCTCTCTTGCAGGCAACCAGTGGAGGAAGAAAGAAAAAGAAAAAAGACCAAAAAAAAATAAAAGAAAAAAATTAACAATTCGAATTTTTTTTAAAACAATTGTCCACGTCGGCATCGATTGTGCCATGTAGGTCGGTCAGCATCCACGTCGACAATTTTTTGGGCAAAATTTACCGTAAGGACTAAATTGGCAAATTGTAAAAATGTTTAGAACTCAATTGACACAAGTGTTTCGACAAATTTTTTTTTGGGTACAAGTACAATAAGTTCAAAACTCTGATAAAAAAAATTTAAAAATTTTTTGGTAATTTTAGCGCATATGACTCCATGTAAACTTCGAAAGGTTCTTATAAAAAAAAAACTTCGAAAAGTTCCGGATGTTTCACTCACCAAATAAACTAAGATTATTCTAGTTCTTGTATGATGAATTCTCGTATGTACAAAAACAATAAAGTCTTATTTTTTTCTCCGCAATCAATCTTCTCATATTCTTACTAATCAATAAAATTCATTTTATTTAAATAGAAAATAGGAAATTTATTTTCATGATAAAACGATTTATTAAATTAAGTTATTTCGCAAGAAGAAAAAGAAGAAAAGAAAATGTTTGTCCAATTTCAAGTTTCTAGTTTCACCAATAAGATACGAAAATTGACTTCACATATTACATCGCACAAAAAAGAGTGTTTAGCTTAGAAGAGTTCACCGTGACTAGACCTGTCAAATGGGTGGGTCGGGACGGGTATGGGTCAGGTCATAAATGGTCCGATCCAAATTGACCCATTAACTCGTTTATGACCCATTTATGCGCAATACAATTTTCTTGACCCATACCTGACCCGACCCATACCCGACCCATACCCGATCAGACCCATATTGCTAAAATACTTCCATATTTAGTTAAATATATGAAAATTCATACCCAAGCTGAAATGAGAGTATGGAGTGAGTGAGTGCAAGATTGAGTGAGGGCAAGAGAGATGTGTTGAGTTTAAATCAACTGTAAACTTATTTATGACCCATTTACAACCCATTTACGACCCATTTAACATCAATATAAGACTTCTACCAATTTATGACTCATTTACTAAATATAACTAACCCATTTATGACCCATTTACTAATATATGTGTTAAGAATGGGTTTATGATCCATTTTGACAGGTCTAACCGTGACATTAGAAGAGAATGCCAACAATGTTAATTGAAACACCGTATCATGACCAAAGCAAAATTTGAAAGGAGACGAGAAATATTAAGATGAGATCCCCTCTCAACCGGTCGTGTTTGCCAGCCTGTAGCCCCAATTACACCTTTCTAGATGACAACGGCTACGCCTAATGTGAAAAGAATCAGCTGCTTAAGTCAAGGCTGATTAGTCCAACTCGGTGTGCTTCTAACTTCTTCTTTGTTTTTCGGTCGAAGTGTGCTTTCAACTTCGAATGGTGGTGATGGTGTACAACGAATGGTCTTTACCTATAACCAATTCGGCCCAAAACAAGAAATGCTTGAAAGTAATTCGTCCAATTGGGAGTGCTTTGAACTTTGAATGATGACGGAGTACGAACCTGAGGACTTGCCTATAAGTACCGAGTAGTTCTCTCCGTCATCTTCATCAGCTCAAGCCTTCTCCGTTAGCAATTACATCAAACCCTTCCCGCACCCTCTTCTTGAGTTCAGTTCTCTTTGTTTCTTACGACGCAGACATGGGAATGATCACCTACAGACAGGAGATCTCGAGTGCCGTTGCACCATCACGGCTGTTCAATGCTTTCTTCGTCTACGGCGACAGTCTCCTGCCCAAGATTGTTCCCCAGTGGATCAAGAGCGTTGAGCTCATCCCGGTAGGTGGCGGTGTTGGCAGCATCATGAAAACCAACTTCGGTGAAAGTAAGTCAGATCATTCTCGTACTTATACCATATTAAGTGTACGTACGAATCTCGGAATTAAGATTTAATTTCTTCGCTTTAATGAATTTACATAACAGGCTCCAACATCAAGTACGCCAAATACAGGATCGACACTGTCAACATGCCTAGGTTTATCTGCAAATATACCATGATTGAAAGTGATATCATGGTCAACGAGATCGACAGGATCGAGAAATTGGTGCAATTCGTCGCGGCTAGCGGTGGATGCGCCTGCCAGATGATTATCGAGTACCATGTCGAGGAACGTTGTGACATCAAGCGGGCTGACATCAACAGGGATAAAGACAGAGCTGTGAGATTGTTCAGGGCTGTTGAGGAGTACCTCCTGGCCAACCCCAATGTTTGCGCCTAAATGCTTTTCTCAAGATCCTTTCTGAGTAATGATAGAAGTAAAGTGAGTGGAAAGTTTGAATTGTACCTTCTGTTATCCCTTTGGCTCTGCCTCGGAGCTTCTGGGTGCGGGAAGGTTTTGATCGTATGATTTCTCTGTTAGAAAGGGGGTCTGTTGGTTCTGTTTTCCCTTTCTTATCTTTTCATGCACCATCTTTATAAAATTTCAGCTCTTGATCTTATGGTGGGAGCCAGGAGTCTGTCCTTTCCCCAAGAGAATTAGCTCCTAAACTTATTTCCGCCACCGTCCTCGATAGCGCAACCAACGGACATAGAATTGTAAGTTAGCAATGGTGGTCATGGTTGTCTAGTATCAAGCCTAAAATTCGTGTCTAAATCTGTTCATAATATAAAAAAGGGGAAAAGATTGTATTCAGGAAATTTGGAGCAGAAGAAGGGATTAACTTATCTAGACTCTCTTCTTTTATGCTTTCATTCCGACGAAAATGGACGACTTACGTTGCCAAAATATTCTATTTGAATTACTTTTTCTAGAAGGGTGGCATACCGAGTACAGACTATTGTAATGGGCCCACAATGTCGGCGAACGAATACGTAATTTCTCATTAATTGTAATACCTCACCTGTGGTCGCTACAATGATGGCCGCACAAGAGAACTTCGATCGTGATTTATCCTTTTTCCTAACCCTCTAGACGATCGGTGGCTCCTCCCAATAAGAAAACACGAAAGGCTTTGAAAGCAATTCGGCTTGGCCCAGTTCGGAGTGCTTTGAACTTTGAACGACGACGGAGCACTGAACTCTTTGCCCCATAAGTTCTTTTCATCGTCTTTATCCGCTCAAGCCTCGTCCATCAGTCTTTTCATCATCTTTATCCCGCTCAAGCCTTGTCCGTTAGCAATCACGCCTAACCCTTCCACCACCCTTTTGAAATGTCAAACCTTAACAACGGTGGTCGTTGTGGTCCAGTATAAGCCTAAAATCCGTGTCTAAATCAGCTTATAACATGGAAAAGAGTTCGATTTTCTTTACGGAAAAGATCGTATCCGGGCAAATCGGAGCCGAAAAAGGGATTTGATTTATCTAGACTCGCCCATTCTGTGCTTTGGTTTTGGTGGCGTTGGAGCTCAATGACGGGAATGATAGTGCCGCAATCACCGCTATGTTAAAAAATTAGTTAGGACAAGGAATATACATTTAATTCGATATATCGGCACTAAAGAATGGTTATTGGAATGTCGTCGGTTTCTTGTGCTCGAGCTCAGGCACTGACCCTCTTTAGATGTAATAAGGTATCGTCGATGTTATTATTGAAAGCCGTATCTTCAATTTTATATAACGATCTAACTTCATCCAATTTTTCGTTCCGATCAAACAAGATGATTCGCCTAATGATTAAAATATTCGTGATTGGTCCTTTCCTGACCTCTAGATGATCGGTGGCTCCTCCCAAATTCCCGATAAGAAGAGAAGAAAGGCTTTGAAAGTAGTTCGGCTCGGTCCAATTGGGCGTGCTTTGAACTTTGAATGGTGATGGAGTACTGAACTATGGACTTGCCTATTAACTATCGAGGAGCTGTCTTCATCGTCTTCGTCAGCTCAGGCCTTCGACCATCGCACCCCACCAGATCCTTCTATTTGCTACTTGAGTTCGCTTCTCTTTGCTTCTCACGAGGCAAACATGGGAGTCATCACTTACTCTCAAGAGTTCACATCTGCCTTGCCGGCCGCGAGCGAGGGAGCGAAGGTCTTCACCTAGGGCCTTCGCCCACTTGCCGGCCATAGGTGAGGCGAGCCTTGCTAGTGATCGATGAGGGCTTGCTGGCCCTTGTCCAGTGGTTGACGACCATCGCCAAAGAAATAAAAAAAAGAAAAAAAAAGATTTTTTTTTAAATTGTAAAAATTATTCATATCAACACCGACTGTATCATGTAAGACGATTGGCATCCACATCAGCTAATATTTGCCGGAAGGACTAAATTTGTCATAGACGTATTAGTTTGAAATTTTTCGTGATATTAATCTTTTTATTAACACACCGAGAGAATGTATATATTCTGCGGTCAAAAGGGGCAGTTAAGGGCAATTAGACTGTGAAAATACAACAGTTCTCAGCCGGTAATTGCAATTACGCTCAAGAAAAAGTCCACAGGGAATGATGCTTCGAAGACTCAAAAATCGATGATGATTCAATCAAAACGAGTCACTTCAAAAAAACTCCATGAACTTTAATATCTTTATGTGATTTAATGGTACATTAAAAGTTGCTTTGTTTCCTCATGCTTCCTACAAATATTTTGATGTATTTTACTTAAAAGCTTATTGTTTACACTTAATTATAAATAAAAAGTTTAATTTCGTGCTAAGAAATATAATGTCATATGAATTTTGAAAAATATAAAAGATAATCCCGATCCCCGTCGGCTCTGTGGGGGTGACGCATTCATCCATGGTACTTCTCTTGTTAGGAATGCGTAGCAAAATATCTGATACAAGGTCTAAGTTCGAGTTTGTCAATATATTTAGTTGAATCAATTTTCACTTCAAAGCTAAACTCAATGAGTTGGGCAACTAGAATTACTAACCGCTCCACACAATACTAACTTTTCTTTTTTTAATGTGAGACTTCTTTCTCTAATACAACTCACACTTGCATCTCAATATTTTTTTTCCAATTTTGATTTTGTTTACTTTTCTTTTTCTCTTAATTTTTTTTGCTTTTTTTTTCATTTCCCCCTAACTTTATTTTTTGGCTTTTCTATTATTATTTTGTGGTGCCACTTTAGCACTACGTGTGCTAAAAAATATCTAAAAATGCCACCTCAAATTCCGTAGTGCCGAATCATCAAATTTGACCATGACCTCGCCAAAAGGACCAAATTACACCCGATTAAAAAAACATTTTGGATCTGATTGCACAAATTCAAGTGTTTAGGACTCGATTGCATACTTGGCCAAATCTTATGATTGTTGGTGCAATTTTTCCAACATTTATATATTGTGAAAGTTTAAGGTTTTAGATAAGAAAAAGAGTTAAATTGTGTGCACTACAAATTTTCATTAAGTGCAAGTTAATCCAAACACATCTTAAAAATCCCAAACTGATACACTTGTAACAAATTTACCTTTCGTTAGTCTATGTTAAATTTGACCATCAAATTACTGAGTTAGATGACACGTGACAGTTGACTGGTGTACCAATTTGGGGGTGTTTACCAATTTGTGATTTTTTCTGATATTAATCAAATTTACCGGAGGATAAATTTGTTACAAGTGTACCGGTTCAGGGTTTTTTGTGGTTAAAAAATTAATTTAGGGTAAATTTGTCATAGGTGTACAAGTTTGAGAATTTTTTGTGGTTAAAAAATTAGGTTGGGGTAAATTTGTTACAAGTGTATAAATTTAGAGTTTTTCGTGATATTAGCCCTATTAATTTTATTCGTATCATTTCAATTTTATCGAAAGAGACCCAAAGGAAAAAAAAAAGATTGATAACGGCCGAAAATGGCACGACCTAAATAATCGGTACCGACATTCTATTGGGAAGCTAACACAATTTGGCCATATTCATCGAAAATCCTTTTTCTATGGCAATGACTACAAGAGGTCACTATAAGACGTCGTGATTTTGGCCTCGATGTAATTACATTGTCGCGAAGAAGTCGTACCGTCAGGCTCAATTTGATTATGGCTGTGGTAGAGTGTAAGTTTCCTTGCGTTTAAGGTTTAAAAGAAGAAGACAATCGCGTGAGCCAGTCCTCCCAAATCCTCAGTTGAATAATCAAAAGGAGGATGAAGTTGCGTCTCGAGCTGGAAATGGGGGCGGGGGGGCGGCGGATCTAGAGCGATAAGCACTGGAGGATGGCGACATGCAAGGCGCACGCAGCCGGCGAAAAGAAAGGAGGGAAGGAGACAAGGTGTGGGGTAAGCGAGCCAAATGACGACATTATGAGAGACAGATGTCTCTCTCGCCCCCCTTCTCGGTAGCCAGAAGGCATTTAAGCCGTTAGCGACTTTTTCCACGGGCTCATTGTCCAAAAAAAATCCTTAAATTAACTGTCCGGCAGTTAGTTTAATTTCAAATCTTTTAACTGTGTAAATTTAATTTTAAACTTTTGACGATTTATGAATTGATGCTAAACCTTTCAATTGTGTCAATTTAATTTTAGACCTTTTGACGATTTATGAATTTCGTCATGAACCCTTCAATTATGTCAATTAGTTCTAAACCTTTTAACGATTTGCAAATTTAGTCATGAATTATTCTTTGTATCAATTTAGTCCTAAACCTTTTTAATTTAGTCCAAAACCTTTTGATAGGAAGGATCACATTTAGAACTAAATTAGCAGATCTTCAAAAGGTCTAGGGCTAAATTGACATGACGGCAGATTTTCGAAAGGTTTATGACTAAATTGAAACGATTGAAGGGTTTAGATTGAATTGACTATTGTACAATAGATTTATGACTTTTTAGATAATTTATCCCATTTCCTATTTGCACGAAGGAAACGTAATTCTTCATGTTCGATGACGAATTGCCTTTTCTCTTGAAGCGCAAATATCATCAATTCATCGGGGGAATATTTGCAAGAGTTATAGACCCGTGTGACTTGTTACTTACTTGGCGCTAGTCTGACCGCTAATTGAAATTTGACAAAACGTAACGCGGATTTTTGAGTTACAAGAATTTCGAGCCTCGACTCGTTCCTTTAGTTTCGCGTACCTAAAATACATTCTGCTGTTACGCTGCGAGAATGTATGAAGTCAAAATCAACTCTAGCCATCAAAATCAATTGTGCCTTTGAGCTGCCGCTAGATACTTCATTTCTCCGAGATTTGCTTTGAATTGTTTCCTCACCCATTCGGTACGGCAGGACAACCAATGTCCATCCTTTCTTTATTCGTTGTCTCCGTCGATCGAGACCAATCCATGTCTATCTGGAATGAAGACTAATCGACCCATTTGCCTTATCTTTCTCCCAATAAAGATAATGGTTGCAGGTCCCGTAGACTAGAAGAAAATGAGGGTCTTCCTTTTCTTTTCCTTTTTTTTTAATTAAATTTGAAGTCTTTTTCTACTTGCAAAAATTATAAAATTCTTCGTTTCATAACGGTTTGTCCCTTTCCTTGATCTTGTAGATGACCGGTGGTTCCGCCCGCTTATTCGTTTCATGATGGTTTGTCCCTTTCCTTGATCTTGTAGATGACTGGTGGTTCCGCCCGCCCAATAAGCAAGGGCAGACTATTCCAATTCGGAGTGCTTTGAACTTTGAATGAGAATGGAGTGCCAAGCTTCTACTTGCCTATGATGCCACGAGGTTCTCTTCTTCATCTTCTTCGGCTCAAGCCTACTTCTTCACTTATAGCAATCACATTACATCCTTTTTGAGTTTATTTCTCTCTCTTTGTTCCTTACGAGGCAAAAATGGACATCATCACCTACTCTCGAGAGTTCAAATCCGCCATCGCCCCATCGAGGATGTTCAAGGCTTTGATCATCGACTCGCACAACTGTCATTGTCCCCGAGGGCATCAAGAGCGTCGAGTTCATCGAGGGAGATGATGGAGCCGGCAGCATCAAGAAAACTAACTTTGCCGAAAGTAAGACTGATTATACGCGATTAATAACCACGTATTGAAACAATGTACGAATTGCGGAATTCAATGGTATTTGCTTTTCATGAATTGGCTAAAGAGTTGCCCCATCAAATACACCAAGAGCAAGATTGATGCTCTCGATGTGGACAACTGCTATTGCAAATACACTCTGATCGAGAGTGGCGTCAACTTCAACAAGATCAATTTCATCGTCTACGAGTTGAAGTTCGTCGTGGCCGACGGCGGATCCGTCTGCAAGATGACCAGAGAGCACCATGCTTAGGAAGGTTGCGAGCTGAAGGAGGATGACATCAAGCAGGGCAAAGACAAAGCCATGGGATGGGTCAAGACCATTGAGGAGTACCTCTTGGCCAACCCCGATGTTTGCGCCTAAATGCTTTTTTTTTTCAATTTTCAAATTCCTTTCGAGTGATACTATAAATTGTGAATGGACAAATTGTATTGTATTTTCCTTTTTCTTCTTCTTGTGGCTCCACTTTGGAGCCGTTTGGTGAGGAAAAGGTTTTTTCTTTTTGGGTGTGATTTCTATCTTCTAAATGATTTGATGGTCGTGTGTGTAAGGTCAAGTGAAAATAAAACTTCAAAAAGAGAAGTAAGCAATACAATAAATTATATTGCACTATTTTCAATTTTCTCCCCCATAAATAAGATATCTCTTGTTGTATTTGTTAAGTTCTGATGAAGCATTTTCTATTTTATTTTCGATTCGTAATTGTCAAATTTTCTTAATCACATGATATAAATGCGACCTAATACTCACTAAGACCTTTTTTTTATTATAAGAAAGCTAAAGCATTCTAATATTTGTCCCCAAATTATATGCCTATTGACCATAATCATGCGTGGCCCATCTTCTTGGCCACAGACAAAGGCCGCCCATTGGGTAGCTCCTTTCCCTTTTGTTCTCGTTTCACCTTTCCAAGGAGAAGCAAATCCAATAGATGAAAGCTCCCCCCAACATGCATCCACTTCGTACTCGTGTCATATTAATTTTCTCCGTTTCAATTTTATCGGAAGAGACCCAAAGAAAAAAAAGGGTTGATAACAGTCGAAAATGGCACAACCTGAATAATCAGTACGAACGTCCTGCTAGGAAGCTAACATAATTTGGCCATATTCATCAAAAATCATTTTTATATGGCAATATCTACAGGAGGTCACTGTAATACGTTGTGGTTTTGGCCTCGGCGCAAAGTATATTGTTGTAAAGAAATTACACCATCAGGCTTGATTCGATTATGGTCGTGGTGAGTGTAAGATTTCTTACCTTTAAGGTTAAATAAAAAACAGAAGAAAATTGCGCTAACCACTTCTCCCAAATCCTTAAATGAATAAATCAAAAGAAAGAGGATGAAGTTGCAATTTGAGTTGGAAGTGGAGGCGGGGGCGGCGGATCTTAAGTGAAAAGCGTAGGAGAATGGCGACATGCAAGGTGTACGCAGCCTGTGAAAAAACAGGAGGGAAGGGGACAAGGTGTGTGTGGTAAGTAGGGCTGAATGTGGTTTTAGGGTAGAACCGATAACCGGTTCTTCGGTTCTTGGTTCTAGGGAGGGAGGTTCCGGTTCTATTTTTTTAGGAATTGTCGGAACCGGAACCAAAACCGGAACTGGAACCGGAACCGAAACCGGGGAGTTCATAAACTTAAAATCCCTAATTCCCCAACTACTCCACCTTCCTCAACTTCCCCGACCTCGCCCCCTCCCTCCCCTGCCCCTCCTCCCTCTCTCCCAGTGACGTCCAGGCCACGGCCTCCTTTGCCGGTTGTATGCCTGACCACCAAGGTATGATTGCTTCGTCAATGCTCATCAAAGTTCGGGCCGAAACTCAAGCATATCAATTTTACAAGTTGTTCATATGTTTTCGAAATCTGACGTGCAAAGCATGAATCGACAGGAACGGTCAAGACCTTGTGCCGACGGTAGAGCTCGATGGTCACAGCACTTGGCATTGCTCTTGAGGTCGCTGTCGTCCATGGTCTGCTAGTGCTGCTAGTGCCAACGCGATCGTTGTTGGTTTAGTTATAGGTTGGGGCTTCTCTCTCTTGGTCCACTCTCTCCAATCCCGCCAAGGCCAACATCCTCGAAGGTTTCAAGACCTTAGGCGTCGATTTAGTCAATCTGAGTAGTTATTCCCGTGCAATTGTGTTTGTTTCCCACATTTGGCGCTGCCTGGAGGAATCGAAGCATCACCTGCCGTTGTGTTGGATGGAGATCCAGTAAAAGCAATTTAATTCTGATCCAAGTTTGTTTGAAATAATTACGATGGTTAGTTTAAAGTGCAATTTCATTGACTCGCACTATGAAAACGTTGCTCTAATCGCTGAGTCAAGTAGGTCAAGCTGAGCCAAGTCAGAGTAAATAGACCCCTACAAGAGAGAGCCGAGTTTGAGTGAATTGAGGGAAATTTCTGGCTCTTGGAGCATCTTTGTGCTGTTATTACGTGGGATTACCTTAGATGACCTCGTAGTGGAGCTAAGTTTGTGGGAAAAGCTACGATCTTCTGCAATGCTTTAGAGATTGAATTCGCAAGTCGGGGATTAGAAGGGACCGGAACAATTAGGAAGAGACAAACTCTCAGCACTTGCATCCCCCTAAAGACCAGCAGCAGCCTCGAAACTCTTGCACTTCTCGAAAACCTTGTTAACTCTGTCTGATTGTTCCAGGGCTTACAGAATCTCAAATTCCCTTCTGCTTATGAATTTTCATGACCTTCACAACTGAGTTCATTAGATCTTATCAAGATTTCCTTCTGTTATTGCCTCTGGTTTCGCTTGTTTATTCGCGTTATTGCCTTTGACCTCAATATGTTATTGAATTGGCACCATGCTCATGCTATGCATGCCAAAATGCAACTTGGGGCAGGTTTTAGTGTGTCGGAGTAGTTTCATATTGTAGCTCTCTTACAATTTAGGCATATATTGGGGGTGAAGAACACTAAAAGTGCAAAAACTTGTGTACGGCGCTCACTTTAATGCCAAAAGTTTGTTTCGGATCACTTAAATGTCAAAATCGGAGAAAAACGATCACTTAAGTGCTAACGGCGAGAAATTTCGGCCAAATTAATACGTGGCATTTCCACGTGTAACTTTTGAATTTTTAATTATTTTTTTGATATGTTTTTTCCTTCTTTTCTTTTTTTTTCTTCTTCATTTGGCCAGTGATCGGACACCGGCCATGGCCGGCCGCTTGGCCTCGCCCGGACGAGGCTGCCATAGCCCGCCACGGGCGAGGCTTGGTCGACCTTCGCCTGGGCGAGGGCGGGCGAGCCCCGGCGACGATTGGCCTTGCCTCGCCTGGGCAAGGGCTGGCCTCACAGGCCAGCCCTTGCCCAGGCCATGGCGGCCCCGCCGGGGGTCGCCTTCCCCTGGGCGATGCCCGGCGAGGCCGCCGTGGCCTGGGCGAGGGCCAGCCTCGCCTCCCTAGGGCTCGCCCTTGCCTAGGCGAGGCGAGGCCAGTCCTCGTCCAGGTCACGACAGCCTTGCCGAGGATCGCCTTCCCCTAGGTGACGCCCGGCGAGGCTGTCGTGGCCTGAGAGAGGGTCAGCCTTGCCTAGGCAAGGGCGAGCCCCGGGGAGGCGAGGCCGGCCCTCGCCCAAGCCACAGCAGCCTCGCCGGGCGTCGCCAGAGGGAAGGCGACCCCCGGCGGGGCTGGCCCTTGCCTCGCCGGATCTGGCAAGGCCGACCCTCGCCCAGGCCAAGGCGGTCTCGCCTGGTGTTGCCCAGGGGAAGGCAACGCCCGACGAGGCCCCCATGGCTTGGGCAAGGGCCAACCTAGCCTCGCTTGTGGCGGGCGATGGCGGCCTCGTTCGGGCGAGGCCAAGCAGCCGGCCATGGTCGGTGGCTGGTGTTCGGTCATCGGCCAAATGGAGAAGAAGAAGAAAGAAAATAAAAAACAAAAAAAGGAAAAAAATGAAAAAAAATAAAAATATTATTAAATATTATCCTCGTCAGCGCCGACGTGTCACGTAGGACTGAGAAATTAATAAAATATGGCAACGTCAGATTTCCAGTGACTCAAATCGGAGTTAGCACTTAAGTGATCGTTTTTTCAAAAAAGTGGCACTTAAGTGATCCGAAACAAATTTTTGGCACTAAAGTGAATGATGTACATAAGTTTTGGTACTTTTAGTGTTCTTCACCCCATATGTTGAACATTGATATTTACACCCCTTGCAGTAGTTTCTAGCTTCATCTTTACTGTTTCCTTTCAATATTGCAGGTGGTGGAGGAGCTTGGAGGAGCAACTCGCTTTGATGACTAGAAACAAAATCTTTTCTACTCTGGAGGAGCTTGGTGGGGAGCATGTTTTGTGCTTTCAATTGAGAAAAATGTGGCTTTACAATAACTAGTTTTTTGTGTTATCTTTAATGAATGATAAGCTTGTTTAGTATTGTTGTGTTCATTTTCGTTTTGTTTAACTAAAAATAAAACAAAGAAAAGAAAAGAACCTATTAGATCTTGGAACCGACTCTGGAACCTATGATGAGGTAAGTTGCACGTTCCACATTCAGATGGGTAGGTTTCGAATTTCAGGTTCTGAGAGGAACCTGAAACCGCTCATCTCTAGTGATAAGAGAGCCAAATTACGACCTTATATGATGACATTATGATAGATAGATCTCTCTCTCTCTCTCTCTCTCTCTCTCTCTCTCTCTCTCTCTCTCTCTCTCTCCTTGTTTGTAGCCAAAAGACATTTGAGCCGCTTGAGGCTTTTCCTACAAGATAGTTATCCAAAAAATTCTAAATTTATTATGCAGTAGCCAATTCAGTTTTAAACTTTTCAATTGCGCTAATTTAATTCTAAATCTTTTGAAGGCTTGTTAATTTAGTCCTAAACCTATTATTTGGATATTTGATCCTAATGACTGTATTGTTAAATCATCAGAAGGTTTATTACTAAATTGACAAATAGTTAAATGTTTAGGACTAAATGGACATAATTGAAATGTTTAGGACTAAATTGGCACAATTAATATGTTTAGATTGAATTGGTTTTAGTACAATAGGTTTAAGGCTTTTCGACAATTTTCCTCTATTCCTACTACACGAAGGAAACATAATTCTTCATGTTTGATGATGGTTTGCCTTTTCTATTGAAGCTCTAATATCGTTGAATTATTGTGGGTGTATCTGTAAGAGTTATAGACCCGTCTGACTCGTTAATTACGTGGTGCTAGTCCGATTGCTAATTGAAACTGGACGAAACGTAACACGGATTTTGAATTTGGAGAATTTGGAGCCTTGACTCATTCCTCCAGTATAGAGTACCTGAAATACATTCTGCTGTTGCGCTCCAAGAATGTATGAGGTTAAAATCAACTCTAGCCATCAAAATCAATTGGCCTTGAGCTGTCACTAAAAAACTTCATTTCTCCTAGATTGGCTTTGAATATTTTCCTCACCCATTCGGTGCGGCTAGGCAGCCTACGTCCATCTTTTCTTTATTCCATGTCTACGTGGACACCAATCTATGTCTATCTGGAATGAAGGCTAATCGACACATTTGCCTTATTTTTCTCCTAATAAAGATAATGGTTGCGGGTCCCGAAGACTAGAAGAAAATGACGGTCTTCCTTTTCTTTTTATTTTTTAAAGTTGAAGTCTTTTCCACTTGCGAAAAGTATAAAATTCCTCGTTTCGTAACGGTGTGTCCCTTTCCTTGATCTTCTGGATGACTGGTGGTTGCGCCCGCCCGATAAGCAAGGGCAGACTATTCCAATTCGGAGTGCTTTGAACTTTGAATGAGAATGGAGTGCCAAGCTATCACTTGCCTATAAATGCCAAGTGGATCTCTTCTTCATCTTCATCAGCTCAAGCCTCCTTCTTTAATAGAAATCACATTACACCCTTTTGAGTTCATTTCTCTCTCTTTGTTTCTCACCAGGCAAACATGGGCGTTATCACCTACTCTCAAGAGTTCAAATCCGCCATCGCCCCATCGAGGATGTTCAAGGCTTTGATCGTCGACTCGCACAATGTCATCCCCAAGATCGTCCCCGAGGGCATCAAGAGCGTCGAGTTCATCGAAGGAGATGGTGGAGCCGGCAGCATCAAGAAAACTAACTTCGCCGAAAGTAAGACTGATTATACACAAAGAATAACCACATATTGAAACAATGTACGAATTGCGGAACTCAATGCTATTTGCTTTTCATGAATTGGCTAACAGGTTCCCCTATCAAGTACACCAAGCACAAGATTGATGCTCTCGATGTGGACAACTGCTACTGCAAATACACTCTGATCGAGAGTGGCATCAACTTCGACAAGATCGACTTTGTCGTCTACGAGGTGAAGTTCGTCGCAGCTGATGGGGGATCCGTTTGCAAGATGACCAGTGAATACCATGCTAAGGAAGGTTGTGAGCTGAAGGAGGATGACATCAAGCAGGGCAAAGACAAAGCCATGGGATTGGTCAAGACCATTGAGGAGTACCTCTTGGCCAACCCCGATGTTTGCGCCTAAATGCTTTTTTTTTTTCAATTTTCAAATTCCTTCCGAGTGATACTATAAATTGTGAGTGGACAAATTGCATTGTGTTTTCCTTTTTCTTCTTCTTGTGGCTCTAGGTTGGAGCTGTTTGGTGAGGAAAAGGTTTTTTTTTGGGGTCTGATTTCTATCTCCTAAATGATTTGATGGTCGTGAGTGCAAGGTCAAGTGGAAATAAAGCTTCAAAAAGAGAAGTGAGCAATACAACAAATTAGATTGCACTATTTTCAATTTTCTCCCCCAAAAAGAAGATGTCTCTTGTTGTATTTATCACGTTCTGATGAAGCTTTTTGTATTTTATTTTCAATCCGCAATCGTCAAATTTTCTTAATTACATGATATAAATGTGAGCTAATACTCACTTATTAAGACCTTATTTTTATTACGAGAAAGCTAAAGCATTCTAATAATTTTTCAGGTATTAAAGTATATTTTTATTCTAATTAGAAACTATCTAATGTTTACTCGTCAAATATGCTATAAGGTGCTTAGATATTAAACAAATATTTTTTGTAAGCATCAAATTATACTTGATGAACAAGTTTAATCGGAGCACAAAAGGGAAAAGATAAACATCATGTTAACGACATCGTTTGGCTATTTTTTTTTAAATAGTTTGAAAAGATCATAACCGGTACGAAATCAAACCATCATATGCCAATATGTGAGATTTTTCTTCTCGGCCGGAGCTGATATGTGGGTCAACGAGCATCGCTTCTCGGAATTTTCTTTTGCTGCAGTCAATCAAGCTGCATTGACTGCAATTCCATATTAATTAAAGGATAGCATAGGGCTCTTACTCCCGCGCTTAATAGGCTAGCTTCGCTATACTATAAATGCTAGAATTCTGATGAGAGAAGTTGAATCTCCATCTCGTCACTAAAGTGTCGCTTTCCCTTCGCGCCTTTTATTTTCTTACTGATCAATAACATCCACTTTTTAGTAGATAAGAAAATAAAAGATTTTGTTTTGCGATAAAACAATTTAATATACTAAGTTATTTCAAAAGAAGAAGAAAAGAATAAAGGGTCCATTGAATCTCAAGCTTTTAATTTCACCAATAACACAAGAAGATCGATTCATATCTGGAATTGCACATAAAATTTATCAAATGAAAATCAAATTATGAACCGAGTAAGATTTCAAAGAAAGTAAAAAAGGACAGCTAAAGTCACATCAAATAAACCAGCAATGTCAACTGATTCGTTTTATGTAGTCATTTACTTCGGGTTTGCTAAGGATGTGTCCTTTTCCATTTTCATTTTCTTCCGGAAGGCTGACGGCTACGCCTAATAAGAAAACGAAGAAATGCATGTATCAAGGGTGGCTAGTCCAACTCGGTGTGCTTTCTACTTTGAATGAGATGGTGTACAAAAGACACTAACTCATCTATAAATACCAAGTACTTCTCTTCTTCACTATCATCAGCTCAAGCCTTCTTCAATTGCAAACACACCATACCCTTCCATCACCTGCTTGAGTTCCATCTCTTTGTTTTTTACTAGGCAAACATGGGAGTTGTCACCTTCTCTCAAGATTTCACATCCACCGTTGCCCCGTCGAGGATGTTCAAGGCTTTGGTCCTCGACTCACACAACGTCATTCCCAAAATTGTCCCTGGGGGCATCAAGAACATCGAGTTCATTGAGGGAGACGGTGGCGTTGGCAGCATCAAGCAAACTAACTTCGGCGAAAGTAAGTCAGATCATACTTGTATCTCTACCGTGTCAAATCTCTGCGTAGATCTCAGAATTCAAAATTGAATTCCTCACTTTTGTGATTTCGTGTAATAGGCTCTCACATCAAGTACACGAAGCACAAGATCGATGCTCTCGACGTAGATAACTTTTATTGTAAATATACTTTAATTGAGAGCGACATCAAGTTCGACAAGATCGACTGTGTCGTCTACGAGGTAAAATTCGTTGCAGCCGGCGGCGGATGCGTCTGCAAGATGACCAGCGAGTATCATGCTAAGGAAGGTTGTGAGGTCAAGGAGGATGACATCAAGCAGGGCAAAGACAGAGCTGTGGGACTGTACAAGGCTGTTGAGGAGTACCTCGTGGCCAACCCTGATGTTTGCGCCTAAATTGCCATTTCCCAAATCCATTCGAGTGATGATACAGTGAAGTGGGTGGAAAATTTGTATTGCGTCTTCTGTTTCCTTTTTGGCTCTGCCTCGGAGCTTTTGGGTGAGGAAAGGTTTTTCTCGTGTGATTTCTATGTTCTAAAGGATTTGATGGTTGTGTGTAAGGTGATGCCAAAATAAAGCTCTGAAGAGCAATCCACTGAATTATGGATTTTGCCCAAAAGCAGATCTCCCTTTGTGGTCATGAAAATTTAGAAAAAGAAAAGCACAAGAAGTGGTAAAACCTATTGCAAAGGTACAATTAAGTTATAAAACTTTTGAAAATCTAATTAAGTTTTAAAACTTGTCAAATTGATGCAATCAAGCCCATTCTATAACTCCGTCTAATTTAACTAACAAAAAATGCTGATGTAGCTCTATTTATTGCTTTGTTAAGATATGTGGCACTTACCAAATGCCACGTCAGAAAAAATTAAAAATTTTGTGAGGAAGAAAGAAAAGAAAGATAAATAAAAGAAGTAATCAGAGGGTTAAACAATATATGATAAGAATGAGAGAGAGAGAGAGAGAGAGAGAGAGAGCCATGCACCCCCTTTTGTATTAATCCGTCCAAAGGATGCCAAGATCCACATGTGGCCTCAGACGAAGTAATTTAAGGTCATACTTAGGACCAAGGTCCATCGACCAGTACATAGCCCTTTCCTATGGTTTCCCTTCTTTCCCACGAAATCTTGATGGGTGAAGGCACGACAGTTTACAACCTTTCGATCTCGCAAGCAGAAGAGACACAATAAAGGAACTAGAGTAGAATCGAATGAACAAAGAAACAGAGAAGAGAGGGAACACAAAAATAAGTCAAACCTGCCAATCCTTCTTTGGACGGCGGCACCTTGGCTCCCGTGCTGTTGCTTGGCCACGGCCTTCTTGACCGCCAAAAATGGAGAAATGAACCGTAGCGGGAGGCTTACTCGAAGGGTCTAAAGCATGAAACTACCGAAGTGCTTGCCAATAAGCATACGGTTCTGTTGGTAGAGAAATTGGGGTGCAGGGACTCTAGTATGATAAATGTGGGGTTCAACTCTCGCGCTCTGCAAAAGGTAGAGGGCGAGAAGAGTTAGAGATATAACAAAACAAAAAACTACCGAGGCGCTGGGAAAGGCGAGTTCGCTGCTTTCAAGGACGATGGTCGTCGAAATATAGAAGAGCCACCAAAGTTCTATTATTTTAAGAAATTAATAAGAAATAAGTCACATTATATTTTCCCCACTAAAATTAGACAGTACTAACATAGGGCTTGATTACATTAATTTGACAAATTTTAAGAGTTGATTGTACTTTTTATAAGTTTTAGGAAAAGGGACCGATGAAGTGCAAGGGAAAATTGGGCATTTCAATATACAATTCTTAATTAGAACCATCTTGCCAAATAGAACGAAGGAAGTTTGGCCCAAAAAAATAAAAATAAAGTGGATAAAATTTGACTAGCAAAGTAAGGTAGCAGCCTGCCAGCCAGTCATTTTATAATAATCTTTGTTTTGCCAATTGGTCTCCATCTAACACAAAATAAAACGTAGAAAAGAACAAAGCAAAAAGTTAAAAGAGAAAAAGAAAAATAAAAAGAGCGGTCGGACAAGAGGGGCGTTCGTCTTCTTGTGGATTAATCTAAGTTTGGATTACGACCAAAAAACAAAAATCTAAGTTTGGACCACAGTCATTTGGATTCGATGACGTAGCTATAGTGGCATTTTGAAAAGTTAAACTAGCAAAATTGCCTTCGGAGAATGGCAAGACAATAAATTTGATATCAAGCCTAACTTTCGTGTCCACATCAGTTCTAAATTAAAAAAAATTCAATTTGTCTTTTCTAAAAGGATCGTATATAATCAAATCGGAGCAAAAAAGGGATTTACTTATCTAGGCTCGTCCATTCCACGCTTTGGTTACGGTGGAGTTGGAGCTCTATAATTTGCGCCACGATCACTTTTTTGTACAAAGATTATAGTAAAAATATACATATTATTAGATATAATGAGGTCAAAGAATGACTATCCGCCTGTACCAAAAAAAAGAATGACTATCCGCAATCAATTTTCTCATTTTCTTACTAATCCATGAAATCCCCTTTTTATTAAAGAAGAAAAAGGAAAATTTCGTCTTATGATAAAACGACTTGTTAAGTTAAGTAATTCAACAGGAAGAAAATAAAAGGTCGTTACATTTAAATTTTTCAGCCCCAGTAAAATTAGAAGATTGACTTCGCATTTGGAGTTATGCAAAAAAAAAAAAATCTTTATCTTAGAGAGGTGATTGCAAAATGATAAGAAAATGCCAATAATGTTAAATATAAACTAAATCGTGAACAAAGCAAGATTTTGCACGCCAAAAATAAAAGCAAGATTTGAAAAAAAGGTAAAAGTATTAAAGGTCACTTCAAATAATCCCGCAGTTATATGTAATAATTTTTGTATGTAATAATTTACTTCGGGGTTTGATAACGACAGCCATTTTCCATTCTTCTAGATGACCGACAGCTCGGCCAAATAAGAAAAGAAAAGAGGCGTAAATCAAGGCCGGCTAGTCCAACCTGGTGTGCTTTGAACTTTTTGTTTTTTCGGTCGACATGCTTTGAACTTTGAACGGTGGTGATGGAGTACACACCACTGGACTGCCTATAAGAACCAGCTAGTTCTCTTCATCATCTTCATCAGCTCAAGCCTTCTCCTTTAGCAATCACACCAAACCCTTCCACTACCCTTCTTGAGTTCAGTTCTCTTTGTTTCTTACAAGGCAGACATGGGAGTCGTCACTTACTCGCACGAGGTCACAAGTGTCGTCGCGCCGGCGAGGCTGTTCAAGGCTATGATCCTTGACTCCCACAACGTCCTGCCCATGATTGTTCCCGAGGGCATCAAGAGCGTTGAGTTCATCGAGGGAGATGGTGGAGTTGGTAGCATCAAGAAAACCAACTTCGGTGAAAGTAAGTCGGATCACACTCGCACTTCTACCCCATCTAGTCTATATCTAGACCTCGGAATTAAGAACTAACTTCTTTAATTTAATGAATTTACATACAGGTTCCCACATCAAGTACACGAAGCACAAGATCGATGCTCTTGACGTAGACAACTTTTACTGCAAATATACCATGATCGAAAGCGACATCAAGTTCGACAAGATCGACTGCGTCGTGGAATCAGTGAAATTCGATGCGGCTGGCAGCGGATGTGTTTGCAAGATGACCAGCGAGTACCACGTCAAGGAAGGTTGCGAGCTCAAGGAGGAGGACATCAAGAAGGGCAAAGACAAAGCCATGGGACTGTTCAAGGCTGTTGAGGAGTACCTTGTGGCCAACCCCCATGTCTGCGCCTAAATGCTTTTCTCAAGATCCTTTCTGAGTGATGATAGAGTAAAATGAGTGGAAAGTTTGTATTGTATCGTGTTTTCCCTTTGGCTCTGCCTCGGAGCTTCTGGGTGAGGAACGGTTTCTCTCGTGTGTTTTCTATGTTGTAAAGGGGCTTGATGGTTGTGTGTAAGGCCATGCCAAGAAATAAAACTTGAAGGAGCAATGAGCAATCCGATATAATATGGATTTTGCACAAGAAAAGATCTCCCTTTTAGGTCATGAAGGTGAATTTTCGCTTGACTTATATATGAGTTTGCATAAAGAAGAGACAGAGGGCCAAATGAAGTGCAAGGGAAAATTGGGCCTTTCGTTATCCTTTTGCTAAGTGAGATAGATTGTCGTTAGATGAAAAGAAATGGAACTTAATGAGACAATAATTCTATACTCCAGCAATACAAGAAATAAAAGAAGTGGCAGTGAATCACTTTGCTTTTGATGAGAATACACCGGGACCCTGTTTGTTTTATCCAATTTGATTTATTAAAATAAAATTTTCCACTAACTGTATTCATCATAATTATGCAACTTAGTATTGATTAATTAGGCTATAGTGCGCTTCTTTGCAAATCATGGAAAGAAAGCATCGTTTCCCAAATATAATGGAGAAAATTTGACTAGCAAAGAAGAAAAGTAAAAGGTAGAAACAAATCAAAATGAAAGGTAAAATTTAACGGAAACTAATGGAAGGTAAAATTATCATAAGTGTATCAATTTCGGATTTTTGACAGTCAAAAGATTAATTTGGAGTAAATTTGTCACATGTATACTAGTTTGGAGTTTTTCGTGATATTAACCCTATTCTGAATGACCATAACTTCATTTCCCATCTTGATGAATTTGGAGTTTACTGCAGCCATAAAACTTAGTAATCTAATGGGGTCGATGTGCGGATGAGTTGCTTGTGGATTCCACAAAAGCATAGAATGTGAGTCGGAAGGCGGCCAAAAGAATTTTGGAGCGAATGAGAAAAACAGAAGACTCTGTTTTGATTTGGTGTCACTTCGTCGGAGAGTGTGAAAAAGGAAATGCCTAAAAAAACAGAGTACTTTGTTTTGGTGGAACTTTCTCGCGCTCACCGATCGGTGTTCCATCATTGTCAATGTTTTTGGTTTATTGTGTCATTTCTTTTATATGTATTGCAGCTAAAAGAAACTGTTTCATGTTACACTTTAGTTTTTCTTATTTATTTAGTTTTCTTGTTGTTACAACTAGAATGATATCCTACACGATTTTCGCGTAGTAGCACGTAAATTTCCCCACTTAATTCAGTAAAGAAAGGTCATCAACAAATGGACAATTCTATTCACGAGAAAATTACTGCAATGTGGGCTAATTCTTGTAACTCTTATACAGAGTAAGACCAAACAAAACGGACCACAAACTCAACTTTTACATCACAAAATTAAATAAGAAAAAAGATCTAATAGAGTTTCTATTCACTCCTCAAATTAGTTAATTGCTTTCCAAATCTAAAAATCACAAACCGTTAAGGCTATTGTTTTAGTGGTAGTAATACCCAATTTACGACTGAAAGCATCAATAAATTCAGTTCAAGCCATGTGGGAATTAATAAAGATCCTCTGTTCAGACCAATTCAAGTCTCTCTATCCCAACGATAATTTTGGTATGTCTTACTCAAAATTGATCATGTCTGCAAAACCTAAGTACTCTCTCTCTCTCCATTGCCCACACTCGGCTGCCACCATCATCAACGACGTCCACCATAAGCCATCATACCATCGCCCACATCGACAACCTTTACCAGCAATATTTTTGCCAAACCAAACATCAGTAGCTGCCATTCTCACTTGGCAATCCTCATGATTCGTGATATTTCTCTCTGGAAATAATGAGTGACATATATGTTAGGAAATTATCTAATCAATTATTGGATCCGGAACCACCTGTTAAGATGAACAACAAAAATCTAATACCTTTTGATTGAGAGATCACCAAAAGGGAGTCAAAATTTGATACCATTGGCATCCTAAATAGACTAAGTTTCACTTTAAAAATTAAAGCCTGGGAATTTTAAGTTTAATATAATTATTAACTTAAATCGATAATTAAACTATTCAATGTGCGATTATTCAGTTTGCAATTATATTTCACTGAGACCCATCTAGACTAGATGTACCTCAACATGGTCGATTAGCATCACTTTGTTGATTTTTTTCCTCGTAACAGCTCTTCTTTGGTTCCTACTCAACCAGGAGACAAGTTTGAAGTTGGAAGGGTTGAGCAACGAATTCCAAAGTTTCCTCTGCGCCGTCGAAGACGTTGTCTATTCTCTCCAGCTAATATCTTAAATTAATCATTCACATCTTTAATGCCGGTGAGACTAAATTTAATAAAGGAAATTATTCTCTCTCGACCAACTTGGTAGTAGGTCCACAATGATAGGGAACACAATTTGGTGACGACTGTTTCAAGAGCTCTTTGCACTGAAAGTTCGGTCGGTCTCTGACTTTTACGTATTATCTGACTTTCTTATGGATTGTGATTGTCATTATTTGTCATGGAAATGAAAAATTACATATGTGGGTAAAATTTGGAGATTAACATACTGTAAGGGCCTAGTGGTAAGTCAACCACTATGAACTTAGTCAACCACTATGAACTTGGCAAAAGAAAACCGGAAACTTCAAGTATGGCTCGAGGCATGAGCTTCCCTAACTGGACAGTAGTTTAGACGTGCGGTTGTTTCGCGGAAAATAAATGATTTAGAAAATATTTTCCTGACAAGGATCTCTCGTATTACTTATACAAAATGAATAGACAAAAAAATTTTCATCGTCCATGAAAATATTTAGACATAAATTATTTCGATAATGAAAGTATTTTTATTGATTAATTATTGCAAGTAATATAAGAGAATATTTTTAGAAAAATATTTTCCAATTTATTTTACGCGAAACAAGCTAAATCTAACTATTTAATTCTTTGCATCTGTGAAAAAAATAAAGAATTTCCCTTTAGGTGTTTTCGTCATCAACTCCAACAAGAGGAACTCGAGTTCTTGTACCGTCCTCTTCCTCGTTCTTGTCATGACGTGGAACTAAATCAAGGCCGGCTAGTACAACTTGGTGTGCTTTGAACTTTGAATGACGATGGAGTCCTAACCAATGGACTTGCCTATAAGTACCAAGTAGTTCTCTTCATCATCTTCATCAGCTTAAGCCCTCTCCAGTCTCCATTAGCAATCACACTAAACCGTACCACTACCCTTCTCGAGTTCAGTTCTCTTTGTTTCTCACAAGGCAAACATGGGAGTCATTGCCTACTCGCAGGAGACCACAAGTGTGGTCGCACCGTCAAGGCTGTTCAAGGCTATGATCCTTGACTCACACAATGTCCTGCCCATGATTGTTCCCGAGGGCATCAAGAGCGTTGAGTTCATCGAGGGAGACGGCGGAGTTGGTAGCATCAAGAAAACCAACTTCAGTGAAAGTAAGTAGGATTATACTTGCACTTCTACCATGTCAAGTCCACACATAGACCTTGGAATTAAGAACTAACTTCTTACCTTTAATGAATATACATAACAGGCTCTTACATCAAGTACACGAAGCACAAGATTGATGCTCTGGATGCAGGTAGCTTTTACTGCAAATATACCATGATGGAAAGCGATATCAAGTTTGACAAGATCGACTGCGTTGTGGAAGAAGTGAAGTTCGTTGCGGCTGGCAGTGGATGCGTCTGCAAGATGACCAGCGAGTACCATGTCAAGGAAGGTTGTGAGCTCAAGGAGGAGGACATCAAGAAGGGCAAAGACAGAGCCATGGGACTGTTCAAGGCTGTTGAGGAGTACCTCATGGCCAACCCCGATGTCTGCGCCTAAATGCTTTTCTCAAGATCCTTTCTGAGTGACGATAGAGTAAAATGAGTGGAAAGTTTGTAATGTATCTTCTGTTTTCCCTTTGGCTCCGCCTCGGAGCTTCTGGGTGAGGAAAGGTTTTTATAGTGTGACTTCTATGTTATAGAGGGGTTTGATTGTTGCGTGTAAGGCCGTGCCAAAAAATAAAGCTTGAAGGAGCATTGAGCAATCCAATAAATTATGGATTTCGCCCAAGAGAAGATCTCCCTTTGTGGTCATGAAGTTGAATTTTCTCGACTTAGAGATGAGTTTGCATAAAGAAGAGATAGAGGGCACAATGAAGGGCAAGGGAAAATTGGGCCTTTCATTATACTTTACGATCATAATAGAGACATTTGTCTTTTTGAGTTAATCCAAGTTTAAAGTGCAGTCATTTCTATTTGATGACTTAGCTACAGTGCCATTTGAAAAGTCAAACTAGCAAAATTACGTCTCGTGAACAGAAGCAAAGTAAATCGGATCCACTTCGATTATAAGAAAAAAGAAAAAAAACGCTTTCTTTTTTCTAAAAATAACTTTTCATTTAATCAAAGAATTACAAAGTACAAACGGAAGCGGTACCAATATTAGAACAATATAATATTTTTTTAATTTAAAAGGGAAATTATGAAAAAGAAAAGAAGATACAATTTCTATTTGATTAAAGCCCAATTTGCAAGCGCATAAGTAGCTTCATCATTGGGTTTACCGGTCCCAGCTTAACTCCAACCTGGATTGTGTTGAAGTAGGAAGGTTCAATACTCCGAGGGCAAAGACCCTTTTGTTGGATAACAACAATTAAGACATTGCAATCGATTTTAAAAATTGCTTTGTGGATGCTGAGAGACTCAGCATAATTGCAAGGGAGAGGAAGAGCTTCTGCTTACACTTCCATAGGCAAGTTCCACCTTTCTCTTCTTGTCCAAGGTTGGACTATTGAGTCGCTAGCCAATCTTGCAATTATACCTGTGGCTCCTTTGTTATCTTTTCGTGCACCATCTACATTAAATTTTAGCCTTTGATCTAATGATGGGAGCTAGGACTCTGTCCTTTCCCCAAGAGAATCGGCTGCTAAACTTATTTTGGCAACTGTCCTCGATAGCGCAACGAACGAACATAGAATCATTCCCTTAGCAATGACAGTCACGGTTGTCTAGTATCAAGCCTAAAATTCGTGTCTAAATCAGTTCTTGATTAAAAAAATTCAATTTTATTTTTGACAAAAAGATTGTGTCTAGGCAATTCGGAGCTGAAAAAGGGATAACTTATCTAGACTCACCTATTTTACACTTTTGTACAAACGAAAACCAATGATTCTTATGTATGAAAAAAATATTCGATTTGAATTACTTTTTCTTGGGGGGAGGGGAGTACGAAAAAAGTCCCAAATCGATTGCATTGGTGCTAATTCACTCATAAACCTTTCGATTGAGCTATTTTTGTCATAAATCTTTTGCATTTTTGTCAATTGAGTCAATTCGACCAATTTAGGTTGGGAATCGTTGACGTGGATGCCGGGTACCTTATGTGGCATGGCTGGTGTTGACCAGGGCCTTGCTGGCAGCTGGTGAAGGTGGCCATGGCCTCGATAGGGCCTTGTCGGCTATTGGTGAAGGCTTGCCTCGGCCTTTCTAGCCATGGGCGAGGCCATGGTTGCCTTCGCCCATGTTAGGCTAGGCCTTGACAAGGCCAAGCAAGGGGCACAACGCCCTCATGGAAGCTAGTGAGGGCTTCGTGACCCTCACCTAGTGGCCGGCGAGCTTTGGCGACACTCGCCGGCCACAAACGAAAAGAAAAATAAAACAAGGAAAAGGAAAAGACAAATTAATAAACAAGTCTGAAAAAATTGTTAAAAATTTCCACGTCAGCGTCGATCGTGTCATGTAAGACGATTGGTGTCCACGTCACCAATTCTAGCCAAAATTGACCGAATGCACTCAATTGGTACAAATATAAAAAGTTTATGACTAAATTATCCTAATTGAAATGTTTATGACTGAATTAGTACCTATACAATATATACTTTTCCCCTTTGTAGAAAGGTAGTATACCAAGTACAGACTATGGTAATGGGCCCACGATGTCCGCGATTGAATATGTAATTTCTCATTAATTGTAATAGCTCACCTTAGGTTCTTATAATAATGGCCACATAGAAGAGCTTTGCTCGTGATTTTTCCTGTTTTTCTAACCTTCTAGACGATCGGTGGCTCCTCCAATGAGAAAACAAGAAAGGCTTGAAAGTAATTCGGCCGGTCCAATCCGGAGTGCTTTGAACTTTCAATGATGACGGAGTTCTAAACTTTGGAATTGCTTATAAGTACCAAGCAGTTCTCTTCATCATCTTCATCAGCTCAAGCCTTCTCCTTTATCAATCTCGCCAAACCCTTCCACTACCCTTCTTGAGTTCAGTTCTCTTTGTTTCTTACAAGGCCAACATGGGAGTCATCACCTACTCGCAGGAGATCACAAGTGTCGTCGCACCATCGAGGCTGTTCAAGGCTATGTTCCTCGACTCCCACCATATCCTACCCAAGATTGTTCCTGGGGGCATCAAGAGCATTGAGTTCATCAAGGGAGACGGTGGAGTTGGCAGCATTAAGCAAACCAACTTCGGTGAAAGTAAGTCGGATCATACTTATATGTCCACAATGTCAAGTATATATCTAGACTTCAGAATTAAGATCTAACTTCTTCACTTTAATGAATTCGCATAACAGGCTCCCACATCAAGTACACAAAGCACACGATTGATGCTCTCGACGCAAGTAGCTTTTACTGCAAATATACCATGATCGAAAGCGACATCAAGTTCGACAAGATCGATTGCGTCGTGGAAGAAGTGAAGTTCGTCGCGGCTGGCAGCGGATGCGTCTGCAAGATGACCAGTGAGTACCACGTCAAGGAAGGTTGTGAGCTCAAGGAGGAGGACATCAAGAAGGGAAAAGACAAAGCCATGGGACTGTTCAAGGCTGTTGAGGAGTACCTCGTGGCCCACCCCGATGTTTGCGCCTAAATGCTTTTCTCAGGATCCTTTCTGGGTGATGATAGAGTAAAGTGAGCGAAACGTTTGTATTGTATCTTCTATTTTCCCTTTGGCTCTGCCTCGGAACTTCTGGGCGAGGAAAGGTTTTTTATCGTGTGTATTGGTATGTTATAAAGGGTTTGAAGGTTGTGGGTGAGGCCATGCCAAAAAAAAAATCTGGAAGGAGCATTGAGCAATCCAATAAATTATGGATTTTTCCCAAGTAAAAATCTCCCTTTGTGGTCATGAAGGTGAATTTTCACTTGATTTATAGATGAGTTGCATAAAGAAGAGATGTAGGGCAAAATGAAGCGCAAGGGAAAATTGGGCATTTCATTATACTTTTCTGGGATAAGTGTATTATAAGTCATAAAATTTATCATGACAGCTGTTGACACCTAAATTTTGGCGATCCCGTTAGGTAAATATTGCATAGAAAAATTAGGGATTAAATTTTAACCCCTAAACAAAAATATTAAAATTGCATAGCATATAGTTTAAGTTCATGTAGGTTAGTTACATTCCACATCGAACCGGCAGTGGCGAGTGAACTGAAAATCCATCGCGCAAACCGAGCTCGAGCACTGAACGAAACTCGGCTCACTCAGAAGACAAGGGCCGAAAATCACAAGTCTAAAAGGCCTTGGTTGTCTCAATTTGAGCTTAAATCAGCCCATTAAGCTTAATTAAAGAAAAGCCCAAATTAATTCAGCCAATTTGGAATTAAATAAAAATTAAAGGATAAAGCCTAAGCCAAAACCCATTAGGACTAGGAAGCCCAGTTAATTGACCTAGGGTTGCGATATAAATACGTCGTTATGCGTCACAATCAAAAGGGGGGGCTCTAATAATTCGCGAAGCAGAATTTTCAGAGGAACACACGAGAGACACACGTGAGTTGAGGGAGAAAGAGAGCTTGAAGAGAGTCCGCGGCCAAGCCTTTGGCTGCATCCCTTGCCGCATCTCTCCGCTGACCGAGCTGCTGCACTACCGCAATCAGTCCTAGCCCCTCAATGAAGTCCTAGCTATGTAGTTGCTGTTCCCCAGCCGGTGCTGCTTCTTCCCGTTGCCCGATCCAGTCGAAAACCCCGCCGAAGACTCCCCTGCACCGACGCAAATCTGTTCTGTCTTGACCTTCTTCACGACGTTGCTGCGCTGCTCTGTCCCTCTTAACATCACTGCTGCTTCCTGACTCGTGATCCCTGCTGAGCTGCCACACAACGCCTATCAACAAGTGTTTCCGGGAGCATCAGTCGCCTCCAATGGCCATAAGTCAAACGAGCAGAGGAAGACTGATAATAATAATATTATAGAGAGCCAAGTGGTGGAGGTGGGGTGAGGAAAAGAAGGACTTTGACCACCGTTTCATAAGGAAGACTTCTTCGTGTAGCAAACACGTGGCTTTGAGGAAGAGAAAAGAAGCCACGTTCACCGTCAAATCGCAATATCACATGGGTTGCTCTGTTGAACAAAGAAAAGTTTTCTAGCGAGCACAACAGCCCAAGATCCGACGCTGTCCTTCCCTTGCTTCGTCTATTTTTTTGCAGGATTACCGTGAAATTCTCTATTGGACTAGCAAATTCCGATCTTTTCTGGCGATCCTACAACCTTGGCATTGATCCACCGAATTCTGTTATCATACATCATCCACCACCACCACGAGCTGAGCCGGTTCGGACGCCGTCACCGTCGCCGCCACCGTCGATCCGTTGGCCACCGTCTCGATCCGCAAGCCTCAATCCGGAATCGAGTTCGAATTTGGAAGATATCCGCAAATTAGGTAAGATCATTATCCTAATATTTTCCGAAATATTTAATTTCCTAAGTTTTCAGTGTTTGAATATTTTGTGGATATTCTTTGATGGATTGCTAGATATCTTAGGATAATATTTGCAATATCCGCAATATTTGAAAATACCCAAAATTAGGAATTATTCCTAATTTGGCAACGTATCTGGACGATTATCCGACCTTATCCCTAAGGTATGATACGCGGCGATACGGAAAATCGTTATCTTATCCATAACCACTTGGATACGATAATAGATTTTATTCGCTTTCCAAATTCGAACAATCAACTTTCCATCGATATCTATAACTCTATAGATATGACTGTTAGTTTGATTTCTTTGCCTTATCTGAGTTTAAAAAATCTTGCGGATTACATGGATTGTTTGAGTGTGATTGTTATCTTCGTTTGATTGTTTTCCTTTTAAATAAAAAAATCCAAAAAAATTGTTAGTTAGATTTAAATTAGAAATTTTGCATGTTTAGGGAATCTTAAATATATCCAAAAGAATAAGATAATCATTTGATTTAAATTGGGATTTAGGGTAGCATATTTCCTAGTTTAAATTAGAGATTGTTTTAATCTTAGTGGATTATTTAGGATATTTAATAATTTCGAATTTTAATAAAAATCCCAAAAAAAGAATCACTTTAGGATAGATCAATCATTTTCTCTAGGATAGATTGCATGTTAATTTAGGCATTTTTTATTCCGAATTTCATTTAAAAATACCAAAAATAAATCATTTGTCCGTCATTAGAATTAGGTCACGTCGTCGCATGGCATATAGCTTGCATGTTAGGCTGCATTAATCACATGTTAATTTTTGCACGTCATTACATATAGGTTAGCCTTCATTTAAATAAGTGAAAATCCTAAAAAATATTGAGTGAACTGCTTGTTAATTAGAAATCATATTAGGATTGTTGATGTGATTTTCTAGCTAACAACGCAGATGCTTACGTTGCTTCGAGGTAAGTAATTCTCCCAATTTTACAATTTATTTAATGTTTTGATTATTGGGTGTTACTTTGGTGGTTTGCGCACCCGCATGAACACCTCACATGTTAGTGATTAGACTATAAAATGGATTCAGACTGCATGCAAAACATTTTTTTTGAGAAGAAAAGGTACCGAAAGGGCGTTAGACTAGATCTAGCGTAATCAAGTCCCCGAGCTTAGAATCTCTGGTTCGTAGGAATAAAACATATCTCCCTATGTTTTATTTAGGTTTCTAATCGACCTACCACAAATAGATTAGTGGCGACTCCAAGCATGAAAACATTTGCACGTTAAGAATTTAAACCCTAAGTCGCGAATTGGTAGGGCTTGGGAGGGCCCGAGTTAGGCTTAGTCTTAACAATCCATTAGCCTGAGAGAAAAATTTTAGGTCGCGACAGCTTGGCGACTCCACTGGGGAACTTGAGTTAAAACTCTTAGTGGACTTAGGCCAGTTTTTCTTTTCAAAAAATATTTTTTGCTTGGCAGCGAGGAGCCCAGGTACGTCCCTAATATTTTAGGTGTTAAATGTTTTTGCAGAATGGGAGGTATAAGGGGAGGCGTGATTGTTAACCTTTGTTTTGCAGGGAGGTGTTTGGATGTATGATTTAGTTTATGCACGAAGCGCTGTATGATATAACTTGCTGTGCATGCCTTGCATTTACACTACACCGCACACACTACCCGCTGCAGGACCTGGGCGGCACAGGTTTAGGATGGTACTAAGATAGCGGACACCCCGACCACACCCGCGTGGTATGGGTCGCCCTTCTTGGTCCCGAAAGTTTTTTTACGGTGTCATTGAGTTCCCACCACGGTTGCACCCTTTGCAACCCGGGTCGGCTCCTTGACTAAGCCGGAGACAGGGGAACCTCGGCCTAACCACAACCATGACTGGTTTAGCCCGGTAATCCTCGCGTCTCCATTTTGCAAGCCAGAGTCTAGATAGAAATCGAACCTCACATTTCATGCGCATGTCTTTGTGATTGCCATGGTCCTATTGGGTAAAGTAAGTTTTCTGAGCCTTTATCTTGCAATTTATTTATGTTTCGTATTTTCCTTGGTTGGTCCATGACATTAGGTCGGTCGCGAGTCTTGGTCCATATATTATGGGAGGGGCAGACATCCGGATTCTTGATGCTCCTAAGGACGAGCTCCGCGCCTGGTGGAACTTACTCAGTCCGACCAATCGTAAGCTGGTTGAAGGCCACATCGGAAGGCTACTCCCCTTATTGGAAGTCAAAGTCCGTACTGGTCTCGTGCGAGCATTAGCACACTTCTGGTGTCCCGAGACGTCTACCTTTATATTTGGTAAGCATGAGCTCACCCCGACTTTGGAAGAATATAGCGTGATCATTGGAAAACCTTTAGAGTCGGAGTTAGTTACACCACCTCTAGGAATCGATTCCACCTTAATGTTGTCTGAATTTTTGGGTGTCGGAAAAGATGAATTGGGAAAGATTTTGAAAGCAAATCGTGGGACATGTCCATTTTCGTTCCTCAATCAATGTTTTGATAAAGCCGCATCTTTTCAAAAAGGCAGAATATTTTTGTTAGCATTTTTCGGGTTCGTAATTTTTCCCCACTGTAAGAATGCGTGTAGTTCATCAATTGCTTGGTTGGTCCAACAAGTCTGTCTTGGAAAGAATTTTGTCAACACTATTTTAGCCGAGACTTTCATTTCCCTCACTAAATTTAAGCAACATGTTGACAAAACGTTTCATGCCCCCGTCGAACTTTTGCAAATTTGGTTTTTGTCTCACATAAAAGGATGCGGCGATTTACTCACAATATCTGAGCTTAGTGATTCTAGCCACCCAGTCTTGAGGTATAAAGAAAAACAAGGGGATGCACCTGATTATCACTATTCTGAATGGATCATTTTCATGAAAAACGCTAGACCCCAAGGTTTCCAATGGCATGCTAATTGGTTCCAAGTCGAGGAAGCTCGGCTTACGTGTAATGGTATTGGACCGGTTCCACTCTTGGGTTTCACCGGTGCGATTGAATACTACCCCGCCAGAGTGTCTCGTCAGTACCAGATTCTCCAAGGACTTCCTCCAGCACTACAACCCGAACTCCTCCAAGTCGACTTCACCAATGGCGATGAAGACCACGAAGGGACCGTAGCTCAACTCAAGAAGATGTGGAAGAAGTGTCGCCTCTTAAAGATAGCCCGACCCCAAAAAGAGCTAAAGGCGGAACAGAAGTCCTACTTCGCAACTGCCAAGTATATTCGACAGCACAGGGTCCCACAGGAACTACTCCCGAAGATACCCAAGGTGCCTCTCAAGCCTGCCACTCGCTCAGAGAACAACCGTCTCAAAAGGAAGGCCGAAGAAGCTCAAGAGAAAGCATCCAAAATAGCTCGAGCCTATGAGCAATTGAAGAAGGAAGTCGCCGCCCATATGTCTATGGATCAAGTCCAAATAGAATAGCTTGAATTTTTTATACCTTTTTCAGTTCTAGTCTTCAGTCTTGTTTAGGAATTGAGTTTTTAAGTCATCGTCATTGTAAAAAAAAAAGCACAAAAAAAAATTTCATTTCAATAAAGAGGTTATTTCTAATCAAAGCGGTTAGACCAATGTCATGGACCAACCTTGTCTTGACCATGTACTTATTTGGTTCATTTCTTTTACATCAGGTAATTACGGACCGATCACGATCGCCTATTCGCACGTGGTCGAGAACTAGAATGGCCGATCAAACTGACTTACGAGATCGTGTCGTTGGCATTGAGGACCAAATGAAGCAACTCCTCGTCGCAATGCAACAGATGTCCGCTGAGATCAAAACCCTTCGACTGACTCCTATTCCTGCGTCCCCTGAGGCATCAGCCCCAAAGCATAAAGGAGGGAAGAATGCCGATAGTGAGGAAGATGACGATCTTCCCGATTTAGAAGATGACCCCGTCCAGATTATTGTCAACAAGGAAAAACCTGATGAACGGGTCAACAAACTTGAAGAGAGAGTGAAGCAGTTGGAAGGCTCGCATGATTTGCCCTCAATCGACTTGTCTCTTTACTCACAGATCAAAATCCCGAAGAAGTTCAAGATGCCAGACTTTGACAAGTACAATGGCACCTCCTGCCCGAGAGCTCACCTGCAGCTATATCACGTACAAATGACACCGTACGTTGATAATGAACTCCTGATGATTCACGCATTTCAGGCAAGTTTGACGGGTCCTGCCTTGAACTGGTATCTCATGAAGAAGATAAATGGCCTCAAAACCTGGAAGGAAGTTAGTGAAGCATTCCTAAAGCAGTACAGGTTCATTACGGACATCATTCCCACCCGCGATGACCTCGAGCGTGCTCAGATGAAGAAAAATGAGTCATTCAAGGATTATGCTATCAGATGGAGAAACATAGCCGCACAGATTATCCCAGAACCCATAGACAGTGAATTGAAAAGGATGTTCATTAAAACTCTTCCGTTCGAATATCGTAATCGGATGGTAGCCACTCCGGCTGACAACTTCAATCAACTCATCCCTATAGGCGAACAGATTGAGATAGGATTGAAAGATGGGTGGTTTGTGGAGCCGTCTTCTTCGACCAATAGATTTAGCACAAGAAAAGAGAAAGAACCAGCAGCTGGAGTGAATGTGATTTATACCCAACCAGGCCGACGGAATGCTAATCCTATCCCAGCAATCCAGGTAGTAGAAGCTCAATAACAAAGCACGGGTCGTCAACCCTTTCAGAAGAAAAATAACAAGAGGCAATTCACTCCCCTCCCTGGATCGTTGTCTCAAGTATTGGCGGTCCTCCGAAAGAAAGGCTTGCTTACCACTGAGCCAAAGCGGCCCAATCCTGAGCAGTTCTATAACTACGATCCATCTAAGAAATGCGATTATCATATGGGTGAGGTGGGGCACTCAACCGACGATTGTTTTACCCTCAAGCACCGAATCCAGAACCTTCTGGACACGAAGGCATTTTCCTTTCAACCCACTAAGCCGAATGTTCAGAGCAATCCGCTCCCTGATCACGCGAGCAATGTGAATGCCATATTTAGTGTCGATGCTAGTCGAATCAAGAATGTCAAGGTGTATACCACTGATGTCTATGATGGGTTAGTGAGAGCAGGTTATTACTCGAATGATGAAGTGCCTCCCCTAACTGTCATGAGGGAAAGAATCTCCAAAATGGTGGAAGCAGGAATGATCGTCTATGCTAATCACACTGGCATCGTTTCCACTATCTCCGAAGTAGTTATTAATTGGGAGGAGGAGTTTGCTACATTGAACACCGGGAAGGACAAGAGTGACCCTCTGCCTGAAGAAATGCCTCCGCTCGAAGACGTGTCCGATGATGAAGAGATCATAGAGAGCACGCCTAAAGCTGATGAAGGAAAGGAGGTGATCGACACTTTGGGGCAACTGAGCGATGGATGGAGAGGTATGGATGATCCAACACCTCTAATGACAGAAGATCCTGATGATGCAATAGATGGAATCACTACCTTGTTCGATAATTTCCTCATTGGAGCCATCGAGGAAGGACCGTTGGAGGGAATGGGCACTGGCCCGCAAGAGTAACACCTTTACTTTTTCGCACACTCCCCTGCGTGGGAATTTTTACTGCTTTATAGGACTTGCCCCGTCTCGGGAGCTGCTTTTTAGCAATTTTTAGGACGTGATTGTTACAATTTCCATTCCAATAAATGTAATTCATTTGGTGATAATCAATGAAATTACAAGTTTTTTTATTTTTGAGGGCATGTTGAGGTACATCAAACCAGTCCGTTGATGATATCCAACCGATAAAAAATATAGTCCAAGGAGAATTCTGAGGCCTGGGCTTCTTCATGCTTCCTCGTGTTAAAACCTTTTTGAAAAGAATTTCAAAAAAAAAAAATTTCAAAAATTTTAAAAAAATCAAAAAAGAGAAAATTTAGAAAAAATGCAATGCTTAGCCCTGTTTGTCCTTCTAAATCCCTTACTTTATGTTTCAGTGGCAATCTTGTGACACGTGAGGGTATGGGAACGGTCCAATATGATGAATCATGTGCAGCCGAGCTTGATCCCAATGACACCGACGAACTCGACGATTCTTCAGCTATTCAGCGCGATCTAGAGCATCATGAAAGACCCAAAGTCCTGACGGTAGACCAAACTATCACCGTCAATCTGAGTGATTTCGGAGAACCCAAAGAAGTGAAGAGTGGGGCAAATCCCCCTGAGAGTGAAACGAAACGCCCGATCCAATTGCTGCATGAGTAGGTAAGTCTTTCAACCAAGAAGTGCGTCAAAGACACTTCGAGGTAAATGATCTAGTCCTAAAAAATGTACTGCCAGTCTTTCCTGTTCCTGGGGGTAAATTTGCCCCAAACTACATTGGTCCATATGTGATTAAAAAGGTGCTTCCCGGAGGTGCCCTGATTCTCGTAGAAACGGACGATCGTGAGTTTTCCACGCCTATTAATTCTGATGCTGTGAAGATATATTATCCCTGATAAGATCTAACATTTTTGCGGCAAAAGTTTTCAAGTGCTTGGCTTTATACTCCGAGTCACAGACATTTCATTTATGAATAAATGGTTTCAATCAATTTAAAGATGGAATGTGTGCATTGGCTTTAAATTCTGCTTGATTATTTTGTCAGTCTGCATCATCGATTTCAAAAGGGGAATCTATTTAGACAATTTAATATCTCATGTGGAATAAATTGAATGTGTTGAATGAGGTACATCGGGATGATGAAAGGCAACCCCTATCCTATACACAGTCCCGTGCATTAATCCCCAGTGAGTTGAGTGGAAAAATTTCATGTCTGCAAGGTAAAGGGTTATCTCGCAAAAGGTACGGCAACTGAAGTGACGAAAGGCAGTTCATTTCTCTATCCCAAACACTACAGGTTATCCATTGTTTCGCCACTTTGAGCCTAAATGTTTGGAGAAATCCTTTCAAATTACCCTGTCAAGAACCACCCCACATCGGGGCAAACTGGAGGTAAGACAGCATTACAAGGTGAAAAATTAATAGAGATTTTCTTGCTCTCACTTGCATCAATCTTCGAGTGTTGCTTTTTCAGAAGAATTCACACGAAGTTCAAGTGCCTTAGGATGACGAAGAGCATTTATTTCTCTATCTTCTACACACTTTATCCTTTGCTAAGCCCAATTGAGCCTGCAAATTCATTTCTTAAATCCAGTTGGTGATCATCCCCCACACTGGGGCAAGGTAAAAGCCATCACTGTCCACACAGCATATTTGGAGCGCCGATAGAAGACGAAGACCCTGAAAATTCAAATGTTAGTCATTCGGTCAAAACAAGCCAAAATGTGGCCGGCTAATATGTGCATTGTAAACAGTGTGTGTCAAACGCAAAAAAAAAAAAAAAGAACTATGGGGCATGAAAAAGCAGTGTGCCTGGTAAAAGCAAGGCCAATGCCCGAGAGAAAAAAAAAGAGAAAAGAAAATCGGAAAAAAGGAGAACTTTAGCGAAAAAATGTCAAGATACGACATGTCAAAGTCATGAATATCAGTGGAGCAGTGGTCTTACAAGTCTCAAAGGAATCAAGTGGTAAATTCAAGCCCAATGGAACGTCTACCGAGAAGACAATCCCTGGCGAAAAGGAAGACTGGTGACAATGCCGAGATGATCACCAACTTATTCACCCTATTTATACACATTTTGAGCCTAATGATCCTTTCATTTCTCAACCCATGAGCCTAGCCTACGTTACGTCCCTTACAAAGTCTCTTCAGATTATGGCATTGAACTAATGTAGGATTCGGATGTTTATAAGCTTAGCTCGAAGAAGTGCGAGCAAGTCCATTTCTATCTTATTTTGCAGGGTTCTTGACTTGTAAACCCGAAGACGATTGCGGAGTATTTTCTTTCAATAGCCTTGACTCGAAGAGTCCCCTTTTGCTAAGCCATTGACCAAGCCTACGTTACGGTCCTAGCAAAGACCTCTCGGATTGGTAAGGTTGTACCGTTTGCGAGAATACTCGGACACTTGTCGACATGATGATGGTGAGATAGAGTGATTTTCATAAATTAGCCACTTTTCGATGAGAGTGAGAGAAAGCCCTTTCGGACCGAAAGTCCCTCATTCGATATTTTCAAGATATCCACTTGTGAATTTGGATTGTCTTATCATGATTTTCCCCAGTGAAATTTAGTAATGCTGATTTGACAAAATCGTCATGCATGAAAACCAGTTAAATTTATAGTGCATGAGTATATGTGTTCTTGATTGCCCATGAATGCATATTACTTGTTGTCTATAACCGTCTCTAGCAGGAGACATGCACTCAAGAGTCAGAGATATCAACAGGTAAGTATGACTCTACCCCTTCAGGTGCCTGTGTTTATCCAGGTATTCATTCACCTGTTCGAGCAATCGACAGGCTTCATATCTAATCAGTTTTGTTGCAGTCACTCGGCGTCTTCGACAATGTCCAGACGTCTATATATTTCTCATCCGAGTGCCTGAGGAGAAATCCAGGTATCTCATTCGAGTATCCGAGGAGAAATCCGGATATCTCACCATATTTCTCATCCGAGTGCCTGAGGAGAAATCCAGGTATCTCATTCGAGTATCCGAGGAGAAATCCGGATATCTCACCATATTTCTCATCCGAGTGCCTGAGGAGAAATCCAGGTATCTCATCCGAGTATCCGAGGAGAAATCCGGATATCTCACCCAAGTACCTGCGACGATATCCAGGTATCTCATAAAGGTTGTAATATTTTTCCAATCTCAGAAGATTCCCCCGTGACATGTTTATGAGGAAAGGTATAGGCGTAGCGGCCAAATCTTTATGAGTACGTATGAGGAAGGTATATGTATTTCATGAAGATCGGAACTTCTAATCTCAGAGAATTCCCCCGTGACACGCCTATGAGGAAAGGCATAGGCGCAGCGGCCAAATCTTTACAAGTGCCTATGGCGATGTATAGGTATCTCGTAAAGGTCGGAATGTTCTCTCAATCCCAGATGTTCCCCCGCGGCTCACCTATGAGGAAGGTATAGGTGAAGCGGCCAAATCTTTATGAATACCTATGGTGATGTATAGGTATCTCGTAAGGGTCGGAATATCCTCCTGATCTCCGAAAGTTCCCCCGTGACACGCCTATGAGGAAAGGTATAGGCGCAACGGCCAAACCTTTACGAATACCTATGGCGATGTATAGGTAGTTTGTAAAGGTCGGAACATTTTCCATTTTGATAAATTTTTCTCTCGAGAACCCCAGATGATAACGGGATACATCGAGCTTTCTTCGCGTGTCTTAACTGAATTGCAGGTCACCGAAGTTCATCAGCGTTCATCAAGCAATACCTTTGGAATAGGGTCCAAACATTTGCCAAACAATCTCAAGAATCATGGCAATGCCTCAAATTACTTCACCACTCAAGTTAGGTAAGTAATTCCAGGTATGTTTTATTCCCGTAAGCATGCATCATTTCTTATTGCATTTCAAAATGGGACTTATAATCCCGACAAAAATAACATTCATTGCATTTGCATGGCAAAATTTAGGCATCAGTTTAGTCTTTGAATGCAACCTCTTCAAGCTCACTTTCAAAGAGGGGCAGCTGTTGACACCTAAATTTTGACGATCCCGTTAAGTAAATATTGCATAGAAAAATTAGGGATTAAATTTTAACCCCTAAACAAAAATATTAAAATTGCATAGCATATAGTTTAAGTTCATGTAGGTTAGTTACATTCCACATTGAACCGGCAGTGGCGAGTGAACTGAAAATCCATCGCGCAAACCGAGCTCCAGCACTGAACGAAACTCGGCTCACTCGGAAGACAAGGGCCGAAAATCACAAGTCTAAAAAGGCCTTGGTTGTCTCAATTTGAGCTTAAATCAGCCCATTAAGCTTAATTAAAGAAAAGCCCAAATTAATTCAGCCAATTTGGAATTAAATAAAAATTAAAGGATAAAGCCTAAGCCAAAACCCATTAGGACTAGGAAGCCCAGTTAATTGACCTAGGGTTGCGATATAAATACGTCGTTATGCGTCATAATCAAAAGGGGGGCTCTAATAATTCGCAAAGCAGAATTTTCAGAGGAACACACGAGAGACACACGTGAGTTGAGGGAGAAAGAGAGCTTGAAGAGAGTCCGCGGCCAAGCCTTTGGCTGCATCCCTTGCCGCATCTCTCCGCTGACCGAGCTGCTGCACTACCGCAATCAGTCCTAGCCCCTCAATGAAGTCCTAGCTATGTAGTTGCTGTTCCCCAGCCGGTGCTGCTTCTTCCCGTTGCCCGATCCAGTCGAAAACCCCGCCGAAGACTCCCCTGCACCGACGCAAATCTGTTCTGTCTTGACCTTCTTCACGACGTTGCTGCGCTGCTCTGTCCCTCTTAACATCACTGCTGCTTCCTGACTCGTGATCCCTGCTGAGCTGCCACACAACGCCTATCAACAAGTGTTTCCGGGAGCATCAGTCGCCTCCAATGGCCATAAGTCAAACGAGCAGAGGAAGACTGATAATAATAATATTATAGAGAGCCAAGTGGTGGAGGTGGGGTGAGGAAAAGAAGGACTTTGACCACCGTTTCATAAGGAAGACTTCTTCGTGTAGCAAACACGTGGCTTTGAGGAAGAGAAAAGAAGCCACGTTCACCGTCAAATCGCAATATCACATGGGTTGCTCTGTTGAACAAAGAAAAGTTTTCTAGCGAGCACAACAGCCCAAGATTCGACGCTGTCCTTCCCTTGCTTCGTCTATTTTTTTGCAGGATTACCGTGAAATTCTCTATTGGACTAGCAAATTCCTATCTTTTCTGGCGATCCTACAACCTTGGCATTGATCCACCGAATTCTGTTATCATACATCATCCACCACCACCACGAGCTGAGCCGGTTCGGACGCCATCACCGTCGCCGCCACCGTCGATCCGTTGGCCACCGTCTCGATCCGCAAGCCTCAATCCGGAATCGAGTTCGAATTTGGAAGATATCCGCAAATTAGGTAAGATCATTATCCTAATATTTTCCGAAATATTTAATTTCCTAAGTTTTCAGTGTTTGAATATTTTGTGGATATTCTTTGATGGATTGCTAGATATCTTAGGATAATATTTGCGATATCCGCAATATTTGAAAATACCCAAAATTAGGAATTATTCCTAATTTGGCAACGTATCTGGACGATTATCCGACCTTATCCCTAAGGTATGATACGCGGCGATACGGAAAATCGTTATCTTATCCATAACCACTTGGATACGATAATAGATTTTATTCGCTTTCCAAATTCGAACAATCAACTTTCCGTCGATATCTATAACCCTATAGATATGACTGTTAGTTTGATTTCTTTGCCTTATCTGAGTTTAAAAAATCTTGCGGATTACATGGATTGTTTGAGTGTGATTGTTATCTTCGTTTGATTGTTTTCCTTTTAAATAAAAAAATCCAAAAAAATTGTTAGTTAGATTTAAATTAGAAATTTTGCATGTTTAGGGAATCTTAAATATATCCAAAAGAATAAGATAATCATTTGATTTAAATTGGGATTTAGGGTAACATATTTCCTAGTTTAAATTAGAGATTGTTTTAATCTTAGTGGATTATTTAGGATATTTAATAATTTCGAATTTTAATAAAAATCCAAAAAAAGAATCACTTTAGGATAGATCAATCATTTTCTCTAGGATAGATTGCATGTTAATTTAGGCATTTTTTATTCCGAATTTCATTTAAAAATACCAAAAATAAATCATTTGTCCGTCATTAGAATTAGGTCACGTCGTCGCATGGCATATAGCTTGCATGTTAGGCTGCATTAATCGCATGTTAATTTTTGCACGTCATTACATATAGGTTAGCCTTCATTTAAATAAGTGAAAATCCTAAAAAATATTGAGTGAACTGCTTGTTAATTAGAAATCATATTAGGATTGTTGATGTGATTTTCTAGCTAACAACGCAGATGCTTACGTTGCTTCGAGGTAAGTAATTCTCCCAATTTTACAATTTATTTAATGTTTTGATTATTGGGTGTTACTTTGGTGGTTTGCGCACCCGCATGAACACCTCACATGTTAGTGATTAGACTATAAAATGGATTCAGACTGCATGCAAAACATTTTTTTTGAGAAGAAAAGGTACCGAAAGGGCGTTAGACTAGATCTAGCGTAATCAAGTCCCCGAGCTTAGAATCTCTGGTTCGTAGGAATAAAACATATCTCCCTATGTTTTATTTAGGTTTCTAATCGACCTACCACAAATAGATTAGTGGCGACTCCAAGCATGAAAACATTTGCACGTTAAGAACTTAAATCCTAAGTTGCGAATTGGTAGGGCTTGGGAGGGTCCGAGTTAAGCTTAGTCTTAACAATCCATTAGCCTGAGAGAAAAATTTTTAGGTCGCGACAACAGTGTAATTGAGTTCTAAAACTTTTAAAAAATGCAATTAAGTACTAAAACTTGTCATGAAAGTGCAATTGAAACCGAAAACTTAAAAAAAGTGTAATCAAATCCTAAACCTTATCAAATCGATGAAATTAAATCTTTCTGTTGATTGCATGTTTTTGAAAGTCTTAGGACTCAATTGCACTTTTGTGATAAATTTTAGGACTTGATTTCACTATGTGAAAGTTTTAGAACTTGATTGCACTTTGTGAATAGTTTTAGGACTTTAAATGCACTTATCCCTACTTTTCCTAAGCTAGATAGATTATTGTTAGATGAAAAGCAAGCATTGTTTCCCAAATAAAAATGGAGAAAATTTGACTAGCAATGAAGAAAAATAAAAGGTAGAAACAAATTTTAAAAAAAGAACGGTCAAAATAGAGACATTTGTCTATATGAGTTAATCCAAGTTTAGAGTACAGTCATTTCGATTCGATGACTTAGCTATAGTGGCATTTGAAAAGTCAAACTGGCAAAGTTGCCTTTCGTAAACAGAAGTAAAACAAATCATATCCGCTTCGATTAAAAAAAAATAAAAAGAGTTCCGCCACTGTTTTTTTATTCTAAAAGTAACTTTTCATTTCAAAGCATTACAGAGTACAAACAGGATGCAGAACCTACGTCAGAATAATAAATTAAAGAAGGCTCTACTAATATAATATTTTTAACTTTAAATGATAGATTATGAAAAGGAAATGAAAATGTGATTCCTACATCATTAGAAGCCCAATTTGCAAGTGCATGAATAGTTCCATTAGCTGGGTTTACGAGTCCAAGCCTAACTCCAACCTGGATTGTGTTGAAAAAAGATGGTTGAATACTGAGGGCAAAGACCATTTTGCTGGATAACACCATTTAAAACATTGCAATTGGTTTCAAAAATTACTTTTCGAACGCCGAGGGACTCAGCATAATTGCAGGCGAGAAGAAGAGCTGTTGCTAACACTTCCATCGACGAGTTCCAACGTTCTCTTCTTGTCCAAGGTTGTACTACTGAGTCGCTAACCGATCACGCAATTTTACCCATGGCTCCTTTTTTATCTTTTCATGTATCATCTACATTAAATTTCAGCCTTTGATCTAAGTATGGGAGCCAGGAGTCCGGCCTTTCCATAAGAGAATCGGCACCTAAGCATATTTTCATGACTGTCCTTGATAGAGCAACGAACGAACCTAGAGTTATACCCTTAGCAACGGTGGTCATGGTTATCTAGTATCAAGCTTAAAGTTCGTGTCTAATATAAAAAATTCAATTTTCCTTTTAAAAAAGATTGAATCCAGGAAATTTGGAGCTGAAAAGGGGATTAATTTATCTAGACTCGACTATTTTTCTCTATCGTTTCAACGAAAATGGATGATTAACAGTATGACCAAAATATTCTATATGAATTACTTTTTCTAGAGAGGGGGTACACCAGGTACAGACTATCGTAATGGGCCCAAAATGTCTGAATGAATATGTAATGTCTTTATTAATTGCAATACCTCACGTTGTTATAAAAACGGTCAAACAATAGAGCTTTGATCGTGATTTGTACTTTTCCTATCCTTCCAGATGATCGGTGGCGCCTCCCAATGAGAAAACAAGAAAGGCTTGAAAGTAATTCGGCCGGTCCAATCCGGAGTGCTTTGAACTTACAATGATGACGGAGTTCTAAACTTTGGAATTGCCTATAAGTACCAAGTAGTTCTCTTCATCATCTTCATCAGCTCAAGCCTTCTCCTTTATCAATCACGCCAAACCCTTCCACTACCCTTCTTGAGTTCAGTTCTCTTTGTTTCTTACAAGGCCAACATGGGAGTCATCACCTACTCGCAGGAGATCACAAGTGTCGTCGCACCATCGAGGCTGTTCAAGGCTATGTTCCTCGACTCCCACCATATCCTACCCAAGATTGTTCCTGGGGGCATCAAGAGCATTGAGTTCATCAAGGGAGATGGTGGAGTTGGTAGCATTAAGCAAACCAACTTCGGTGAAAGTAAGTCGGATCATACTTATATTTCCACCATGTCAAGTATATATCTAGACTTCTGAATTAAGAAGTAACTTCTTCACTTTAATGAATTTGTATAACAGGCTCCCACATCAAATACACAAAGCACACGATTGATGCTCTCGACGCAAGTAGCTTTTACTGCAAATATACCATGATCGAAAGCGACATCAAGTTCGACAAGATCGATTGCGTCGTGGAAGAAGTGAAGTTCGTAGCGGCTGGCAGCGGATGCGTCTGCAAGATGACCAGTGAGTACCACGTCAAGGAAGGTTGTGAGCTCAAGGAGGAGGACATCAAGAAGGGAAAAGACAAAGCCATGGGACTGTTCAAGGCTGTTGAGGAGTACCTCGTGGCCAACCCCGATGTTTGCGCCTAAATGCTTTTCTCAGGATCCTTTCTGGGTGATGATAGAGTAAAGTGAGTGGAACGTTTGTTTTGTATCTTCTATTTTCCCTTTGGCTCTGCCTCGGAACTTCTGGGCGAGGAAAGGTTTTTTATCGTGTGTATTGGTATTTTATAAAGGGTTTGAAGTTTGTGTGTAAGGCCTTGCCAAAAAATAAATCTGGAAGGAGCATTGAGCAATCCAATAAATTATGGATTTTTCCCAAGTAAAGATCTCCCTTTGTGGTCATGAAGGTGAATTTTCACTTGATTTATAGATGAGTTGCATAAAGAAGAGATGTAGGGCAAAATGAAGCGCAAGGGAAAATTGGGCATTTCATTATACTTTTCTGGGATAAGTATATTGTAAGTCATAAAACTTATCATGACAGTGTAATTGAGTTCTAAAACTTTTGAAAAGTGCAATTAAGTACTAAAACTTGTCATGAAAGTGCAATTGAAGCCGAAATCTTAAAAAAAGTGTAATCAAATCCTAAACCTTATCAAATCGGTCAAATTAAATTTTTCTATTGATTGCATTTTTTTGAAAGTTTTAGGACTCAATTGCACTTTTGTGATAAATTTTAGGACTTGATTTCACTATGTGAAAGTTTTAGAACTTGATTGCACTTTGTGAATAGTTTTAGGACTTTGAATGCACTTATCCCTACTTTTCCTAAGCTAGATAGATTATTGTTAGATGAAAAGCAAGCATTGTTTCCCAAATAAAAATGGAGAAAATTTGGCTAGCAATGAAGAAAAATAAAAGGTAGAAACAAATTAAAAAAAAAGAACGGTCATGATAGAGACATTTGTCTATATGAGTTAATCCAAGTTTAGAGTACAGTCATTTCGATTCGATGACTTAGCTATAGTGGCATTTGAAAAGTCAAATGGCAAAGTTGTCTTTCGTAAACAGAAGCAAAATAAATCATATCCGCTTCGATTAAAAAAAAATAAAAAGAGCTCCGCCACTGTTTTTTTATTCTAAAAGTAACTTTTCATTTCAAAGCATTACAGAATACAAACAGGATGCAGAACCTACGTCAGAATAATAAATTAAAGAAGGCTCTACTAATATAATATTTTTAACTTTAAATGATAGATTGTGAAAAGGAAATGAAAATGCGATTCCTACATCATTAGAAGCCCAATTTGCAAGTGCATGAATAGTTCCATTAGCTGGGTTTACGAGTCCAAGCCTAACTCTAACCTGGATTGTGTTGAAAAAAGATGGTTGAATACTGAGGGCAAAGACCATTTTGCTGGATAACACCATTTAAGACATTGCAATTGGTTTCAAAAATTACTTTTCAAACGCCGAGGGACTCAGCATAATTGCAGGCGAGAAGAAGAGCTGTTGCTAACACTTCCATCGACGAGTTCCAACGTTCTCTTCTTGTCCAAGGTTGGACTACTGAGTCGCTAACCGATCACGCAATTTTACCCATGGCTCCTTTTTTTATCTTTTCATGTATCATCTACATTAAATTTCAGCCTTTGATCTAAGTATGGGAGCCAGGAGTCCGGCCTTTCCCTAAGAGAATCGGCACCTAAGCTTATTTTCATGACTGTCCTTGATAGAGCAACGAACGAACCTAGAGTTATACCCTTAGCAACGGTGGTCATGGTTATCTAGTATCAAGCTTAAAGTTCGTGTCTAATATAAAAATTCAATTTTCCTTTTGAAAAAGATTGAATCCAGGAAATTTGGAGCTGAAAAGGGGATTAATTTATCTAGACTCGACTATTTTTCTCTATCGTTTCAACGAAAATGGATGATTAACAGTATGACCAAAATATTCTATATGAATTACTTTTTTTAGAGAGGGGGTACGCCAAGTACCGACTATGGTAATGGGCCCAAAATGTTTGTGGATGAATATGTAATTTCTCATTAATTGTAATACCTCACCTTAGGTTCTTATAATAATGGCCACATAGAAGAGCTTTGCTCGTGATTTTTCCTGTTTTTCTAACCTTCTAGACGATCGGTGGCTCCTCCCAATGAGAAAACAAGAAAGGCTTGACAGTAATTCGGCCGGTCCAATCCGGAGTGCTTTGAACTTTCAATGATGACGGAGTTCTAAACTTTGGAATTGCCTATAAGTACCAAGTAGTTCTCTTCATCATCTTCATCAGCTCAAGCCTTCTCCTTTATCAATCACGCCAAACCCTTCCACTACCCTTCTTGAGTTCAGTTCTCTTTGTTTCTTACAAGGCCAACATGGGAGTCATCACCTACTCGCAGGAGATCACAAGTGTCGTCGTACCATCGAGGCTGTTCAAGGCTATGTTCCTCGACTCCCACCATATCCTACCCAAGATTGTTCCGGGGGGCATCAAGAGCATTGAGTTCATCAAGGGAGACGGTGGAGTTGGTAGCATTAAGCAAACCAACTTTGGTGAAAGTAAGTCGGATCATACTTATATGTCCACAATGTCAAGTATATATCTAGACTTCGGAATTAAGATCTAACTTCTTCACTTTAATGAATTTGCATAACAGGCTCCCACATCAAGTACACAAAACACACGATTGATGCTCTCGACGCAAGTAGCTTTTACTGCAAATATACCATGATCGAAAGCGACATCAAGTTCGACAAGATCGATTGCGTCGTGGAAGAAGTGAAGTTCGTAGCGGCTGGCAGCGGATGCGTCTGCAAGATGACCAGTGAGTACCACGTCAAGGAAGGTTGTGAGCTCAAGGAGGAGGACATCAAGAAGGGAAAAGACAAAGCCATGGGACTGTTCAAGGCTGTTGAGGAGTACCTCGTGGCCCACCCCGATGTTTGCGCCTAAATGCTTTTCTCAGGATCCTTTCTGGGTGATGATAGAGTAAAGTGAGTGGAACGTTTGTATTGTATCTTCTATTTTCCCTTTGGCTCTGCCTCGGAACTTCTGGGCGAGGAAAGGTTTTTTATCGTGTGTATTGGTATGTTATAAAGGGTTTGAAGTTTGTGTGTAAGGCCTTGCCAAAAAATAAATCTGGAAGGAGCATTGAGCAATCCAATAAATTATGGATTTTTCCCAAGTAAAGATCTCCCTTTGTGGTCATGAAGGTGAATTTTCACTTGATTTATAGATGAGTTGCATAAAGAAGAGATGTAGGGCAAAATGAAGCGCAAGGGAAAATTGGGCATTTCATTATACTTTTCTGGGATAAGTATATTGTAAGTCATAAAACTTATCATGACAGTGTAATTAAATTCTAAAACTTTTAAAAAGTGCAATTAAGTACTAAAACTTGTTATGAAAGTGCAATTGAAACCGAAATCTTAAAAAAAGTGTAATCAAATCCTAAACCTTATCAAATCGGTCAAATTAAATCTTTCTGTTGATTGCATTTTTTTTAAAAGTCTTAGGACTCAATTGCACTTTTGTGATAAATTTTAGGACTTGATTGCACTATGTGAAAGTTTTAAAACTTGATTGCACTTTGTGAATAGTTTTAGGACTTTGAATGCACTTATCCCTACTTTTCCTAAGCTAGATAGATTATTGTTAGATGAAAAGCAAGCATTGTTTCCCAAATAAAAATGGAGAAAATTTGACTAGCAATGAAGAAAAATAATAGGTAGAAACAAATTTAAAAAAAAAAAGAACGGTCATAATAGAGACACTTGTCTATATGAGTTAATCCAAGTTTAGAGTACAGTCATTTCGATTCGATGACTTAGCTATAGTGGCATTTGAAAAGTCAAACTAGCAAAATTGCCTTTCGTAAACAGAAGCAAAATAAATCAGATCCGCTTCGATTAAAAAAAAATAAAAAGAGCTCCGCCACTATTTTTTTATTCTAAAAGTAACTTTTCATTTCAAAGCATTACAGAGTACAACCAGGATGCAGAACCTACATCAGAACAATAAATTAAAGAAGGCTCTACTAATATAATATTTTTAACTTTAAATGATAGATTGTGAAAAAGAAATAAAAATGCGATTCCTACTTCATTAGAAGCCCAATTTGCAAGTGCATGAATAGTTCCATTAGCTGGGTTTACGAGTCCAAGCCTAACTCCAACCTGGATTGTGTTGAAAAAAGATGGTTGAATACTGAGGGCAAAGACCATTTTGCTGGATAACACCATTTAAGACATTGCAATTGGTTTCAAAAATTACTTTTCGAACGCCGAGGGACTCAGCATAATTGCAGGCGAGAAGAAGAGCTGTTGCTAACACTTCCATCGACGAGTTCCAACGTTCTCTTCTTGTCCAAGGTTGTACTACTGAGTCGCTAACCGATCACGCAATTTTACCCATGGCTCCTTTTTTATCTTTTCATGTATCATCTACATTAAATTTCAGCCTTTGATCTAAGTATGGGAGCCAGGAGTCCGGCCTTTCCATAACAGAATCGGCACCTAAGCATATTTTCATGACTGTCCTTGATAGAGCAACGAACGAACCTAGAGTTATACCCTTAGCAACGGTGGTCATGGTTATCTAGTATCAAGCTTAAAGTTCGTGTCTAATATAAAAAATTCAATTTTCCTTTTGAAAAAGATTGAGTCCAGGAAATTTGGAGCTGAAAAGGGGATTAATTTATCTAGACTCGACTATTTTTCTCTATCGTTTCAACGAAAATGGATGATTAACAGTATGACCAAAATATTCTATATGAATTATTTTTTCTAGAGAGGGGGTACACCAAGTACAGACTATCGTAATGTGCTCAAACTGCCTGTGAATGAATATGTGATATCTTTATTAATTGCAATACCTTACGTTGTTATAATAACGGTCAAACAATAGAGCTTTGATCGTGTTTTGTATTTTTCCTATCCTTCCAGATGATCGGTGGCTCCTCCCAATAGAAAACAAGAAAGGCTTGAAAGTAGTTCGGCTCGGTCCAATTGGGTGTCCTTTGAACTTTGAATGATGGAGTACTAAACAGAGGACTTGCCTATAAGTGCCAAGTAGTTATCTTCATCATCTTCATCAGCTCAGGCCTTAATTCTCCATTAGCAATTACATCAAACCCTTCTCCCACCCTTCTTGAGTTCAGTTCTCTTTGTTTCTTAAGAGGCCAACATGGGAGTTGTTACCTACTCACAGGAGATCACAAGTGTCGTTGCACCATCGAGGATGTTCAAGGCTTTGTTCCTTGACTCCCATATCCTACCCAAGATTGTTCCCGGGGGCATCAAGAGCGTTGAGTTCATTGAGGGAGAGGGCGGAGTTGGTAGCATTAAGCAAACCAACTTCGGTGAAAGTAAGTCGGATCATACTCATATTTCTGCCGTGGCAAGTATATATAGAGATCTCGGAATTAAGAATTAACTTCTTCACTTTACCGAATTCACATAACAGGCTCCCACATCAAGTACACGAAGCACAAGATCGATGCTTTGGATGCAGGTAGCTTTTACTGCAAATATACCATGATCGAAAGTGACATCAAGTTCGACAAGATCGACTGCGTTGTTGAAGAAGTGAAGTTCATCGCGGCTGGCAATGGATGCGTCTGCAAGATGACCAGCGAGTACCACGTTCAGGAAGGTTGTGAGCTCAAGGAAGAGGACATCAAGAAGGGTAAAGACAGAGCTATGGGATTGTACAAGGCTGTTGAGGAGTACCTTGTGGCCAACCCCGATGTTTGCGCCTAAATGCTATTCTCAAGACCCTTTCGAGTTTGTATTGTATCTTTTGTTTTCCCTTTGGCTCTGCCTCGGAGCTTCTGGGAGAGGAAAGGTTTTTATAGTGTGATTTCCATGTTTTAAAGGGATTTGATTGTTGTTTGTAAGGCCATGCCAAAAAATAATGCTTGAAGGAGCAATGAGCGATCCAATAAATTATGGATTTTGCCGAAGAAAAGATCTCCCTTTGTGGTCATGAAGGTGAATTTTTGTTTTACTTGTAGATGAGCTGCAAAAAGAAGAGAGAGAGGGCAAGGTGCGTTAATCCAATTTGATTTGTTAAAATAAAATTTTCCACTGACTGTCTACATCATAACCATGCAACTGAATATTGATGAATTAAGCTGTAGTGTGCTTCTTCGCAAATCATGGAAGCAAACTTTAAGATTGTTTCCCTAATTAAAACCATTCTGCCAAACAAAATGGGGAATATGTGGCCAAAGAAACGGTTGCGGAAGCCAAGCAATCGAGCAATAAAATTAACAGAATAAGAAAATAAATCGGACACCAGATTTACGTGATTCGGTCGTAGTGACATACGTTCATGGGGAGAGCAGCACGGAATTCCACTATAGATCAAGCGACACAACAGAGATTACAATCACACTCGAGTCACTCAAACACTCTCGGTATTTCCCAAGCCCCAATTACACCCAATAACTCACACAGTGTTTAGCCCCATAATTGCTCACGAAATAATCTCTCAATCTCGCAAAAGAATTGTACACAAATCTTAACACAAGATTTAATCACTACGAACACTTGAGCTCTTGGCGTAATTCCACGGATAAAATCACGAACCCACAACCAAGCACTCTCTTGCGGAGCGGCGTTTCAAGAAGTCTTCACTTCACGTATTTGTCAACAACTCTTTGCTCAAAGTGCCCACTGGATATATTTATAGCCAAAAGAAGAACACCTTGAGAAGCCCACGTCAACATGGATTAGGAAATCATGTTATACGGTCAACTAGTCAAAGTTTGAACTTTCCTCTTTTGAGTTTTCTTTGGCCGACTCATGAAATTTGCCACGTCCATAATTTCCTTTCTTTCATGATCAGAAGCCCAACGTCCACAGATTCCACACGGAAATAAAATCGTCCACGACTCATAAAAGAAAGTATTCCGTATTTTGCATTGCACTATTCCGAACTCGCACAGGAAATTCAGATTTCGGACTTTCCTTTTCTATTTTCTTTGCATCAAAGCAAAACGAGAAATATTCAATTCGGAATATTCAAACCTCCACAAATAATAATTAATCTCGGGTCAGATTTCGTCTACATGCTCAAACTCGAGACATATTTTCAACAGAAACAAACAAACTCCCTTTGACTAGAAAAGAATAAGAAAAATAAAAGGTAGAAAAGTACTTAGCATAAAATTAAAAAAGGAAAAGAAGGGTCCCGAGAGAGACGTTTGTCTTTGTGGGTTAATCCAAGCTTAGAGTAGACTCAGTTCGATCCGATGGCGTAGTTATCATGGTATTTGAAAAGTCAAACCTTAACAATGGAGGTCATGGTTGTCTGGTATGAGACTAAAATTCGTGTCTAAATCAGTTCATAACACGAAAAATTCAATTTTCTTTACGAAAAAGACCGCATCCAGGCAAATTGGAGACAGACAAGAGATCTTTTGAACGTGATTTGTCACTTCCTAACCATCTAGATGATCGGTGGCTCCTCCCAATAAGAAAACAAGAAAGGCTTGAAAGTAGTTCGGCCCAGTCCAATTCGGAGTGCTTTGTAATTTGAATGATGATGGAGTACTGAACTTGTGGACTTGCCCATAAGGACCAAGTAGTTCTCTTCATCATCTTCATCAGCTCAAGTTTTTTTCCATCACATCAAACCAGATCCTTCTATTTCCTACTGGAGTTCGTTTCTCTTCGTTTCTTAATAGGCAAACATGGGAGTTATCACCTACTCTCAAGAGTTCACATCTGCTGTCGCTCCATCGAGGATGTTCAACACTTTGGTCCTTGACTCACATGTCATTCCCAAGATTGTCCCCGAGGGCATCAAGAGCATGCAGTTCATCAAGGGAGATGGTGGAGTTGGTAGCATTAAGAGCACCAACTTCGGCGAAAGTAAGTTGGATCGTATATGTATTACTGTGCCGAGTTCATTTATAACATATAGGCCTTAGAATTAAACCATATGTTTTCACGAATTTGTGTAATAGGTGCCCATATGAAGTACACCAAGCACAAGATCGATGTTCTTGATGCTGAGAACTTCTACTATAAACACTTTGTGCTGAGATACATGTGTGAGTTGTGTTAAAGAAGTCGCACATCGGAGAATTGGTGTGGTGTGGAGCAGTTGATGTATCCAAGTTGCTCCATAACTCATTAGCTTAAGCTTTTGAGTGAATGTTGGCTCAATTGAATATGTTAACGGGCTCGGACTTGAACAATCTCTTGGCGATCTCCCTGGGTGAAGGTATTGGGCTTCTGTTACATACTCCCAATAAATAGTATCAGAGTCGATGGTTGATTGGTGGCCCACTCTCAATGTATATTGCGGTTTCCGGGCAGTGGGGGTTGTTGTGACATCTTGAAATTTGACCTTTCTTGAGATATATGAAATGATTATTTCATCGATACACTATTAGTTAAATCTCGCTCTTAATTGATCACTTATGAGAGGACTAACCAATAGGGAAAGGCTATTGAGGGATTAAGTACGCACGATCCGAGAACTCGACCATGGATTGACAATTCGACTATAAGGAATAATGAGGGACAATTTTGAGCCATTATAGATTGATCAAGGAATGGTTATAGAATGATTCGTCAAGAGTATACAATCGGATCACGGGTGATTTTAACTGACCATTGTATGGATAGCTAATAACCCTAAGCCAATTCTTAATGATCGTGTACTTTGGAACTGGCGATTGACCACAATCGAGGTTACCCATGACTCGAGAAAGCTTAAACGTGGTTTAATAGCAAATCAACCACGGGTCGAATACGCGTCACTCCTAAAAGCCGTCCGTTGATTTGAGATATACTAAAGTTGTAACTCCTAGAATCCGAATTTGGGTATCAAGCTTTCAAGGATTTCAAGACTAACCTATTGGATATTGCTTTATTAATCATCTGGTTTATCGGTTTGCTCGAAATTTTCAGAAATTCTCAGAAAAGGAAATTTTGGGCTGAGAATTGGAGCCTACAAGGAAGTGGGCCGAGCGAAGGCCCACTGGGCCTCACGCCTAAGGTGCTTCGGCCACTTGCGCCCAAACAAGTTCAAGTGGGCCCAATGGGGTCCACTAAGCCCACTTTCCCATTTTCTAGCCCAATAGCAAATTCAAGCTTAATTTGAATCCATGAACATTTCAAGCCCATTTCTATTCAATTTGGCCCATTCCAAGGCCCATCTTTTGACTTTGGCCCAAGGGTAAAATCGGAAATTTGTGCAAAAAATGTGAAATGACCAAAATACCCTTCTTGCATTATTGAACAAAGAGACAGGGAGGAAAGGCTTTGATGAGTGAAGACTTTAGGGAAGTTGAGAAATATCTCCCAATTCTCTCTCTTGTCTCTCATTTCCCTCTCTCTCTCTCTCTCTCTCTCTCTCTCTCTCTCTCTCTCTCTCTCTCTCATTTTTTTGCCCCCTCTCTCCCTCCTTTTTCCACCTTCGGCCGCCTAGCAACACTACGCTCCTTGGTTGCTGTTTTGCGCCGTGGAGCCACCCGCCACCACCAGTCGCACGCCATGACTGCCTGTCACCGTGCGCCGTCCGTCCGAGTTGCTCCCCTTGCCGATCCGCCTTCATCGCAAGCCAAACCAGTCCACAGAAGCTACCGAGCTGCTGTCCAGCCACCTTAACCACCCCGTGTCGTTTCTAAACTAAGCCGTGCATAGCACTCACCGCCACCATCGTGCCCGTGTTGTCGGAATCGTTAACGAGTGAGTTAACGCTCTAATCCCTTGATTAGTACATTAAACTCGATTAGGATTAGTTTATATTAAGTTAATTAGGTGATTAGTGATTAATGGTGATTAATTAGTTGATAAGTTATCAACTGGCGATAGGTTATCTGAAAGTTAGATGATAAGCTAACAAAGTTTTGGTGATAAACTATCGCCAAATAGACGATAAGCTATCGAGGAAATGGTGATAAGCTATCGTAAAAAAGACGATAAGCTATCGATAAAATGGTGATAAGCTATCGTCAAAGGGACGATAAGCTATCGGTATTTGAGTGATAAGCTATCACCAATTAGGTGATAAGCTATCGATTAATTTAATGATAAGCTATCACCAAGGGACGATAAACTATAATTAATTGGATGATAAGTTATCGCAATTAGGGCTATAAGTGGATTTTATATGGGTATTTTCTGCTTGAGTTAAGTGTTGAATTATGCCCGTTTCATGCTGTTTAATGCCTATTTTGCCCCGAAAATAATTGCCCTATGTGAGTCCTTGTTATTTAATTTTTAAAAGGGTTTTTATGGACATATAAATAGTAAGCCCAGAGGTGTCGGGTTTATATGTCAAGTTTTATAAGTTAAATAGGACATGGATGTTTAAAAAGGGAAGCATGCAAAGTTTGACAGTTTAATTGTGTGTATATGATCACGTGTGAATTTATTACTGTATTTTTATGCACGAAAGTTGTGGTATTCTGTTATGTGAGCACAACCATGTCTACATTGGTTAAATGAGAAAGAAATGAAATTGGCTTGAGTGGTTGAGGTGCTTGTGTGATCACATAATGAGAATCTATTATCCCTGTATGAGTGCGGGCGTGCCTTGAATGGCTGTGATGAGACCCTCGATGGATTTCGAGCGTGTCCTAAGTGGCCGTGATCAATATCCGGTTAAACCAAAATATCCCTGTGCGAGGATGGGCGTGCCTTGAGCGGCCGTGATAGATGCCGATCATGCCGGAAGATTACCAACTTGTGGGGTTGTGTCGTGACCCTCAGTGGTCTTAAAAATCGGAACACGCATGGGTGCATTGTGTATGGAAAGTTGCTATGTGTTCTAATCACGTTATATGCTTATTGTATTATTATGGCACATGATGGTTTATAACGTGCAGAGCGTGTGCCAAGGCAAGGTAAGGATGCTTGCAATTGTGTGATGGCGTGCTTGTGTATGCTGTGCTGAGTTGTCTGACACTGTGTATAATTAAAGCAAAGCAAGGGGTTATTTTCCAATTGATCTTCCATCATTATATTGCTGCATGTTTTAGGTACATCTGAGATGAGTTGACTTACTTAACAAGGCTTAGGTCACTAACTTGCTGAGATTTATATCTCATTTGTTTTTGTTAATTGTTTTCCAAGACCTTAGCCCGACGAACCACCCGATGCGGTTTGGGGTGCCGCAAGATGTGGATAGGATTATTACTGCCTATCGTTTTCTTGGCAAACTGCATCTTTTTTAGCGCCACCTATCTACTGTGTGGGTGGATGAGGGCCTAGCTATGTGGGTCCCATATTAGTTCCAAGCATGGTTCATCCGTGAGGGTGAGGTCCTGTGGTGCTTCGATGGTCCTCCAAATAGGGGCCTGGGCAGGAGGTCTGGGACCCTATGGACATTGACCCACTTGATGGGTCAGTGCAAGATCCCGAGACCAACCCTGATCCTGTGTACTCGTCGGATTACGAACCGTTGGAGCATGATCTCGACTTGCTCTATTTTGATTTGCCAAACCACTATGTTGATAGTCCTTGAGGGACATGCCTGGGATCTATTTTTTTTGGATGACACACTTTTGGATGGAGTAGATTGACCCCCAGCCCAGTATCTTTTTGGCAGGCTTGTGAGGAAAGGTGCCCTTGAAGGGCTTGTAAATGTGTTTTCTTGGGGTTAATCAAGTAAATAAATAAATTGGCGCTTTGGCATGACTATTGTTGATTTTTATTACTATCCTTGCTATTTGTTGTTTTGAATGGGTGATTGTTGTCGCTTCCGCATGCATAATGGAAAAATAAAATGAAAGATCGGTTATGAGTCTTGGGACGTCGCATTCAATTGACCTAAGTGAATAGGGGTTGTCACGAGCTCGAGGGTTGGGACGTGACAGTTGTGGTGTAGAAGCACGGTCTCGATGGCAATCTTCATGGTTCGGTTTGGAGAAAGAGACCAGGGATGAACTAGGATGTTGATGAAGATTCAAGCTGAGATATAAGTTTGTGTAGAAGAATACATAAAATAAGGAGGAGCAGACCTAATATTGAGCTCACACATGAGGAGGAGATTATATAAGATACATGTGTGAGTTATGTTAGAGAAGTCCCATATCAAAGAATTGATGTAGTGTGAAACAGTTAATATATCCAAATTGATTCATAACTCATCGGATTAAGCTTTTACAAGGTGAAGTTTGTCACATTGGATAATGACGGATGTGCCTGCAAGATGATCATTGAGTACCATTGTTGTTTGCACTTAAATGGCATTTTCAAAAAGAGCGATATGAGTTGTTAAAATGGTGGAAAATTGTATGACATGTTTTTTTTGCCTTTTTCTTGCACAATTTGAGCTTTTTGTGCGGGATGTTTTTCGTGTATTTCTATGTTTCTGAATAGGGTTTGGTGGCAATAAAACTTGAAAGACGAATGAGCAATCCATACTTGTTTGGATTTTCCCTTAAAAGGTGATCACCCCTTTGTCGTAATCAAGGTTAAGCATCGCTCGACTTATACGTGAGTTGCTTCAAATATCCTAAATTTTTTTTTTTGGTAAAGTCAAATATCCTAAATTTCCATTCATTATTTTCAAGAAATCTCTAGCCATGACTAATGAGAAAAATAGTTGATATTTGTTAAGCCCACATGACCATGGCTTGTTATTACATGTTGGTTTAGGTGCCCATCGTGGGCCAACCATTCTGGTGCATATAAGTCCTGAGGCTAATTCGAAGAGAAGCCATAAAAACATTTCTTAATATATAGGTCGAGCGTGTTAATGATGCTATTGTGCCTCTTCATCCATAATCACTCTTTTAACTCTAGAGAGAAAGCTTTTAACTACTTAATCAAGATTTTACATAGAAATTCTCTCAGACAACAGGGCCATTTGGGTTGTGATTGCAACATTTATCAACAAAAAAGGCGCAATACCTTTCAAATTAAACCAACCAGTCTGATCAATAAAGGTTTGAAGGGTTCTTTGTTAATTTTTGGACAGGAATGTAAATGGCAAGAAATTTAAAGATACGAATGTTGGGAACAATTGTTGCTAGCAATGTAAAGGTATTAGAAATATTAAAATGTGCAAAAAAAAATGAACATATAGTCTGGATAGATTGGTAGTATTTACAAAGGATACACTTTGACTATTTATAGCTTGCAATAGATGATAAACAGTTACCAAGTATTTAAATTCGCACTTCGTGACACCTATTATTTAGCAACACTCATTGACCTACCTCGCTTACCAACTCTTCGCTCCTACTCTTGGCCACTTTCCGCCGACATCTCCATCGACTGACCAGGTCTTCTTATAAACTGCTTCTACATTATTGATTAAACGCTCCCAGTACTTAGTAATCATCAGCTACAATTACCATCTTAACAGGCTTTTTTATCGATCAAATTGCCGACCAAACACTAGGGCATTTTTTGGGGTTAACACAACCGCAATGAAGAGAGAGTCCACAAGAACGATGGTTTGGAGACTCAAATCGATTGTAATTCAATTGGACAAGTTATTAAAAAAAAAGAGCAAAAGTCATCAAAAATTCCGAACTTTGCTTGCAATGACATATTTATCACGGTCGTTTTCTTGTGATATAAAAAATCTCAAACTTGTACTTATGTGATACATTGACCAAAACAATTCTCAAGGTTTTGTTGAACTTTTTCATCCAAAACAACGTCGTTTGTATTTCACTTAAGTCACGTGGGCGCCATATCAACATTATTTGCTTTCTAGCGTCCATGTTAACATATTTTTAACGGTTCTTATTGACATAACTTTGATGTAGGGTAAATGTGTCACACAGATATAAGTATGAGATTTTGGTATCATAGAAACAAAGTTTAGAGTAAATGTTTCACAACGGATATAGTTTAGAGTTTTTGGTGGCTTTTGCCATTTAAAAAAAGAAATCGATCAACTTTATATTTTTCTTTTATGAATATAATTGTGCATTGAAGGTTGTATTGTTTCCTCACGCTTGCTTCTTACGATTATTTTAATGTTTTATACTCGAATGCTTATTTATGTACATTTACATATAAATAAAATGTCATTTTATTTTCGTGAAAAAATTAGTAGTATTATATAAATATTGAAAAATATCCTGACCCTCATCCGCGTTTTGGTGGTTGCACGTAGGGGTGTCAATGGGTCGGGTCGGGTCGGGCTTTCTTAATACCCGACCCGACCCGAAACCTACAGGGTCATGCTTGACCCGCCCAGACCCACCCAAGACCCTATTCACCGTACTCCCCAAGGCCCGGGTCGGGCCGAGTCAGGTCGGGCCGGGCTACGGGTCGGAGCTTCCCAGCTGTAGTGGCAAGAAGGCCGAAATTCGCTTAGAATGGCGGCGAGTCGACAGTCCACACTATCCAAAGAACACTCAAAATCGGAGCAGCACGAGTCCAACCACAGAGAACGCAACCCGAGCGAGAGAAGTCGAATGACCAGATCTGGGAGGAAGAGAGAGAGGGAGAGGGAGAGAGAGAGAGGGAGGGGGGGATGTGGCTTACAGCACTGGGCGTTGAAGAACATGAGGGCCTTGCGGAGGGCGAGGGTGTAGTTGTCGGGGGGAGCGTGGGCGCGGTGGTGGCGGGGGACGTTCTTGGCGGCGGAGATGCTGGAGAAGCAGGAGTCGGGGTACTGGGTGACGCTGCAGACGGCCTTGAGGGAGGCGGCCGGGGTCAGCTCGGGGGAGGGAGCTGCGGAGGAGCCGCCGCCGTCGTGGCCGGAGCTGTTGCGGCAGTGGACGAGGGCGCCGGCCACGGCGGCGACGACGACGGCGAGGAGGAGGGCGGCAGAGGCGGCGAGGATGAGGAGGCGGCGGCGGGTGCGCTTGCGGAAGGCCTGCTCCTCCGCCTCGTCCACCTTGCCGTAGCCCTTGAAGGACTTCATGGAATCCATACCCTCTTCTTCACCAACCTTCGCAGTGAGAGAGTGTGAAGTGCGAAGTGTTTCTAGAGAGAGAAAGAAGAGAGAGAGAGATGCTGTTGGGGTTTTTCTTTGTAAGGGAGCAGGTGCGGGCGACTGAGAGTCTGAGAGAGAGAGGGAGATGGGCCGGCCCAGAGTGTTAATGGGTCGGCCTGACCCTACCCAACCCTAATGAAATCCCAAATTTTAGGGCCATATTCGAAGAAAATTAAGGCCCGACCCCAAAATACCCCAAATTTTAGGGTCGGACCGGGCCGGCGCGGGTCGGGCCGCGCCGGCCCGGGTCTTATTGATACCCCTAGTTGCACGTTCATCCAAGGTGGCCCCTCTCCTAAATGAGAAAATATTCAGCGGTTTGCAAGCGTCATGTTATTAGTTGATATAGCGTGTATTTTATAAATAAATCCACTTACAATTTGACACTTGTCTTAAATAAAAAAACAAAAAAATCTGTCCTCTCTCTCTCTCTCTCCTCCATTTAGCCACCGCCTTGCTTGAGCTTCACACTTCCCTTGGCTGTTGCCACCGGCACCATGTCCAGGCCTGCCGCCGCCTTCATCGTCTTCGTGGCAAGCTCCATCTTCCCGAGCATGACCTCTATTACGTTGTTTTTCTTTTTGCATTTTGATTTCATAGTGCTGCCCATCATGGTGGCTCGTCCATGGCATCTTGACCTCACCGTCAAGACTCGAGGCCATTGATGAGCCACCGTCGCAAAATCTGAAGGCATGGCCACATATATGGAAGTTCGGCTTTGTTTGTGGTCTTACATCGTGGATTTTGCGGTTAACTTTGTCAAAAGTCTTAGCCAAATCTGGAAGTTTTTGGCTTTGTCTTGCATCACAGTCTCTGCAGTCGGCTCCGTCAAAAGTCGCAGTCATCACGACGGCCTCCGTCAAGCCGAGCCATTCTCCCTATTTTTTCGTCAAGTTCGAAATCTCCGTTGGGATCATCCAGGCTGGATCAGGAGGCACGAGGTTGGTGCGACAACAAAGGCGGAGGGAGAAAACTGTTGAGCAATTCAAATCGGCATTAGCATAAATATTACAAACAAATCAAAATCGCAAAGAAAACGAAATTGCAATAACAAAGTTGGAATCGATACAAATAAATACCGAGGCCTGTGTTTGACACAGTTTCCTTAAAAGAGATTCGTTCCCTTCAGCATGGGTTTGAGGTTCTGTAAACGTCTCTCTCCCAGGATACAATGGTAGACGACTAAGAAGTAATCAGAACTTCAAAGCTTCCGGTGAACTTGAACAAACTGCGGAAATGAACACTATAGAAAACAATGCAAATGCAGAGAACGTTAAACAGAGGAAGAACGATTTCGATAAAAAATAGAACAGTGGGGAGAGCTGTTCGGGAATAATAACGGCCGATTAAATCTGCCGTTACGTGTCAGGAATAACAACCGATTAAATCTGCCATTACAAAATCAATTCGCATCTGGAATAACGGCCGATTAATTCTGCCATTACAAAATCAATTCCGTAACAGCTTGCCGTTATAAAATTAACTCCGTAACAACACAATTTAAAGCACCATTAATCATACGTGACAAATCTGTAACAGTTTGAGTTGAAAAAAAAAAATTAAATCAGAAGGCTAGCAAAATTAGGCTCGTAGAGAGGCTCACTTTTCGGTCCTACAATCGTGTACACGGCACGTGCGCTCGCGCCCAAGTTCCAGCTCATCAGGCGTCGGATTTGCACCCCCCTGCGCCTGCGCGCGAGGCATAGTATTTGTGCTATGATAGTTATCACTTGAAATGAGTGTAACTGTATATAAAACACTCCATAGCCTTCTTTTTTTTTCAATGTGGGACTAGTGCTTTTCACTTCCCACTTCCAACTCAAGGGTGTTCTTCGAGCATCAATTTCTCATTCATTCACCCATCAATTTATCCCATATTTCCAACAATCCTCCACATGAATGAAAATTGTTTTAGTTTTGACTCTGTGATAGTGTTCAACAATTGAAACCTGCATAGGATAGGTAGGTGTTACCCTTTGAACCTTTCCTTGTGAAAGTATATTTACTTTACTAGTTGTTCAGTATACATGATGTCCTTGAACTGTCCAGCTTTCTTATGTAAATGAACCATACACTTCACACATGAATCATCTAAACGTTTGTTCAGTTCTCATAGTTATGTTCGTTTTGGCCATGAACATCAACCTGATTCTGCAAGAGTTTCTAAAGAATTTAGCCCTTAAATAATTCTCCTTTGAAGCGGCCCCACTTCTCTCTCACATAGGTGATTACTTAATTTTGAGTAATTTATTTACTCCACTTAAGAATCATTAAAGCAAAATTGCTATCATTTCCTTTTACAATATCACTGATATTTTATATAGGAATGGTTTTAGGGATAACCCCCACAGTGACATCACTAAGTTTGTATAATTAGGTTGTCCCTTTAAACCTAGATCTTGGGATCTCCAGTCAACTAGATTGGGTTTCCTTTATACCAACTTATTCTTTCATGGGCTTCAGTCCCATTCCTCTTGTCGATTTCTCAACTAACTCTCTATTTAACCCTTTGGTTAGCGGATCCGTAATATTATCCCTTGACTTTACGTAGTCAATTGAGATAATTCCTGTTGAGAGTAGTTGTCTAATGGTATTATGTCTACGACGTATATGTCTAGACTTACCATTATACATATTACGCCGTGCTCTTCCAATTGCAGATTGACTATCACAATGTATACTTATTGGTGGCACAGGTTTTTGCCATTTTGGAATATCCTCTAAGAAATGGCGTAGCCATTTAGCCTCTTCACCACATTTATCTAAAGCTATAAATTCAGATTCCATTGTGGATCTGGCTGTAACAGTTTGTTTACAGGATTTTCAAGATACGGCTGCTCCTGCTAGTGTGAATACATATCCACTAGTAGATTTTGAGTCTTTTATATCAGATATCCAATTTGCATCACTATATCCTTCCAGAACAGCTGGTTATCTGGTATAATACAGGCCATAATTCCGAGTATATCGTAAGTACCTGAATACTCTCACTATTGCTTTCCAATGGTCAGCACTCGGATTGCTCATATATCTACTCAATTTACTAACCGTATGGGCAATATCTGGTCTAGTACAACTCATTAAGTACATTAAACTTCCAACAACTCTGGAGTACTCTACTTGAGAAATACCCTCTCCCCTATTCTTGGATAGATGAAGACTATTGTCTAATGGTGTTCTAGTAATACCAGAATCATTCATGTTGAATTTTTCAAGAATCTTGTCCACATAGTGTGACTGGTTTAAAATAAGATCTTCTGACGTTCTTGTGATTTTAATTCCTAAAATCATATCAGTAGATCCCATATCTTTCATGTCAAATCTTGAATTCAACATATACTTGGTAGATTTGATCATTTTATCATCACTACCAACAATTAGTATGTCATCTACGTAAAGACACAAAATGACATAGCCATTTGTTGTCTCTTTAATGTAGACACATTTATCACATTCATTGATCTTAAAACCATTGGTAATCATTGCATTATCAAATTTTTCATGCCACTGCTTTGGTGCTTGTTTTAGGCGATACAATGACTTCACCAATTTACAGGCTTTTCTTTCTTGTCATGGAACTATAAAACCCTCAGGTTGTTCCATGTAGATTTCTTCATCCAAATCACCATTTAGGAAAGCTGTTTTTACATCCATTTGATGTATTTCGAGATTTCGCAGTGCTGCAATTGCAAGTATCATCCTAATGGAAGTTATTCTCGTCACAGGAGAATAAGTATCGAAGTAATCTAAGCCTTCTCGTTGTTTGTATCCTTTGATCACAAGTCTGGCTTTATACTTATCAACAGAGCCATCTGCTTTCATTTTCTTTTTAAAAATCCATTTGGACTTTAAAGGCTTACAACCAGGAGGAAGATTCACTAGCTCCCAAGTATGATTCTGCAAAATAGAATCAACTTCACTTTTTATTGCTTCTTTCCATAGAGGTCCCTCAGAAGAATTCACAGCTTCTGTATAATTTAATGGTTCCTTTTCTAACAAATAAGTTAGAAAATCATTTCCAAAAGATTTTTCCACTCTTGCTCTTTTGCTACGTCTCGGTTCTAGTTCATGATCTAAGTCATGAATTTCATGAGTCGAATCGTGACTTTCTTCATTCATAGTTTCATTCTTTCGTTTAGATGAACTTGATCCATCATTGGATTTACAAGGAAATACATTTTCAAAGAATGATGCATTCCTAGATTCCATGATCGTATTCTTGTGTATATTTGAAATTTTAGATTCATGCATAAAAAATCGGTATGCATTACTGTTATGTACATAGCCTATAAAGATACAGTCCACCGTTTTAGGACCTATCTTTGACTTCTTTGGTGTTGGAACCGCCACTTTTACAAGACACCCCCACACTCGTAAGTGTTTGTAGGATGGTCTCCTACCTTTCCATAACTCATAAGGGGTTTTATCCTCTTTCTTTCGAGATACCTTATTTAAAAGGTAATTGCTTGATAATATAGCTTCTCCCCACATATTTTGAGGCAAACCTGAATTTAGTAATATCGCGTTCATCATTTCTTTCAATGTGCGATTTTTACGTTCAGCAACACCATTTGATTGAGGAGAGTAAGGCGCAGTCATTTCATGTATAATTCCGTGTTGTGCACAGAATTCACCAATTGATACTTCGTACTCGCCACCTCTATCACTTCTCAATCTGTTAATTCTCTTGTTAAGTTGATTTTCAACTTCATTCTTATAGAGAATAAATTTCTCTAAGGCTTCATCTTTGCTTTTAAGCAAATACACATAGCAATATTTAGTGTTATCATCGATAAAGGTAATAAAATATTTATTACCACCTCTCGTTTGTACGAATTTCAAATCACAAACATCACTATGAATTAATTCAAGGGATTCGGTGTTTCTTTCAATTGTTTGAAATGATGATCTCATTAATTTTGCCTCAACACAAATTTCATATTTATGTTTTGAATCAATTTGAAATGAAGGTATATGTTCCAAGTTAATTAATTTACGCAATGTATCATAATTAACGTGTCCTAGTCTACCATACCATAAATTGGAAGACTCAAGCAAATAAACGGAAGACTTATTATCTTTATTGATAATTGTCATTACATTGAGCTTAAAAAGCCCGTCAGTTACATATCCCTTCCCCACATACATTCCGGATTTAGACAAAATAACTTTATTTGACTCAAACACCATACGAAATCCATGCTTGTTCAACAGAGACCCAGAAACCAGGTTCTTTCGGATTTCTGGCACATAGAGGACATTGTTTAGAGTCAGCTCCTTTCCTGAGGTCATCTTTAGCAACACCTTCCCTTGGTCTTCGACAGCAGAAGAAGCAGAGTTTCCCATAAAAATCTTTTCCCCATTAATTGATTCAAGATTTGTGAACAGGTCCTTATTAGAGCATATGTGCCTTGTGGCACCAGTGTCAATCCACCATTCCTTCGGATTGGATCCAACTAAGTTTACTTCAGAGATCATTGCAGAGAGGTTTATGTTTGACACGTCTTGAGCGATGCCATTCATCATATTTGTCTCATAATTCTTCTTCTTTGGAAGTCTGTAATCCACAGATCTATGCCCCATCTTGCCACAGTTGAAGCATTTTCCTTGAAACTTGTTCTTGGAAACTCCTCCTTTTGGTCCCAACTTTGGCTTGACAATCTTCTTGTTCTTGTGGCCTTGCCTAAGCTCCACAACATTTGCCTTAGTTGTAGTAGGATTGAACCCTTTGCGTTCAAATCCTCTATTGTCTTCTTCAATTCGAAGTCTGACAATCAGCTCTTCGAGGTTCATTTCCTTTCGCTTGTGCTGAGATAGTTCTTGAAATCCTTCCACCCAGGAGGTAGCTTTTCAATAATAGCAGCCACTTGAAAGGTTTCACTCAAGATCATTCCTTCAGCCTGAATTTCATGCAAGATCACTTGAATTTCTTACACTTGACTGATGACAGTCTTAAAATCCACCATCTTATAATCAAGGAATCGACCGACAACAAATTTCTTTGCTCCGGCATCATCTGTTTTATATTTCCGGTCCAAGGCTTCCCATAACTCCTTTGCCGTCTTTTTTGCACAATAGACATTGTACAGTGAGTCATGTAAGCCATGTAAGCCATTCAGGATATAGTTCCTACACAGGAAGTCAGAGTGCTTCCATGCTTCAATAGCGTTGAAGGCTTGCCTATCCGTTTCTCCATCGGATAACCTAGGAGCTTCCTCAGTCAAGAATCTCGCAAGATTCAAGGTTGTCAAATAAAACAACATCTTTTGCTGCCACCTTTTAAAGTTCGATCCGTCGAACTTTTCAGGTTTCTCACCATGGTGGATAGAAACCGCCGAAGGAACAGAGGATGAGCCAGGCAGGTGGACAGCTGAGGCATTGGCAGTCTCTGGTGACGTTGTCAGCAGCCACATCGACAAGTTCGTTTCCAGTAGCCATTTGAATTTCAAAAACACGAATCTGTTTTAAGATTGTTGAGCAATTCAAATCGGCATTAGCATAAATATTACAAACAATTCAAAATCGCAAAGAAAACGAAATTGCAATAACAAAGTTGGAATTGATACAAATGAATACCGAGGCCTGTGTTTGACACAGTTTCCTTAAAACAGATTCGTTCCCTTCAGCACGCGTCTGAGGTTCCGTGAACGTCTGTCTCCCAAGATACAACGGTAGACGACTAAGAAGTAATTAGAACTTTAAAGCCTCTGGCGAACTTGAACAAACTGCGAAAATGAGCACTATCGAAAACAATGCAGAGAACGTTAAACAGAGGAAGAACGATTTCGATAAAAAATAGAACAGTGGGGAGAGCTGTTTGGGAATAATAACGGCCAATTAAATTTGCCGTTACAAAATTAATTCGCGTTTGGAATAACAGCCCACTCTTCGGTCCTGCAATCGTGTACACGGCACGTGCGCTCGCGCCCAAGTTCCAGCTCGTCGGGTGTTGGATTTGCACCCCCCCTGCGCCTGCGCGCGAGGCATAATATTTGTGCTATGATAGTTACCACTTCAAATGAGTGTAACTGTATATAAAGCCTCCATAGCCTTCTTTATTTTCCAATGTGGGACTAGTGCTTTTTACTTCCCACTTCCAACTCAAGGGTGTTCTTTGAGCATCAATTTCTCATTCATTCACCCATCAATTTATCTCATATTTCCAACAAAAACTTGCGCTGGGCGCAGAGGTTACGGCGTGGCGGTGAGTGTTGAGGATGGAGGTTGCTGTGGCCTGTGCAGTGGGAGACAGCCGAGCCGGATTCTCAAGTGGTTGGGCAAACTGTGGTTGGATGGAGGAGCGGGAGGTGGCTAGATGAAGGAAGAAGACAAATGAAAATAAGATTTTTACTATTTTTTTATTTGAGACACGTGTCAAATAATAAGTGATTTATTTAGAAAAATGCTTACCATGTTAGCTAGTTACGTGGTGCTCCCAAGCCACTGAATATTTTCTTCTCTCTTACTTTTATTTAGTTTTTTTTTAAAATTTTTTTTTTCTCCAATTTTTTTCTCTTTTATATTTATTTTTTTTGAATACTTGATATATTTTCTGATGTGGCCCCATGTAGCTAGCGAGTATTAAAAAATTACCATGACGGATTATTGTGTGCAATATCACTGAACCTGATGGTGACCTCTTCAGAAGGACCAAACTGATGCAGATAAAAAAACATTTAGAAATTCATTGCATAATTCAAATGTTTAGGATTACAACTTTTAGGACAATTGGTGCAATTTTCCCATTTATATGTGGCGAAAGATTTAAATTTCTTTGGGTAAAAACAAGTCAAATTGTGTGCAATGCAAAGATTGATTAAGTGAAATCAATCTAGACACGCCTTGAAAACTCACATTTCTCATCCACCCCGATATTTAATGCTATGATGTGGAAGATTGCATTTCATCATTTTCCATAGTTTGGATTCTGGTTGTACCACAATGCATATCACGTAGAAACATTTTTTTTAATGCAATAATAGACAAATAATGTCATTGCCGGGGACTTTTATATGGACATTTCCAATTATTCTAACAGTGACTAGAGACTGTAGTAGTTAACACGATTGGATGTCCAGAGAATCTTAAATGCTGAACTTGAACATTTAATAAATGGAGTAATAATGTATAGAAGAATATATTGTCGGCATGGTAAATAATTTCTATGAAGTTGATATCTCTATTTATATACACCAATTTAGATTGTACTGCACCCACCACATCGGTGAACCCAACGCGAACAAAGAATTATAGTCCTTCATGTTTCATTTGTAAATAACTTGTTCGTTCCATTGATCTCCTAGATTAGTGGTGGCTCTGCCCCAATGAGAAAGGAAGAAAGGCTTATAAAGCAACGCTGATCAGTCCAATTTGGAGTGCTTCCAACTTCGAATGCTTATGGACCGCCAAACAAACTTGCCTATAAATACCAAGTGCTTCTCTTCATCAGCTTGATCAGCTCAAGCCTTCTTCAATAGCATTCACACCAAATCCTTCTACTAGCTTCTCGACTTCATTTCTCTTTGATTCTTACAAGGCAAAATGGGAGTCATCACCTACTCTCAAGAGTTCACATCTGCTGCTGCTCCAACGAGGATGTTCAAGGCTTTGGTCCTTGACTCACACAATGTCATTCCCAAGATTGTCCCCGGGGGCATCAAGAGTGTCGAGTTCATTGATGGAGATGGTGGAGTTGGTAGCATTAAGCATACTAACTTCGGAGAAAGTAAGTGGGATCACACACATTGCTTTACCATGTCAAGTTGATCTATAGTATATAGAACTTAGAATTAAACCATCTACTTTCATGAATTTGTGGAATAGGTTCCCATATCAAGTACACCAAGCACAAGATCGATGCTCTTGATGTGGAGAACTTTTACTGCAAATACACTTTGATCGAAAGTGATATCAAGTTCGAAAAAATCGATTTTGTCGTCTACGAGGTGAAATTTGTCGTGTCAGATAACGGTGGATGTATTTGCAAGATGACCGGTGAGTATCATTCCAAAGATAGTGCTGAGCTCAAAGAAGATGATATCAAGCAGGCTAAGGACAATGCCATGGGACTATACAGGACCGTTGAGGAGTACCTTTTGGCAAACCTTGATGCTTGTGCTTAAATGGCCCTTTCCAAAATTCTATTGAGTGATGTGAGCTAAGTGGTGGAAAATTGGATTGCGTTTTTCTTTTCTTTTCCTTGCTCCATTGGAGCTTTTGCGAGGAATGTTTTTCATGTACTTTTATGTTTCCAAAGGGTCAGCACGTTGTGTGTAAGGTCATTTCACAATAAAACTTGAAAGACAATTGAGCGATCCATTAAATTAGATTGCATTTTCTTGGATTTTCCCCTAAAAGATGATCACCCCTTTGTCGTAACCAAGGTTAAATACTGCTCGACTTATGCGAGAGTCGCTTCAAATATCCTAAATTTTCCACTTATGATTTCAAGAAGTCTCTAGCTATGACTGAGGAGGCCAATAATTGATATGTGTAAGGCCGACATGATTATGGTTGGTTACAGCACCTTGGTTTAGATGCCCATTGTGGGCCAACCATCCTCGTACATATAAGTCCCTGGGTGTGTTAACGACGCTAGTGTCCCTCTTCATAATCCCACATCAGGTTATTAGTATAGTCCAACTAAATCTATTAATAGGCTTGGAGTTGAATTACTTCTTGGTGATCTCCCTAGATTAAAGTATTGGGTTTTTTACTTGCACTCCCAACAAATGATATCATAGCGAATGGTTGATTGGTGGCACTTGCAAAGTATATCGGTGTTTGGTGAGTATTTCAAGGAAGGAATCTAACCAATGTGGTTTGAGGGTTGCCTTCATGGTGCGGTCTAATGGAAGAGACCTGTAGTGAAGGTGGGCGTTGTCATAATAACGGAGTCTCGATTTTAACCTTAATGATTTGATCTATTGGAATGAAAGTGGGTGTTGGAGATTCGAATTGAGACATGTTGGTTCAGAATGATATATGAATTAAGGAGAAGTAGACCTTAACACTGAGCTCGCATGTGAGGGGAAAATTGTTAAAATGTGTGTGCGAATTGTATAAGAAAAGTCCCACATCAGAGGATTCATATAGCTTGTAACAGTTAATATATTATAATTGATATATAACTCATTGACTTAAGCTTTTGAGTGAAGGTGGATCCAATAGAATATGTTGACGAATTCAGAATTTGCCTCTCTTTTGGTGGTCTCCCACGGCAAATGTATCAAATTTCTATTAAGCACTCCCAACAATACCCTCGATTGCAGCCACACTCAAGAGAAAGTCCATGGCATCTTGACCTCACCGTCAAGACTCGGGGCCATTGACGAGCCACCGTCGCAAAATCTGAAGGCATGGCTCCAGATCTGAAGGTATGGTTTTGTATCCATAAAATTTGATTTTTATGTAATTTAATTGTAAATTGAGGGCGGTTTTGTTTCCTCACGCTTCCTGCAATTATTCTAATGTATTTTACTTGAAAGCTTATTTGTTTATTTCTCTTTTTTCTTAATTTTTTTCTTCAAACTTTTTGTTGTAATATTTGGTATATTTTCAAATGTGGTGCCACTTTAGTGCCAACTATGCAAAAAAAATATTTAAAAAATACCACATCAGATTTTGGCATGTCATATTATCAAATTTGACTGCGACCTTGCAAAAAAGATCAAATTGCTCCCGATAAAAGACATTTAGAATTTGATTGCAAAAATTCAAGTGTTTAGAACTTGATTGTATATATTGACAAATGTTTACTACTGGTGATGCCATTTTCCCAAATTTATATGTTGTGAAAGTTTTTGGCGTTTTGGATAAAAAAAAGTCAAATTATGTGTGCCCCAAGATTTAGATTAAGTGAAAGTCAATTTTAATAGTTTTAGAATTCTAGTTGTACCTCATTGCATATTAACATGAAAACTTCTATTGCATAATAATATCATAGCCACCTAACTTTTAGGTCGATATATCCAATTATGCGTATAGTGACTCGAGAATACATGATTAAATGTCTGGAGAATCTTAAATGATGAATTGAACAATTATATATTTGAGTAATCAATATATTATATAGAAGAATACATTGTCGGCATGATAAATAATCTATGAGATTTTATCTGCACGTGAAGTTGATATCTCTAGTAATATCGCCAATTTAAATAGTACTCCGACGGCCAAATCGGTCAACCCGACATGAACAAAGAATTATAGTCCTTCATGTTTGATCTATAATGAACTTGTCCTTTTCCGTAATGTTCTAGATTCCTGGTCGCTCTGCCCCAGGAAAAAGCAAGAAAGCTTAAAAGCAAGGCTGATTGGTCCAGTTCGGAGTGCTTTGAATTTTGAATGCTTATGGACTGCTAAACGACTAACTTGCCTATAAATACCAACTGGTTCTCTTCATCATCTTCATCAGCTCAAGCCTTCTTCAATAGAAAATCCTTCCATACCTACTTGAGTTCATCACTCTTTGCTTCTTACAAGGAAAACATGGGCGTCGTCACCTACTCTCAGTCACCTACTCTCAGGAGTTCACATCCATCATTGCTCCATCGAGGATGTTCAAGGCTTTGGTCCTTGACTCGCACAATGTCATTCCCAAGATTGTCCCAGGGGAGATCAAGAGCGTCGAGTTCATCGAGGGAGATGGTGGAGTTAGCAGTATTAAGTAGACCAACTTTGGCGAAAGTAAGTCGGATAACAAATGTTTATCTATCATGTCAAGTTCATTTATAGGCCACAAAACTCAGAATTAATCTCTTCATTTTGTTGAATTCATGTAACAGGTGCTCACAGTAAGTGCACAAAGCACAAGATTGATGCTCTAGATGTTGAGAACTTTTACTGCAAATACACTTTGATTGAAAGTGATATCAAGTTTGACAAAATCGACTTCATTGTCTATGAGTTAAAGTTCACATCAGTTGATGGTGGATGCGTCCGCAAGATGACTAGCAACTATCATGTTAAGGAAGGTGGAGATCTCAAGGAAGATGACATCAAGCAGGCTAAAGACAGGGCTATGGGATTGTTCAAGGCAGTTGAAGAGTACCTCTTGGCAAATCCCGATGTTTGTGCTTAAATTGTCTTTTCAAAATCCTTTAGAGTGATAATTATTGTAAATTGAGGTGATTTGTTTTGTATGCTTCTTTCTGGCTCTAGCATGGAGCTTTTGTGTGAGGAATGGCTTTTCCAGTGTCTTTCTATGTTCTAAAGGATTTGTTGGTTAAGTATAAGGTCATATCAGAATAAAACTTGAAAGAGCATTGAGCAATTCAATGATTGATGCATTGCCTTGGATTTTTCTCTCAAGTAGATCTCCCTTTGTGATTACTATTCATCAAGTCGAATTTGCATGCGAATTTATTCTATTCTCACATCAGTTGCCAAATTTCCTTCTAGCCCTGAAAGAAAAGTTATTATGAACTTCCCTATCCAAATTATGATGCTCGAATATTTCCAATTATGAGACCATTATTTTCACTAACTATAACTTCATTTCCCATCTAATCAAATTTGAAGTTTATTGCAGCTTGAAAACTTAGAAATTCAACGGAATCGATGTGAATGAGTTGCTTGTGGCTTCCAAAAAGCAAAGCATGTGAGCCGAAAGGCAGGCAAAAAGAATTTTGGAGAGCATAAGAAAAATAGAGGACTCTGTTTTGGTGTTACTTGGTCATGTTAGAGTGTGGTTCATACTCCCCATCAACATGAAGGCACGGTGGTCTCACTCCCCGGTGAGTGGGCGAGGGTCGCGGGAGCAACAATCCCGATCCGCTAGAGGGCTTTTATAGTTTGAGTCCGAAAAATAAAAGTTTCCTAATTCAATTAGGTTTCCTTTTTTGAATAGGTTTCCAAGAAAGATGTTTCCAATTTTGAATAGATTTCCTAATTGAATGATTTTCTAATTGGAGTAGGTTTCCTAATTAGTGTATGTTTCCTATTTTGAATCAAACTATTGCCTATGTATAGTCTTTTTCTCTTGTAATTGAAAGATATAACAGAGAAATGCAAGGTATTGATTATAGTGAAATTCTCTGATGGACGTAACTCTAGTTTAAGGGTGAACCGAGATAAAAATCTTGTGTCTTGATTCTCTTTCTCATTTTTTACTCTTTATTTTTTTGTGATTGTGTGCCGAATCTTAACATCTGGTATCGGAGCAAGGTTTGAGGTTAGGGTTTCTCGGTGAAGGGAGATCCGAAAAATTGAATCTTGGGAAGATGTTGTTGGCTGGTCAATCGCAGTTTGAAGTAGAGAAGTTCGGAGGAAAGGTTTTTGAGTTATGAAAATTGAAGATGGAGGCTTTGCTCATCGACAGAGATCTGTGGCACGTGATCGAAGAAGATAAACCCATGGAAAAATCCAAGGAGAAGGTAAATGAGGCCAAGTCCATGTTTGATGAATTGAAGGCGTGGAATAGCAACGATCGAAGGACGTGAAGCCTAATTTGGCTATACCTTGCGGATAGTGTCTTGGTGAGTGTGACCTTTGAGAAGATGGCGAAGGATCTTTGGACGAAGCTGGAAAATCTTTATCATAGCAAGTCGCTTGTGAACAAACTTTTTATACGAAAGTGACTGTACAACCTACGGATGAGCGAAGGTGATTCTTTTTTTGCACACTTAAACGAGTTTAATACTATTTGTGGGCAACTTGCATCGATCGATGTCAATTTGGATGAGGAAGATAAAGTGTGTATTTTGCTGTGTTCATTGTCGAATTCGTGGAAACATATAATTGTTTCGATTGATACTTGTGTTAATGCACTATCTTTTGAGGGCGTTGTAGCTGCTCTATTATATGAGGAGATTAGGAGAGCAGGTTTTGATACTGCAATGCAAGAGGCTCTTTTCATAAGGGGAAGGAACAATGAACGATCCAAATCCAGATTAGGTGGCAGGAATAAATCCAGAAGAAGATCTAAAAGGAGAGATCAATCGGAAATAACGTGTTGGAAGTGCAAAAAGCCTAGATCTTGAAAAGGATTGCAGAAGCAAAAGTGTAGGTCCAGATAAACGAGATGAGGCATTATCCTCTAGTACAAGGAAAAATGATGACAATAGCAAGGGGGACGTATCTCGTCTGCAATTCATTAGAGTGTGACTGCAATGCATGGATAATTGATATTGCAGGGTCTTTCCACTACGCCTCATAGAGATTGGTTCTGTTGTTATGAGCCATATCAAGGAGGTATAATGCGAATAGGGGATGACACGATGCTTGATATTGTTGATCGCAGAAAGGTGATGGTGAAGATGAAAGATGGGACAATTAAGAATATTCTGAATGTGATGCATATTCTTGGTCTTACCAGGAATGTTATTTCTATGGGAACTATGGTAGATGTTGGCATTACCTTCACTAGCGATAAATATTCATGCAAGCTAACCTGTGAATCTATGACAATCGCTAGAGGAAAACGATATGAAAAATTGTGGAAGTTATTGGAAAGCCCGATAATTAGCGCTAAGAGTTACATCTCAGAGTAGGTGGAAGGTCTTTCGATGCTATGGCATCGAAAATTGGGTCACATCGGTGAGAAAGGGCTAATGACCCTTACCTCAAAGAAGATGGTGGATCGTGTGACATCCATGATTTTGGCTAAATAGAAGGTTATAAAACTGGTGTGCAGATTATGGGAGAAATCGGTCATGGACCAATCCGAGGATAAGTCATGGATCAATCAATCCGATCGGAAGGGTAATCAAGGGATCAGCCATGATCTGATCAAAAGATCGGCCCTGGAATGATTAAGGGATCAGCAGTGAATCAATCAAGTGACCATACAAGTGACCCGAGTTATTTAGCCATGGATCGGCTTCTCGACCATAAGGGTTGGCTGTGCGACGGTCTTGTACCACCACAGATCGATGAACGATCATGGATCATTTCCGCGCGGTCTTATTTCGATCGCGGGTGGTTCTACACGGTCATGTATTGACTGCGGACGACTATGGGTCGATCCATGTGACCGTGTATTGATCACATAACAATTGGTCCCACATAACTACATGACAACTAAGGGTCATCCATGGACCAAGTATGCTTGGCCATGACCAGTCATGGATGGATCATGGGACACTTGGATGGGTCACGGATTGGCTGTGGATCGGTCGTGGATTGGTTTGACGACCTCGCTGAATGGATCATGTGCCTAAGTCGTGTGCCAAGCCATGTACCGGGCCATGAGCCGGTCATATGCCTAACTTGGATTCTTCTGTAAGGCCAAAGGCCAGCCCAAGCGCCGACCATGTGCCTGTCCAACCTGTGGACGCTGCGGATGGGCCGTGTTCCAAGTCGTGCACGGGCCATGTGCTTGGTTCGCACGTATCATGTGCTCGGTCTGTTTGGCCAGTAGCCAGGTCCTGCACCGACCTTGCGCCTATTCAGGCCGAGAACCAGTAGGATAGGCCCTGTGCCAAGCCATGCACAGGCCTTGTGCCTGGTCTACTAGGCCACGTGTTCGGTCAGTGTTGGCCATTATGCCCACGCCATGGGCCATCAATCTAGTCATTCAAAATAAGTTTAACCAAGACCCACCACTTTCGATAGTGACTCGGCTATGAACGTCGGTTTAGTAAGCAAGATTGATCGTGGATGGACACGAGGAACTCATACTCGACCAAGTTAGCACTTCCTTTGGCCGAGTCCTCATGTTTGCTTTTTTCCTTGGAAAAATAAACAAAATAGAAGATTCTAAAGACGAAGGCTTGTCTTGGTGAGCAAATATTGGATAAGATCAAATCCAAAGCCTAGATTACACCAAATCTAGATAAATGGAGAATGGTGAGTCATCTACCTTAGGTATCTTATACATCATTACACTTCATTAATGCTAGGATGATTCATGCATTAGGTGGTCCAATATGAAGAGGGAAAATGTCCACCTAAGGCCTAGGCTTGCCACACAATCTTACTAGGCTTGACAATTCTTCTTCTTAGACTAGCCAACTCAACCTAATAGGCTTGCCACTTAAAGAATTCCTATTGGTCCAAATGGAAGGGTAATGATAAGAGGTTTGCCTATAAATAGAGGCACAAATCTTTAGTTTCTAACTTTCACCACTTATTTCCCTCTTCCTCTCTCTCCCTCACGGCATTCACTCTCTAGACCGCACTATCTCCTCTCGGCCACGCTCTTGCTCGTGCTCGTGCCCGCACCGCGCCGTGTCGCTTGGTTCGCCACTAGGCCACCGCTGGCCATCAACCTTGGAGGGTGGTAAATAGACCTACTAAACTTTGGTTAGGGCGATGTATTAAGTTGGTTGAACAAGTCATTTTCTTGTTATGCTTGTGTGGTATAGTAAGTAGACTTACTAAACCTTGGCTAGGGTGTCGTGTTACGTTGTTGGGCGAGTCATGTGCTTGTGATGCTTGCATGAATTCCGTGGTTTGTGAACACATGATATAGCTTGTTGTGCTTGCATTTACATTTGTAAGGTTTGCTCATGTGTTTGGGATCATGTTTGTGAGCACACCTGGGCCATGAACAAGTCTTGCTTGGTGTAGGTCGGCGCCATGACCAGTTGGTTCGGGCCACAAATTTAGTTTCGTGCCCGCCATGACTTAAGACTTTAGAGGCAACATAGCATGATACACACTTCGCATGAAGTACTCAAATTGGTGTGATGCTTGTTGGCATGGTCGCACAAGGAAAAAATATAGTCGTCGCCCTTAATTGGGGGACGTTGTCTGTAACATCCTGAATTTTGACCCGTTATCGGGACCAATAAAGTGTATATTTATTCTCGTGTAATTTTAGTAAGTCTCGCCTGGACCTGATCAGTCTCGGGATACTAACCATATGAGAAAGGCTAAATAGGAACAGGTACGTGGACCGAGAACCCAATCGCGACTGAACGCTGATTTTGAAGAACGTTGAGGAAATATTTTGAGCCAATATAGGCCGGTCTTAGGAAAATGACTGGTTGATTTTGTCAGTAACGTACGATCGGATCGCGAGTGATTTCGCACGACCGAAAGTACATCTGACGAATGAAACCTGATTGTAATCCAAACGATCGCGACCCTGGTACTAGTGATAATTCCTCTCGTTCTCTCGAAATTTAGACCATCACGATTCGGACAATCTTAGGTCGATACGCGTAACGCCTAAACTGCCGCTCGTTAGTGAGAGACCCTAAAACTGCGAAACGAGCATATTGAGATTACAATATTGGACCCGAGTTTCGTTATCAAAATCTCAAGGGTAATTACGACTATTTTGCAAGACGGACGTCAAATGGTAATGGCCATTCATGTTCGAGATTAAAACAGTTGAAAACGGAAGATTCGGCAGAAAGTGAGAAAAAGACCATTTTGCCCCTGGGAACACCGAGGCCGATTTCGGAGGCCGTTTGAGGTTATTTTTCGCGGCCAACATCATTTTGGGGTATCCAAGTGTGTTTGGAGTGATTCTGGACAAAAAGTGGATTTTCGACAGAAATTGGAAAATAATATTATTTTATTCCCGGAAACTTCGCAGAGGATTTTCGAGGGCTTAGAAAGCGAATTTCGCGATTCCGACTCTGGATTAGGTATCACATGAATATTTAGGACCGGTATGAGCGAAAATTGGAATTTCAGTTCCGGACGGAAAAATGACGGAATTGCCCCTAGGTCATTTTTGATTTATTTCGAATTTTGATTTAATTTTTGGAGATTAACCAAGGTTGGTTAAGGTTAACTAGGGTTGGTTAACCATGGTTAGGGGCAAATGACAATTCTACCCTTGCATTATTGGATTGGATTGGATATGAACCCTTGGATCAAGGGCATTTTGGGCATAATGGGCTAGATTGTGACATGTGGCATCCACTCACCCCCTCCCTTGACCATCTTTGACCTCCTCTCTCTCTCCTCAGCTCTCTCTCTCCCCGTATTTCTCTCTCTTCTCTCCCGTTTCCCTTCGGCAGCTGCTTCGTCCAAGCTGATCAGCACCGCCGGCCACTGTTCACGCCGGAGTAGAGGTCCTCGCCGGAGCTGCTGGTCACCGGCCACCGTGTGCCACCCCTAGGCCTCATCCCCAGCCCAGTCGCAACCCAGTCCCCCTCTCCCGCCGCCCGTGACCGCCCGTTGCAGCCGCTCCAGCCGAGGCGCGACAAGGACGCCGTCGCCGTCGCTGGGCTCGTCCGCCTGGCCGCGCCGCCGTGCACCGCCCCACTGACCGGCCTCACCCTCACCCTTTCTCTCTCCTGCATCCTCAGCCAACCCCACCGAAGCTTCCCCCTGTTCTGGCCGTGAGGAGGCCGTGAGCTTCGCCGGACCGCCGTAGGCCGCCGGCTTGCCTTGGAGCGCCGCCGCCGATTGTGCCGCTCGCCGGTCATTGGCCGCTCGCTCCCGTCGTCTCGCGTCGCTAATAGGCGAGTAAAACCACTAATCGCTGAATTAGTCTTAATTGTGCTAGATTAAGGGCTTAATTGTGGTAATTAGAGCCTAATTAAGTGTGTTTTGTGTAATGGATGGTTAGTGGACTTAATTAGGACTAATTACATTGGTTTAGTGGTAATTAGGAGAGGATTGGTGGGCTGAATTGGTGTGGGCTGCATGGGCTCCGAATTTGTGTTATTTGGGCCCAAATTGGAGAATTTTAAATGGGCCCAAGTTGGATAATTTAAATGGGCTCAAGTTGGATAATTTTAAATGGGCCCAAGTTGGATAATTTAAATGGGCCCAAGTTGGATAATTTTAAATGGGCCCAAGCAGGAGAATTTTGAAATGGGCCTAGATTGTGAATTGAATTGAAATTGTTGAAGCCCAATTGGAATTAAATGAGCCCAATGAGAATTTTAAATGGGCCTTGAATGTAAATTGTCTTGAATTGATTGAGCCCATTAGAATATTAAATTGGGCCTTTGAATGTGGATTGGCTTGGACTAGATTGAGCCCAATTGGAATTTGAACGGGCCTTGATATGAGATAAATTGAAATTGTCTTAAGCCCGATGGGAATCAAATGGAACTTGATTGTGAAATTCCACATTGATTGTGATATGATTTAAGAGTGTGATTGTGACCGACGGGTCAGGCCTTCGGGTCGATATATAACTGTGACCGACGGGTCAGGCCTACGGGTCGAGTGTGATTGTGACCGACGGGTCAGGCCTTCGGGTCGATATATAACTGTGACCGACGGGTCAGGCCTACGGGTCGAGTGTGATTGTGACCGACGGGTCAGGCCTTCGGGTCGATATATAACTGTGACCGACGGGTCGGGCCTTCGGGTCGAGTGATTAATGACCATTGGGTCATGGCCTTCGGGTCGATTTAATTGTCTATGAATTATATTGATATCGAAAGCCTAACCTGCAGGGCTGGAATATTGGAATCGGGCTGTGAGCCCATGTGAACTTATATTGATTTAATTACTGGTTCAGTGAATTGTGTGTTTTATTTATTTCTGGAGGTGCACGTTAGCCTAGTTTAGGATTAGAGATTTTACTTGCTGAGTTTATCTCACGGTTGTGGTAAAACCGATTTTCAGACCCCCGTCCATAGCATGCCGAGGAACGGTCCTCTTTTTGGATACCCGCACCGCATTCAGAGATCGTCCAGTGTACACCCGTGTGGGGATGGAACAGCTTATGTTAGGTTTCATTCAGTGGTATTAGTAGACGTGGGAGAAGCTTTCAATCATACTCAAGAGTATGTAGCTTGGTGCCGTAGGGGTGCAGACGGCGTAATAGGACCCCCGATGAGAACTTTTGACGTTCCAGTAGATATTAATGGAGTGATGATTCCCCAGATGGCGAGTGGTGAAGTTTCTGATCCTCCACCCTCTCTTAGCGTGAGTAGCGTGGGTGATACTGTGGATGGACCGATACCCATGGATGAGGTGCAGGGTGGTGAGCAAGTTATAGCTGACGATATAATTGAGGAGGAAGAGGAAGAACTGAATCTGGAAGTAGTGGGAGATAATGGCGAACCAGCTGGAGAAGTGGCAGAAGTGGGGTCAGACGAGGAAGTTCTGTCGGAGGAGGACTCGTCTGAAGAGTCAGCAGCGCCATCCAATCCTGGCGAGGAGCCGTAGGGCAGATCCTAAGAGTAGGAGTTTAGATTAACCCCTCTTTTTGATGTAACTCTCCCAGATAGTAAGCTGACCCCTATAGGCCACCGATCCTTTTTGTTTAGTGGCCTTGTTATGTATTCTTTTTGGTTGTAAATAAATAGTTTGTATAAAGTTTTTAAAAGGGTGCTTATATGTGAGTATTTCTTTAGTATATTAATGCTTATTGCTATTCATGGTTATAATTGCATGTCTGGGTGTATATATATATATATATACGGGGTTTCCGCATGTGACGTTTGTTTTTCTCTGATTTGGGTTTTGGGTCGGTGATGCAATCCTGGGAGCGTCACATTTTATTTCGACCTACGCGGATGATCATGCTTCGTGGGGTACGGGGCGTGACATCCCCGTTCGAATTGGTATCAGAGCAAGGACAGCTCTGTTTGATTTAGTGGAGCCTTGGAGTGATAAGGAGAAATGACCATGGGTAGCTATAGGGTGACTTAGTGTGCTAAGTGTACCTCCAGAATGTTTGTGTTTGGCTGTTGTGGTGATTGATTGAACCAGTATTGTGCAGGTGCGGCAGGAACCAAGGTAAATTTGTAAGTCCTTGGGTGAAATTCATGTGCTGTTGTGTTAGCCGCATGCTGAGTGCTTAATTACTTTTGTGTTTATACCTGCCTAGGACTTAGACCGGTTAGTTGGTTTAGGTCTCTAATTCCTAGATGGAATTATGTCAGGTAGTTGAGCACTCAGAGTCTAGATGAGCAGTGAAAGGGGAAGAGTGAGAGGAGCCCCAAGGAGGGGCGCAGGCAGAGAAGCTCGTGGTAGAGGTCGCGCTAGAGCAAGAGCGATAGAGAATATAGTTGCGGGTGCTAGAGAGGAAGGAAACCCTAGAGTTGGTGTTGTGGCTGCAGCAGACCCCAGAGCTGATGTTAGACAGGCGGAAGATCCGCGTATGGAAGGAGTTCTTAGAGCACTAGACCGAATTGGAAATGTGATGGATAGGCAGGCGCAGGAAAGAGAGAATGCGACCGCTCAGGCTGCTGAGGCCGCAGCCGTTGCTGCCGTCCATGAGAATCAAGCTCAAGCTCAGCCAGTACAGGCTCAACCAATGGTGGCACCGAGACCAATGCACCAGTTGGTAGAGCATTTTCTTAAGTTGAAACCGCCTAAGTTCACGGGTAGAGGTGACCCCGAAGCCGCCCCGCGTTGGGTGGAGGAATTGGAAAAGGCATTTGAGCTGTTAGAGTGTACTGAGAGGGAAAAGATTTTATTGGCATCGTATCAACTGTAGGACAATGCCCATGACTGGTGGAAGGCGGTTAAGGATAGAGTGTTTCCAGAGTTTATGGAACCGACCTGGGCGATATTCGTCGAGCACTTCTATGGACAGTTTTTCTCTGAGAGTGCCCAGGAGAAGAAGATGGCAGAATTTATGAGACTTCGTCAGGGGTCAATGACAGTAGTACAGTATGAGGCAGAGTTTATTAGATTATCCAAGTTTGCCCCGAGAATGGTTGAGAATCCCCTGGACAAGGCTCGAAGGTTCCGGGATGGACTGAAACCGGAACTTCGTACTCAGATGCTTTTGTTGAATATTCGAGATTATAGAGAGTTATATGAGCGAGCCCAGACTATGGAACGGGATCAGATTGAAAGGGCATCAGCATCGGGTTCGAGATTTATTCCTAACCGGGACAATCGTCGCTTTGTAAGGAGACCAATGGCTAGTAATAGACGGTTTGTTCCACCCCCGAGAAGGATTATCGGGAAGCCCGGTCAGACGCCACATAGGATCGGACCTTGCTTTCGTTGTGGGAGTATGGGGCACCAGATAAAGAATTGCCCCCAGCAACGACTTTTGGGACCCACAGGACAACCGCAGCAGCCGCTCAGAATTGGAAATCAGGCCGGAAATCCCCCAACGGCTATTCAGGGCAGACAGCCTGCGCAAGGACGAGTATACGCGTTGGCACGAAAGGATGCTGAGGACGCGCCGGGTGTGGTCACAGGTACCGTATCTCTTTGCAATCATTCGGCATATGCGTTATTTGATCCCGGGGCAACCCATTCATTTATTTCTGAGCAGTTTGTTAGATTGGTTGGTCTGGAGCCTATTCTACTTGAGATTATGTTGTGTGTGACGACCCCACTGCATGATAGGGTGTTAGTATCATTGGGGTGCTTGGACTGTAAAATTGTGATTGGAAATGTTGAAGAAAGAATTGATTTAGCTGTGTTAGCCATATATGACTTTGATGTGATCATTGGTATGGATTGGCTGACTAAACAGAAAGCCGTTATGGATTGCGGCAGCAGGACGATCCAATTTAATCCGATTGGTCGTCCTAAGTTTGAGTTTCAGGGAAACCGAGGAGGAACCTCGATCCCTTGGATTTCCTCAGTGGAAGCAACAGAAATGCTTGAGGAAGGTTGTGAGGGGTATTTGGTTAACGTCAAAGATCCGACATTGGTGGAGCTTAAATTGGAAGAAATCTCTGTAGTGTGTAATTTCCCCGAGGTTTTTCCTCAAGAGTTGCCGGGTTTGCCACCAGAACGAGAAGTGGAATTTGTAATAGAGTTGGCCCCATGAACTGAGCCAATTTCTAAGGCCCCGTATCGGATGTCGTTGTCGGAATTGAAAGAGTTGAAAGTTCAGATGCAAGAGTTACTAGACAAGGGATTTATACGTCCTAGTGCGTCTCCATGGGGAGCGCCAGTCCTGTTTGTGAAGAAAAAGGACGGGACGTTGAGATTATGCATAGATTATCGGCAGTTAAACCAGGTGACTATAAAGAATAAGTATCCACTGCCAAGGATCGACGACTTGTTCGATCAGTTGCAAGGGGCGTCAGTATTTTCCAAGATTGATCTAAGGACAGGGTATCATCAGTTGAGAATTCGGAAAGAGGATATACCCAAGACTGCGTTTAGGACGAGGTATGGGCATTACGAGTTTACAGTCATGCCCTTTGGTTTAACGAATGCCCCTGCAGCTTTCATGGATCTGATGAACAGAGTTTTTAAGGAATTCCTGGATCAGTTCGTCATAGTGTTCATTGACGATATTCTAGTGTATTCGAAGAGTTCAGAGGAGCATGAAGTGCATTTGACGGAAGTTCTACGGACGTTGAGGGAACATGCGCTTTATGCGAAGTTCAGTAAATGTGAATTTTGGCTTAGCAAGGTAGCCTTTCTTGGACATATCGTGTCGGGAGAAGGAATATCAGTGGATCCGACTAAGATTGAAGCGGTACTTAAGTGGCCCAGGCCGACGTCAGTGACAGAGATCAGAAGTTTCTTAGGATTGGCTGGATATTATCGACGTTTCGTGGAAGGATTCTCGTCGATAGCCATGCCATTGACGCGATTACTGAAAAAGGAAAGTAAGTTTGAATGGGACGATAAGTGCGAACGAAGTTTTCAGGAACTTAAGCATAGATTGACGACAGCTCCAGTTTTGACTATTCCCTCTGGACCTGGTGGATTTGAGGTTTATAGCGATGCTTCGTTCAAAGGACTGGGTTGTGTATTAATGCAACATGGAAAAGTAGTTGCGTATGCGTCGCGTCAGTTGAGACCTCATGAAGTGAATTATCCGACGCATGACTTAGAGTTGGCTGCCATCGTCTTTGCACTTAAGATTTGGAGGCATTATCTGTGTGGGGAAAAGTTTCAGATTTATACGGATCATCAGAGTCTCAAATACCTGTTCTCACAGAAAGAGTTGAATATGAGACAGCGTAGGTGGATGGAACTTCTAAAGGATTATGACTGCGACATCATGTATCACCCTGGAAAAGCGAATAGAGTGGCAGATGCACTGAGTCGCAAGTCTAGCATGGCACACATGATGATCAAGGAGTGGGCGTTATTGGAAAAGATCCGAGACTCAGAATTTAGATTGGAATTAAGCCATGTGTCGAATCTGCTGGCTACTTTGAGGATCGAGCCGGAGATTCAAACTAAGATTAAGGCTCTACAACCCATGGATCAGGAAATCCAGAAAATTGTGGGAATGGATACCTCGGCAAGAAAGCCAGATTTTCAGGTATCAGAGGATGGAGTCCTAAAGTATAGGGGACGATGGTGTGTGCCGGATGATATGGAACTTAAGGAAGAAATATTGAGAGAAGCTCATCGCAGCAATTACAGTATCCACCCTGGCAGTACGAAAATATATCAGAATTTAAGGCAACATTATTGGTGGAATGGATTGAAAGCGGATGTAGCCAAGCATGTGGCTAAGTGTTTGACGTGTCAACAGGTAAAGGCACAGCACTGTAAACCTGGAGGATTGCTGCGACCATTAGAAATTCCCGAATGGAAATGGGAACATATTACCATGGACTTTGTAACGGGACTACCAAGGAGTCAGAGAGGGCACGATTCCATTTGGGTGATAGTGGATAGACTGACTAAGTCAGCGCATTTTCTGGCAGTGCGCAAGGATCTGGAGTTAGAAAAGTATGCAGAGCTGTATGTAAGACAGATTGTGAGACTGCACGGAGTGCCAGTGACGATTACTTCAGATCGTGATCCGAGGTTTACGGCGAACTTCTGGAAAAGTCTGCAGACAGCTTTGGGGACAAAGGTGCAGTTCAGTACAGCTTATCATCCACAGACTGATGGGCAATCAGAAAGAACAATCCAGACCCTTGAGGATATGTTGAGGGCTTGCGTGGTGGATTTTCAGGGCAAATGGGAAGAACAGTTGCATCTGGTAGAGTTTGCATACAATAACAGTTATCAGCAGAGTATTCAGATGGCCCCGTTTGAAGCCTTGTATGGCAGAGCGTGTAGGACTCCCGTGTGCTGGGATGAAGTGGGAGAACGGAGCATTACGGGCCCAGAGTTGGTACAGCAAACAGTGGAAGCTGTAGAGATCATTAGAGAAAGGTTAAAGACAGCACAGAGCCGACAGAAAAGTTATGCCGATCGGAGACGTCGACATCTGGAATTTCAAGTTGGGGATCATGTGTTTCTCAAGGTGTCGCCTATGAAGGGATTATCCCGATTTGGCAAGAAAGGAAAGTTGAGTCCGAGGTTTGTTGGGCCATTTGAAATTCTGGAAAAGATTGGCGATATGGCGTACCGACTAGCCTTGCCACCGAATTTGTCCCAGATACATAATGTCTTCCACGTGTCGATGTTGAGAAAGTATGAACCGGATCCGACACACGTTCTAAGGTACGAAGAAATAGACGTGGACGATAGGGTGTCGTACGTGGAGAGACCGGTCAGAATCGAAGATAGGAAGGATCGAGTACTTCGGAACAAGACAATCCCGATGGTGAAGGTAGTTTGGGAGCACCACGGAACAGAGGGCGCTACTTGGGAAAGCGAAGAAGCCATGCGACGTCAACACCCCCAGTTGTTTGAGGAGCCGGTTTGAAGTGCAAATTTCGAGGACGAAATTTTTGTAAGGGGGGAAGAGTTATAACATCCTGAATTTTGACCCGTTATCGGGACCAATAAAGTGTATATTTATTCTCGTGTAATTTTAGTAAGTCTCGCCTGGACCTGATCAGTCTCGGGATACTAACCATATGAGAAAGGCTAAATAGGAACAGGTACGTGGACCGAGAACCCAATCGCGACTGAACGCTGATTTTGAAGAACGTTGAGGAAATATTTTGAGCCAATATAGGCCGGTCTTAGGAAAATGACTGGTTGATTTTGTCAGTAACGTACGATCGGATCGCGAGTGATTTCGCACGACCGAAAGTACATCTGACGAATGAAACCTGATTGTAATCCAAACGATCGCGACCCTGGTACTAGTGATAATTCCTCTCGTTCTCTCGAAATTTAGACCATCACGATTCGGACAATCTTAGGTCGATACGCGTAACGCCTAAACTGCCGCTCGTTAGTGAGAGACCCTAAAACTGCGAAACGAGCATATTGAGATTACAATATTGGACCCGAGTTTCGTTATCAAAATCTCAAGGGTAATTACGACTATTTTGCAAGACGGACGTCAAATGGTAATGGCCATTCATGTTCGAGATTAAAACAGTTGAAAACGGAAGATTCGGCAGAAAGTGAGAAAAAGACCATTTTGCCCCTGGGAACACCGAGGCCGATTTCGGAGGCCGTTTGAGGTTATTTTTCGCGGCCAACATCATTTTGGGGTATCCAAGTGTGTTTGGAGTGATTCTGGACAAAAAGTGGATTTTCGACAGAAATTGGAAAATAATATTATTTTATTCCCGGAAACTTCGCAGAGGATTTTCGAGGGCTTAGAAAGCGAATTTCGCGATTCCGACTCTGGATTAGGTATCACATGAATATTTAGGACCGGTATGAGCGAAAATTGGAATTTCAGTTCCGGACGGAAAAATGACGGAATTGCCCCTAGGTCATTTTTGATTTATTTCGAATTTTGATTTAATTTTTGGAGATTAACCAAGGTTGGTTAAGGTTAACTAGGGTTGGTTAACCATGGTTAGGGGCAAATGACAATTCTACCCTTGCATTATTGGATTGGATTGGATATGAACCCTTGGATCAAGGGCATTTTGGGCATAATGGGCTAGATTGTGACATGTGGCATCCACTCACCCCCTCCCTTGACCATCTTTGACCTCCTCTCTCTCTCCTCAGCTCTCTCTCTCCCCGTATTTCTCTCTCTTCTCTCCCGTTTCCCTTCGGCAGCTGCTTCGTCCAAGCTGATCAGCACCGCCGGCCACTGTTCACGCCGGAGTAGAGGTCCTCGCCGGAGCTGCTGGTCACCGGCCACCGTGTGCCACCCCTAGGCCTCATCCCCAGCCCAGTCGCAACCCAGTCCCCCTCTCCCGCCGCCCGTGACCGCCCGTTGCAGCCGCTCCAGCCGAGGCGCGACAAGGACGCCGTCGCCGTCGCTGGGCTCGTCCGCCTGGCCGCGCCGCCGTGCACCGCCCCACTGACCGGCCTCACCCTCACCCTTTCTCTCTCCTGCATCCTCAGCCAACCCCACCGAAGCTTCCCCCTGTTCTGGCCGTGAGGAGGCCGTGAGCTTCGCCGGACCGCCGTAGGCCGCCGGCTTGCCTTGGAGCGCCGCCGCCGATTGTGCCGCTCGCCGGTCATTGGCCGCTCGCTCCCGTCGTCTCGCGTCGCTAATAGGCGAGTAAAACCACTAATCGCTGAATTAGTCTTAATTGTGCTAGATTAAGGGCTTAATTGTGGTAATTAGAGCCTAATTAAGTGTGTTTTGTGTAATGGATGGTTAGTGGACTTAATTAGGACTAATTACATTGGTTTAGTGGTAATTAGGAGAGGATTGGTGGGCTGAATTGGTGTGGGCTGCATGGGCTCCGAATTTGTGTTATTTGGGCCCAAATTGGAGAATTTTAAATGGGCCCAAGTTGGATAATTTAAATGGGCCCAAGTTGGATAATTTTAAATGGGCCCAAGTTGGATAATTTAAATGGGCCCAAGTTGGATAATTTTAAATGGGCCCAAGCAGGAGAATTTTGAAATGGGCCTAGATTGTGAATTGAATTGAAATTGTTGAAGCCCAATTGGAATTAAATGAGCCCAATGAGAATTTTAAATGGGCCTTGAATGTAAATTGTCTTGAATTGATTGAGCCCATTAGAATATTAAATTGGGCCTTTGAATGTGGATTGGCTTGGACTAGATTGAGCCCAATTGGAATTTGAACGGGCCTTGATATGAGATAAATTGAAATTGTCTTAAGCCCGATGGGAATCAAATGGAACTTGATTGTGAAATTCCACATTGATTGTGATATGATTTAAGAGTGTGATTGTGACCGACAGGTCAGGCCTTCGGGTCGATATATAACTGTGACCGACGGGTCAGGCCTACGGGTCGAGTGTGATTGTGACCGACGGGTCAGGCCTTCGGGTCGATATATAACTGTGACCGACGGGTCAGGCCTACGGGTCGAGTGTGATTGTGACCGACGGGTCAGGCCTTCGGGTCGATATATAACTGTGACCGACGGGTCGGGCCTTCGGGTCGAGTGATTAATGACCATTGGGTCATGGCCTTCGGGTCGATTTAATTGTCTATGAATTATATTGATATCGAAAGCCTAACCTGCAGGGCTGGAATATTGGAATCGGGCTGTGAGCCCATGTGAACTTATATTGATTTAATTACTGGTTCAGTGAATTGTGTGTTTTATTTATTTCTGGAGGTGCACGTTAGCCTAGTTTAGGATTAGAGATTTTACTTGCTGAGTTTATCTCACGGTTGTGGTAAAACCGATTTTCAGACCCCCGTCCATAGCATGCCGAGGAACGGTCCTCTTTTTGGATACCCGCACCGCATTCAGAGATCGTCCAGTGTACACCCGTGTGGGGATGGAACAGCTTATGTTAGGTTTCATTCAGTGGTATTAGTAGACGTGGGAGAAGCTTTCAATCATACTCAAGAGTATGTAACTTGGTGCCGTAGGGGTGCAGACGGCGTAATAGGACCCCCGATGAGAACTTTTGACGTTCCAGTAGATATTAATGGAGTGATGATTCCCCAGATGGCGAGTGGTGAAGTTTCTGATCCTCCACCCTCTCTTAGCGTGAGTAGCGTGGGTGATACTGTGGATGGACCGATACCCATGGATGAGGTGCAGGGTGGTGAGCAAGTTATAGCTGACGATATAATTGAGGAGGAAGAGGAAGAACTGAATCTGGAAGTAGTGGGAGATAATGGCGAACCAGCTGGAGAAGTGGCAGAAGTGGGGTCAGACGAGGAAGTTCTGTCGGAGGAGGACTCGTCTGAAGAGTCAGCAGCGCCATCCAATCCTGGCGAGGAGCCGTAGGGCAGATCCTAAGAGTAGGAGTTTAGATTAACCCCTCTTTTTGATGTAACTCTCCCAGATAGTAAGCTGACCCCTATAGGCCACCGATCCTTTTTGTTTAGTGGCCTTGTTATGTATTCTTTTTGGTTGTAAATAAATAGTTTGTATAAAGTTTTTAAAAGGGTGCTTATATGTGAGTATTTCTTTAGTATATTAATGCTTATTGCTATTCATGGTTATAATTGCATGTCTGGGTGTATATATATATATATATACGGGGTTTCCGCATGTGACGTTTGTTTTTCTCTGATTTGGGTTTTGGGTCGGTGATGCAATCCTGGGAGCGTCACATTTTATTTCGACCTACGCGGATGATCATGCTTCGTGGGGTACGGGGCGTGACATTGTCCAATTAAGTTTGGATGAATAGTTGTCGCCCTTGATTAGGGGATATTGCCTGATTAAGTTTGGATGAATAGACGTCACCATTGGATTAGGGGACGTTGCTCAGAGAATTTTCGAAAGAACCATACCAATGGTTGAGATGATCAATCCCTCGTGTGCATACTTTTAATTGAGATGTTGTTGTTTGAATAGAAAGGCAAGTTGAGATCATCTTATGTATAAAAATAAGTGTGTTTTAAGCATCTTTGCTATTAATCTGCTATCAATTGATGTGGCTATGACATGTGCTTTGTTCAATGACGAGGCGTTCTCCTATCCGGAGTTTAGTGAGTTTTACTTACTGAGTCCTTGACTCACTTTGTTGTTTTTCAGATTTGTAAGCATAAAAGTCAGGGTGATTGAACCGGTGGCACGTGTGTGGTGGCTAGCACGTGTCGCCTCCAGGGTTTACTCCCCGGCTGTCGGCCGTGCGGGGGTTCCCTGGGTCATCAAAAAAAAAAAAAAAGTCTCACACCATTTTTAGGAGTTGTAGTCATGCTAGAGGAGATAGAAATTTCCCCTAGCTTACATGGATACGTGTAGTGTGTTGAAAAGGGAAAAAGGCCCGTAGAAAAGGGGCTTATAAAATACAATCATGTAAATATAAGATTTGCTCATAATGTGCTTTTCCCTGACCCCGTTGTTTAATTGATGTTGTTGTGATTATTCCGAGTATATGCTTTCGCTTGTTCGTAACGATAAGATAATAATGAACAGGATGTCGCATCAATAACCTCGAAGTGAGGACATGACAAATGGAATTCCAAGCTATTCTACGGGTTTTGGATTTTGTGAACATTGTCTACATGGTAAATAGAATTGGGTATCTTTTGAATCCATAGGAGGAAGAGCGAAAGGGATTATGATTTGATCCATAGTGAAATCTTCGGTCCTACGCTTGTAGCATCGTTTGGAAAATTAAGGTATTATGTTTCTTTTATTGATGATTTTTCCATATATGTGTGGATATATTTTCTGCAAAGGAAAGATGATGTGTTTGAAAATTTCGCGAGTTCAAAGCTTTGGTGGAAAATCAGTTTGATAGGAAAATATAAGTTTTGCATACTACTAACGGAGGAGAATTCTGTTCTGTGAAATTTAATCAATTTTGTGCAACCAGTAGAATTGTCAGACATAAGATAACGACCTATACACCTCAGTAGAATAGGGTGGTAGAAAGGCTTAATCGGTTTCGGAAAAGGCAAGGAGTATGCTAAGTGGTGCTGGCTTAGTAGTTGAATTTTGGGCGAAAACAGTGGCTACTGCATGTTATCTGAAAAACAGGTCTCCCACATTAGCTTTGAAGGATTAGACACCGCTCGAGGCACTGTTTGAAAAGAAGCCAAACATATCCCATGTTAGAGTATTTGGTTGTGAAGCATCTGTACATGTGCTAAAGGAAAATAGGAACAAGCTTGAGAGTAAGTCAGATAAATGTATCTTCATTGGGTACAAGGATGGTGTCAAAGGGTACAAGCTGTGGTTCCTAATACTAAACGTATCATCTACAGTAGGGATGTGGTGAGAGAATCTATAACAAATCAGATTGTTTGCCAAGCTCCTGAAGAACCACATACGGTTGAGTTAGATGTTGGTTGGAAGGAAGAGATAGAGGCTACATTAGCTAGAACAGAAAATTCAGATTCTAAAGCTGATAAGCTTGATGAGGTGGACGGCATAGTAGATTCTGAAACTGAGTTTGAAGTTGAAGCACCACGTAAACTAGTCTTAAGAAGGTCCATATGGCTAAGAAAACCACCTAAGAGGTATACCCTGTTTGCCAGCAATGAGAATTGTGCTCTGTCTATTATAGATGATGATCCAAGTATGGTCAAGGAAGCAAAAAGTGCGAAGGATACCAAACAGTGGGAAAAAGCCATGAAAGATGAGATTGACTCACTAGATAAAAACGAAACGTGGAGTCTGGTAAAACTACCTACTGATTGAAAGGCAATTGGTTGCAAATGGGTATTCAAAAAGAAAATATTTGTAGATGGAGAGATAGAACAATATAAAGCTCGTTTGGTTGTGAAGGGATACTCGCAAATAGAGGAAGTCAATTATGGTGAGATTTTTTCTCCTATTGCCAAATTAAATTCCAAAATACTTGTCTTATTTGTTGCAATTGCATACAATCTGTAGGTAGAGTAGCTTGATGTGAAGACTGCATTCCTCCATGATGACTTGGAGGAGAATATTTACATGAAGCAACCAGAAGGGTTTGTGGTCAAAGGAATAGAAGATCTTGTTTGCAAACTAAACAAGTCTTTGTATGGCATAAATCAATCTCCAAGAATGTGGTACTAAAAGTTTGACTCATATGTCTTGAAGCTTGGCTTTGTTTGTTATGATGCTGATAATTGTGTCTATGTGAAAATGTTAGATGAGGATTTTGTTATCTTAACTTTATATGTTGATGATATGTTGCTAGTTGAAAATAGTTTGAAAATGATTAGCATTGTGAAAGGATTGTTGCGAAAACTATTTGAGATGAAAGATCTAGGCCCAACAAATTTATTTTGGGCATGCGGATTGAAAGAGAACTTGATAATGGGAAGTTGTAGCTAAGTTAGAAGAAATATGTTGAAAGTGTGTTGAAAACGTCCAACATGGCTGACCGTAAGATCGTGAAAACCCCTATGTCCACAAGTTCCAAGTTATCAGTGCTTCAATGTCCTAAGACTGAAGAGGAAGCTAAAGAGATGACAATAGTTCCATATGCAAGCACAGTTGGGAGCTTAATGTATACCATGGTATGTACTTGTCCAAATATTGCTCAAGCAGTGGGAATATTGAGCAGATATATGTGCAATCTGGGGAAAGAGCATTGGATGGCAGTAAAGCGAATACTTTGTGTCACATCCTGATTTTTGGGCCTGGAAAGCCGCAGGTAAATTGTAACATTCTCAATTTCAGACCCTGAGAAATGGCTATGGTTTAAGTTCGATGGTTTTCCAATCAGAACTAATTTTTACTCTTGTTTTGGAAAACCCAATTTTGGATCCTTTGTATCCCTTCGTTTTGTTATTTTTGTGGAGGCTTTTGTGATCCAAATTTTGAAACACTTTCTTCTTGAAAGTTTCTCCAAACATCTTGAAGTTTTACATACTTTAATTTTAGAATTTTTAGAGTTGATATGAGTGGTACGATGGCCTGATTTCCGGACCATGTAAAACTGCTCAGAATGGGTATTTCGGTGATGTTCACACCGTCTTTATTTTCTACAAGCTTTTCTGGGCCAATTTTGGAAAAGTTTCCTTCAAAAAAGTTGTTGAAAACTTTCTTTTCTATAACGTATATAAATTTGGGAATTTTCCGAGATGATTTGGATTCTGGACAGAGCTTATTTTGAGAAGCAAAGATTCTGTTCCAGTGAACTGTTTTTAGTTTGTCTTTAAGCTACTAAAAATGGTATTTACAGAGAGATTCAGATTTTGTATTCCCCATAAAAAAATGTTTGTTAAGGCCTTGTTTATGACATATTCAAATTTTTGAATTTTTGGAGTCCATTTATTATGTTTTCAAGTCCGATTTTGTGAACAGTGAAAAGTTATCCGGTTTTGTCGGATTTCAAAGATTCAGCATTTTCTATACAAGAACGTTAGAATTTGGACTTGGTGTCTTCTGGTGATTTAAAGTACATGTTCTGAGCTTTCAAATGAGATATTTTATGCTTTGATTGGAAGTCATCCCAGGGGGAAAACGAGAGTCGGCCGAGAGAGTTGCCAAGGGAGAGGGGGAGAGAGAGAGAGAGAGAGAGAGAGAGAGAGAGAGCCAATGAGGTGAAGATAAGCTTGGCCCTTCATCATTTTCTTTTGGCTTTAGTCATTAAATGGCATTTAATGAAGGCCATCATGAAATTTGACTAAGAGGTCCTCTCTTATTGGCTCAAGTCTAGGGTTTTCTAGTTCTATAAATAGCAAGATAATCCCACTTTCTCTCTCATCTCACGCCACTTCCTCTCTTTCACGCCATTTCCACGCCTAAACTAGTCGGCATCACCTTCTTCTTTGACTTTCTTGCTTCCTAGTTCACGCCTCGAGAGCTCCGGCCAACCTTCTTTCTTATTTCTTGGTTCGTATTCATGACCGAGAAAGAGAAAAAAAAAAGAAAGAGAGAAAAAGCTTACCGGCTAGTCCGTGTCTCTCTTGTGGTTTGATTGAGTGAGGAAGCCATGTCCAAGGCCGTGTGTTCATGTTTAAGCCGGAGAACCACCAAGAATCGTCCGAGAATCGCCGAGACTCACGTGTCCTTCACATGCCTCGTTTTCTCTAGTTCTTGTATAATTGTTGTGTAAGTGAATTCCCTAATATCAGGAAAGGAAGTTGAGATGAGTTGTGACGTTGTTTGCTTGGACCGTTTCTTGGTCGTTTGATTGGTCGTAGTTGGTTTATTTTCTTAGTTTGATCATGTCTCATGTTTGTTGTTGTTTTGAGATAGAACCGAGCCTTGGTTGGTAAAGTGTACATGATGTGGCCATGCGTGATGTTCTCTTGTTTGAACTTTGCTATTGATCTGTCATTGATGCGAGTGCGGTAAGGGCCGACTTATGTTAACGGCGATCGATATATCCTCACTTGATATTAGTATTTTCACTTGCTAAGTCTTCCCGACTCATCCCCCGTTGTTTCCCTTTTTTAGGTCTGTAGGATGGCATCTCCCCCAGCCCACGTTGGCAATCCCGTGGAGCAGAGAGCCGAAGTGCTCACCGTGATAGATGTCAGAAAAGACCACGCCTATCGCTGAATCACGATGCTTGTGATGTTCGATGAGGGCCTAACGGACTTAGTGCCTCATCCGTACGTAGCCTGGTATCGCTATGTGGGTTGGAACCCTATGTAGATTCAACGGTGCTTTGGCGATGCGGGCGGGCGGGCTGGCTTTGGGATAAAGCCATGGGTGGGATGTAAGATGGCCAGGCGGACGGGACCGGGGTGGAGGTGAAGAAGCGAGGAGCGAGAAGCCGTAGTGGGTATAGGATAACCCAAGTCAAGTTTTGCTATTCATAGTCGGCTATGAAATATATGTTGTTTGCCATGGCCCGAAGAGCTTGTTAAAACATGTTTGCATGCATTGTAAACATAAGGTTTGCTCATGATGCTTCTTGTCTTATTCCACTATGTGTATTGATTGTGATTATCCCGAAATTATGCTTACGCTTATGTGTGATGAAAGATAATAATGAACGAGACGTCACATGTATAACCCCGAGGTGGGGGCGTTACACTTTGTTACCTTCACAGTACATCTGATCTTGAGCTATGCTATGAAGGTATGAAAAGCTCAAAGGGACAGCAAGCGTTAGAACTGAAGTGTTTCGTGGATGCTGATTGAGGAGGTGACATTGATAGAAGAAGGTCAACTAGCAGATATGTTATTTTCTTATTCGGTGTAGCTGTGAGTTGGATGAGTGATATATTAGGAGGCCAAGCCATCATCACACAGTTAGCTCGGCTAGTGCTATCAAAGCAAGTACAACCTTCGGTAGAAAAATTGTGATTTTAGATGAATCGAGACTGGTCTAAAAAAGGCGAGGATCGGAATAATTGCAAAGGATAAGAGGGCACAAACAAAATATGGCTCTCCGAACTATTTTCATATAGGTTCACCTTCTTTTGATTTCTCGCATATTCTTATTTCTTTAGAATTTTATTTCTATGTCACATAGGAAAATAGGATGTCTTTGGAGTAATTAAGAGCAGTTATAGCATATAACAATGTCAAGAAAATTTTATAACAAGTTGTATTATCCATTCTTGATTTGAAGGTTCTTACTATCACTCTCCCACTAACTATCAGATCGAGAATGGATAAGGCCGTATGTGGAAAATTCTCCCTCAACAAAGTTCAGGACAATGCTCCGGTAGTTTGACAGCGGTGCATTGAATCAACATGTTTGCCGATATTCAAAGCATAAGTTGACCCTAATAGTTGATAAGCTTGAGCACCGGTAGTCATGATTATGAGATGACTATCATTCTTACAAATCCGTGTGAGAAGCTTGTCCCTAAGCTTCACGTTTATAAGTGAATTCAAATGGAAAAATAATAACATAAAACTTAATTATCATTTCTCAAAATAATGCATTTATTTCAATGTGCCAAACCGATCGACTTAGATCTCCCAAAGCAAATCCAATACAACATGCCCCGAAAGAAAAGATTACTGAAAAATCCTCACACAATGTTTTCAAGAAAACAAAAGGTCTAATTAGAATGCACATCAAGCATAAGCATCGGGATTGGCAGAATGGTACTACTCAACAACCTTGTACAACCCATAGCCTTTTCTTTGCCTTGTTTAATGTCCTCTTTCTTAAGATTACAAGTGTTGTCACACCGTCGAGGCTATTCAAGGCTATGTTCCTTGACTCCCACCATATCCTACCCAAGACTCTTCCCGAGGGCATCAAGAGCGTTGAGTTCATCGAGGGAGACGGCGGAGTTTGTAGCATCAAGCAAACCAACTTTGATGAAAGTAAGTCAAATCATACTCGTACTTCCATCATGTCAAGTCTATATAGAGATCTCGGAATTAACAATTAACTTCTTTGCTTTAATGAATTTACATAACAGTCTCCCATATTAAGTACACAAAGCATAAGATCGATGCTCTCCATGCAAGTAGCTTTGACTGCAAATATACCGTGATTGAAAGAAACATCAAGTTTGACAAGATCAACTCCGTTGTGGAAGAAGTGAAATTCATCGCAGCTGGCAGCGGATATGTCTGCAAGATGACTAGCGAGTACCACGTTCATGAAAGTTGTGAGCTCAAGGAAGGGGACATCAAGAAGGGTAAAGACAGAGCCCTGAGACTGTTCAAGGCTGTTGAGGAGTACCTTGTGGCCAACCCCGATGTTTACGCCTAAATGCTTTTCTCAAGATCCTTTCCGAGTGATGATAGAGTAAAGTGAGTGGAAAGTTTGTATTGTACCTTCTGTTTTCCCTTTGGCTCTGCCTCGGAACTTCTGGGTGAGGAAAGGTTTTTTTATCGTATGTTTTGGTATGTTATAATGGGTTTGAAGGTTGTGGGTAAGGCCATGCCAAAAAATAAAACTTGAAGGAGCAATGAGCAATGTGATAAATTATGGATTTTGCCAAAGAAAAGATCTCCCTTTGTGTTCATGAACGTGAATTTTCACTTGACTTATAGATGAGTTGCATGAAGAAGAGATGGAGGGCAAAATGATGCGCAAGGGAAAATTGGGCATTTCATTATATTTTTTCGGGATAAGTGTATTGTAAGTCCTAAAACAAGTCATAAAAGTGCAATTGAGTCATAAAAATTTCAAAAAGTGCAATTAAGTCCTAAAACTTTCAAAAAGTGCAATTTTGACAGTTTTAGGACTCAATTGCAATTTTCTAATAAATTTTAGGACTTGATTGCACTTTGTGAAAGTTTTAGGATTTGATTGCACTTCTGTGACAAGTTTTAGGGCTTTCAGTGCACTTAACTCTACTTTTCCTAAGCTAGATGGATTATCATCAGATGAAAAGCAAGCATTGTTTCCCAAAAAAATGGAGAAAATTTGACTAGCAATGAAGAAAAATCAAAGGTAGAAACAAATTAAAAAAAAGAAAAAAAGAACCATCATAATAGAGACATTTGTCTATATGAGTTAATCCAAGTTTAGAGTATAGTCATTTCGATTCAATGACTTAGCTATAGTGGCATTTTAATTGCCTTTCATAAATAGAAGCAAAATAAATCAAATCCACTTTGATTAAGAAAAAGAAAAAAGCGCTCCTACTTGATTAAAAGCTCAATTTGCAAGTGCATGAGTAACTCTGTTGGTTGGGTTTACAAGTCCAAGCCTAACTCCAACCGAGATTGTGTTGAAAAAGGAAGGCTGAATACTCTTAGGGCAAAGATCATTTTGTTGGATAACATCAATTAAGACATTGCAACGGGTTTCAAAAATTGCTTTTCAAACGCCGAGGGACGGAGCATAATGGCAGGTGAGAAGAAGAGTTGCTACTTACACTTGCATCGGTGAGTTCCAATGTTCTCTTCTTGTCTAAGCTAGGACTACCGAGCCGCTAGCCAATCGTGCAATAATATCTATGGCTCATTCATTATCTTTTCATGCATCATCTACATTAAATTTCCGCCTTTGATCTAACTGTAGGAACCAGGGGTCTGTCCTTTCCCCAAGAGAATCGGCTCCTAAACTTATTTCCGTGAATGTCCTTGATAGCACAACAAATGAACATAGAGTTATACCCTTAGCAACGGTGGTCATGGTTGTCTGGTATCAAGCCTAAAATTTATGTCTAATATAAAAAATTCAAATTTTTTAAAGAAAAGATTGTATCCAGAAAATGTGGAGCTTAATAAGAGATTTGTTAACATCTAAATTTTGGTGATCCAGTTAGTCGTTCATTGTATAAAAAATTAGGGATTTATCCTGGTCCCTAGACAAAAAAATTAGTTAAATTGCATATAGATTTGGGCTATTTTAATAATATTTAGGCCCATATAATTGAATTTACATTGGACCGGCGGTGGATGGCCTCGAGTCGATGACTCTGAACTTAATGAATTATCTGGACTAAGCCAACAAGTGATGCAAAATTTGGCCAAGCCCATGTACATCATAAGAGGCCAAAAATTGAAATGCCAAGTGGAAAAAATTAAGTAATTGGGTAATTTCGTTTGATAATATCACAATTAGATTTGATAAGAGAAAAGTTTTCTTTTGGGGGAAACACGGTATATCTCGTATGATCTTTGAAGATTGGAAAGTTAAAACACTAATTGCACTATATATAAAGGCACATAGGTTCACGACCAAAAGTGGGCTACACAACTTACATATATGGCCATTCAAAGAAACACAAAAGAGAGGTGGGCGGTGAGAATACACTAGAGAGACAGGGCCGAGCACTCCCTCGCCGAGCACCACCGCTAGTCCACCACTTGATCGAATCGAGTGATCCGGTCCGATTCCAATAAGATTACGCATGTTCAAATTAGGTAAAGATCTTATCCGATTTGATATAAATTGTTTAATTGCTTAATCCGAATAGACTTTGTTATCCAATTGATTTGATTCATTGATTGAGTCAATATAATTACTAATTTGATCCGTAAAGATTTCCGATCATTTTTTTTAATTAATTCGACTTAATATTTGGATAATTATTGTGCCTAAAGATTGCGGTAATCTCTAATTAAATCCATGAGATGGTGGGTTATTTTTTAGATTATCGTAATTTTTAATTTGAAATCTTTGTGAATTGTGTGTGTGGAGTGAGTAAATTTTTATCTTTAATTTAGATAAGTGCCATGTTTTGAAAATACCAAAAAGATCGAATTGCGTGTTAGGTAGGATAGTTTATTGACTAGATTAGGATTGTATGTTTAACATTTATCTAGTTAGACTCGTCTTCTAGATTAGATTGCATGCCTAGGTAATGTAATTAAGATGTCTTTCATATCATAGTAGTTCTACTTTAATTGAATGTCATTTTAAGCTAGGTCAAGTAGTGGTAGTTTAGAGTATGTGCATTACATGCATTGTATATAGGTTAGTCCACATTTAAATAAGGGAAAACCCTAAAAATATTTGAGTGGAACTCGCGTCAATTAGAAACTATATTTAGGGTGTGATTTTATAGCTAATATTGCAGATGTTTTCGTTGTTTCGAGGTAAGTGCACCATTTATCTAACAATTTATTAGGGAAAAGTGCCGGAAAAGTCCTAAACCTTTTGCATTGATGCCAATTTAGTCCTAAACTTTTTTTTGTGCCAATTCAGTCATAAACCTTTTGCATAGGTGCTAATTTAGTCATAAACCTTTTTTTATGCCAATTGAGTCCTAAACATTTTGCATTGATGCAAATTTAATCCTAAACCTTTTATCTTTGTGCCAATTCAGTCCTTCCGGTCAATTTTGGTCGGATTTTGCTGATGTGGATGTCGACCGGTCACCGGAGCTGACGTGGACAACTTTAATAATATTTTAATATTTTTTTGAATTTTTATTAATATTTTTATGTTTTTTTCTCTCCCCTCTCTCCAGCCGATCGCCGGACCGACGACTGGCCGATGGCCAGAGGGCAGAGGCCGATGCTAACGAGGCTCACCCTTGCCGGCCACTGACGAGAGCGGCCTTGCGTTGGGCGAGGCACGACCTCGCCGGATCTGGCGAGGTCATGCCTTGCCCGCGGCTGGGCGAGGCACGACTTCTCCAGATCCGGCGAGGTTGGGCCTCGCCCAGTCGCCGGCGAGGCTCGCCCTTGCCAGTGACGGCGAAGACGAGCCTCACCATGTCTGGGGGAGGCCCGACCTCGCCAGATCTGGCGAGGTCATGCCTCGCCCAACCGCCGGTGAGGGCCGCCTCTCGCTGGGAGAGGCTCGAGCCCTCGTCGGAGGCTGCTGGTGAGGGCTTGAGCCTCGCCATGGCTGGGCAAGGTCGAGCCTCGCCCAGCACGAGGCCACCCTCGCTAGTGGCCGGGCATAGGCGAGCCTCGTCGGCGCCGGCCTTTGCCCTCTGGCCACTGGCAACCGGCTGGAGAGAAGGGAGAGAAAAAAAAAGAAAAAATTCATAAAAATTCAAAAAAAATATTAAATATTGTTAAAGTTGTCCACATCAACGCCGGTGGCCGGCCGCCGGCCAGTTGGCATCCACGTCAGCAAAATCGAGTCAAAATTGACCAGAAAGGACTGAATTGGCACAAAGACAAAAGGTTTAGGACTGAATTGGCACCAATGTAAAAAGGTTTATAACTCAATTGACACAAAAAAAAGGTTTAGGACTAAATTGGCACCAATGCAAAAGATTTAGGATTAAATTGGTACTAAAAAAAGGTTTAGGACTAAATTGGTACCAATGCAAAAGGTTTAGGACTTTTTTGGCACTTTTCCCCAATTTATTCATCGCTTTGATTATTGGGTGCTTTGTTATTGGTTGTGTATTCGCATGATCACATCACATGTTAGTGAACAAGTTTAAAATCAATCTAAGCTGCCTGCTAAATTTTTTTTTTTGAATAAAAGAGAAAAGAAACTGAAATGGCGTTAAAGTAGTCTAGCGTAATCAAGTCCCCGAACTCATAATCTCTAGTTCGTAGGGGTAAAGTAAATCTTTCAATACTTTACTTGGATTTTTAATCGACCCACCAAGAATAAATTAGTGGCAACTCCAAACTGAAATGATTTGCATATTAATAATATGAAACATAAGTCACGAATTGGTATGAGCTTGAAAGGGCCCGAGCTTAATTTGGGCTTAGTAATCTATTAGTCAACCTCCAAATGGTGTACCTTCGAGGTTAGGTTGCGACACGATAGACTTGCCTATTTTACGCTATCATTTGGACGAAAATGGATGATTCACAGTATGACCGAAATATTTGACTTGAATTACTTTTTCTAGAGAGGTGGTACACCAAGTACAGACTATCGTAATGGGCCCAAAATGTCTGCGAATGAATATGTAATATCTTGTTAGTTGCAATACCTCACGTTGTTATCATTACGGTCAAACAATAGAGCTTTGATCGTGATTTGTACTTTTCCAATCCTTCCAGATGATCGGTGGCTCCTCCCAATAAAAAACAAGAAAGGCTTGAAAGTAGTTCGGCTCGGTCCAATTGGGAGTGCTTTGAACTTTGAATGATGATGGAGTACTAAACAGAGGACTTGCCTATAAGTACCAAGTAGTTCTCTTCATCATCTTCATCAGCTCAAGCTTTCTCCATTAGCAATTACATCAAACCGTTCTCCCACCCTTCTTGAGTTCAGTTCTCTTTGTTTCTTAAGAGGCCAACATGGGAGTTGTCACCTACTCGCAGGAGATCACAAGTGTCGTTGCACCATCGAGGATGTTCAAGGCTTTGTTCCTTGACTCCCATATCCTACCCAAGATCGTTCCCGGGGGCATCAAGAGCGTCGAGTTCATCGAGGGAGATGGCGGAGTTGGTAGCATTAAGCAAACCAATTTTGGTGAAAGTAAGTCAGATCATACTCATATTTCTACCATGTCAAGTATATATAGAGATCTCGAAACTAAGAATTTAACTTCTTCGCTTTAACAAATTCACATAACAGGCTCCCACATCAAGTACACGAAGCACAAGATCGATGCTCTCGATGCAGGTAGCTTTTATTGCAAATATACCATGATCGAAAGTGACATCAAGTTCGACAAGATCGACTGCGTTGTGGAAGAAGTGAAGTTTGTTGCGGCTGGCAGTGGATGCGTATGCAAGATGACCAGCGAGTACCATGTTCAGGAAGGTTGTGAGCTCAAGGAAGAGGACATCAAGAAGGGTAAAGACAGAGCTATGGGATTGTACAAGGCTGTTGAGGAGTACCTTGTGGCTAACCCCGATGTTTGCGCCTAAATGCTATTGTCAAGATCCTTTCGAGTTTGTATTGTACCTTCTGTTTTCCCTTTGGCTCTGCCTCGGAGCTTCTGGGAGAGGAAAGGTTTTTATAGTGTGATTTCTATGTTTTAAAGGGGTTTGATTGTTGTGTGCAAGGCCATGCCAAAAAATAAAGCTTGAAGAAGCAATGAGCAATCCAATAAATTATGGATTTTGCCCAAGAAAAAGATCTCCCTTTGGGGTCATGAAGGTGAATTAAGGTGCGTTAATCCAATTTGATTTGTTAAAATAAAATCTTCCCACTAACTGTATTCATCATAACTATGCAACTTAATATTGATGAATTAAGCTGTAGTGTGCTTCTCCGCATATCATGGAAGCAAACATTAAGATTGTTTACCTAATTAAAACCATCCCGCCAAACAAAAAGGAGGATATGTGGGATATGTGGCCACAAAAAAAAAACTCCATTTGACTAGAAAAGAATAAGAAAAATAAAAGGTAGAAAAGTAATTAGCAAAAAAAAAAAAAAAAGCTAAAGAACGGTCTCAAGAGAGACATTTGTCCTTGGGGTTCATCCCAGTTTAGTGATTTCGGTCCGACGACGTAGCCATCATGGCATTTGAATAGTCAAACCTTAACAACGGTGGTCATGGTTGTCTGGAATGAGACTAAAATTCGTGTCTAAATCAGTTCATAACATGAAAATAACTTCAATTTTCTTTACGAAAAAGATTGCATCCAGACAAAAGATCTTTTGATCGTGATTTGTTCTTTCCTAACCTTCTGGATGATCGGTGGCTCCTCGTAATAAGAAAACAAGAAAGGCCCAAAAGTAGTTATCACGCCCCGAACCCCATCGAGTTCACGACATCCTTTTCTCCGGTCGAATCAGTGCGACGTCCCAGGAAACGTCGTCGACCCCACGATTCCATCAGAGTTCGATCGCGGCGGAAACCAATGAAATAAATCCGGACAATAAAATTGAAGAACACCAGGAAGAAATAAATCGCCAAACCACCAACCATAACTATATCTCGATATATGCATATACGATATCCATTTACAAACGAACTTATACCATATCGCTATTTACAAAACCATAAAACATACATGCACACCAAACTACTAACTACAAACCACCGACGTATAAAATTGATCGATAGCTTGGGTAAGCCTATACCAAAAATGGGACTCTCCAAAAATCTTCCCCATCCTCATAGCAAACCCCTACGCCATCTGGAGGGCGTCCACTTGGACTCGCTCTCCTCGTCCTCCTTGTCTGAATCCTCCTCGGGCACGTGCTTATCCAATGACTCTGAGTCAGCCTCAATCTCGATTGGGTGATCCTCATCCCCTGACTTTGGCTGAACCTCAACCTGATCCTCCTCATCTGACTCCTCCCTATCCTCCTCTGGCTCCTCTGCGGGCTCATCCTCCGGCTCATCCACTGGCTCGTCTCCGGGATCCTCCTCATACCCATCCTCCGGACCTACCTCAGGTATCCCACCTAAATCTACGTCCATCGGATCATATCCTGCCTGAGACTCTGCCGGCTCTGGATCCGGCATAGCTACTGTCGGCTCAGGCGCTGCAGGGATGTGCTGGTACCCTGACTGAGCTAGGCTAGCTTCCAAACTAGTCATCTCCCCATCAGGAGGGGGTACGGCCATCGGATCCCAGTCCCCTACTCCATCAAAGGATACATCAAAATCCTCGGACGAGTCCGAGCTCATCCATCCCGTCCCTAAACATCCAGGCCATATATGTATGAGCCTGCCAGAGGGGTAGCCCTATATCTACCCACACCACCGAAGTATGCTTAATCCAGGTATGATTATCACCTACAGGATACTCTACGACCTCATGGTCGGTGTGCATGGGGATCCTAAAATGCTACGGCGGTAGTGGCGGGAGGTTCATGGCTCATGCGGGTGCTCTAAAATGGTTTGGTTGAAACAACCATGAAACACTTCTCAATAAGTTGCAACCTAAACCCTATCTAGGCTACCACGTATTCCAGACGAGTTCAGACACACAATCAATCAATACACGCAACCACCTCCACACAATCACACTTACCTGGACTCTTGGTATATGCAACCTGCATGTTAGTCTTACAATCACAACGTTCAAATCTCACACGCATTTCAACCATACGCACTTCAAACCACACATGTTCCCATGCCAATACACACGTTGATCACGCCACATTTCCAATTCCACATTTCACACTCGATCACGCACCAATCATATCATTTTCATTAAACTTGCCTCGTTGTGCCAACACTTGCTCAATCACTTTCTCAGCCCGCGTAAACACGCCTCAGACTCACACTTTCCCATAGCGATCCGCATAAACACACCTCAGGCCCGATTTCACTTTCACTTGCCATACCACACGTCTCATTCTCAATCACTTTCCTCGCCCCGTGTAAACACGCCTCAAGCCCACACGATCACACCCCGAGCATCACACGCCTCGGTCCGATCCCACAATCGTATCACGACCCACGTAGACACGCCTCAGGCCTGTTCAATTCCCCGCATAAACACGCCTCAGGGATTTAGTGATCACACGAACATACTCGCATACCATATATTTTATCTGTACCCCGCGTAAACACGCCTTAGAGCCTTTTAGTGATCACACGCACATCCAACACCTCAAATCTCACACGTGCACACACTCGGGCATCATTCAATTGCACATTAATGCACCCAATTTCATCACCACAACTCAGCCACGTTACAAACACACAATCAACATACCAATTGCCATTTTTCCATATCCAAACTACGGCAAATCAATTCCAGCCCTTCATGACATTATCACAAAATTAATCGCCGAATCCAAATACCCAATTTACATACCATACAGCACATCACAACACGCATTTCAGCTATCCATAGCCCGCCTTTGGCCTCTAATTTTCAACAAAAATCTCCCAAATTCATTTATAAGGCCCGCTAATCAATTCCGCCCCTAAAACTATAGTAATCCGCGTCTAAACGGGTCCGAAATTATCCGATATACTAGACGAGGGTTTAGATTGAACTTACATGAACTCTAGACTAACCCGACTAGAGTGAAACAGGGCGGCAAGCCTGTGGTCTCACGGCAGCTGGCAGCGGCGGTGACGGCGGCTTGGGCCGGTTCCTCATGGCCACGGGAGAGGGAGAGAGAGAGAGAGAGAGAGAGAGAGAGAGAGAGAGAGAGAGAGAGAGAGAGAGAGAGAGAGAGAGAACCGAGAGGGTGAGGTGGACGATGGTGGCGCGGTGAACGGCGACCGGAGCAGCGACGACGCGGTGGACGGCGGCCAAAGGGAAGAGAGAGAGAGCTCTCGGTGAGGGAGGAGGAGAAGAGAGAGAGTGAGCCGTGGGGGAGGGGAAAGGAATGAGGAGGGAGAGAGAGAAAATTGGACTTAAATCCAATAATTGAGCCCCTTTTTGACAAATTACCATCTTGCCCTTCTCTCCCAAATTCAATCGACGGTCGAGATTCGTTCTTATCTTGTGATCGACAGCCGAGATCGAATCTTTTTCAAAAATATCCAAGGGCAATTTGAAAATTTCATAAAATTCGAAGGGCAAAATTGTTCAACTCAAAAATTAGGGCAAAATGACCAAAATGTCTTTCCCCTTTAACACTTGCCCTTTATAAACCTCCAAGGGTAAAATGGTCACTTTTCCATTTTCTTGCCGAAATTGAATTTTTCTGAAGGATTCGGAAAAATCCAAAGCTGTACATTCCAATCACAACGTCGTCCTAACGTCTCGTCGTGACTTCTTAATTTTTTGATGCCCAATTAGGCTCTAATTAATAATTGAATTTTATTTAACGTAACTCGAGCGTTTTTCAAACTAACGGGCGGCGTTTGGGGAAATTCGCATATTCGACCCGTGACTGATAATAAATCGAGTTACTCGCAAGTTCATTCGGTTCGTAACGACTTCAGTTGTCATGTAATTGCGAGGTTCGATCACTAGTTCCGTCGGGCACGATCGTTTGGTATAGGTTCTGGATCATTCGTCAATTCATTTCGTGGTCAAACGGAATCACCCGTGATCCACTCGTATGACAGTGACGAATTGGCCCATAACTACCATAAGATGGGCCTACATTGGCTCAAAATGTCACATCGACGATTTTATCGTCGAAAATCAATTCACGATCGAATTTTCTTTAGTCGCACGAATTTAAATCCCTAATTAGCCTTTCCCTAATGGTTAGTATCCTAGAAATGATCAATTCTGAGCGAGAACTGACTACAAGTACGTTCATAAAATCAAGCATTTCATAAATCCCAAATGGGCAAATTTCAGGGTGTCATAGTAGTTCGGCCCGTCCCATTCAAAGTGCTTTGAACTTTGAATAATGATGGAGTACCGAACTTATGGACTTGCCGATAAGGACCAAGTAGTTGTCTTCATCATCTTCATCAACTCTAGCCTTTTTCTATCACATCAAACCATATCCTTCTATTTCCTATTGGAGTTCGTTTCTCTTTGTTTCTTACTAGGCGAACATGAGAGTCATTACCTACTCCCAAGAGTTCACATCTGCTATCGCTCCGTCGAGGATGTTCAATGCTTTGATCCTTGACTCACACAACGTCATTCCAAAGATTGCTCCCGAGGGCATTAAGAGTGTCGAGTTCATCAAGGTAGATGGTGGAGTGTGTAGCATTAGGCAGACCAATTTCGGCAAAAGTAAGTTGGATCATCTTTGTATTACTGTGCCGAGTTCATTTATAACATATGATCCTTAGAATTAAACCATGTGCTTTTATGAATTTGTATAATAGGTGCCCATATCAAGTAAAATAGGCAGAAGATCGATGCTCTTGATGTTGAGAACTTCTACTACAAATAAACTTTGTTTTAAGATATACGTGTGAGTTGTGTTAGAAAAGTCCCACATCTGAGAATTGATATGGTGTGGAGCAGTTAATATATCCAAGTTGGCGCATAACTCATTGGCATAAGCTTTTGAACGAAGGTGTATCCAATTGGATATGTTGACGAGCTCAGACTTGAGATCCCTCTTAGCGATCTCTCTAGTTGAAGGTATTGAGCTTGTACTGCATGCTCCCAATAAATGGTATAAGAGCCGTTGGTTGATTGGTGGTCGACTCCCAACGTGTATTATAGTTTCCGAGCGGTGGTGGATAGTGGTGTAGCAGCGCGGTTCCAATGGCAGTCTTCATGGTTCAATTTGAAGAAAGAGACTCCCAATGTGTATTGCAGTTTCAAGGCGATGGGGGTTGTGGTGTAGCAGCACGGTTCCGATAGCAGCCTTCATGGTTCGGTCTAGAGAAAAAGACTAGGGATGAACTTGGATATTGATGAAGATTCAAGTTGAGATATGTATAAGTTGGTGCAAAATAATACCTGAATTAAGGAGGAGCAGACCTAATACTGAGCTCATACATGAGAGGGAGATTATTGAGATATATATGTGAGTTGTGTTAGAAAAGTTCCACATCGAAGAATGAAAGTGGGCCCAACTAGATATGTTGATGGGCTCAGACTTGAGTTCCCTCTTGGCGTTTCCTTGAGTGAAGGTATCGGACTTTTATTGCGTGCTCCCAACACATTGATTGAAAGTGACACCAAGTTCCAGGAAATCGACTTCATTGTCTACGAGGTGAAGTTCTTGGATACAATCTTTTGAAAAAAAAAAGAAATTGAATGTTTTATATTAGACATAAATTTTAGGCTTGATATCAAACAACCATGACCACCGTTGCTAAGGGTGTGTCTCTATGTTCGTTTATTGTGCTATCAAGGACAGTCATGGAAATAAGTTTAGGAGCCGATTCTCTTGGGGAAAGGAGAGACCCCTAGCTCCCACAATTAGATCAAAGGCTGAAATTTAATGTAGATAGTGCATGGAAAGATAACAAATGAGCTATAGATATTATTGCATGACTGGTTAGCGGCTCGGTAGTCCTAGCTTAGACAAGAAGAGAACATTGAAACTCGCCGATGGAAGGGTAAGAAGCAGCTCTTCTTCTCGCCTGCAATGATGTTAAGTCCCTCGGCATCCGAAAAGCAATTTTCAAAACCGATTGCAATGTCTTAGTTAATGTTATCCAACAAAAGGGTCTTTGCTCTCAAGGTACTCAACCTTCCTCTTTCAATACAATCTGGGTTGGAGTTAAGCTTGGACCTGTAAACCCAATTGATGGAGTTACTTATGCGCTTACAAAAAATAAAGATGAACGTGTATCCTCGATAGATTGGTAGTCTTTTAGAAAGAATACACTTTGACTATTTATAACTTGCAATAGATGATAAACAGTTATGGAGTATTTAAAATCTCACTTTGTGACACCTATTATTTAACAACACTTATTATTGACCTAACTCATTTACCGACTCTTTGCTCCTGCACTTGGCCACTTTCCGCCGACATCTCCATCAACTGACCAGGTCTTCTTGTAAACCGCTTCTACATTATCGATTAAACGCTCCCAGTACTTAGTAATCATCAGTTACAATTACCATCTTAATAGGCTTTTGTATCGATCGAACTGCCGACCAAACACTTGGGCATTTTTTGGTGTTAACACAATCGCAATCAAGAGAGAGTCCACAAGAATGATGGTTTGAAGACTCAAAGTGGATTGTAATACAATCGGACAAGCCATTAAAAAAAGGAAGAAATTCACAAAAAATTACAAACTATACCTATGTGATATATTTACAGTGAACCTTTTTCTTTGTGACGTTAAAAACCTTAAACTATGTTTAATGTGACCCATTTACCCTAGTCTTTTTTTTTGTGACATAAAAAACCTCAAACTTTTATCAATGTATACTGTTGCTTCCTAGCATTCATGTAGGCAAATTTTTAATGGTTTTCATTGACATAACTCTGACGGAGGGTATATGTGTTATGCAGGTACAAGTTTGAAATTTTTGGTGTCACAGGACAAAAACTTTAGGATAAATGTGTCATAATAGGCATAGTTTAAGATTTTTAGTGGCCATCGCCCCTAAAAAAAAGAAATGAATCAACTTTATATATTTTCTTTTATGAATATAATTGTGCATTGAAGGTTGTTTTGTTTCCTCACGCTTGCTTCTTTTGATTATTTTAATGTTTTATACTTGAATGCTTATTTATGTACATTTACATATAAATAAAATGTACGTTTTATTTTTGTGCCAAAATTAGTAGTATTATTTGAATATTGAAAAATATCCCAACCCTCATTCGCGTCATGGGGATGCGCTTTCATCCAAGGTGCCCCTCTTCCCGATAAGAAAATATTCAGTGAATTGCAAGTGTCACATCACTAGTTGATGTGGCGTGTATTTTTTTTAAAATAGAACCACTTACAATTTGACACTTGTCTCAAATAAAAAAAACAAAAATATCTGTTTCTTTTCTCTCTCTCTCCTACATTTAGCCATCGCCTTGCCTGAGCTCCATGCTTCCCTCGGCCGTTGCCACCGGTGCCACATCCAGGCGAGCCGCCGCCTCCATCGTCTTCGTGGTCAACTCCATCTTCCTAAGCATGGCCTTTATTACGATGTTTTTCTTTTTGCATTTTGATTTCGTAGTGCTGCCAATCACGGTGGCTCATCCATGGTATCTCGACCTCACCGTCAAGACTTCTGGAGGCATGGCTCCAGATCTGAAAATTTGGCTTTGTTTGTGGTCTTACATCGCGGATTTTGTGGTCAACTTCGTCAAGAGTCTTAGCCAAATCTGGAAGTTTTCGGCTTTGTCTTGTATCGCTCTGCGGTCGGCTCCATCAAGGGCTGCGGTCATCCCGGCAGCCTCTGTCAAGTCGAGCCATTCCCCCTATCGTTTCGTCAAGTTTGCAATCTCCGTCGGGATCTTCCAAGCTAGATCTGGAGGCATGAGGGAGGTGCGGCAACAAAGGCAGAGGGAGAAAATTTGTGCAGGGCGCAGCGGTTACGGTGCGGCGGTGAGTGTCAAGGATGGAGGTTGCGGCGGCTTGTGTGGTGGAGACAGCCAAGCCGGATTCTCAAGTGTTTGGGCAAACAGTGGTTGGATGGAGGAGCGGGAGGTGGCTGGATGAAGGAAGAAGACAAAGGAAAATAAGATTTTTACTATTTTTTTTATTTGAGACACGTGTCAAATAATAAGCTGTTTATTTGGAAAAATGCTTGCCACGTCAGCTAACTCACTGAATATTTTCTCCTCTCTAACTTTGATTTAGTTTGTTTTTTTAAATTTTTTGTTTTCTCCAATTTTTTTCTCTTATGTATTTATTTTTTAGATATTTGATATATTTTCTAATGTGGCGCCATGTAGCTAACAAGTATTAAAAACTACCATGACGGATTATTGTGTGCAATATCATTGGACCTGATTGTGACCTCTTCAGAAAGACCAAACTGATGCAGATAAAAAAACATTTAGAAATTCATTGTGTAATTCAAATGTTTAGGATTTGGTTGCATATTTGGCACAACTTTTAGGACAATTGGTGCAAATTTCCCATTTATATGTGGGGAAAGATTTAAATTTTTTTGGATAAAAACAAGTCAAATTGTGTGCAAAGCAAAGATTTATTAAGTGAAGTCAATCTAGACACGCCTTGAAAACTCACGTTTCTCATCCACCCCTATTTTTTTTTGTAGCCAAGATGTCCAGGCCAACTTGCACGCACCTCGACTATTCCTCAGGGGAGACTAGCACAACAACCCACCGCCATGGCCCCCCACTTAAATCATAAGTGCTGATATGGGGAATTGAACCTGGGACTAGTGCACCTAACCACGCAATCCCAAGTACGCCCTAACCAACTGAGCTATCCATGGGTGGGTCATCTACCCCAATATTTAATTCTATAATGTGGAAGATTGCATTTCATCATTTTCAATAGTTTGGAATCTAGCCGTACCACAATGCATATCACATAGAAACATCTTTTTAATGCACTACTAGACAAATAATATTATAGCTGGGGACTTTATATGGACATGTCCAATTATTCTAATAGTGACTTGACAATGTAGTAGTTAACATGATAGGATGTCCAGAGAATCTTAAATGTTGAACTTGAACATTTATTAAATCGAGTAATAATGTATAGAAGAATATATTGTCGGCATGATAAATAATTTCTATGAAGTTAATATCTCTATTTATATACACCAATATAGATTGTACACTGCCCACCATATCGGTGAACCCGACACAAAAAAAGAATTATAGTGCTTCATGTTTGATCTGTAATGAATTTGTCCGTTCCATTGATCTTCTAGATTAGTGGTGGCTTTGCCCCAATGAATAGATTTGTCAAAATGGGTCATAAACCCATTTCTTAACCCATATATTAGTAAATGAGTTATAAATAGGTTAGTTATATTTAGTAAATGGATCATAAATAGGTATATGTATAATATGTGTGTTAAATGGGTCATAAATTGATCGTAAATGGGTTTACAACTTATTTAAACATAACTTATCTCTCTCGTCCTCACTCAATCTTGCCCTCACTCACTCCGCACTCTAGTATCAGTTTAGGTATGAGTTTTCCTAGATTTAGTTAAACATTGAAGTGTTTTAGTAATTCGGGTCGGGTACGGGTCAAAAAAATTACATTGCATATAAATGGGTTATAAATAAGTTAATGAGTCAATCTGAGTCGATCCATTTGTGACCAGATCAATCCAACCCGATTCACCCATTTAACAGGTCTACCAATGAGAAAGGAAGAAAGGCTTAAAGCAAGGCTCATCAGTCCAATTTGGAGTGCTTCGAACTTTGAATGCTTATGGACTGCCAAACAAACTTGCCTATAAATACCAACTGCTTCTCTTCATCGTCCTCATCAGCTCAAGCCTTCTTCAATAGCATTCACACCATATCCTTCCACTACCTTCTCGAGTTCATTTCTCTTCGATTCTTACAAGGCAAAAATGGGAGTCATCACCTACTCTCAAGAGTTCACATCTGTTGTTGCTCCATCGAGGATGTTCAAGACTTTGGTCCTTGACTCACATAACGTCATTTCCAAGATCGTCCCCGGAGGCATCAAGAGCGTCGAGTTCATTGAAAGAGATGGTGGAGTTGGTAGCATTAAACAAACTAACTTCAGCGAAAGTAAGTGGGATCATACTCGTAGCTTTACCTTGTCAAGTTGATCTATAGTATATACAACTTGGAATTAAACCATCTACTTTCATGAATTTATGGAATAGGTGCCCATATCAAGTACACCAAGCACAAGATCGATGCTCTTGATGTGGAGAACTTCTATTGCAAATACACTTTCATCAAAAGTGATATTAAGTTCGAAAAAATCGACTTTGTCATCTGCGGGGTGAAATTTGTCGCGTCATATAACGGTGGATGTATTTGCAAGATGACCAGTGAGTATCATTCCAAAGATAGTGCCGAGCTCAAAGAAGATGAAATAAAGCAGGGCAAGGACAAAGCTATGGGACTATACAAGACCGTTGAGGAGTATCTTTTGGCAAACCTTGATGTTTGTGCTTAAATGGCCTTTCCAAAATTCTATTGAGTGATGTGAGCTAAGTGGTGGAAAATTGTATTGCATTTTTCTTTCTTTTTTTTTTGGTGCTCCATTGGAGCTTTTGTGCGGAATGTTTTTCGTGTACTTTTATGTTTACGAAGGGTCTGCTGTTTGTGTGTAAGGTCATTTCACAATAAAACTTGAAAGAAATTTGAGCGATCCATTAAATTAGATTGCAATTGCTTGGATTTTCCACTAAAATATGATCACCCCTTTGTCGTAATCAAGGTTAAATATTGCTCCACTTATACGAGAGTTGCTTCAAATATCCTAAATTTTCCACTTACTATTATCAAGAAGTCTCTAGTGAGGAGACAAATGATAGATATATGTAAGGCCGACGTGACTATGGTTGGTTATGGCATCTTGGTTTAGATCCTGTAACAGCCTGAATTTCGATGTAATTCCAGGATCAATAAAGTTGACGCTATTTCGCATTTCATTTTACTAAATCTCGCCCAGAGCTTATCACTCTAGGGATACTAACTAAAGGGGTACGGCTAACAAGAAAAATGGTACGTGGACCAGGGACCCTATCGCGAACTGAGTACCGATCTCGAGAAATGATGAGGGAATATTTTGGACAAACGTGGGCCAATTTTAGGAAAAGTGACGGATTTGATTTGGCCAAGGCCAACGATGTACAATCGGATCACGGGTGAGTCCGCAAGTCCGAGAGTGCACGTGGCCAACCAGTCTCGAGCTTGAACCGAACGATCACGACCTTTGGAACTAGCGATAATTCCTGTAACATCCTGAATTTTGACCCGTTATCGGGACCAATAAAGTGTATATTTATTCTCGTGTAATTTTAGTAAGTCTCGCCTGGACCTGATTAGTCTCGGGATACTAACCATATGAGAGAGGCTAAATAGGAACAGGTACGTGGACCGAGAACCCAATCGCGACTGAACGCTGATTTTGAAGAACGTTGAGGAAATATTTTGAGCCAATATAGGCCGATCTTAGGAAAATGACTGGTTGATTTTGTCAGTAACGTACGATCGGATCGCGAGTGATTTCGCACGACCGAAAGTACATCTGACGAATGAAACCTGATTGTAATCCAAACGATCGCGACCCTGGTACTAGTGATAATTCCTCTCGTTCTCTCGAAATTTAGACCATCACGATTTGGACAATTTTAGGTCGATACGCGTAACGCCTAAACTGCCGCTCGTTAGTGAGAGACCCTAAAACTGCGAAACGAGCATATTGAGATTACAATATTGGACCCGAGTTTCGTTATCAAAATCTCAAGGGTAATTACGACTATTTTGCAAGACGGACGTCAAATGGTAATGGCCATTCATGTTCGAGATTAAAACAGTTGAAAACGGAAGATTCGGCAGAAAGTGAGAAAAAGACCATTTTGCCCCTGGGAACACCGAGGCCGATTTCGGAGGCCGTTTGAGGTTATTTTTCGCGGCCAACATCATTTTGGGGTATCCGAGTGTGTTTGGAATGATTCTGGACAGAAAGTGGAATTTCGGCAAAAATTGGAAAATAATATTATTTTATTCCCGGAAACTTCGCAGAGGATTTTCGAGGGCTTAGAAAGTGAATTTCGCGATTCCGACTTTGGATTAGGTATCACATGAATATTTAGGACCAGTATGTGCAAAAATTGGAATTTTGGTCCGGGACGGAAAAAGGACGAAAATGCCCCTAGGCCAATTTTGGATTATTTCGAATTTTGAATTAAATTTTGGAGGTTAACCAAGGTTGGGTAAGGTTAACTAGAGTTGATTAACCATGGTTAGGGGCAAATGACCATAATACCCTTGCATTATTGGATGAGAATGGATATGAACCCTTGGATCAAGGGCATTTTGGGCATAATGGGCTAGATTTTGACATGTGGCATCCACTCACCCCCTCCCTTGACCATCTTTGACTCTCTCTCTCTCTCCTCAGCCTTCTCTCTCCCCGCGTTCCTCTCTCTCTCCTCCCGAATCTCTCTTCCTCTCTCGGCTGCTCCATTTCCTTCTTCGCCGATCAGCACGCCGGCCACTGTTCACGCCGGAGTAGAGGTCCTCGCCGGAGCTGCTGGTCACCGGCCACCGTGTGCCACCCCTAGGCCTCATCCCCAGCCCAGTCGCAACCCAGTTCCCCTCTCCCGCCGCCCGTGACCGCCCGTTGCAGCCACTCCAGCCGAGGCGCGACAAGGACGCCGTCGCCGTCGCTGGGCTCGTCCGCCTGGCCGCGCCGCCGTGCGCCACCCCAGCCGACCAGCTTCGCCTCCCCATCTCACTCTCATCCGTCCTCAGCCCCTCTCAGCCGAAGCTTCCCCTGTTCTGGCCGTGTGGGAGCCGTGAGCTTCGCCGGACCGCCGTAGGCCGCCGGCTTGCCTTGGAGCGCCGCCGTCGATCGTACCGCTCGCCGGTCATCAGCCGCTCGCTCCCGTCGTCTCGCGTCGTCATTAGGCGAGTAAAATTACTAATCACTAAATTAGTCTAATTGTGCTTGATTAGGGATTAAATTATGTTAATTAGGACCTAATTAAGTGTGTTTTGTGTAATGGATGGTTAGTGGACTTAATTAGGACTAATTACATTGGTTTAGTGATAATTAGGAGAGGATTTGTGGGCTGAATTGGGATGGGCCTCATGGGCTCCGAATTTTGTGTTATTTGGGCCCAAATTGGAGAAATTTTAAATGGGCCCAAGTTGGATAATTTAAATGGGCCCAATTGGAAATTAAATGAGCCCAATTAGAAATGGAATGGGCCTTGCAATTAGAAATGGAATGGGCCCATGAAGTTGGAATTAAATTGAATTGTTGAAGCCCAATTAGAAAATGGAATGGGCCTTGATGTGAATTGTCTTGAATTGATTGAGCCCATTAGAATATTAAATTGGGCCTTTGAATGTGGATTGGTTTGGACTAGATTGAGCCCAATTGGAATTTGAGCGGGCCTTGATATGAAACAAATTGGAATTGTCTTAAGCCTGATGGGAATCAAATGGAACTTGATTGTGAAATTCCACATTTATTGTGATATGATTTAAGAGTGTGATTGTGACCGACGGGTCAGGCCTACGGGTCGATTTATAACTGTGACCGACGGGTCAGGCCTACGGGTCGAGTGTGATTGTGACCGACGGGTCAGGCCTACGGGTCGATTTATAACTGTGACCGACGGGTCAGGCCTACGGGTCGAGTGTGATTGTGACCGACGGGTCAGGCCTACGGGTCGATTTATAACTGTGACCGACGGGTCAGGCCTACGGGTCGAGTGTGATTGTGACCGACGGGTCAGGCCTACGGGTCGATTTATAACTGTGACCGACGGGTCGGGCCTTCGGGTCGAGTGATTGATGACCATTGGGTCATGGCCTTCGGGTCGAGTTAAATTGTGATGACCATTGGGTCATGGCCTTCGGGTCGATTTAGTTGTTTATGAATTATATTGATATCGAAAGCCTAACCTGCAGAGCTGGAATATTAGAATCGGGCTGTGAGCCCATGTGAACTTATGTTGATTTAATTACTGGTTCAGTAAATTGTGTATTTTATTTATTTCTGGAGGTGCACGTTAGCCTAGTTTAGGATTAGAGATTTTACTTGCTGAGTTTATCTCACGGTTGTGGTAAAACCGGATTTTCAGACCCCCGCCAGTAGAATGCCGAGGAAAAGTCCTCTTTTTGGATACCCGTACCGGATTCAGCGAGGTGTTAGTGAGCATCCTTGCGGGGACGGATCAGCATACATTAGGCGCCAATCAGTGGTGCTTATTGACGTGGGAGAGGAGTACCCCCAAACACAAGAGTATGTAGCCTGGTGTTATCGGGGAGCTAATGGGGTTACTGGACCTCCGATGAGGACTTTTGACGTTCCAGTAGATATTAATGGAGTGATGATTCCCCAGATGGCGAGTGGTGAAGTTTCTGATCCTCCATCCTCTCTTAGCGTGAGTAGCGTGGGTGATACTGTGGATGGACCGATACCCATGGATGAGGTGCAGGGTGGTGAGCAAGTTATAGCTGACGATATAATTGAGGAGGAAGAGGAAGAACTGAATCTGGAAGTAGTGGGAGAGAATGGCGAGCCAGCTGGAGAAGTGGCAGAAGTGGGATCAGACGAGGAGATACTATCGGAGGAGGACTCGTCTGAGGAGTCAGCAGCGCCATCCAATCCTGGTGAGGAGCCGTAGGGCAGATTCCAAGAATAGGAGTTTAGATTAACCCCTCTTTTTGCTGTAACTCTCCCTAGGTAGTTAGCTGACCCCTATAGGCCACCGATCCTTTTTGTTTAGTGGCCTTGTTATGTATTCTTTTTGGTTGTAAATAAATAGTTGTATAAAGTTTTTAAAAGGGTGCTTATATGTGAGTATTTCTTTAGTATATTAATGCTTATTGCTATTCATGGTTATAATTGCATGTCTGGGTGTATATATATATATACGTGGTTTCCGCATGTGACGTTTGTTTTTCTCTGATTTGGGTTTTGGGTCGGTGATGCAATCCTGGGAGCGTCACATTTTATTTCGACCTACGCGGATGATCATGCTTCGTGGGGTACGGGGCGTGACATCCCCGTTCGAATTGGTATCAGAGCAAGGACAGCTCTGTTTGACCTAGTTGAGCCTTGGAGTGATAAGGAGAAATGACCATGGGTAGCTATAGGGTGACTTAGTGTGCTAAGTGTACCTCCAGAATGTTTGTGCTTGACTATTGTGGTGATTGATTGAACCAGTATTGTGCAGGTGCGGCAGGACCCAAGGTTAGTGTGCGAGTTCTTGGGTGAAAATTTTGTGCTGTTGTGTTAGCCGCATGCTGAGTGCTTAATTGTTTCTGTGTTTATACCTGCCTAGGACTTAGACCGGTTAGTTGGTTTAGGTCTCTAATTCCCGGATGGAATTATAGCAGGTAGTCGAGCACTCAGGATAGAAAGATGAGCAGTGAAAGAGGTAGAGTGAGAGGACCCCCAAGGAGGGGCGCAGGCAGAGAAGCTCGTGGTAGAGGTCGTGGTAGAGCCAGAGCGATAGAGAATATAGTTGCGGGTGCTAGAGTGGAAGAGAACCCTAGAGTGGGTGTTGGGGCTGCAGCAGACCCCAGAGCTGATGTTAGGCAGGCGGAAGATCCGCGTATGGAAGGAGTTCTTAGAGCACTAGACCGAATTGGAAATGTGATGGATAGGCAGGCGCAGGAAAGAGAGAATGCGACCGCTCAGGCTGCTGAGGCCGCAGCCGTTGCTGCCGTCCATGAGAATCAAGCTCAAGCTCAACCAGTGCAGGCTCAACCAATGGTGGCACCGAGACCAATGCACCAGTTGGTAGAGCATTTTCTTAAGCTGAAACCGCCTAAGTTCACGGGTAGAGGTGACCCCGAAGCCGCCCCGCGTTGGGTGGAGGAATTGGAAAAGGCATTTGAGCTGTTAGAGTGTACCGAGAGGGAAAAGATTTTATTGGCATCGTATCAGCTGCAGGACAATGCCCATGATTGGTGGAAGGCGGTCAAGGATAGGGTATTTCCAGAGTTTATGGAACCGACCTGGGCGATATTCGTCGAGCACTTTTATGGACAGTTTTTCTCTGAGAGTGCCCAGGAGAAGAAGATGGCAGAATTTATGAGACTTCGTCAGGGGTCAATGACAGTAGTACAGTTTGAGGCAGAGTTTATTAGATTATCCAAGTTTGCCCCGAGAATGGTTGAGAATCCCCTGGACAAGGCTCGAAGGTTCCGGGATGGACTGAAACCGGAGCTTCGTACTCAGATGCTTTTGTTGAATATTCGAGACTATAGAGAGTTATATGAGCGAGCCCAGACTATGGAACGGGATCAGATTGAAAGGGCATCAGCATCGGGTTCGAGGTTTATTCCTAATAGGGACAATCGTCGGTTTGTAAGGAGACCGATGGCCAGTAATAGACGGTTTGTTCCGCCCCCGAGAAGGAGTATCGGGAAGCCCGGTCAGACGCCACATAGGATCGGACCTTGCTTTCGTTGTGGAAGTATGGGGCACCAGATAAAGAATTGCCCCCAGCAACGACTTTTGGGACCCCCAGGACAACCGCAGCAGCCGCTCAGAATTGGAAATCAAGCCGGAAATCCCCCACCGGCTATTCAGGGCAGACCGCCTGCGCAAGGACGAGTATACGCGTTGGCACGAAAGGATGCTGAGGACGCGCCGGGTGTGGTCACAGGTACCGTATCTCTTTGCAATCATTCGGCATATGCGTTATTTGATCCCAGGGCAACCCATTCATTTATTTCTGAGCAGTTTGTTAGATTGGTTGGTCTGGAGCCTATTCTACTTGAGATTATGTTGTGTGTGACGACCCCACTGCATGATAGGGTGTTAGTATCATTGGGGTGCTTGGACTGTAAAATTGTGATTGGAAATGTTGAAGAAAGAATTGATTTAGCTGTGTTAGCCATGTATGACTTTGATGTGATCATTGGTATGGATTGGCTGACTAAACAGAAAGCCGTTATGGATTGCGGCAGCAGGACGATCCAATTTAATCCGATTGGTCGTCCTAAGTTTGAGTTTCAGGGAAACCGAGGAGGAACCTCGATCCCTTGGATTTCCTCAGTGGAAGCAACAGAAATGCTTGAGGAAGGTTGTGAGGGGTATTTGGTTAACGTCAAAGATCCGACATTGGTGGAGCCTAAATTGGAAGAAATCTCTGTAGTGTGTAATTTCCCCGAGGTTTTTCCTCAAGAGTTGCCGGGTTTGCCGCCAGAACGAGAAGTGGAATTTGTAATAGAGTTGGCCCCAGGAACTGAGCCAATTTCTAAGGCACCGTATCGGATGTCGTTGTCGGAATTGAAAGAGTTGAAAGTTCAGATGCAAGAGTTACTAGACAAGGGATTTATACGTCCTAGTGCGTCTCCATGGGGAGCGCCAGTCCTGTTTGTGAAGAAAAAGGACGGGACGTTGAGATTATGTATAGATTATCGGCAGTTGAATCAGGTGACTATAAAGAATAAATATCCACTGCCAAGGATCGATGACTTGTTCGATCAGTTGCAAGGGGCGTCAGTGTTCTCCAAGATTGATCTACGGACAGGGTATCATCAGTTGAGAATTCGGAAAGAGGATATACCCAAGACTGCATTCAGGACGAGGTACGGGCATTATGAGTTTACAGTCATGCCCTTTGGTTTAACGAATGCCCCTGCAGCTTTTATGGATCTGATGAACAGAATTTTTAAGGAATTTCTGGATCAGTTCGTCATAGTGTTCATTGACGATATTCTAGTGTATTCGAAGAGTTCAGAGGAGCATGAAGTGCATTTGACTGAAGTTCTACGGACGTTGAGAGAACATGCGCTTTATGCGAAGTTCAGTAAATGTGAATTTTGGCTTAGCAAGGTAGCCTTTCTTGGACATATCGTGTCGGGAGAAGGAATATCAGTGGATCCGAATAAGATTGAAGCGGTACTTAAGTGGCCCAGGCCGACGTCAGTGACAGAGATCAGAAGTTTCTTAGGATTGGCTGGCTATTATCGACGCTTCGTGGAAGGATTCTCGTCGATAGCCATGCCATTGACGCGATTACTGAAAAAGGAAAGTAAGTTTGAATGGGACGATAAGTGCGAACGAAGTTTTCAGGAACTTAAGCATAGATTGACGACAGCTCCAGTTTTGACTATCCCCTCTGGACCGGGTGGATTTGAGGTTTATAGCGATGCTTCGTTCAAAGGACTTGGCTGTGTGTTAATGCAACATGGAAAAGTAGTTGCTTATGCGTCGCGTCAGTTGAGACCTCATGAAGTGAATTATCCGACGCATGACTTAGAGTTGGCTGCCATCGTCTTTGCACTTAAGATTTGGAGGCATTATCTGTGTGGGGAAAAGTTTCAGATTTATACGGATCATCAGAGTCTCAAATACCTGTTCTCACAAAAAGAGTTGAATATGAGACAGCGTAGATGGATGGAGCTTCTAAAGGATTATGACTGCGACATCATGTATCATCCTGGGAAGGCAAATCGAGTTGCAGATGCACTGAGTCGCAAGTCTAGCATGGCACACATGATGATCAAGGAGTGGGCGTTATTAGAAAAGATCCGAGACTCAGAATTTAGATTGGAATTAAGCCATGTGTCGAATCTGCTGGCTACTTTGAGGATCGAGCCGGAGATTCAAACTAAGATTAAGGCTTTACAAACCACGGATCAGGAAATTCAGAAAATTGTGGAAATGGATGCCTCAGCAAGGAAGCCAGACTTCCAGGTATCAGAAGATGGAGTCCTGAAGTATAGAGGACGATGGTGTGTACCGGATGATATGGAACTTAAGGAAGAAATATTGAGAGAAGCTCATCGCAGCAATTACAGTATCCACCCTGGCAGTACGAAAATGTATCAGAATTTAAGGCAACATTATTGGTGGAATGGATTGAAAGCGGATGTAGCCAAGCATGTGGCTAAGTGTTTGACGTGTCAACAGGTAAAGGCACAGCACTGTAAACCTGGAGGATTGCTGCGACCATTAGAAATTCCCGAATGGAAATGGGAACATATTACCATGGACTTTGTGACGGGACTACCAAGGAGTCAGAGAGGGCACGATTCCATTTGGGTAATAGTGGATAGACTGACTAAGTCAGCGCATTTTCTGGCAGTGCGTAAGGATTTGGAGTTAGAAAAGTATGCGGAGCTGTATGTAAGACAGATTGTGAGACTGCACGGAGTGCCAGTGACGATTACTTCAGATCGTGATCCGAGGTTTACGGCGAACTTCTGGAAAAGTCTGCAGACAGCTTTGGGGACAAAGGTGCAGTTCAGTACAGCTTATCATCCGCAGACTGATGGGCAATCAGAAAGAACAATTCAGACCCTTGAGGATATGTTGAGGGCTTGTGTAGTGGATTTTCAGGGCAAATGGGAAGAACAGCTGCATCTGGTGGAGTTTGCATACAATAACAGTTATCAGCAGAGTATCCAGATGGCCCCGTTTGAGGCTTTGTATGGCAGAGCATGTAGGACTCCCGTGTGCTGGGATGAAGTGGGAGAACGGATCATTACGGGCCCAGAGTTGGTACAGCAAACAGTGGAAGCTGTTGAGATCATTAGAGAAAGGTTAAAAACAGCGCAGAGTCGACAGAAAAGTTATGCCGATCGGAGACGACGACATCTGGAATTTCAAGTTGGGGATCATGTATTTCTCAAGGTGTCACCTATGAAGGGATTATCCCGATTTGGCAAGAAAGGAAAGTTGAGTCCGAGATTTGTTGGGCCGTTTGAGATTTTGGAAAAGATTGGCGACATGGCGTACAGACTAGCCTTGCCACCGAATTTGTCCCAGATACATAATGTCTTCCACGTGTCGATGTTGAGAAAGTATGAACCGGATCCGACACACGTTCTAAGATACGAAGAAATAGACGTGGACGACAGGGTGTCGTACGTGGAGAGACCAGTCAGAATCGAAGATAGAAAGGATCGAGTACTTCGGAACAAGACAATCCCGATGGTGAAGGTAGTTTGGGAGCACCACGGAACAGAGGGCGCTACTTGGGAAAGCGAAGAAGCCATGCGACGTCAACACCCCCAGTTGTTTGAGGAGCCGGTTTGAAGTGCAAATTTCGAGGACGAAATTTTTGTAAGGGGGGAAGAGTTGTAACATCCTGAATTTTGACCCGTTATCGGGACCAATAAAGTGTATATTTATTCTCGTGTAATTTTAGTAAGTCTCGCCTGGACCTGATCAGTCTCGGGATACTAACCATATGAGAGAGGCTAAATAGGAACAGGTACGTGGACCGAGAACCCAATCGCGACTGAACGCTGATTTTGAAGAACGTTGAGGAAATATTTTGAGCCAATATAGGCCGATCTTAGGAAAATGACTGGTTGATTTTGTCAGTAACGTACGATCGGATCGCGAGTGATTTCGCACGACCGAAAGTACATCTGACGAATGAAACCTGATTGTAATCCAAACGATCGCGACCCTGGTACTAGTGATAATTCCTCTCGTTCTCTCGAAATTTAGACCATCACGATTTGGACAATTTTAGGTCGATACGCGTAACGCCTAAACTGCCGCTCGTTAGTGAGAGACCCTAAAACTGCGAAACGAGCATATTGAGATTACAATATTGGACCCGAGTTTCGTTATCAAAATCTCAAGGGTAATTACGACTATTTTGCAAGACGGACGTCAAATGGTAATGGCCATTCATGTTCGAGATTAAAACAGTTGAAAACGGAAGATTCGGCAGAAAGTGAGAAAAAGACCATTTTGCCCCTGGGAACACCGAGGCCGATTTCGGAGGCCGTTTGAGGTTATTTTTCGCGGCCAACATCATTTTGGGGTATCCGAGTGTGTTTGGAATGATTCTGGACAGAAAGTGGAATTTCGGCAAAAATTGGAAAATAATATTATTTTATTCCCGGAAACTTCGCAGAGGATTTTCGAGGGCTTAGAAAGTGAATTTCGCGATTCCGACTTTGGATTAGGTATCACATGAATATTTAGGACCAGTATGTGCAAAAATTGGAATTTTGGTCCGGGACGGAAAAAGGACGAAAATGCCCCTAGGCCAATTTTGGATTATTTCGAATTTTGAATTAAATTTTGGAGGTTAACCAAGGTTGGGTAAGGTTAACTAGAGTTGATTAACCATGGTTAGGGGCAAATGACCATAATACCCTTGCATTATTGGATGAGAATGGATATGAACCTTTGGATCAAGGGCATTTTGGGCATAATGGGCTAGATTTTGACATGTGGCATCCACTCACCCCCTCCCTTGACCATCTTTGACTCTCTCTCTCTCTCCTCAGCCTTCTCTCTCCCCGCGTTCCTCTCTCTCTCCTCCCGAATCTCTCTTCCTCTCTCGGCTGCTCCATTTCCTTCTTCGCCGATCAGCACGCCGGCCACTGTTCACGCCGGAGTAGAGGTCCTCGCCGGAGCTGCTGGTCACCGGCCACCGTGTGCCACCCCTAGGCCTCATCCCCAGCCCAGTCGCAACCCAGTTCCCCTCTCCCGCCGCCCGTGACCGCCCGTTGCAGCCACTCCAGCCGAGGCGCGACAAGGACGCCGTCGCCGTCGCTGGGCTCGTCCGCCTGGCCGCGCCGCCGTGCGCCACCCCAGCCGACCAGCTTCGCCTCCCCATCTCACTCTCATCCGTCCTCAGCCCCTCTCAGCCGAAGCTTCCCCTGTTCTGGCCGTGTGGGAGCCGTGAGCTTCGCCGGACCGCCGTAGGCCGCCGGCTTGCCTTGGAGCGCCGCCGTCGATCGTACCGCTCGCCGGTCATCGGCCGCTCGCTCCCGTCGTCTCGCGTCGTCATTAGGCGAGTAAAATTACTAATCACTAAATTAGTCTAATTGTGCTTGATTAGGGATTAAATTATGTTAATTAGGACCTAATTAAGTGTGTTTTGTGTAATGGATGGTTAGTGGACTTAATTAGGACTAATTACATTGGTTTAGTGATAATTAGGAGAGGATTTGTGGGCTGAATTGGGATGGGCCTCATGGGCTCCGAATTTTGTGTTATTTGGGCCCAAATTGGAGAAATTTTAAATGGGCCCAAGTTGGATAATTTAAATGGGCCCAATTGGAAATTAAATGAGCCCAAATAGAATTTTAAATGGGCCTTGCAATTAGAAATGGAATGGGCCCATGAAGTTGGAATTAAATTGAATTGTTGAAGCCCAATTAGAAAATGGAATGGGCCTTGATGTGAATTGTCTTGAATTGATTGAGCCCATTAGAATATTAAATTGGGCCTTTGAATGTGGATTGGTTTGGACTAGATTGAGCCCAATTGGAATTTGAGCGGGCCTTGATATGAAACAAATTGGAATTGTCTTAAGCCTGATGGGAATCAAATGGAACTTGATTGTGAAATTCCACATTTATTGTGATATGATTTAAGAGTGTGATTGTGACCGACGGGTCAGGCCTACGGGTCGATTTATAACTGTGACCGACGGGTCAGGCCTACGGGTCGAGTGTGATTGTGACCGACGGGTCAGGCCTACGGGTCGATTTATAACTGTGACCGACGGGTCAGGCCTACGGGTCGAGTGTGATTGTGACCGACGGGTCAGGCCTACGGGTCGATTTATAACTGTGACCGACGGGTCAGGCCTACGGGTCGAGTGTGATTGTGACCGACGGGTCAGGCCTACGGGTCGATTTATAACTGTGACCGACGGGTCGGGCCTTCGGGTCGAGTGATTGATGACCATTGGGTCATGGCCTTCGGGTCGAGTTAAATTGTGATGACCATTGGGTCATGGCCTTCGGGTCGATTTAGTTGTTTATGAATTATATTGATATCGAAAGCCTAACCTGCAGGGCTGGAATATTAGAATCGGGCTGTGAGCCCATGTGAACTTATGTTGATTTAATTACTGGTTCAGTAAATTGTGTATTTTATTTATTTCTGGAGGTGCACGTTAGCCTAGTTTAGGATTAGAGATTTTACTTGCTGAGTTTATCTCACGGTTGTGGTAAAACCGGATTTTCAGACCCCCGCCAGTAGAATGCCGAGGAAAAGTCCTCTTTTTGGATACCCGTACCGGATTCAGCGAGGTGTTAGTGAGCATCCTTGCGGGGACGGATCAGCATACATTAGGCGCCAATCAGTGGTGCTTATTGACGTGGGAGAGGAGTACCCCCAAACACAAGAGTATGTAGCCTGGTGTTATCGGGGAGCTAATGGGGTTACTGGACCTCCGATGAGGACTTTTGACGTTCCAGTAGATATTAATGGAGTGATGATTCCCCAGATGGCGAGTGGTGAAGTTTCTGATCCTCCACCCTCTCTTAGCGTGAGTAGCGTGGGTGATACTGTGGATGGACCGATACCCATGGATGAGGTGCAGGGTGGTGAGCAAGTTATAGCTGACGATATAATTGAGGAGGAAGAGGAAGAACTGAATCTGGAAGTAGTGGGAGAGAATGGCGAGCCAGCTGGAGAAGTGGCAGAAGTGGGATCAGACGAGGAGATACTATCGGAGGAGGACTCGTCTGAGGAGTCAGCAGCGCCATCCAATCCTGGTGAGGAGCCGTAGGGCAGATTCCAAGAATAGGAGTTTAGATTAACCCCTCTTTTTGCTGTAACTCTCCCTAGGTAGTTAACTGACCCCTATAGGCCACCGATCCTTTTTGTTTAGTGGCCTTGTTATGTATTCTTTTTGGTTGTAAATAAATAGTTGTATAAAGTTTTTAAAAGGGTGCTTATATGTGAGTATTTCTTTAGTATATTAATGCTTATTGCTATTCATGGTTATAATTGCATGTCTGGGTGTATATATATATATACGTGGTTTCCGCATGTGACGTTTGTTTTTCTCTGATTTGGGTTTTGGGTCGGTGATGCAATCCTGGGAGCGTCACATTTTATTTCGACCTACGCGGATGATCATGCTTCGTGGGGTACGGGGCGTGACAATTCCTCTCATTCTCTAAGTGATCGGGACCATCATGATTCGGATAATCCTAGGTCGATACGCATAAACCCTAAACAGCCGCCCGTTAGTGAGAGACCTTAAAATTTGAAATCTAACGAGTTTTGGTCATGAAATTGGACCCGGACTTCGGTGTCGATTTTTGTGGGCTTAAAAGATTATTTTCACGATTCTGACGTCGTATTACATTGGCCACATAGGTTTAGGGTTAGTACGGTTGAAAAATAGAATTTCGACCCGGAAGTCAAAAATTACGATTTTGCCCCTCGAGACACCGACGTTGAATTTGAGCCCGTATGAGGTTATTTTTGGAGGCTGATGACATTTTGGGGTGGCCACACACATTTAGAGTTGTTATGGTCAAAAATTGAAATTTTGGTTCGGAAGCGAAAAATAATATTATTTTAATCCTCAGGACTTTGCATTCGATTTTCGAGGGCTTAAGAGGCTATTTTCGCGATTCCGACGCCATATTATGTTGGTCACACATATTTTGAGTTGATATAGCCAAAAATTGGAATTTCGCGGACTGGAAAAATGACCATTTTGCCCCTGGGCTATTTTTGGGTTTCAAATTTTGGAAATTATTTGGGATAATTATTAATTGTTTTCAGCTGCATTATTGGACCCAAGTACCCTTTTGCCCCTCAATTATTGGATAGAGATAAACGTCGGCCGTCGGATTAGGGGTATTTTGGTCAAAATTCCCGGATCGGCGACACGTGGCGCCATTAGCCCTCTATATTTGACCGGTCTGATCATGTTCTCTTTCTCTCCTCCCTCATTTTCGACCAGCAGTCCTCAGACCAGCCCCTCCTCCACGTTTTCCTCCTCCTCCTCCGCCGGTTTTCCTCGCCATACGCCGGAGCTCGCCGGACCGCCGCGGTGTCGTCGCAGTACGCTGGTACCGCTGCTCCGCCTGACCTCGCCTCGCCTCACCACCCTCATCCCGACCTCTACTTCTCTCTCTATCTCTCCCTCTTCGGCCATCCGTACATGTCCGTACGGCCGTCGTCGCTCGCCGTCCGTACAAGTCCGTGCGACGTCCGTACCGCCGTCTCGTACGCCGTCCGTATGCCGGCCGCTGTGAACCGTCGCCGCCTCCGAAACGCTGCCACTGATTTCGCCGTTTACCGGCAGTCGGCCGCTCGTTTCTCGTCGTCGTGGACTAGAAATTAGGTGAGTGTATTTCGTAAACCCAGATTAGGACTAATAGTGCATTTTCTGGACTGGGTTGAGTATTATCGGTGCACATTGAGAGAAATTAGTGAGTCGAACAATGGTAATTGTGACTGGAATAATATTAGTGATTTATTGGGCTACCATGGACTAGTTGAGGATTAGGTGATTGGACTGCCGGGTATGCCCGGGCTGACTGATTTGTTGATTGTGTGCCCATTTATTGGGGAATTGAATAATGCCATGTCGCGTGCTCGTGTGGTCGACTCGTGCGGAGTGTGATCGGCCATTTGATGGCTTGAGTGGGTTATTGATTTACACATAGTGGATTTGGGCCGCACGGTATTAATAGGCCAAGTAAGCACGTGGCTTGTGAATTAGGCACTGTGGAATGACTTTGATTGAACTGTGTGCCTGTGCCTATGTTATATGGATGCTCATGTTGCATTTCATGGCACTCGTTATGAATGCCGAGAATGAGGCTTGTCATGAAATTGTGCGAGACTGCGTGTCTGTCATGAGCATGTGATCACCTAAAATATCTTGATGCGTGTTACGCGGGGTTCAAATAATAACTGACCGTGTGTATGTGTGATCACAATTCGCCCTTATGCTTGTTATGCGGGGCGTGCCGTCCTGATGCGTGTTACGCGGGACGATGCCCGGTATATCCGGAAGATGATCAACTTGATGCGTTTTATGGGGGCTCTGGTTCGTGAGGAGATCGGTGTTGCGCCTGATGCGTTTTGACCTGGGCTAGAGACACTGGGTCGGGGGCTTTTTTTACGCTGGCCACGGAGTGTTATGATTTAAAAAGAGATCTCATGTGCTTTGTAGCAGGTCATGGTAAACGAGATAATATAATTGGGCCAGTGTGTGATGTGAGACAAAATATGGACAATTGCATGCATAAGAATGCATGAGCTGGTGTGTGAGTGTGCAGAACTCGGTGAATGGCACGCGATATTATCACTATTGAGTATGAACATGCGTTTGACGTACGCGTGAACCGAGTGCTCACGTATGTGACTTGGTTAAATTATTATTGTGAATAACTTGCAGGGTCAACCAGGTAAGAGATCTGGGCCAGAGGGCCTAGGTCGGAGTTTATTTATGAGTTGAAATTGCAGTGTTGTTGGGTGTTAGCAGTCAAGAGAATGCATGTTAACCTAACCTAGGTTTAGGGGGTTATACTCGCTGAGATTCATCTCATGGTTGTAATAACCCACACTTTCAGATCCCCAACCGTAGGATGCCGAGGACACCACCTCTTTTTGGGATACCACATCATGTTCAGCGATCATCGAGTGTACAACCCTGTGGAGACGGAGCAGCTTATGTGAGATATTACTCAGTTTTATTTGTGAACGTGGGAGAGTCATACTACCATACCTAAGAGTATGTGGTTTGGTGCTACAGAGGAGCCGACGGAGTAATTGGACCCTCGCTTAGAACCTTTGACGTTCCGGTAGATGTGAATGATGTTATGATTCCGCAAATGGCAAGTGGTGAGATTTCAGATCCTCTAACCCTGCCTGATTGGAGCAACCAGGGCGAGACCGTGGGCGGACCTGCTGCCATGGTCGAAGAGGATGGGGAGCCCGAAGTGCTGTACGCTGATCCGGAACCCTTGGATCTTTAGGACGAGGTTAAGCCGGAGGCCATGGAGGTAGACCAGGAGCAGGAGGGAGAAGTTGCGGAGCTTGAATCCGACGTAGAAATAGGAGCTGAAGAGTCCGAATCCGAAAAGAGCTCTTCAGAGGAATCATGAGAGTCTGACCCAAACTGGGCTCCTTAGGTTAACCTTGGACAGGACAGAGCGGGTTGTACCTTTTTGACCAAAGCCCGTCTTAGTCAGTATAGTTTCCCTAGCCACTTGCCCCTTTTTGATCTCGTGGCTGCTGACTGTTTCCTGCATTGTGCCTTTTTGATTATGAGTAAAGAATATATTGTAAAAAGGTTTCCCTATAGTAATACAAAGTGTATATATTTTTAGAGGTGTTGATTGTTGTTTGGTTATCCTTGGTTCTTAATCTTTCTATCAGGGTGATTTATTTATTGCTTCCGCTTGTGCTTGATCTCTATGTGGGCGTTGGGTCGGCAACGCTTCCTAGGACGTCGCACCATAATAAACCGGAGGTGGGATGCTCTCGCTTCGTAGGTTTCGGGGCGTGACATCCCCCGTTTAATTTGATATCAGAGCAAGGTCAGCTCGATTCCATTTGGTCGAAGCTTAGAATGATAAGGAGCGATGAGACCATGTGTAGCTAGTAGTGTCACATCCCGATTTTTAGACCTGGGAAGCCGCAGGTAAATTGCAATATCCTCAATTTCAATCCCTGGAAATTGGCTATGAGTTACGTTTGATGGTTTTCCAATCGGAACAAAAATTTCTACTCTTGTTTTGGAAAACCGTATTTCGGATCATTTGTACCCCTTTGTTTTGTTATTTTTGGGGAGACTTTTGTGATCTGAATTTCCAAATACTTTCTTCTGGAAAGTTGTTCCAAACATCTTGAAGTTTTACATGATTTAATTTCAGAATTTTTGGAGTTGAGATGAGTGGTACGATGGTCTCATTTTAGGATCGTGTGAAACTGCCTAAAATGGATTTTTCGGTGATGTTCACACCGTCTTGATTGTCTACAAGCTTTTCTGGGCAGATTTTGGAAACGTTTCCTTCACGGAAGTTGTTGAGAACTTATTTTTCTATAATGTGTATAAATTTGGAAATTTTCTGAGATGATTTGTATGCTGGACGAGAAAATATTCAGTGGTATGATACTGCCACGTCACTTGCCTACGTGGCATACATGTTCCATTAAAAGAGTGACATGTGTCGCTGACATGGAAATTAAAAAAAGAGGAAAATTTGTCAGCGCCCCTTCTCTCTCTCCTCTTTAATTACGCGCGCTCTCACTCTGTCCTTTTTGCGTCTTCATCCCCTCTCTCTCTCTCTCTTACTTCATTTCAAATTTCACAACTCTCACCTCTCTCCTCTCTCGGTCTTGAAAAATCCTCCGACCACCTCCGACGAGCACCGCCGGACGCTCCCTCTCAGCTACGACGGAGGCTTGGTGGAATGGAGTCGGGGTCGGAGGGCTCCCTCTGAAGAACAGGTCATCGGAGAGAGATCGAGCTATGGTTCTACCCGGAGGACCCAGAAGATAGGCGAAGTTGAAGTTGAACTCCCTGTCGACGGCGTCGCCTTGCCATCCTCGTCGCCATCTCCGCATTCACTCTCCCTCCCCCATGGGTCTCCACGAAAAGCCAGGTCAGCTCGGGCGCAGATTCCAATTTTTAAATGTTCATTGAAGCAGCGCTTCCCACTTCGTATGCGACAACTCCGAGAGCGCCGCGGCAGCACCTCTTCGCCCTGCTCTGGAGCCGCGACGCCCCGAGGAGCCTCCCCCAGATCCACGCCTAGGTCGTCGTCAACGGCTGCGCCTGCAGCAGCTTCGTTCCCGCCCAGCTGCTCTCCCGCTACGTCGGCTCCGGCCTCCTCGCGGACGCCTCGAGGGCCTTCGAGGGCGCTTGGAACCCGAGCACCCCCGTGTGGAACCAGATGATCCGGGGACACAGGTGGGGCCCCGCGCCGCGAGAGTCGGCAGAGTGCTTCGCTCGGATGGTGCGCGGGGGTGCAGAGCCCCACGGCTACACGTTTTCCCATCTCCTGAGCGCTTGCGAACGGTTGGGCATGTTCGGAGAAGGATTGCAGGTGCACGGGAGGGTTGTGAGGGGTGGGTACGTTTGCCATCCGTCTGTGAACACTAATTTGGTGAATTTGTATGCGATGGGGGGAGGGGAGAGTGGGATGAAGGATGCGTGCAAGGTGTTCGATGATATGGGCGAGAGGAATCTCGTGTGTTGGAATTCATTGCTAGCTGGGTATGTTAGGCGCGGAGACATGGGTGGCGCGCGGAAACTGTTTGACGAGATGCGGGAGATGAATGTTGTCTCTTGGACGATAATGGTTGCTGGGTATGCTCAGAATGGAATGTGTAGACAAGCGCTGAGCGTGTTTGATGAGATGCGGAGACTTTGGGTGGAGTTGGACCAGGTGGCCCTGGTAGCTATGCTGTCGTCTTGTTCGGAGTTGGGAAAATTGAAACTTGGCGGGTGGATCCATTCATATGTCGTAGAGAAAATATGTGCTAGAAATCAGCAATCGTCGGTCACTCTGAACAATGCCATTATACACATGTATGCTAGCTGCGGCTCCATAGATGAAGCCTACGAGGTGTTTAGGAAGATGCCATGGAGAAGCACAGCCTCTTGGACGACCGTAATCATCGGATTGAATGGCATTCTCAACTCTAGAAATGAATAAAAAGTTTGATTCAGTTAATGAAGTCAATTTGTTACTGCTTGATTCGTTCATTGTTTTTAATCGAGTTTATTTGGTGAAGCTTTCTGCGAAGATTTCACTTTGTAAAATCACCCAGTTCTCAGATGATGTTTGTTAGCAAGTGTTAGAGCTGGTTCTTGTGAAATGCTGTTACTGACGATTCCAAGATGGAGTATGCTGATACTTTAATGTTTGGTTTTCCATTTTTCAATCTCTTTGTAGCATATAGATAATGTTTGTTTTTCCATTTTTGTATTGTTTGAACCACACAACAACGTGGATGATAATGTCCGGTTAGTTTTTTTCAGTTGCAATCATCCACGTTGGTTCTAATTTCCTCTTTTTTCAGTTCTATGAACCGTATACCAGCTTGGTTGGTAATGACCAGTTGGTTTTTTGTGTTGTAATCATACAAGTTCTAATGGAAGAGAGGTTTTTAGACGTCATTTGAAGCACTCATATTGTACCACTTCCCATGAATGTTCTTATGGAAACTGTGTTGATGCAGTTACAACCTGTAACAATTTGTATAAGAGAAAGATAAGAACTCATAAAGATGTGCAATGCGGATGAGAGGCTCCTTCAGGTGTAATTTATGATGGAGAATTCGTCTCAGGATACTGAAGCAGCTGTTGAGGTATTACCTTGAAATAGCAATGGAACTTATTGGAGGTTTGTGTAAGACATTCTAGGCCACAAGTACAAAAATTGCTCAAACTCATGCTGTTCGTCAGGGTACGAAACTTGCCCAAGCCAACAAATGGGATAAGTTTGTTATTGAATCTGATGCACAGTATCATCAACGACGTAATGGCTGATGCAAAATCAAGGAATTGGAATCCTTGGCATAGTTGAAAGTAAAGTAGACACATATAACTTGAGATATTAGATATATTCATAGAACTTTTATTGCAGAAGCTAAGGAAAAGAACATGGAAGGACTACATCCCATACAAGTCAATTACAGCATTATGTGCCACCCAGACTCTTTCAATGTAATGACACCACGCCCCAAAGGACAACATTACATTATAGTGTCCCACATCTACACTACCAGTATCAACAGCAAGACACTACCCAAAAAACAAGATGCAAACTCAAAACCATGCCACCAGATTACAGCAAAGTTTGTCAACATGAACTTGCCAATTTTGACGCAAACACTTACAGTCAGCAGTGTCTTAACCCAATTAATTTTTTACACAGACAGTTAACCCCTAAGTTCATCCTTCCAGTCACTTGCAGATCTAGAACATGAAAATAGCTGCAAAACTTATTCCCAAATCTGCTTTGAGAACACGCCCTTGAAGAACAAGTGCATTCGTGATTCTTCTTGTTGTCTGCATAGCACGCAAATGCTACCATGCCACACCAAGTTTTCATCCTGTCCAATGTGTGCAACCTATGATGAATCCCCAGCCAAGTTGTAAAGCCATATTTTGGCACATTAGGCCGAAACCATATGAGCTTATGCCAAGTCACTTTATTCCCACATTTCCTCACTAGCTTCCAAGCCTGCTTTACAGTAAAAGAGCCACTGGATGATCCAACAAATACCACTTCATTCACTGAGCCAAAATTTGGGGCAATCAACCCTCACAAAGCACCCTGTATTTCAAGCAGATCATTAGACCTTGCTGGAGGCCATCTCCGCTCATTTGCCTAAATAACATGTTGCAGGCTTTACATGTGATTTCAATGAATGCCTCAATCTGAGCATTTTCCTTCCATGCATATTTGTTGTCTGATCACTCCTTGGCTTGCCACAAACTAGACCCCTTCAGCGAAACATATTCTAAATTATTGAAAGATAAATTTAGAAGAACCCTATCCCCTGATTAATGCAACTCACTGCCATTGTTGCCATCACTATGGTATTCCACGACATCCCCATGCCTTGTCGACATGTTACTTCAACAAGTGCCACCGCCTTCTCTTGGGCGAAGGAAATAACAGTTGAACCAAATTAGGAAACTGACATCCATGGGATTGAAAGAGATTATAGGATTTAGGAAAATTAGGGTTTCGAGTAAACCAATTTGGAAAACTAACCTTAGCAGGAATCATGGAGGCAAAATGAAAGACAATCGTATCAATTTTTGCACTAGGAGATGAAGGTTTTGCGTGAACCGTAGGAGGAGTTATTTTTCTTCAGTTTCGTTCAAATCCCTTGCCCTTCAACCGCCACCCCTTCGACCAAAAAAAAAGTTTAAAACCGCCGCCCCCGCTGCTCGGTTGCACACCGCGAGTGCCCACAAGTCCTTGCTCATGCAACACTCCATTCATAACCTCATCCTTCGTTCATAAAGTGGGTTGGGAAGAGAAGGACCAATTTTGGGATTTTCACTTTCGGATGGCAAACGTACCCACCCCTCACAACCCTCCCGTGCACCTGCAATCCTTCTCCGAACATGCCCAACCGTTCGCAAGCGCTCAGGAGATGGGAAAACGTGTAGCCGTGGGGCTCTGCACCCCCGCGCACCATCCGAGCGAAGCACTCTGCCGACTCTCGCGGCGCGGGGCCCCACCTGTGTCCCCGGATCATCTGGTTCCACACGGGGGTGCTCGGGTTCCAAGCGCCCTCGAAGGCCCTCGAGGCGTCCGCGAGGAGGCCGGAGCCGACGTAGCAGGAGAGCAGCTGGGCGGGAACGAAGCTGCTGCAGGCGCAGCCGTTGACGACGACCTAGGCGTGGATCTGGGGGAGGCTCCTCGGGGCGTCGCGGCTCCAGAGCAGGGCGAAGAGGTGCTGCCGCGGCGCTCTCGGAGTTGTCGCATACGAAGTGGGAAGCGCTGCTTCAATGAACATTTAAAAATTGGAATCTGCGCCCGAGCTGACCTGGCTTTTCGTGGAGACCCATGGGGGAGGGAGAGTGAATGCGGAGATGGCGACGAGGATGGCAAGGCGACGCCGTCGACAGGGAGTTCAACTTCAACTTCGCCTATCTTCTGGGTCCTCCGGGTAGAACCATAGCTCGATCTCTCTCCGATGACCTGTTCTTCAGAGGGAGCCCTCCGACCCCGACTCCATTCCACCAAGCCTCCGTCGCAGCTGAGAGGGAGCGTCCGGCGGTGCTCGTCGGAGGTGGTCGGAGGATTTTTCAAGACCGAGAGAGGAGAGAGGTGAGAGTTGTGAAATTTGAAATGAAGTAAGAGAGAGAGAGAGAGGGGATGAAGACGCAAAAAGGACAGAGTGAGAGCGCGCGTAATTAAAGAGGAGAGAGAGAAGGGGGGCGCTGACAAATTTTCCTCTTTTTTTAATTTCCATGTCAGCGACACATGTCACTCTTTTAATGGAACATGTATGCCACGTAGGTAAGTGACGTGGCAGTATCATACCACTGAATATTTTCTCATGCTGGACAGAGCTTATTTTGAGAAACAAAAATGCTGTTCCAGTGAACTATTTTTGGTCTGATTTTGAGTGACTGAAAATGGTATTTACAGAGAGAATTAGATTTTGTGTTCTTCATGAAAAATATTTATTAAGGGCCTGTTTATGACATATCCGAATTTGAGAATTTTCGGAGTTCATTTACTATGATTTCAAGTCCGATTTCGTGAACAGTGCAAAACTGTTCGGTTTTGCCAGATTTCAAAGATTCAGCAATTTCTATATGAAAACGTTGGAATTTGGACTTGGTATCTTCTGGTGATTTAAAGTACGCATTCTGAGCTTTCAAATGAGATATTTTATTCTTTGATCGGAGGTTGGACCAGGGGAAAACGAAATAGAGAAGTAAGCTTGAAAATGAATGGCCAAGAATGAAGCTTGTTCAAGAAGCCTAATTAATGGCTTGTATTAATTGCTTGGTCTTCTTTTCCACAAGCATTTATGAGCCTTGGTCATCAAGTTTTGACCCAAGAGAGAGAGAGAGAGAGACCCACGGCCAAGCTTGAGGAAAGAGAGAGAGAGAGATTTATGGGCCATTAATGAGTGGATGATGCGTGCGCTTACCTCATCGCCCCGATGACACGTGCGCTTACCTCATCGAATCTTTGGCCCCAAGTTTTGTCTCCCTATAAATAGAAAGAAGGCCATTCGGCCAAGGAGAGAGAGAAATAGAGAAAGAAAAAGCTTACCGGCGAGGCCCGAGTGTTCGTGTTCAAGCTCGAAATTTCCCAAGCTCACCCGTCTCGATCCCTGTTCTCTAGTTTTGTTTGCCGTTGGGTAAGTAAACTTCCTAATATCGGGAAAGGAAGTTGTGATGCGTTGTGACACTGTTTGCTTGAACTGTTTCTTGATCGTTTGGTTGGTCGTAGTTGGTTCATTTCCTTGGTTTGATCATGTTTCCTGTTTGATGTTGATTTGAGATAGAACCGAGCCTTGGTTGGTAAAGTGTATATGGCATGGCCATGCATGATGTTCTCTTGTATGAACTTTGCTATTGATCTGCCATTGATGCGGGTGCGGTAAGGGCCGACTTGTGCTAACGACGATCCCCTCATCCTCGCTTGATATTAGTAGATTTACTTGCTGAGTCTCCCCGACTCACCCCCCCCATTTCCCCCCTTCGGGTTCATAAGATGGTCGAACAGACGGCAGCGTCAGGAGGAGTTCGAGCCATGTTGGAGTTCGGGGAAAGCGAGGAGCGAGAAGCACTAGTGGGCTTAGGACACCCGAGCCATAACGTTTATTATTGTGTAAATGGCTAAAGTCGATTAAGTTGGCGTGTAAAATATGTTTGCATGCTTTGTAAACATAAGGTTTGCTCATGATGCTTGTCTTAATCCCGCTGTTTGTTTTTAAATGTGATTGTCTCGAGATATGCTTCCGCGTGTGTGTTTAAAGAAAGATAATAATGAACGGGACGTCGCATGAATGACCCCGAGGTCGGGGCGTCACAAGTAGGGTGACCTCGTGTGCTACATGCATCTCTTGACAGTGGTGTATTGCTTGAGTGTTTATTGGTGTGACCCTTACAGTGCAGGTGCGGCAGGACCCGAGGTGAGTATGCGAATCCCTTGGGTGATGTGTTGGATAATTGTTAGGCCGCATGCTGGTTGTTGATTGTTATCTTAATACCTGCATAGGACTTAGACCGGTATAGTTGGTTTAGGCCTCTAATTCCTTAGCGGAATTACAGCAGGTAGGAGAGTGGTAGGAAGCGGATATAATGAGCAGAGAAGGAAGGGGTGTAGGAAGAGTCCCAAGAAGGGGCATAGGAAGAGGAACCAGAGATGGAGGTCGTGCTCGAGTTAGAGCTGTAAAGAACCTTGAGATGGGTGTTGGAGCGATGGAAAACCCTGGAGTTAATACTGGAGCTACAGGGAACCCCAGAGTTAATATTAGACTTGTGGAAGATTCACGTATGGAAGGAGTTCTTAGGGTGTTAGAAAGGATTGGAAATGTGATGGATAGACAAGCTCAAGAGCGAGATAATGAGACTGCCCAGGCTACCGCAGCAGCTGCAGCTCTCAATGAGAATTAGGCCCAGCAAGGGTAGGCCTAACCCGTTGTAGTTCGACAGATGCCCCAATTGGTGGAGCAATTTCTGAAAATGAAGCCGCCAAAGTTTAACGGCAAAGGTGACCCCGAAGCTGCCCTAAATTAGGTAGAGGAATTAGAAAAGGCATTTGAGGTACTGGAGTGCAATGATGCAGAAAGAGTGGCGTTGGCAGCGTATCAACTGTAGAGTGGTGCGAATGATTGGCGGAAGACCACCCGGGATAGAGTATTTCCAGAAGGAACAGCCCCGACTTGGGCGGCGTTTGTTGAAAATTTCTACGAGAAGTATTTCTCGGAAAACGCCAAAGAAAAGAAATTAATGGAGTTCATGAGATTACGCTAGGGTCAGATGACTGTTGACCAGTACGAAGCGGAATTTGCAAGACTGGCAAAGTTCGCACCGACGATGGTAGAGAATCCGCGAGACAGGGCTCGGAGATTCCGAGATGGATTGAAGCCGAATCTTCGAAGCCAGATCCTGTCGCATGATATTAAAGAGTATGGGGAAATGCATAGACGGGCCCAGATCATTGAGCAGGACCAACAAGAAAGGGCAGCTGCTTCAGGATCGCGGTTTGCCCTGAACAGAGACAATCGTCGCTACGGAAAGAAACCGACGACCGGTAATAGACGTTTCGTCCCGCCAGTTCGGCAAAATATTGGGAAGCCGAGTCCCCAGCCGAGAAGATTTGGAGCATGCTTTAGATGTGGGAGTTTAGACCATCAGATCAGGAATTGCCCACAGCAGTAACCCTCAGGACCGCCCAAGTTGCCACCGTCGCGAGTTGGAAATCAAGCTGGACCTCCCCCACCGGCTAATCAAGGACGACTACCGGCACAAGGACGGGTATATGCTATGGCGCGTAGAGAAGCAGAAGAAGTGCCTGGCGTGGTCACAAGTACGATCTCTCTATGTGATCATGCTGCTTATGCGTTATTTGATCCGGAGGCAACCCACTCGTTTATTTCGGAACGGTTTGGTCGATTGGTTTGTATGGAACCAGTGATGCTTGAAACTATGTTGTGGGTGTCAACACCATTGAATGATAGGATGTTAGTTTCATTTGGATGTCCCGGCTGTAAAATAGTGATTGGTGGTATCGAAGAGAATATCGACTTGGCAGTATTGGCCATGTTCAATTTTGACGTCATAATAGGAATGGATTGGCTAGTAAGACAAAAGGCCTTGATGGATTGTGGAAACAGGACGATCCTATTTAATCCGGTTGGACGTCCTATATATGAATTCCAGGGAAACCGAGGAGGAATCTTGATCCTTTGGATTGCTTCCCTCGAGGCGATCAAGTTAATGGATGATGATTGCGAAGGGTATCTGGTAAACGTGGTTAATCCAACAATTGAGGGACCCAAGTTGGAAGAAATACCTGTGGTGCGCAATTTCCTCGAGGTTTTTCCTCAGGAATTGCCAGGATTGCCATCCGAGCGGGAAGTGGAATTCGTTATTGAATTGGCCCCAGGAACTGAACCCATTTCGAAGGCGCCATATAGGATGTCACTGTCGGAGTTAAAGGAGTTAAAGGTTCATATGCAAGAACTCCTGGACAAGGGTTTCATTCGCCCTAGTGCGTCCCCATAGGGAGCACCAGTCCTGTTCGTGAGAAAGAAAGACGGGACTTTACGATTGTGTATATATTACCGGCAATTGAACCAAGTGATAGTGAAAAATAAGTATCCATTGTCGAGGATTGACGATTTGTTTGACCAGCTACAAGGAGCGTCTGTATTTTCCAAGATAGAACTACGGACTGGGTATCATTAATTGAGAATCCGGAAAGAAGATATACCCAAGATCGCTTTTCGAACAAGGTATGAGCATTATGAATTTACAGTAATGCCCTTCGGACTGACGAATGCCCCAGCTGCATTTATGGATCTGATGAACAGGGTGTTCAAGGAATTCTTGGATCAGTTTGTGATCGTGTTTATTGATGATATTTTGGTGTATTCAAAGAGTCCAGAAGAGCATGAAATGCATTTAACAGAGGTACTACGGATGTTGAGGGAACATGCACTTTACGCTAAGTTTAGTAAGTGCGAATTCTAGCTAAACAGAGTAGCATTTCTTGGTCATATAATCTCGGGAGATGGGATTTATATGGATCCGACGAAGATTGAAGCGGTAACAAAGTGGCTAAGACCGACTTCTGTGATAGAAATACGAAGCTTTTTAGGTCTGGCTGGTTATTACCGGCGCTTCGTGGAAGGGTTCTCGTCGATAGCCATGCCGATGACACGGTTATTAAAGAAGGAAGTCAAGTTCGAATGGGGTGATAAAGTGCGAGAAAAGTTTTCAAGAATTAAAGCGTAGGTTGACAACCGCCCCAGTTTTGACTATTCCATCCGGACCAGGAGGTTTTAAAGTTTATAGTGATGCGTCACTAAGAGGACTTGGCTGTGTATTGATGCAGCATGGAAAAGTAGTAGCGTATGCGTCGCGCCAGTTGAGGCCCCATGAGATGAACTACCCGACGTATGACTTGGAATTAGCTGCAATTGTTTTCGCACTCAAGATCTGGAGGCACTATTTGTGCAGGGAAAAGTTCCAAATCTATATGGATCATCAGAGCCTCAAGTGCCTATTTTCGCAGAAAGAATTGAACATGAGGCAGCGCCGATGGATGGAGCTGCTGAAGGACTACGACTATGATATTATGTATCACCCGGGGAAGGCGAATCGAGTCGCTGATGCGCTGAGTCGTAAGTCAAGCATGGCGCACATGATGATAAAGGAATGGACCTTGCTAGAGAGGCTCAGATATTCGAAGTTCAAGTTTGAAGTGAGCCACGTATCGAACTTACTGGTTGCTTCAAGAATAGAATCGGAAATTCATATTAAGATCCGATAATTGCAATCTGCGGATCCAGAGATTCAGAAGATGATTGAGATGGATGCCGCCAAGAGGAAGTCGGACTTCCAAGTGTCCGAGGATGGAGTTTGAAAGTTCCGTGGGCGACTATGCGTGCTTGACAACTTGGAACTCAAGGAAGAAATTCTAAGTGAAGCACACCGCAGTAAGTACAACATTCACCCGACCAGCACTAAGATGTACTAGAACCTTCGACAGCACTTTTGGTGGAACGGAATGAAAGTTGACGTGGCCAAGCATGTGGTCAAGTGTTTGATGTGCCAACAAGTGAAGGTACAACATTGTAAGCCCGGAGGACTACTGCGACCGTTAGAGATCCCTGAATGGAAATAGGAGCACATCACAATAGATTTTGTGACGAGATTGCCGCGAAGCCAGAGAGGACATGACTCAATATGGGTCATAGTGGATCGCTTAACTAAATCAGCGCACTTCCTGGTAGTGCGAAAGGATTTCGAACTAGAAAGGTACGCGGAATTGTATGTGCGACAAATCGTCAAACTTCACGGTGTACCAGTGACGATTACCTCGGATCGAGATCTGAGATTTACAGCCAACTTTTGGAAAAGTTTGCAAACAGCCCTGGGAACAAAGTTGCAGTTTAGTAGGGCTTATTATCCTAAGACGGATGGCCAATCTGAAAGGACAATTCAGACTCTGGAGGACATGTTGCGGGCTTGTGTAGTGGATTTTCAGGGCAAGTGGGAAGAACAATTACACTTAGTGGAATTCGTCCACAACAACAGTTACCAATAGAGTATTCAGATGGCACCGTTTGAAGCCTTATATGCTAGGGCGTGTAGGATGCCTTTGTGTTGGGATGAAGTTGGTGAGCGAAGCATTACAGGCCCAGAATTGGTGCAGCAAACGGTAGAAGTTGTTGAGATTATCCGAGATAGACTGAGAACAGCACAGAGTCGCCAGAAGAGTTACGCCGATCGGAGACGACGACATTTGGAATTCCAAATTGGAGATCATATGTTCCTCAAGGTGTCAATTATCCCGATTCGGCAATAAAGGAAAACTCAGCCCAAGGTATGTCGGTCCATTTGAAATATTGGAAAAGATTGGCGATATGGCCTATCGATTGGCATTGCTGCCTAATCTACACAATGTGTTCCACGTGTCAATGCTAAGGAAGTATGAACCAAATTCGACTCACGTTCTAAGGTACGAAGAGATAGACGTGGACGATAGAGTGTCGTACGTGGAGAGGCCAGTACGGATCGAGGACAAAAAGGATCGTGTGCTGAGGAACAAGACAATCTCAATAGTCAAAGTTGTCTAAGAGCACCATGGAACTGAATGAGCCACTTGGGAAAGCAAAGAGGCCATGTGACGTCAACACCCCTACTTGTTTGAGGAGTAAGTGTAGAATACAAATTTCGAGGATGAAATTTTCGTAAGGGGGAAGAATTGTAACAGCCTGAATTTCGATATAATTTCGGGATCAATAAAGTTGACGCTATTTCGCATTTCATTTTACTAAGGCTCGCCCAGAGCTGATCACTCTAGGGATACTAACCAAAGGGGTACGACTAACTAGGAAAATGGTACGTGGACCAAGGACCCGATCGCGAACCGAGTACCGATCTTGAGAAACGATAAGGGAATATTTTGAACCAACGTGGGCCGATCTTAGGAAAAGTGACGAATTTGGTTTGGCCAAGGCCAACGATGTACAATCGGATCGCGGGTGAGTCCGCAAGTCTGAGAGTGCACGTGACCAACCAGTCCCGAGCTTGAAACGAACGATCGCGACCTTTGAAACTAACGATAATTCCTATCATTCTCTGAGTAATCGGGACCATCATGATTCGAATAACCCTAGGTCGATACGCGTAAATCCTAAACAGCCGTCCGTTAGTGAGAGACCTTAAAATTTGAAATCTAACGAGTTTTGATCACGAAATTGGATCCGGACTTCGGTGTCGATTTTCGTGGGCTTAAAAGATTATTTTCACGATTCTGACGTCATATTACGTTGGCCACACACGTTTGGGGTTAGTACGATCGAAAAATGGAATTTCAATCCGGAAGTCAAAAATTACGATTTTGCCCCTCGAGACACCGACGTTGAATTTGAGCCCGTATGAGGTTATTTTTGGAGGCCGATGACATTTTGGGGTGCCACACACATTTAGAGTTGTTACGATCAAAAATTGGAATTTTGGCTCATAAGTGAAAAATAATATTATTTTAATCCTAAGGATTTTGCAGTCGATTTTCGAGGGCTTAAGAGGCTATTTTCGCGATTCCGACGCCAAATTATGTTGGCCACACGTATTTTGAGTTGATATAGCCAAAAATTGGAATTTCACCCCGGGACCGGAAAAATGACCATTTTGCCCCTGGGCTATTTTTGGGTTCCGAATTTTGGAAATTATTTGGGGTAATTATTAATTATTTTCAGCTACATTATTGGACTCAAGTACCCTTTTGCCCCTCAATTATTAGATAGAGATAAACGTCGGTCGTCGGATTAGGGGTATTTTGGTCAAAATTCCCGGATCAGCAACACGTGGCGCCATTAGCCCTCTATATTTGACTGGTCTGATCATGTTTTCTCTCTCTCCTCCCTCATTTTCGGCCAGCAGTCCTTAGACCAGCCCCTCCTCCACGTTTTCCTCCTCCTCCGCCGGTTTTCCTTGCCGTACGCCGGAGCTTGCCGGACTGCCGCGGTGTCGTCGCCGTCCGCTGGTGCCGCTGCTCCTCCTGACCTCGCCTCGCCTCACCACCCTCATCCCAACCTCTACTTCTCTCTCTCTCTCTCTCTCTCTCCCTCTCCGGCCGTCCGTACACGTCTGTACGGCGTCCGTACGGCCGCCACGCCAGCCACCGCCGCCTTGCCGGTCACCGTCCCCCCCGTTTCGTACAATTCCGTACGACGTCTGTATGCTGTCCGTACGCTGTCTGTACTGTTGTATGTACGTCGGCCGCCGTGAACCGTCGCCGTCGCCGCCTCCGCCTCCAAAATGTCGCCGCTGATTTCGCCGTTCACTGGCAATCGGCCGCTCGTTTCTCGTCATCGTGGACTAGAAATTAGGTGAGTGTATTTCCTAAACTCAGATTAAGATTGATAGTGTATTTTCTGGACTGGGTTGAGTATTATCGGTGTACATTGGGAGAAATTAGTGAGTCGAATAATGGTAATTGTGACTGGAATAATATTAGTGATTTATTGGGCTACCATGGACTAGTTGAGGATTAGGTGACTGGACTGTCGGGTATGCCCGGGCTGACTGATTTGTTGATTGTGTGCCAATTTATTGGAGAATTGAATAATGCCATGTCGCGTGCTCGTGTGGTCGACTCGTGCGGAGTGTGATCGGCCATTTGATGGCTTGAGTGGGTTATTGATTTACACATAGTGGATTTGGGCCGCACGGTATTAATAGGCCAAGTAAGCACGTGGCTTGTGAATTAGGCACTGTGGAATGACTTTGATTGAACTGTGTGCCTGTGCCTATGTTATATGAATGCTCATGTTGCATTTCATGGCACGCGTTATGAATGTCGAGAATGAGGCTTGTGATAAAATTGTGCGAGACTGCGTGCCTGTCATGAGCATGTAATCACCTAAAATACCCTGATGCGTGTTACGCGGGGTTTAGATAATAACCGACCGTGTGTATGTGTGATCACAATTCGCCCTGATGCTTGTTACGCGGGGTGTGCCGTCCTAATGCGTGTTACGCGGGACAATACCCGGTATGTCCGGAAGACGACCAACCTGATGCGTTTTATGCGGACTCTGGTTCGTGAGGAGATCGGTGTTGCGCCTGATGCGTTTTGACGCGGGCTAGAGACATTGGGCCGGGGGCGTTTTTTTACGCTGGCCATGGAGTGTTGTGATTTAAAAAGAGACCTCATGCACTTTGTAGCAGGTCATGGTAAACAAGATAATATAATTGGGCCAGTGTGTGATGTGTAACAGTCCGGATTTTGGCCCATTTTTGGGAATTATAAAACGTGTAATTCGTCAGTGCGCTTATAATGGAATTTCGCCCGGGAACTGATCACTCTCGGGTTCTTATTTTTAAAATTAGAAATTTTGCTAGAATCGCACTCGATCGAATTTGGCCGTTATTTATACCCTGAACTTGGCAGCCGAATTCCGGGAGTTTCGGGACGAAATAAATTGGACGGTGTCGATATTAATGTGGCCAACGTCAAAATTATCAGGATTAATGGAAAAGTGTATTTTTGAAGCGGGTACGAATTTGGACTGGTAGACCTCCCTCGTAGAGCGGTTTGGGTTATTTTATTTTGGCCGTATGCCCTAGAATGTTGATGGGATTTATTGGAGATCGTTAGACCTTTTTCCGAATTTTAATCGGGACCGATAGATCGATTTTTAGTTTGGACCGTGTCCATTGGTTCGCGCTTAATTTTAAAAGTTTGAACTTTTTCCTCTCTTTTCTCTCTCCTCTCTCCCTCTGCCGACCCCCATGTGCGCGTCCCCCTCTCTCTCTCTCTCTCTCTCTCTCTCTCTCTTCTTTTTCCCTTCCCCATGCGCGTCACGTCCTCCCTCCCGTTCTGCACATGCAGACCTAAACCCCCACCTTTTTCTCTCTTCTCTCTCCTCTCTCCTCCCTTCTTCCTCTTCTTCCTCTTCGTTCGTCTGCTGCGGCTTCTGGTTTTCTGCTTCGCTTGAGTCACGCCCGACCGGAGCTCGTCGCCGCCCGAGCCGCCGCGTCGCCGTGCCGCCGCGCGCCGTCGCTGCCCGCCCCGCCGGCCAGCCTCGCCGGCCCGTCCATCAGCCCGGCCGCCGTCGCGACAACCACCAGCCGTCGCCCCGACAGCCCCTCTCTCTCCCTCCGCGCTCGACGTGGCCGTTGCCGCGCCTGGTCGTCACCGCCGCCGTCCTCGCCTCGCCCCGTAGCCAGCTCGCCGCCACTGCCGCGAGCCGCCGGTCGACCAGCCACCGCCCTTGTCTCAGCCCCGTTGCTCTCTCTCTTTCTCTGTCTTCCCGGAGTGGGGGCCGACGAGCTGCTGCTGCCTTCCGACCGCCGTCGCCGCCAGCTCGCCGCGCCACCCCGTCGCCTCCGCCCGTCAGCCGCCGCCCTTGACCGGCCGTCCTTTCCCCCCTTGCCTCTCCCCTTCCCCAGCGTCCTCCTTGTTCTGTCCCGAGCCAGCCCCGTCGCCGTCGTCGCACGCCGGCTCGCCTCGCCCGGTTCCGCGCCGCCGCCTGGCCGCGTCGTCGCCGCCTGGCCGCGTCGTCGCCGCCTGGCCGCGCCGTCGCCGCCCTGCTCGTCCGTCCGGCCGCTGCCTCAGCCTCCCCCTCTCCCGGTTTCTCTCTCTCCCTCCCTTGTTTGGCCGTGGAGGGCCTTCGCCGGTGCCGCCGCCGAAGGAGCCACCGCCGCCGCCGGTTGCCGCCCCGGCCGACCAGCCAATCGCCGGTCTCGCTGAGCCGCCCCCGAGCCGCCTCGTCGCCGCCGTTTCCGCTCCCGTTCAGTCCGGCGCCACTGTTCACCGTCGGCGTTACTGTTCATCGCCGGAGTTACTGTTCACTTCCCGGCGAGCACTGTTCATCCGGCCCATTTTAAGCGTAGGACACCCGGTGAGTTTGACCCTAAACCCTAATTAGGCTAATTTACATTTCTAGACGAGTTTAGGGGTTAATTAGGGTTATTTAGGGGTTGAATTGTGAAAGTGATTAGGGATTGTAATTGCGGCCGATTTGGTGGATTAGTATGATATATTAATGGAGGATTAGTGGCCCGTGAGGCGCAATGAATGGGCTGGTCGGTTTAGACTAAAGCGGGCCGAGTTCGGGATTGTTTGGATTTAATCTGTGGACTATAGTGCACGCCATATTTTGATTTGTGGTGGTTAAATAGAATAATATTTGAGGAGTATAAGCGAGCCTTTGATGATAATTATTGGCCTAGAATTTGTGGTATAGTGCCTAGCCACGATAGTTTTGATCTAGGCGAGGCGCGATTGATTGGGACTCAGTAGTGCAATTGGCGCAATTGATGGATAGACTGAGTTAGCGATTGAATGGTCGTTAATTGGGAGTGAATTGGCAATGTCGTGACATGTCTAGTGTGGCTTGGTGGGCCTTAATTGCGCGGTATTATGTGGAATGGCTTAAGTGACTGATATGTGTGAATGGTGTACCGTGCTCGAGTGCTTGAATTGACTTCCATGATTGCACTAATTTGTGATTGGGTGATTTGTAGGCATAAATTATGTGTCGAATTCGTGCATGGGTAGTGTGTCAATTTGATGCTATGGCTGATTTGAAATTGATTGTCTGAGTGGGCATGTTAATTTGTGGAATTGAATATGCGCGGTGTGAGTTGAACCAGTTACATCGAAAATCGCGCATGTGGATGCCCAAGTGTGAAAGTGATAGCCATGAGTATGCATCTCAAGCATTGGCACGGCGTGAGCATGTACGAATGTGCCTGAATGACATTTGCATTGTGATCACTTAAAATGCCCTGATGCGTGTTACGCGGGGTTCAGATAAGAATTGGTGCTTGTGAGTGTGTGATCACAATAAACCCTGATGCGTGTTACGCGGGGTAGTGAACCCGTCCTGAGGCGTGTTACGCGGGACGATGCCCGGTTTACCGGAAGATGACCAACCTGATGCGTGTTACGCGGGTAATGTGTCATGAGCCTGATACGTGTTACGCGGGCCAGAGATCGATCTCGAAGTGATAGACCTGATGCGTGTTACGCGGGTCGGACCTGATGCGTTTAACGCGGGTCGGAGGAGAAATTGAGAAATGGCTGAGTGCTAGTATGCGAGTATACGGTAATGCATTGATGAGGCATAAGCATGAGTGCGAGCACTGGCATATGCATAACATGCGTTGTGACATGGGAATGCGTGTACATGTACTGTGATCAAGTTCTGTTGCGTGATTGTTATTATTCATGGGATGCCTAACCTGTAGGGTCATGTACCTTCTAGATTTGGGCCGAGGGCCCGAGTCTTGTACCGTTTAGACCGTGTGCTGTCTGTTTAGTACTTGTCAGGAGGTGCATGTTAGCCTAGTTTAGGTTTAGGGAATTACTCGCTGAGATTTATTCTCACGGTTGTTGTAAAACCGACTTTTCAGATCCCCGGCCTTGAGGACGACAGGCGTACTGATACATTTTTGGGAAGAGCCCCAGCTAGTCGTAGTGGCCTTGAATCGGTTTTGATTTTTGGTATTTGGGGCTGTAAATGAATATTGTTTATGATTCTCAGTACTAGTACAAGTGATGATTTCAGTAGTTACCCTTGGTTATGTATTTGTTATTGTACGGGTGATTTGGATTTGCTTCCGCATGTGCATTATTCTCTGTGTTGGGTGTTGGGTCGGCGACGCGTCCTGGGACGTCGCACACGAATCGACCTCTGCGAGGGATGTGGCGCACCGAGAAGTGCGGGGCGTGACATCCCCGTTTGATTTGGTATCAGAGCAAGGTCAGCTCGGTCCAATTCGATCGAAGCTTGGAGTGATAAGGAGCGATGACCTTGGGTAGCCAGTAGGGTGACCTCGTGTGCTAAGTGTACCTCCTGACTATCTGTGTCTTGATTGTTTGGCTGCGTTATTTGACCCGTGAAGTGCAGGTGCGTCGGGACTCGAGGTTAGTACACGTGTTCTGTGACTGAAGTCCTGTGCTGTTTTTGCTTAATCGCATGCTGAGTGATTGATTGCTGTAGCGTTAAGCTCCTTACCTAGGACCTTACACCGGTTTAGCTTGGTTTAGGTCTCTAATTCCTGAGTGGAATTATAGCAGGTAAGTGAGTGGTGTGATCGCGTGAGCTTGAGTAGTCGAGGTTGAGGTCGAGGTCGAGGCCGCTTAGGTCCATAAACTGGAGTTGCAGAGGATCCCAGAGGGGATGGGATTTTGAAGGCACTTGCAGAAGTTGTAATCATAGTGGGACAGTAGGCTCAAGAAGGAGCTGCTGCTGGCTGCTAAGGCTGTTGTTGCTACTGTTAACTGCAATCAAAGGATAGGAATTGGGAATCGTCGGATACATCACATGGTAAAACAGTTTCTAAAACTTGAGTAACCCAAGTTGGAGGATATGGTAGTTCTGAGGTTGCAACTCTCTAGATTAAGAATTGGAGAAGACCTTTGCACTGTTGGAGTGCACGAAGAAAGAAAAGGTGGCCCTAGTGATGTACCAACTTCAAGGAGTAGCAAATAGTTGGTGGGAGGCCACCCGAGGTAAGGTTTTCCATATAAGCACGATCCCAAATTGGATTACCTTTGTTGAGACCTTCAATGGGGAAAATACTTCTCTGAGACTGCACGAGAGCGGAAAATGGCAAAATTTCTAAAACTCTGTTAGAATCATATAACTGTGGATTAGAATGAGGTTCAGTTCTCAAGGTGGTTTAAGTACACACTAAGGATGGTCAAAGACCCTGTGGATAGGGAGAGGAGGTTCCGCAATGGACTAAGGCTGGAACTCCGCAATCAACTGGTGCTATTGAACTTAAAGGATTTCAACGAACTATACGAGAGGGCTCAAATGGTTGAGCAGGATATGAATGGGAGGACTACCGCCTCTGGATCATGGTACGTATCGGCTAGGGATAATCGCAATTTTGGGAAGAAGCCTATGACTGGGAATAAGCGGTTTGTTTCTCTTGTAAGAAAGAAAATTGGAAAGCCGGACTATTATTATAGAGCTGCATGTCAGTCTTTTGGAAAGAGGCACGGGAATGGCCCTCGCCCAAGTGGACTTGGAGTGTGTTTCGGAGATGACCAACATGGTCACCAAGTAAGAATTTGCTCGGATTGACAAGCTAGGCTGACAATGCCCTAACAGCAACCACGGGTAGGATGTCAAGCGGAACTTGCCCCACAGAATAACGAGGACCGACTGTAGGCACAAGGAAGGGTGTGCGCTATGGCTGGGTTAGGAGTGAAAGATTTGTCTTAAGGGTCTAAATACGATGTGTGATGATATTTGGTGTATTAGAAGTGATTTTTGAAGTTATAGACCTGGATGGTCATGTGAGACACATAATTGCTCATGGTGAATAGACGCAATCAGTTTATGGATTTCAGAATTACTGATGACATCCTTTGACAAGATTTGGATGAGCGAGTTATCGCTTGAAAATTTCAGATTTGGTAAAGAACCGGGGTGACTTGCTTTAGGAGACCGTGGGATTTGAAAATTGATGGATTGAGCTTCGTCTCTATGAGATGGAAAGATAATCTTCTTGTGATTAAGTGGGCCCCTGGAACAGAGCCGATATCTAGAGAGCCCTACAGGATGGCACTGTTGAAATTAAAGGAATTGGAGGTCTAAATATAGGAGTATTGGATAAAGGCTTCATTCGCCCGAGTGCGCCTCCATGGGGAGCGTCGGTCTTATTCGTGAGGAAAAAGGACGGAATTGTAAAGTTGCACATCGACTACAGACAGTTGAATCGGATGATCATTAAGAATAAGTATCCGTTGCTAAGGATTGATGATATGTTGGATCAGTTACAAGGGGCGTCGATATTTTCAAGAATCGACCTAAAGACTGATTATCATCAATTGATGATTAAGGAGGATGTGCCGAAGATGGCATTTAGGACGAGATATGTGAACTATGAGTTATGATGATACCATTTGGGCCGACTAATGCCCCTGCTGCTTTCATGGACTTAATGAATCGAGTATTCAAGGAGTTTTGGATCAGTTCGTCATTGTCTTTATATATGGTATTTTGGTGTATTTGAGGAGTCCCAAGGAACATGAGAAACACTTGAAAAAGGTCCTACCTGTGCTAAGTTTAGCAAATGGGAATTTTGATTGAATCGAGTTGCATTTCTTGGGCATATAATTTCCAGAGAAGGAGTCTCCGTGGATCCGGCAAAGATTGAAGCAGTAATGGACTAGCCGAGACCAATGACAGTTACTGAGGTTCGAAGTCTCCTAGAACTGGCAGGTTGGTATCGAAGGTTTTTGGAAAGATTCTCAGCGATAGCCACTCCATTGACGAAGTTGCTTAAGAAGGAACTGAATATGAGGCAGAGGCGTTGGATGGAATTGTTGAAGGACTACGACTGCGACATACTGTATCACCCCGGAAAGGCCAACCGGGTAGCGGATGCCTTGAGTAGGAAATCGAGCATCGCGCATTTGCTGGTTAAAGAATGGATTTTATTGGAAGGAGCGCGGGACTCAGAATTTAAGTTTGAGGTAGGACGCTTCTCCAGTTTGATGGCAACATTAAAGATTGAGCTGGAAGTGCAAGCCAAGATTAGGGCGTTGCAGTCTACGGACCTTGAGATCCAGAAAATTTTGAATATGGACGACACTAAGAGGAAATCGGACTTTCAGGTGTCCGAGAATGGAATTCTTAAGTTTCGAGGACGCTTGTGCGTGCCCGATGATTTAAGACTTAAGGAAGAGGTTTTGTCGGAGGCTCATAGGAGCAATTACAGTATCCACCCGGGCAGCACTAAGACGTACCAGAACCTTCGTCAGCACTATTGGTGGAATGGAATGAAAGTGGACGTGGCCAAGCATGTGGCCAAGTGTTTGACGTGTCAGCAGGTGAAGGCACAGCACTGCAAACCTGGTGGAATGTTACAGCCGTTGGAAATCCCAGAATGGAAGTGGGAACACATCACAATGGACTTTGTAACGGGACTGCCAAGAAGCCAGAGAGGACACGACTCTATTTGGGTGATAGTGGACAGACTGACCAAGTCAGCGCACTTTCTGGCAGTGCGAAAGGACTTCGAACTAGAAAGGTTGGCAGCATTATACGTACGGCAGATCGTTCGCCTTCATGGGGTGCCAGTATCAATTACTTCGGATCGTGATCCCAGGTTTACTGCAAATTTTTGGAAAAGTCTGCAATCTGCGATGGGAACTAGGTTACAGTTCAGTACAGCCTATCATCCGCAGACGGATGGCCAGTCTGAGAGGACTATTCAGACTTTGGAGGATATGCTGAGAGCTTGTGTGCTAGATTTTCAGGGCAAGTGGGAAGAACAGTTGCACTTGGTGGAGTTTGCCTACAATAACAGTTTTCAGCAGAGCATCAGAATGGCACCATTCGAAGCATTATATGGCAGGGCTTGCAGAACACCGTTGTGTTGGGATGAGGTAGGAGAACGAAGTATAACGGGCCCAGAGTTGGTTCAACAGTCGGTGGAAACGGTGAAGATTATCCGGGAAAGGTTGAGAACAGCTCAGAGTCGTCAGAAAAGTTACGCGGACAGAAGGCGTAGACCGTTGGAGTTTCAAGTTGGCGATCATGTATTTCTCAAGATCTCGCCGTTGAGAGGATTGTCTCGGTTTGGCAAGAAAGGAAAACTGAGTCCGAGGTACATAGGACCGTTTGAGATTTTGGAAAGGATGGGAACGTTAGCCTATCGTCTAGCCTTGCCGCCGAATTTGTCACAAGTTCCTAACGTCTTCCACGTGTCGATGTTGAGGAAGTACGAACCGGATCCGACCCACGTGCCGAGTCATGAGGTAATAGACGTGGACGACAGAGTGTCGTACGTGGAAAGGCCGATACGAATCGAGGACAGAAAGGAACAAGTGTTGAGAAACAAGACAATACCGTTGGTTAAGGTCATTTGGGAACATCACGGGACGGAAGACGTCACATGGGAAAGCGAGGAAGTGATGCGACACCAATACCCCCATTTGTTTGAGTAGTCGGGTTGGATTGTAAATTTCGAGGACGAAATTTTTGTAAGGGGGAAAGAATTGTAACAGTCCGGATTTTGGCCCATTTTTGGGAATTATAAAACGTGTAATTCGTCAGTGCGCTTATAATGGAATTTCGCCCGGGAACTGATCACTCTCGGGTTCTTATTTTTAAAATTAGAAATTTTGCTAGAATCGCACTCGATCGAATTTGGCCGTTATTTATACCCTGAACTTGGCAGCCGAATTCCGGGAGTTTCGGGACGAAATAAATTGGACGGTGTCGATATTAATGTGGCCAACGTCAAAATTATCAGGATTAATGGAAAAGTGTATTTTTGAAGCGGGTACGAATTTGGACTGGTAGACCTCCCTCGTAGAGCGGTTTGGGTTATTTTATTTTGGCCGTATGCCCTAGAATGTTGATGGGATTTATTGGAGATCGTTAGACCTTTTTCCGAATTTTAATCGGGACCGATAGATCGATTTTTAGTTTGGACAGTGTCCATTGGTTCGCGCTTAATTTTAAAAGTTTGAACTTTTTCCTCTCTTTTCTCTCTCCTCTCTCCCTCTGCCGACCCCCATGTGCGCGTCCCCCTCTCTCTCTCTCTCTCTCTCTCTCTCTCTCTCTCTCTCTTCTTTTTCCCTTCCCCATGCGCGTCACGTCCTCCCTCCCGTTCTGCACATGCAGACCTAAACCCCCACCTTTTTCTCTCTTCTCTCTCCTCTCTCCTCCCTTCTTCCTCTTCTTCCTCTTCGTTCGTCTGCTGCGGCTTCTGGTTTTCTGCTTCGCTTGAGTCACGCCCGACCGGAGCTCGTCGCCGCCCGAGCCGCCGCGTCGCCGTGCCGCCGCGCGCCGTCGCTGCCCGCCCCGCCGGCCAGCCTCGCCGGCCCGTCCATCAGCCCGGCCGCCGTCGCGACAACCACCAGCCGTCGCCCCGACAGCCCCTCTCTCTCCCTCCGCGCTCGACGTGGCCGTTGCCGCGCCTGGTCGTCACCGCCGCCGTCCTCGCCTCGCCCCGTAGCCAGCTCGCCGCCACTGCCGCGAGCCGCCGGTCGACCAGCCACCGCCCTTGTCTCAGCCCCGTTGCTCTCTCTCTTTCTCTGTCTTCCCGGAGTGGGGGCCGACGAGCTGCTGCTGCCTTCCGACCGCCGTCGCCGCCAGCTCGCCGCGCCACCCCGTCGCCTCCGCCCGTCAGCCGCCGCCCTTGACCGGCCGTCCTTTCCCCCCTTGCCTCTCCCCTTCCCCAGCGTCCTCCTTGTTCTGTCCCGAGCCAGCCCCGTCGCCGTCGTCGCACGCCGGCTCGCCTCGCCCGGTTCCGCGCCGCCGCCTGGCCGCGTCGTCGCCGCCTGGCCGCGTCGTCGCCGCCTGGCCGCGTCGTCGCCGCCTGGCCGCGCCGTCGCCGCCCTGCTCGTCCGTCCGGCCGCTGCCTCAGCCTCCCCCTCTCCCGGTTTCTCTCTCTCCCTCCCTTGTTTGGCCGTGGAGGGCCTTCGCCGGTGCCGCCGCCGAAGGAGCCACCGCCGCCGCCGGTTGCCGCCCCGGCCGACCAGCCAATCGCCGGTCTCGCTGAGCCGCCCCCGAGCCGCCTCGTCGCCGCCGTTTCCGCTCCCGTTCAGTCCGGCGCCACTGTTCACCGTCGGCGTTACTGTTCATCGCCGGAGTTACTGTTCACTTCCCGGCGAGCACTGTTCATCCGGCCCATTTTAAGCGTAGGACACCCGGTGAGTTTGACCCTAAACCCTAATTAGGCTAATTTACATTTCTAGACGAGTTTAGGGGTTAATTAGGGTTATTTAGGGGTTGAATTGTGAAAGTGATTAGGGATTGTAATTGCGGCCGATTTGGTGGATTAGTATGATATATTAATGGAGGATTAGTGGCCCGTGAGGCGCAATGAATGGGCTGGTCGGTTTAGACTAAAGCGGGCCGAGTTCGGGATTGTTTGGATTTAATCTGTGGACTATAGTGCACGCCATATTTTGATTTGTGGTGGTTAAATAGAATAATATTTGAGGAGTATAAGCGAGCCTTTGATGATAATTATTGGCCTAGAATTTGTGGTATAGTGCCTAGCCACGATAGTTTTGATCTAGGCGAGGCGCGATTGATTGGGACTCAGTAGTGCAATTGGCGCAATTGATGGATAGACTGAGTTAGCGATTGAATGGTCGTTAATTGGGAGTGAATTGGCAATGTCGTGACATGTCTAGTGTGGCTTGGTGGGCCTTAATTGCGCGGTATTATGTGGAATGGCTTAAGTGACTGATATGTGTGAATGGTGTACCGTGCTCGAGTGCTTGAATTGACTTCCATGATTGCACTAATTTGTGATTGGGTGATTTGTAGGCATAAATTATGTGTCGAATTCGTGCATGGGTAGTGTGTCAATTTGATGCTATGGCTGATTTGAAATTGATTGTCTGAGTGGGCATGTTAATTTGTGGAATTGAATATGCGCGGTGTGAGTTGAACCAGTTACATCGAAAATCGCGCATGTGGATGCCCAAGTGTGAAAGTGATAGCCATGAGTATGCATCTCAAGCATTGGCACGGCGTGAGCATGTACGAATGTGCCTGAATGACATTTGCATTGTGATCACTTAAAATGCCCTGATGCGTGTTACGCGGGGTTCAGATAAGAATTGGTGCTTGTGAGTGTGTGATCACAATAAACCCTGATGCGTGTTACGCGGGGTAGTGAACCCGTCCTGAGGCGTGTTACGCGGGACGATGCCCGGTTTACCGGAAGATGACCAACCTGATGCGTGTTACGCGGGTAATGTGTCATGAGCCTGATGCGTGTTACGCGGGCCAGAGATCGATCTCGAAGTGATAGACCTGATGCGTGTTACGCGGGTCGGACCTGATGCGTTTAACGCGGGTCGGGGAGAAATTGAGAAATGGCTGAGTGCTAGTATGCGAGTATGCGGTAATGCATTGATGAGGCATAAGCATGAGTGCGAGCACTGGCATATGCATAACATGCGTTGTGACATGGGAATGCGTGTACATGTACTGTGATCAAGTTCTGTTGCGTGATTGTTATTATTCATGGGATGCCTAACCTGTAGGGTCATGTACCTTCTAGATTTGGGCCGAGGGCCCGAGTCTTGTACCGTTTAGACCGTGTGCTGTCTGTTTAGTACTTGTCAGGAGGTGCATGTTAGCCTAGTTTAGGTTTAGGGAATTACTCGCTGAGATTTATTCTCACGGTTGTTGTAAAACCGACTTTTCAGATCCCCGGCCTTGAGGACGACAGGCATACTGATACATTTTTGGGAAGAGCCCCAGCTAGTCGTAGTGGCCTTGAATCGGTTTTGATTTTTGGTATTTGGGGCTGTAAATGAATATTGTTTATGATTCTCAGTACTAGTACAAGTGATGATTTCAGTAGTTACCCTTGGTTATGTATTTGTTATTGTACGGGTGATTTGGATTTGCTTCCGCATGTGCATTATTCTCTGTGTTGGGTGTTGGGTCGGCGACGCGTCCTGGGACGTCGCACACGAATCGACCTCTGCGAGGGATGTGGCGCACCGAGAAGTGCGGGGCGTGACATGATGTGAGACAGAATGTGGACAATTGCATGCATAAGAATGCATGAGCCGGTGTGTGAGTGTGCAGAACTCAGTGAATGGCACGCGATATTATCACTATTAAGTATGAACATGCGTTTGACGTACACGTGAACCAAGTGCTCACGTATGTGACTTGGTTAAATTATTATTGTGAATAACCTGCAAGGTCAGCCAAGTAAGAGATATGGGCCAGAGGGCCTTGGTCGGAGTTTATTTATGAGGTGAAATTGCAGTGTTGTTGGGTGTTAGCAGTCAGGAGAATGCATGTTAGTCTAACCTAGGATTAGGGGGTTATACTCGCTGAGATTCATCTCACGGTTGTAATAACCCACACTTTTAGACCCCCAGCCGTAGGATGCCGAGAACACCACCTCTTTTTGGGATACCGCATCATATTGAGCGGTCATCGAGTGTACATCCTTGTGGAGACGGAGCAGCTTATGTGAGATACTACTCAGTTTTATTTGTGAACGTGGGAGAGTCATACTACCATATCCAAGAGTATGTGGCTTGGTGCTATAGAGGAGCCGACGGAGTAATTGGACCCTCGCTAAGATCCTTTGACGTTCCGGTAGATGTGAATGATGTTATGATTCCGCAAATGGCAAGTGGTGAGATTTCAGATCCTCCAACCCCGCCTGATTGGAGCAACCAGGGCGAGACCGTGAACGGACCTGCTGCCATGGTCGAAGAGGATGGGGAGCCCGAAGTACTGTACGCTGATCCGGAACCCTTGGATCTTCAGGATGAGGTTGAGCCGGAGGCCATAGAGGTAGACCAGGAGCAGGAGGGAGAAGTTGTGGAGCTTGGATCCGACGTAGAAATAGGAGCTGAGGAGTCCGAGTCCCAAGAGAGCTCTTCAGAGGAATCATCAGAGTCCGACCTAGACTAGGCTCCTTAGGTTAACCTTGGACAGGACAGAGCGGGTTGTACCTTTTTGACCGAAGCCCGTCTTAGTCAGTATAGTTTCGCTAGCCACTTGCCCCTTTTTGATCTCGTGGCTACTGACTATTTCCTGCGTTTTGCCTTTTTGGTTATGAATAAAGAATATATTGTAAAAAGGTTTCCCTATATTAATACAAAGTGTATATATTTTCAGAGGTGTTGATTGTTGTTTGGTTATCCTTGGTTCTTAATCTTTCTGTCAGGGTGATTTATTTATTGCTTTCGCTTGTGCTTGATCTCTGTGTGGGCATTGGGTCGGCGACGCTTTTTGGGACGTCGCACCATAATAGACCGGAGGTGGGATGCTCGCGCTTCGTAGGGTTTGGGGCGTGACATGCCCATTGTGGGCCAACCATCCTAGTACATATAAGTCCCGGGGCTAATTAGAAGAGAAGCCAAAAATTCATTTCTTAATAGGTTGAGTGTGTTAATGATGCTATTATGCCTCTTCATAGGCCCAAATCAAGTTATTAGTGTGGTCCAACTAAATATGTTGATAGACTCGGATTTGGACTCCTTCTTAATGATCTCCCTAAATTAAGGTATTGAGTTTATTTTGTGTGCTCCCAATAAATGGTATCAAATCACATGGTTGATTGGTGGCACTATAATGTGTTTTGGTGTTTAGTGAATATTTCAAGAAGGAATATGAACAATGTAGTTTTTGGGAAGCCTTCATGGTGCGGTTTGATGGAAGAGACCTATAGTGAAGGTGGGTGTTGTGGTGTAATAACTCGGTCTTGATTATAACCTTTAGGATTTGATCTATTGGAATGAAGGTGGGTGTTGGAGATATGAATTGGGACATGTTGGTGTAGAATGATATATGAATTAAGGAGGGATGCACCCTAACACTAAGCTCGCACATGAGTGAGAGATTGTTGAGATGCGCATACGAGTAGTGTTAGAAAAGGCATACATCATAGAATTGTTATGGTGTGAAGCAATTAATATATAATAATTAAGCTCGACGTTTCTTGCCAGTGAGAGAAAGAGAGGGGGGAGTAGACATATCTAATTAACTTTACCAAAAAATATTTATATATATAATAATTAATATATAACTCAAGAAATGGTGCTGAGTCTAACTAGATATGTTGATGGATTCGGACTTGAGCTTTCTTTTGGCGATTTTTCTTAATGAATGTAACAAATTTCTATTGGGCGCTCCCAACAATTCCCGTGATTGTAGCCACACTCAAGAGAAAGTCCACAGAAATGGTGGTTTAGAAATTCAAAAGTCGGTGACAATTCAATCAAAACTAGTCACTTCAATAAAAATGCAATCCATAAATTTTGATTTTTTATGCAATTTAATTGTAAATTGAATTGGGTTTGTTTCCTCACGCTACCTGCAATCATTTTAATGTTTTTTACTTGAAAGCTTATTTGTTTATTTCTCTTATTTTTTTCTTTTTTTCCTTTCTTCAAACTTTTCTTTCGCTTTTTTTTTTGTAATCTTTGAGATATTTATTAATCTCGCGCCACTTCAATGCCAACTATGCGAAAAATATATTTGAAAATGCCACATCGGATTCTAGCATGTCATATCATCAAAATTGACTGCCACCTTGCAAAAAAGACCAAATTTCTCCCAATAAAAGACATTTTATGATTTGATTTCACAGATTCAAGTGTTTAGAACTTGATTATATATTTGGACAAATGTTTACTACCGTTGCTGCCATTTTCCCAAATTTATATGTTGTGACTGTTGTTGGTGTTAGATAAATAAAAGTCAAATTGTGTTCGCCGTGAGATTTAGATTAAATGAAAGTTAATTTTAATAGTTTTAGAATTCTAGTTGTACCTCAGTGCATATTAACACCAAAACTTCTTTTAATGCAATACTGGAGAATAATATCATAGCCGCCTAGCTTTTATGTCTGATAAATCCAATTATGTGAATAGTTCGAATATCTACATAATTAAGTATACAGTAGATAACATGATCAAATGTTTGGAGAATCTTAAATGATGAGTTCGAACATCTATATAATTGAGTAACTAATGTCTAGAAGAATACATTGTGGGCATGCTAAATAATCTATGAGATTCAATCTACATGTGAAGTTCATATCTCTATTAATATCACCATTTTAAATTGTAGTCCGCCCACCAAATTGGTAAACCCGACATGGACAAAGAATTGTAGTCCTTTATGTTTGATCTAAAATGAACTTGTCCTTTTCCGTGAACTTCTAGATTCTCGGTGTCTCTGCCCCATGAAAAAGCTAGAAAGGCTTAAAAAGCAAGGCTGATTAGTCAAGTTCGGAGTGCTTTGAATTTTGAATGCTTATGGACTGCTAAACAGCTAACTAGCCTATAAATGCCAACTGGTTCTCTTGATCATTTCATCAGCTCAAGCCTTCTTCAACAGCAATCACACCAAACTCCTCCATTTCCTACTTGAGTTCATTTCTCTTTGCTTCTTACAAGGCAGACATGGGTGTTGTCACTTACTCTCAAGAGTTCACATCTGCTGTCGCTCCATCGAGGATGTTCAAGGCTTTGGTCCTTGACTCGCACAACATCATTCCCAAGATTGTCCCCGGTGGCATCAAGAGTGTCGTGTTCATTGAGGGAGATGGTGGAGTTGGCAGTATTAAGCAGACCAACTTTGGTGAAAGTAAGTCGGATAATAGATGTTTATCTACCACGCTAAGCTCATTTATAGATCGCACAACTCAAAGATTAATCTTTTCACTTACGTGAATTCATGTAACAGGTGCTCACATCAAGTACACGAAGCACAAGATTGACGCTCTTGATGTCGATAACTTCTGCTGCAAATATACTTTGATCGAAAGTGATATCAAGTTCGACAAAATTGACATCATTGTCTATGAGGTGAAGTTCACACCAGCTGATGATGGATGCGTCTGCAAGATGACTAGCGACTATCATGTTAAGGAAGGAGGAGATCTCAAGGAAGATGACATCAAGCAGGGCAAAGATAGGGCTATGGGATTGTTCAAGACAGTTGAAGAGTACCTCTTGGCCAATCCCGGTGTTTGTGCTTAAATTGTCTTTTCAAAATCCTTTGGAGTGATAACTATTGGAAATTGAGGTGATTTGTTTTGTATGCTTCTTTCTGGCTCTAGCTTGGAGCTTTTGTGTGAGGATTGGCTTTTCTAGTGTCTTTCTATCTTCTAAAGGATTTGTTGGTTAAGTATAAGGTCATGTCAGAATAAAACTTGAAAGAGCAATGAGCGATTGATGCATTGCCTTGAATTTTTCTCTCAAGTAGATCTCTCTTTGTGATTATCATTCATCAAGTTGAATTTGCTTGCGAATTTATTCTATTCTCATGTCAGTTGCCAAATTTTCTTCTAGCCCTAAAAGAAAAGTTATCCTGAACTTCTCTATCCAAATTATGATGCTTGAACATTTCGAATTATGAGACTGATATTTTCATTGACTATAACTTCATTTCCAATCCCATCTAATCAAATTGGAAATTTATTGCAGCTTGAAAACTCAGAAATTTAACTGAATTGATGCGAATGAGTTGCTTGCGGCTTCCAAAAAGCAAAGCATGTGAGCTGAAAGGCAGGCAAAAAGAATTTTGGAGAGCATCAGAGAAACAGCGGACTCTGTTTTGGTGGTGTTACTTGGTCGGAGAGTGTGAACAAAGCACATAATACAAGCGAGATAAGATATCACCTGCTTAAGGATATGAAAAAGCTAGGTTGATTCAAATCCCTCAAATCATAACAATCTAGTCTATTAATAATATAATATTGGTTTGACGGGGACATATATTTCAATTTGCGTTTAGAGATTTTCATTTATCAATCTCAATGAATGTGGATTGTAGAGTCGTTTCAAGACAGGGACTTTTGTGCAATTGCCTCCCATGGCTAAATCCTAACACCAACAGCGAAAACTATTTGTACGGACGATAATTTCTTTTTCATGAAATATAACTTTACCTCAATGATTAGAAAGAAAAAAATTTCCACCCTGAAAAACTAGTCTTTCATCATTCATCAACAAGGAAAATCTTTACATAAGCGTTTCTTTTTGCATAGTATATAAATATATAGGTAATTAAGCTATTTTGAAGAACTAATTTTTAAACCAAGTTGTTAAATATATGCTAGTCATGGAGCACTATCTACGATTATTTTCAATTGGTCAGCACATGCTATCAAAGCAAGTATGCCCTTCAGTGTAAAAATTGTGATTCCAGATGAATCGAGACTAGTCTAAAAAAGGCAAGGATCGAAATAATTGTAAAGGGTAAGAGGGCACAAGCAAAATATGGCTCTCCTCACTATTTTCACATAGGTTCACCCTTCTTTTGATTTCTCACATATTACCATTTCTTTTGAATTATCTTTTTCTATGTCAGATAGGAAAATAGGATGTCTTTGGAGTAATTAAGAGCAATTATAGCATATACGTATGTCTGAGAAAATTTTATAACAAGCTGTATTATCCATTCTTGATTCGAAGGTTCTTACTATCGCTCTCCCACTGACTATCGAATCGAGAATGGATAAGGCCGCATGAGCATAAGTTTAACCTGATAGTTGATAAGCTTGAGCACCGGTACTCATGATCCTGAGATGACAATCATTCTTACAAATCCGTGTGAGAAGATCGCCCCTAAGCTTCACTTTTGTAAGTGAATTCAAATAGAAAAATAATAACATAAAACTTTATTAACATTTCTCAAAGTAATCCATGTATTTCATTGTGCCAAACCGATGGACTTAGATCTCCCAAAGCAAATCCAATACAACATGCCCCGAAAGAAAATATTACTGAAAAATCCTCAAACAATGTTTTCTAGAAAACAAAAGGTCTAATTAGAATGCACATCAAGCATAAGCATCGGGATTGGCAGAAAGGTACTCCTCGACGACCTTGTACAACCCCATAGCCTTTTCTTTGCCTTGTTTGATGTCCTCTTCCTTAAGCTCCACGCCAGCCTTTGCGTGATACTCACTGGACATCTTGCAGACACATCCACCATTGCTTGAAGCCTCAAATTTGACCTCGTAAACAACGAACTCAATTTTATCAAAGATCACGTCGCCTTCAATCAAAGTGTACTTGCAAACCAGGTTATTGCAGTCGAGAGTATCAATCTTATGTTTCAAACACTTCAAGTGACTACCTGGCATAAATTGAAGCTCTTGCTTAGAATCAATAGGAATTAACAAGGACAAATTCAAGTATACGCATCACGGATTAAGGATGACAGTTACCATCGGCAAAGTTAGTCTGCTTGATGCTTCCAACTCCTCCATCTCCTTCAATGAACTCAATGCTCTTGATGCCCTGGGGGGCAATCTTCGGGATGAGATTGTGGGAATCGAGAATCAAGGCCTTAAACATTCTTGATGGGGCAATTGGGGTTGTGAATTCTTGGGTAAAGGAAGTGATGCCCATGTTTGGTTTTGAGACTGAAGATCTGAAAATGGAGGAGTAATGTGAAAAAGATTGGCTTGAAGGTAGGAGAAGACTGTTGAGTTTGCTGTGAAGATGTTGAGCAACAACTTAATAGGTATTTATAGATTCTAGGAAATGTGTGTGTAAAGGTTCAGTTGTTTTCGCTGACGAAGAATTCAGATTCAATCTAATTCGTAGCACTCCACTTTGGACTGGCCCCACTTCTAGATGGAAAAACCTCTATAATCACACTTATGACATGGACCAGAGTCTAAAATTCTAGAAATAATAGCCTCCAAATGAGCCATCCTTGTCATTGACCGCCGTAGTACGGAAAATTCGATATGATAGCCAGATGGAAGGAGCACCATTCTTCTCTAGAAAACGGTGTTCTTTTCTTCTCTCCCTCTTTTTGCTTTTGCTTTGATCGTTCGGTCAAGACATTCAATAATTAGCAATTTTCCTTTGCATCCATTTTTAGGATGATTTAACATGTATATATTCTGCGTTTTATGTACTATTACCCATGGCAAACAAAGAATTTTCCACAATAACCTAACTTTGATAGTAGAGATAAACCGGCTCAATTCATTCTCTGCAAATTTAATAAAATTTGTATCAGCTAGTATTTATGCATTACCATTTAGCATTAGGTTAAGATACTCTCAAATGTTTTTATTTTGTTTCTATTACCGCTAATTGACAAAAAAAAAGGCTATAACCGACAAATATGACAGACATGGAGTTTGAAGTGGAAAGATTATTCACTATCTCATTACCAAACTATAATTGTATGAACTTGAAAACGGTTTGTTTTATGTACGATTAGAAAACTAGTCTAGCTTGGAGCTTTTGTGTGAGGAATGGTTTTGGATTTGTTGGTTTTGTGTATGGTCATGTCACAATAAAACTTGAAGGACCAATTGATCAGCTCGACAATTGATGCATTACCTTGGATTTTGCCCTCCCGTAGATCTCCTTGTGTGATTATCATTGCTTAAGTTGAAATTGTACGTGAATTTATTCTATTTGTACATCAGTTGCTTAAACTATCATAAATTTCCTATGGCCCTAAACGAAAGTCATCCCAACACCTCCAAGGTTATCCTTCATGAACCTTGAATCCCAAAAGACCAAGTGGCCCAAAACTGTCCTTGATGCACACTTATTTTGATCTATATTGCCTTTCACGGAGGACCTGTGGTGCCATATGTAGCTGGGGCAATATAATGCGGACATCGAGACATCTCTAGTCACATTCCAAATCTATTATCCGATGAGTGATGCCCTGTTGATTGATATATAAGGTAACACCTACGTTAAATAGTCAACAACTTATGTGATCATTTAGAATACTTCTTTAAAGGCTTGGCCCACGCGGACCAACTCAAGTTGCGACGGTTGATATAAGAGGTGTGGTTTGAGGACAAACTAAACCTGTACTGGATCCGACAAGGCTACGTTCAGTGATACATAAGGAGGCCATCATCACACAAGTACTTCTTCTAGGACTTGACCCATATGAATGGGATTGAGTCGCTCCATCACCCAGCTGGTCGCTACCGACTAGCAACGACTCTTGCCGGCGCCTGAGACCAATTTTGGTGTTAACCAGAAAAAAGACCATTCCACAAATTGCAGTGCACAAAAATTTATGAATTCATGCACAGTTGTATTATTATTTTTAATTCAAAAGATGTATCTGATCTATATCTTAATATTCGAACGTGATAATTTGGAAGTCGACCAATTTCGTTGTTCATCGTTTACAATCTTTAATAGTTTTATTATTCTAGTAGTGCCTTAGGTAATATTATGTAAGGACTTCATGTACTACAACAGTATAATATTGGTAGTCCTATTTAATCACGAGAATTGTTGCTTGAGAATGTAGTAGTTAGGATGACGAATGCCTTCAGATTCCTACATAACAAACTGGGGATCTTATAAATTAACGAGTTTATAAGAAGATTATAACATAATAACTTATAATACAAGGTTGATTTTCATCGTGTTTGAAAAATGGAGTCTTCCTTCTTCACCTTCTAGATAACCGGTGGCTCCGCCCAATAAGAAATGAAGAAACGCTTTAAGCAAGGCCCAATGGTCCAATTCGGAGTGCTTTGAACTTTGGATGTTGATGGACTGCTGAACTATCAACTTGCCTATAAATATAAAGTAATTCTCTTCACCATCTTCATCAGCTCGAGCTTCTTCCATAGCAATCACTCCAATCCCTTCTATTTCCTAGTTGAGTTAATTTCTCTTTGCTTCTTACAAGGCAAACATGGGTGTTGTCACTTACTCTCAAGAGTTCACATCTGCTGTCGCTCCATCGAGGATGTTCAAGGCTTTGGTCCTTGACTCTCACAACATCATTCCCAAGATTGTTCCCGGGGGCATCAAGAGCGTCGAGTTCATTGAGGGAGATGGTGGAGTTGGTAGTATTAAGCAGACCAACTTTGGCGAAAGTAAGTCAAATAATAGATCTCTAAATACCATGTTAAGTTCATTTATAGACTGCAGAATATATAATTAATCTTTTTACTTTTGTGAATTCATGTAACAGGTGCTCACATCAAGTACACGAAGCACAAGATTGATGCTCTTGATGTTGAGAACTTTTACTGCAAATATACTTTGATTGAAAGTGATATCAAGTTCGACAAAATTGACATCATTGTCTATGAGGTGAAGTTCACATCTGCTGATGGTGGATGCATCTGCAAAATGAGTAGCGACTATCATGTTAAGGAAGGTGCAGAGCTCAAGGAAGATGACATCAAGCAGGGCAAAGACAGGGCTATGGGATTGTTCAAGACAGTTGAAGAGTACCTCTTGGCAAACCCCGCTGTTTGTGCTTAAATTGTCTTTTCAAAATCCTTTGAGCGATAATCACTGGAACTTGAGTGAATTATTGTTATATGCTTCTTTTTTGGCTCTAGCTTGGAGCTTTTGCGTGAGCAATGGTTATTCTAGTGTCTTTGTATGTCCGAAAGGATCTGTTGGTTATGTATAAGGTTATGTCAGAATAAAACCCGAAAGAGCAATGAGCAATTCAATAATTTATGCATCGTCAGACCGTTATTTTCACTGACAATGACTTCATTCCCATCCTCGAATTTGAAATTTTTGGGGCTTGCAAACTTAGAAATTTGACGGCATTGATGCGAATGCCTGTGGCTTCCGAAAAGCATACAAAAGAATTTTCATGCGCATAAGAAAAACAGGGCACTCTATTTTCGAGAAGCTGAATACATATTTTGACAATTAATCCACTGAATAACATGGTTTGTTAGCACTGCCTTCAAATTGTTTCTTGACATCGAGAAAATACTTCATGAGACAATTATTTCACATTTTTAGTACTAAGAGTGATCATGCTAATTTGTTTGTTGATCTCTTGTACTCGAACTGGATGTTTAACCCTCTTTAAAGTAATAACGTTTGGACTAATTCTTTTTTCAATTTGTTATTAACCCGTTAGGATTGGCGCCTCATAGGATTTTAGCTCAAAATTGTAGGTCATCTGTTCAGATTCTATCAATTGTGAGTAAATTGCTCTATGTTAGAGCCACTTGCACTAGTGAAACATCTACATGGGACTTTCAGGATGTTTCATAAGCCTTCATATATTCGTATCTATGTGCTCCTTCCTTGAATTATTATAGGAAAGGATGTACTTTTTTCCTAATAAATAATTGGTTTGCCAAACCTAACATCGATAGTTGCCTTTCACACTTGGCAATCATGATGGTCTGCGGTATTCATTCCTTGACATAACGAGCAATATAAATTAGGGGATTATCCAATCAATTATTGGATCCGGTACAACCTGTTAGGATGAACATGAAATATCGAGTAATTTATGATTGAAAGATTGTCAAAAGAGAACCAAAATTTGAACCCATGCCTAATTGGACCAAGTTTCAATTTAGAAAATAAAGCCAATGAATTGTAAGCCTAACAGATATACCAACTACTCAATGATTGAACTGTTCGATGCGTAATTTTATTGCACAGGTACCCATCTAGACTAGATGCACCTCAACATCGTCGATTAGCATCATTTTGTTGATTTTTTCCATAGAAGAGCTCTTCTTTGGTTCCTGCTCAACCTGGAGACAAATTTAAAGTTGGAAGGGTTAAACAACGAATTCCAAAGTCTCCTCTACACCATCAAAGGATTAAGGGTCCTATGGCTACCGATGATGTTTTCATTGTCTATGATCTAAAATTAATCACTCACAATTTTAAGGCCGGTGAGACAAAAATTTAATAAAGATAATTATTCTCTCTTGACCCCATTCATGGGATATCCTCAAAATTTGACGACTACAGCTCAAGAGCTATTTGAACTGAAAGGTCGGTGGTCTTTGACTTTTTTGCCCTTTTTATAAGTCAAGTACTTTTCATGATCTTCTAGATTAATGACGGTCCGTACAGTGTGGAAAGCGACAAGAGTTTGGAAAGTGGCTGCTTGTAGTCCAATGTGGAGCGCTCCTATGAATTCTGTACAGTACCAACAAGAGTGACAAAAATTTGCTTTCGAAATCAATAGGTCAAATTTAGATGACCTGTACAATCTTCATATTTGAATTTGTCTTTTTCAATCACCAAAATGACAAATTTTTTACCGGTGGAGAAATCAACACGTACAGAGGTCAAAGTCTATACTCGGTCATCGTGGAAACTACTAATATGGTTAACCAAATTACAGAAGTCAATCCCATAGATGTGGACGTCCATCCAAATTAAATAAGCAGGTGTCATTGTATGACTTTAGTCAGATTAATCTGATAGCGAAATTGATAGGTGTTGCAACTGATTCATCGGTCCTCTTTCTTATTTTAGGATTCTCGGCCATTTCCATAAATTCGTATTTACATAATCGTGGGTCCATATACTATTCGGAAAGGAAGAAAAGTATAGGATGGTGGCTAACGACTGACGAGTCGGTTTTGGAGTGCTCTCGGTATGAACTCTTTGAAAGTGTGAGATGAGTAGCTAAATCAATTAGGCCATTCATCTATAAATACCAACCAGATGAGTACTCTTCTCGCCATCAACAAGAACTCAAGCTTCTGCATTAAGATGAGCATCACTGATAATCCTTTCAAATCCTGCATACTGCTGTTTCTTCTATTTTATCAGGAAAAGAAATGGTGGTTACTAGCTACGCCCAGGAGTTCACAACTCTAATTGCTCCATCTAGGATGTTCAAGGCTTTGATTCTTGATTCGCACAATCTTATGCCCAAGATTGTTCCTCAAGGCATCAAGAGCATCGAGTTCATCCAAGGTGACGGCGGGGCTGGAAGCATTAAGCAAACCAACTTCGCTGAAGGTTAGTCTTGATGTGAATTAAAGTTGGTACCAAACATAAAAATATGTTTGCTGTTGACTGAATGTCAATTAGTGTGTTAACTAAAGCAGTTGAAATTTCAGGTGGTCGTTTGAAGCAATTGAAGCACAGGATTGATACCATGGATGCTGAGAACCTTGTGTGCAAGTATACTTTGATTGAGGGCGATGTAGTTTTCGACAAGATCGAGTCCGTTGCTTACGAGGTAAAGTTTGAAGCTTCAAGTGATGGCGGATGTGTCTGCAAGATGACTAGCGAGTACCACACTAAGGCAGTTGCGGAGCTCAAAGAAGAGGACATCAAACAAGGCAAAGACAAGGCAATGGGACTGTACAAAGTTGTCGAGGAATACCTTTTGGCGAAGCCCGATGTCTATGCTTAAAACGTTTTCTTTGTGCTTCAAATGAATTGTACTTCACATATTTTGGCTATGGTGTTTGTCTCGTTCCTCTGCAGTTTCAAGTCCGATCTTGAGTCATGAAAGATTTCTCGTATTCCCATATTATATTTATAAAGAAACGATTGTCATATGATTTGAGATTCAGCTAAAACAAATCATGTAAGTGCAACTGATCGTCACTGTCCAAATATGTAGTTAGGGTTGATTTTTGAAAGAGCTGAAGGACGGATAGACGATCCATAGTTATCTGTAGCGGCACAAGTAGAGTTGACGGGCAAGGACTTGCTGCTGATGATCATTAGGGATGGTCTTAACTGTCTTTAAGGACGACTTTGTTTGTCGCCTGTAGCCATTTTTCTTGCAGTCATATCAACCGTGTCTGAAGCCTGAACTAGTTTTCGCACACCATATATTAAAAAGGAGTAATTGGATTTTGCACTAGGGAGGAATCTATCCCTCTGACATATACGGGCAGAAAAGAGGTTTCCTCAAAAGTTTATATACCAGGTTTTATAGAACTTAATTAAGTTACGATATCTGTAAGGACCAACTGGTAAGTAAACCTATTGATGTGTTTCTAGTATGGGGAATGCATTTCCTGTCTCCAAATCGAACAGGAGCTTACCACTTAATTTCTTTTTTTTTTTGGTAAAAGTAAGTTCACCACTTAATTTCTTTTTTTTTTTTGGTAAAGTTCACCACTTAATTTCTTCGTAGATGAAAAAATGAAGAATTTTCTTCTAATTTCCACAGTAGCTAATTATATGTTATCTACAGAAAGAGATTCGAAACATTGCTTTTAAAACACCAATAGACTGCGCCATATCAAAAGCACAGGTGTTTTAAACATGGGCGTCACTACCTTTATCCAAGAATTCACAACCCCAATTGCTTTTGTCAAGAATGTTCAAGGCTTTGATTCTGGATTCACTCAGGCTCATCCCCAAAGGCCCCTCAGAGCATCAAGAGCATTGAGTTCGTTGAAATAGATGGAGGAGTTGGATGCATCAAGCAGACTAACTTTGCCAAAGGTATCTATCGTCCTTAATCAATGGTGCACGTACTCGAATTCATCCTTCTTATTGATTCCTATTGTAGTGATTCTAAGCACAATTTGGTGACTTATTTTGTGATAAATTCTCCCTTGACGAAGTTTAGGATTGTGCTCTCCCTTAGAATCACTACAATAGGATTCAATAAGGAGGATGAATACGAGTATGCGCATCACTGATTAAGGACAATAAGAACCTTCAGTAAAGTTAGTCTGCTTGATGCTTCCAACTCATCCGTCTCTTTCAATGAACTCGATGCTCTTGATGCCCTGGGGGGCAATCTTTGGGATGAGATCGTGGGAATTGAGGAATCAAAGCCTTGAACATTATTGATGGAGCAATTGGGGTTGTGCATTTTGGATAAGGTAGTGACGCCCATGTTTGTTTCCGAGACTGAAGATCTGAAAATGAAGGAGTAATGTGAAATAGACTTGCTTGAAGGTAGAAGAAGACTGCTGAGTTTACTGTGGAGATCTTCAGCAACAACGGGTGGGTATTTATAGATTCGGGGAAAGTGTGTGTAATGATTTAGTTGTTTTAGCTGACAAAGAATTCAAGTTCAATCTATTCGTAGCGCTCCACTTTGGACTGGTCCTAATTCTAGATGAAAAAACTTATACAATACATTTTGAGGCATTGAGTAAAGTCTAAAATTTCAAATATAATAGCCTGCAAATGAGGCATAGATTGACGGCACAATAAATAATTTCTATGAGATTCTAAGCACATGTGAAGTTGATATCTCTGATTATATCACCAATTTAGATTGTACTCCGCCCACCATTTCGGTGAACACGACATGAACAAAAGAAATCTGGTCCTTCATTTTTGCTCTGTAATAAGCTTGTCCTTATCCTTAATCATCTACATCACTGGTGGCTCTGCCCCAATGAGAAAGGAAGAAACGCTTAAAGCAAGGCTGATCAGTCCAATTTAGAGTGCTTCGAACTTTGGATGCTTATGGACTGCTAAACAACTAACTTGCCTATAAATACCAAGTGCTTCTCTCCATCGTCTTCATGAGCTCAAGCCTTCTTCAATAGCAATCACACCACATCCTTCTACTACCGTCTCGTGTTCATTTCTCTTTGATTGCAAAAGGGAGTCATCACCTACTCTCAAGAGTTCACATCTGCTGTTGCTCCAACGAGGATGCTCAAGGCTTTGGTCCTTTACTCCCAATGTGCATTGCGGTTTCAAGGCGGTGGGGGTTGTGGTGTAGCAACGCAATTCCGATGGCGGCCTTCATGGTTCGGTCTAGAGAAAAAGACCAGGGATGAACTTGGATATTGATGAAGATTCAAGATGAGATATGTATAAGCTGGTGCAAAAGGATACTTGAATTAAGGGGGAGTAGACTTAATACTGAGCCCATACACGAGAGAGAGATTGTTGAATTACACGTATGAGTTGTGTTAAAAAAGTTCCATATCGGAGAATGAATGTGGGTCCAACCAGATATGTTGACTGGCTCGGACTTGAGTTCCCTCTTGGCGATCTCCTCGGGTGAAGGTATTAGACTTTTATTGCGTGCTCCCGACACGTTGATTGAAAGAGACACCAAGTTTGAGGAAATCAACTTCATTGTCTACGAGGTGAAGTTCCTGGATACAATCTTTTCCAAAAAAAGGAAATTGAATTTTTTATGTTAGACATAAATTTTAGGCTTGATATCAAACAACCATGATCACCGTTGCTAAGGGTGTGACTCTATGTTCGTTTATTGCGCTATCAAGGATAGTCGCGGAAATAAGTTTAGGAGCCGACTCTCTTGGGGAAAGGACAGGCCCCTGGCTCCCACAATTAGATCAAAGGATGAAATAAGTTTAGGCGGGATGATGCGTGTAGATGCATTGTGCATTATTATGTGATATTGAGTGTTCTTGATTATAATATGCAATTGTTGCATGCCATTTTGAAGCGAGGCTTTGTGTGTGAAATAGTTATGTGAATTTGATGTGCCGACGGGAGGTAAGAAATATGCGTGATTAATTGATAGTTTTGGGACATGCGAAGTTGATGAGTTATCCTTCGTATTTCCGAGGTGATGTACTTTCCTACTTAAAGCTTAGAGGTTCTACTTATGAAGTTTTACTGATTTGATATTGTTCACCTCTTTTCAGGCCTCTGGATTGGATATTCGGACCATTCGTTTTGGGTACCTAGTTACTATGGAGGTGGACATTACCGAAGTTGTGGCACCGGGGACTGACATCGTGTACAAAGAGTACACGACGACCATTTGGGTTGATGATGTGTTCCTTTTTTAGGAGGTCCCCGTGAGTAGAAAAGCTAGGTCTAACCTTCGACCCTTTTATTTGAATCAGAGAAAGACCTGTAGTTGCGGGTTTGTATTTTGCTAACGTCTGATTGTTATCAATGCATATATATATATATATATATATATATATATATCAACTATGCTTTTGGTGATTGTGCTTCATATGCTATGCCTATTGTTGTTGTTGTTGTTGGTTGGGTGATTTAGAATTTGCTTCCGCACGTGCTTATTCGTTTAATAATATGATGAGTCGGAGACGCCTCTTGGGACGTTGCAATTAAATGACCTAGGAAAGGGGTCTTGTGCGCCCGAGGCTAGATGGATAGGGTGCGAGGGGTGACACGGGTGGTTCCGCATAGTCATATACCCACTGTGGACGACCATAGATCGATCCGTGTGACCATGTATTGGTTACAAAACGATCGATCCTACACAACTACATGACAATTGAGAGTCATCCATGGGCCAAGTATGCTTGGCCATGACCGATCATGGATCGACAATGGGACACTTGGACGGGTCACGGACTGGTTGTGGATCGGTTGCAGATTGGTTCGACGTCATGTGCCTAAGCAGTGTGCCAGGCCATGTGCCGAGCCATGAGCCATCCATGTGCCTAACTTGGACTCTTCCATAAGGCCAAATGCCAGCTTAAGCGTCGACCATTTACCCGTCCAACCTATGGATGCTGTGGATGGGCTGCGCGCTAGGTCATGCACGAGCCATGCACTCGATCTACATGGGTCATGTGCCAGGTCCTGTACCCGACCCTGCGCTTGTCCAGGACGAGAACCAAATCAATAGGCCCTGTGCCAGGCCATACACGGGTCATGTGCTCGGTCTGCCAGGCTACGCGCTTGATCATTGTCGGCCATTGTGCTCATGCCATAGGCAACCGACCTAGTCATTCAAAATAAGTTTAGCCAAGACCCGCCATTTCCGATGGTGACTCGGCTATGAACCTCGGTTTAGTAGGCATGATCGATTGTGGATGGACACGAGAAACTCATACCAAACCAAGTTAACACTTCCTTTGGCCTAGTCCTCATGTTTGCTTTATTCCTTGGAAAAATAGACAAAATAGAAGATTCTAGAGAGGAAGGCTTGTCTTGGTAAGCAAGTATTGGATAAGATCAAATCCAAAGCCCATGATTACACCAAATCTAGACATTAAATGAAGGATGGTGAGTCATCTAGCTTGGGTGTCTTATACATCATTACACTTCATTAATGCTAGGATGATTCATGCATTAGGTGGTTCAATATGAAGAAGGCAAATGTCCACTTAAGGCCTAGGCTTGCCACACAATCTCACTAGGCTTGACACCTTTTCTTCTTAGACTAGCCAACTCAACCCAATAGGCTTGCCACTTAAAGAATTCGTAATGGTTAAAATGGAAGGGTAATGATGAGAGATTTGCCTATAAATAGAGGCATCAACCCTTAATTTCTAACTTTCACCACTCATTTCCCTCTTCCTCTCTCTCCCTCACGCCCTCTAGACTACCCTATCTCCTCTTGGCAACGCCCTTACTCGCGCCTATGCTCATACCGTACCTGTCTTTTGGTTTGCCACTAGGCTACCACCGGCCATCAACCTTGGAGGGTGGTAAGTAGACGTACTAAATTTTGGTTAGGACAATGTGTTACATTGGTTGAACGAGTCATGTTCTTGTTGTACTTGTTAAGAAAAATTCCCAATAGATTTTGAAGTTGACAAAACTATCCATGAGTATTTTGTAAGTTTGATAAATGCTTTGAAGTATTTTGATTCAGGAAGTTAATTTTTGGAAGAAAAGCATATGTCAATCTTGATCTAGTTCGTGTTCAGATTGTGAAAGAACTTCAAACAAAAGAGATTCAGTTTCAGAATGAGAAGTTCAGACTCAGAATGAGAAAGTTCAGATGCAGAATTTATTCAGACGCAGACACAGACACTAAAATTATTCAGACGCATAACTCAGAACGAAAAATAACAGCTAGTGATCTGGCATGGATTTCACAGAAGGAAAGTTTTGATTGTATCAAGCTCAATCAAATGGATTGACAATCAAATATTTCGACAAGTATGCATTACAACGGACAAAGCTCTACTTATGGAAACCAAGATTCTGATTGTATGGGTGACCAGAATCAACGGGATTCAGATTTTATCAACCAACGGCTACTCAATCCATTTTATACAAAATCTGTCCAAAGGTGAATATTGAAAGATGATCCTCTAAAGACTGTCCAACGGCTAGTTTGGAAGTGGAGGAGTATAAAAGGAGATCAACGAGGAGCAGAAGGTAGAGAACGAAATCAAGAATCAACAAGTCTAAAGTCTGAGCATACTCCGATTCAATCTCTTGTCTTTCATGAGCTTAAACGTGTAATCATTTGAGAGGTGTAGATAGTGTTATAAGTGTGTGCTTAGGTGTGAGATAATGTGATCTATCGGCTTGGTATAAGCAGCACCAACTTCGGGAAGAAGTGCTTGGGTTTAAGCGGCACAATTTGCTGTAACTTCTCATTAATTTGATTAGTGGAATCCAGCTAGTAGGCTATCAGCGTGGGAGAGTGGACGTAGGCTTGATCTAAGCCGAACCACTATAATTGTTTATGTGCAGTTTTCTCCATCTCTAATCTCTTATTATATTGTTTATACTGCTCACAAGAACATTTGTCACAAAGTCTAATCAGAATCTGCTTGTTGTTCAGACTTTATTCTTGATCTTTTACTTCCGCTTTAAATTGGTGAAGAATTTATTTAGATCACCTATTCACCCCCCTCTAGGTGATCCTTGCTAGCTACATCAGTACTTGTGTGGTATAGTAAGTAGACTTACCAAACCTTAGCTAGGGTGTCGTGTTACATTGTTGGGCGAGTCATGTTCTTGTAGTGCTTGCATGAATTCCGAGGTTTGTGAATACTTGATATAGCTTGCCATACTTGCATTTACATTTGCAAGGTTTGCTCATGCGTTTGGCATTATATTTAAGAGCATGCCCGGGCTATGAACAAGTCTCGCTTGGTAGGGATCGGCATCGAAGCGTGTCGGAATGAGCTTTGCTTGAAGGGTCGGTATTAAGGCATACCGATCCAAGCCTTACTTGGTGTAGGTCGGCGCTATGACTAATTGGTTCGGGCCATAACTTGATTTCGTGCCCGGCATAACTTAAGACTTTAGAGGCAACATGTCATGATACACACTTCGTGTGAAGTACTCAAGTTGGTATGATGCTTGTTGGCATAGTCGCACAAAGGAAAAATATGGTCGTCGCCCTTGATTAGGGGACATTGCTTGATTAAGCTCGGATGAATAGCCGTCACCCTTGATTAGGGAACGTTGCTCGATTAAGTTCGAATAAATAGCCATCACCCTTGGATTGGAGGACGTTGCCCAGAGAATTCTAGAAGAACTGTACCAACAATTGAGATGATGAATCCCTCGTGTGCATACTTTTGGTTGAGATGTTGTTACTTGAATAGAAAGGCAAGTTGAGATCATCTTATGTACAAAAACGAGTGTGTTTGAAACATCTTTGCTATTGATTTGCTATCAATTGATGTGGCTATGACATGTGTTTTGTTCGATGGAGAGGCGTCCTCCTATCCGGAGTTTAGTGAGTTTTATTTATTGACTTCTTGACTCATTCCGTTGTTTTCAAATTTGTAGGCATGGAAGTCTCATGTCAGTTTTGGGAATTGTAGTCACAATAAAGGAGATATGAATTTTCCCTAGCCTACATAGATACGTGTAGTGTGTTGAAAAGAGAAAAGGCTCATAGAAAAGGGGCTTGTAAAATACAATCATCTAAATATAAGGTTTGCTCATGATGCGCTTTTCCCCAACCCTATTGTTTGATTGATGATGTTGTGTTTGTCCCGAGAATATGCTTCAGCTTGTTCGTAATAATAAGATAATAATGAACGGGACGTCGCATCAATAACCCCGAAGTGAGGACGTGACAGATGGAATTCCAAGCTATTCTATGGGTTTCGGATTTTGTGAACATTGTCTACATGGAAAATAGAATCGGCTATCTTTTGAATCCATAGAAGGAAGAGCGAAAGGGATTCTGATTTGATCCATAGTGACGTCTTCGGTCCTGCACTTGTAGCATCTTTTGGAAAATCAAGATAGTATGTTTCTTTTACCGATGGTTTTTCCATATATGTGTGGATATATTTTCTGCAAAGGAAAGATGATGTGTTTGAAAAGTTTCACAAGTTCAAAGCTTTGGTGAAAAATCATTTTCATAGGAAAATATAAGTTGTGTGGACTAATAATGGAGGAGAATTATGTTCAGTGAAATTTAATCAATTTTGCGCGACCAGTAGAATTGTCAGGCATAAGACAATGCCCTATACACCTCATTAGAATGGGATGGCAGAAAGGCTTAATCGGTCTCTCATGGAAAAGACAATGAGTATGGTAAGTGGTGCTGGCTCAGCAGTTGAATTTTGGGCAGAAACAGTGGCTACTACATGTTATCTGAAAAGCAGGTTTCCCACATCAGCTTTGAAGGAACAAATGCCGTTTGAGGCACTACTTGAAAAAAATTCAAACATATCCCATGTTAGAGTGTTTGGTTGTGAAGCATCTGTACATGTGCCAAAGGAAAAGAGAAACAAGCTTAAGAGCAAGTCAAAGAAGTGTATCTTCATTGGGTACAAGGATGGTGTCAAAAGCGTATAAGCTATGAAATCCTGATACTAAACGTATCATCTATAGTAGGGTTATGGTGAGAGAATCTATGACAAATCGGATTGTTCACCAATTTCCTAAAAAACCAGAGACGGTTGAGTTAGATGTTGGTTGGAAGGAAGAGACAAAGGCTACATTAGCTAGAACATAAAATTCAGATGCTAAAGTTGATGAGCTTGATGAGGCGGATGGTGTAGTAGATTTTGAAATTGAGTCTGAAGTTGAAGCACCACCTGAACTAGTCTTAAGAAGGTCCACACGGCTCAGAAAACCACTTGAGAGGTATACCCTATTTGCCAGCAATGAGAATTGTTCTATGTCTATTATAGATGATGATCCAAGTATGGTCAAGGAAGCAAGAAGTGCGGAGGATAATAAACAGTAGGAAAAAGCCATGAAAGATGAGATGAACTCACTAGATAAATATGAAGCGTGGAGTCTAGTAAAACTACCTACTAATCGAAAGGCAATTGGTTATAAGTGGGTGTTCAAGAAGAAAATATCTGCTGATGGAGAGATAGAACGATATAAAGCTCATTTGGTTGTGAAGGGATACTCGCAGATAGAGGAAGTCAATTATGGTGAGATTTTTTCTCTTGTTGCTAAATTAAATTCCAAAAGACTTGTCTTATCTGTAGCAATTGCATATAATTTGGAGGTAGAGCAGCTTGATGTAAAGACTACATTCCTCCATGATGACTTGGAGGAGAATATTTACATGAAGTAACTTGAAGGGTTTGTGGTCAAAGGAATAGAAGGTCTTGTTTACAAACTAAACAAGTCATTGTATGGCCTGAATCAATCTCCAAGAATGTGGTACTAGAAGTTTGACTCATATATCTTGAAGCTTGGCTTAGTTCGTTATGATGCTGATAATTGTGTCTATGTGAAATGGTTAGATGAGGATTTCATTATCTTAACCTTATATGATGATAATATGTTGTTAGTTAGAAATAGTTTGAAAATGATTAACACTGTGAAAGGATTGTTGGCAAAACTATTTGAGATGAAAGATCTAGGCTTAGCAAACTTCATCTTGGGCATGCGGATTAAAAGAGAACTTGAGAATGGGAAGTTGTGGCTAAGTCAGAAGAAATATGTTGAAAGTGTGTTGAAAAAGTTCAACATGATTGATTGTAAAATCGTGAAAACCCCCATGTCCACAAGTTCCGAGTTATTAGCGCTCCAGTGTCCTAATACTGAAGATGAAGCTAAAGAGATGACAAAAGTTCCATATGCAAGCGCAGTTGGGAGCTTAATGTATGCCTTGATATGAACTTGTCCAGATATTGCTCAAACAGTAGTAGTATTGAGCAGATATATGTCCAATCCGAGGAAAGAGCATTAGATGGCAGTAAAGAGGGTGCTTCGTTACCTTCGCAGTACGTCTGATCTTGAGCTGTATTATGAAGGCATGAAAAGCTCAAAGGGATAACAAGCGTTAGAATTGAAGTGTTTCGTGGATGCTGATTGTCACGCCCCGCACTCCTCGGCGCGCCACATCCCTCGCAAAGGTCGTTTCGAGTGCGACGTCCCAGGATGCGTCGCCGACCCAACACCCAACACAGAGATTTAAAGCACATGCGGAAGTAATTAAAATCACTTGTACATTAAAATACACATAACCAAGGATAACCATACAACAACCAGCACGGATAATTATACACTTGCTTTGACATCGGGAAACATATACAATATTCATATATAGCCCACACTCAAAAATCAAAAGCGGTTACGTGGCTCGACGATCAAGCACTATATCTAGCCGGGGCTCCTCCCAAAACGTTTCAGTACACCTGGCATCTTCAAGGTTGGGGGTCTGAAAAATTGGATTTCAACAACAGTGAGAATAAATCTCGGCGAGTAATTCCCTAAACCTAAATTAGGCTAACGTACACGTCCTGACGAGTACTAAACCATGCATAAATCAAAATATAACTGACTCAGGCCCTCGGGCCTAAATCTAATTCATACTTGACCCTGCAGGTTAGCCATTCTATAAACTTAATTAAAACAGCACCATAACATTTAGATCGCAGTACAAATACACATATCACTTAATCCCGATGTATGTAATGCACGTGCTCATGTTCGCACTCATGTCATGCCTCAACAATGCAGTAATGCACGCTCGCATGCCAGCACTCTGCCATTTACCAATTTCTCCTCCGACCTGCGTTAAACGCATCAAGTCTGACCCGCGTAAAACGCATCAGGTCTATCACTTCGAGATCGATCTCTGACCCGCGTTAAACGCATCAGGCTCATGACACATTACCCACGTAAAACGCCTCAGGTTGGTCATCTTCCGGTAAACCGGGCATCGTCCCGCGTAACACGCCTCAGGACGGGTTCACTACCCCGCGTAACATGCATCAGGGTTTATTGTGATCACACATTCACAAGCACCAATTTTTATCTGAATCCCGTGTAATACGCATCAGGGCATTTTAAGTGATCACAATGCAAATATCATTCGGGCACATTCGTACATGCTCATGCCGTGCCAATGCTTGAGATGCACACTCATGGCTATCACGTTCACACTAGGGCATCCACATGCGCGAATTACGATGTAACATGTTCAGCTTGCATCGCGCATATTCAATTTCATAAATCAACATGCCCAGTCAGACAATCAATTCAAATCAGCCATAGCATCAAATTGACACACAACCCGTGCACAAATTCACACAACCGGGTCAACACAAACTCGCGCATCTTAGGCCCGCCAAGCTAATCCATTCCTAGTCCTGCTAGACATGCGACATGGCATCATCAAATAAACCACAAATAAGGCTCAATTAGTCAGTCAATTACACTAAGCGACCATTTCCGGTAATTGCACGATTAAACTCCAAATTGATCGCGCCTTGTCTTATTAAACCCCGATATGGACAGCCACCAACATGTCACTCTAGGTCACTAAGTATCCTCAAAACGCTCCAAATTGACTCCCCCAAATATCATCCAAATCCGCCACCACGAGGACTAAACTAGGCGCGCTCTATAATCCCCAATTGAACCCGAATTAACCCGAACTCGGGCCGATTCAATCCAAATCTGTCCAGCCCATATATCGCGCCTCTCAGGCCACTAATTCTCCACTAGTTCATCATACTAATCCACCAAATCGACCACAATCACAACCCCTAATCACCTCCACAATTTAACTCCCAAATTACCCTAATTAACCCCTAAAACCCGTCTAGAAATGCAAATTATCCTAATTAGGGTTTAGGGTCAAACTCACTTGGTGTCCTACGCTTGAAATGAAGCCCAACACGTGACGAGGGAGGTTGGGCAGCGGGCTTGGCGAGCTCGGCCACGACCCGGGACGTTCGGGCGACGACGACGGTGACGACGATTGAGCTATCCCGACGAGCTCAGCGGCTGCAAGTGGCTGGGCAAGGTCGCCGGGGGCTAGGCAGTGTTGGACGGAGTGGCGGCGACGGCTGGGGCGGCGGCGCGCGTCGGCAGGGCGAGGCGACGCGCGGCGGGAAGGAGTCCAGAACAGGGGAGGTGTTGGGGAGGAAGAAGAACAGGAGAGGGGAGGTGGCGGCGGCCAAGGGGGGCAGCAGGGCGGCGGAGGTGACTGTGGGGAACGGCTGGGTGGCAGAGGCGGGGCGGCAGCAGCCGGAATGGCGGCACGCAGCGACGGCGAGACTAGAAGCCCGAAACAGGGGAAGGCTTCGGGGGAGAGAAAAACAGGGGGAAAATGGGGTTGTGCGGTAGCCGGGGGTGGCACGGCGGCGTCTCAGGTGGCCGGGCGACGGAGGACAGGTCGGCGGACGGCTGGGCGACGCCAGACCTCGGCGGACGCCGCGGCGAGCTGCTACTCGCGTGCTGCGTGGACAGGGCCGGCGAGCGGCGGTCGCGGGCGACAAGGCGGAGGCGGCGACCGAGCTTGCTGGCAGCGACGACTGGTGGAGCGATGTCGGACGGAGGCGGAGGGCGGCCGAGCGGCGGACGGCGACTGGGCAGAACGAAGCAGAACCAGTCGCGCTCGGGGAAGGAAGAAGGAAGAAGAAGAAGAAGAAAGAGGAAGAAAGAAGAAAAAAAAAAGAAAGAACGGAAAGAAAAGAGGAAAAGAAGAGAGAGAGGGAGCAGGCGAGAGTGGGTGATTGAGGGGACATCTGTGTGGCAGACGTGCGCGGTCAGAGGGGGAGCGTGTGCGCGGAGGAGAGAGGAGAGAGAGAGAGAAATAATAAAAATAATAACTTCATTCAAATATTAAATGCGATCCGATGGCCCAAATTCAAAATCAAAAGCGATCTACCGGTCTAAAATAAGCCTCGCATATAAAAAGGGACAAAGGCCAAATTAATTAAATCAAACTATAACGAGGGAGGTCTACTAGTCCAAATTCGCACCCGATCAAAAATTCCCTTTTCTCCATTATTCCTGACAATCTTAACGCCGGCTACGATAATATTGACACCGTCCGATTTATTTCATCCCGAAACTCCCGAAAATCGACTGCCAAGTTTGGGGTCTAAATAACGGAAAAATTCGATCGAGTGCGATTCTAGCGAAATCTCTATTTTAAAAATAATAACCGAGAGTGATCAGTTCCCGGGCGAGATTTTACTATAAGCACACTGAAAAATTACGCGTTTTATAAATCCCAAAAATGGGCCGAAATTCGGGATGTCACATTGATTGGGGAGGCGACATTGATAGAAGAAGGTTAACTAGCAGATATGTTATTTTCTTATTCGGTGGAGCTGTGAGTTAGATGAGCGATATATTAGGAGGCCAAGCCATCATCACACAGTCGGCTCGGCTAGTGCTATCAAAGCAAGTACAACCTTTGGTAGAAAAATTGTGATTCTAGATGAATTGAGACTAGTCTAAAAAAGGCAAGGATCGGAATAATTGCAAAGGGTAAGAGGGCACAAACAAAATATGGCTCTCCTAACTATTTTCACATAGGTTCATCTTCTTTTGATTTCTTCATATTATTTTTTCTTTAGAATTTTATTTTTATGTCGCATAGGAAAATAGGATGTCTTTGGAGTAATTAAGAGCAGTTACAGCATATACCAATGTTAAGAAAATTTTATAACAAGCTGTATTATCCATTCCTGATTTGAAGGTTCTTACTATCACTCTCCCACTATCAGATCGAGAATGGATAAGGCCGTATGTGAAAAATTCTCCTTGACAAAGTTCGGGACAATGCTCCGACAGTTTGACAGCGGTGCATTGAATCGACATGTTTGCTGATATTCAAAGCATAAGTTGAACCTAATAGTTGATAAGCTTGAGCACCGATAGTCATGATTCTGAGATGACTATCATTCTTACAAACCCGTGTGAGAAGCTTGTCCCTAAGCCTCATGTTTATAAGTGAATTCAAATAGAAAAATAATAACATAAAACTTAATTATCATTTCTCAAAATAATTCATTTATTTCAATGTGCCAAATTGATCGACTTAGATCTCCCAAAGCAAATCCAATACAACATGCCCCGAAAGAAAAGATTACTGAAAAATCCTCACACAATGTTTTCTAGAAAACAAAAGGTCTAATTAGAATGCACATCAAGCATAAGCATCAGGATTGGCAGAAAGGTACTTCTCGACGACCTTGTACAACCCCATTGCTTTTTCCTTGCCTTGTATAATATCCTCTTCTTTAAGATCACAAGTGTTGTCACACCATCGAGGCTGTTCAAGGCTATGTTCCTTGACTCCCACCATATCCTACCCAAGATTGTTCCCAAGGGCATCAAGAGCGTTGAGTTCATCGAGGGAGACGGCGGAGTTGGGAGCATCAAGCAAACCAACTTTAGTGAAAGTAAGTCAAATCATACTCGTACTTCCACCATGTCAAGTCTATATAGAGATCTCGAAATTAACAATTGGCTTCTTTGCTTTAATGAATTTACATAACAGGCTCCCCTATCCAGTACACAAAGCACAAGATTGATGCTCTCGAGGCAAGTAGCTTTTACTGCAAATATAACATGATTGAAAGCGATATCAAGTTCGACAAGATTGACACCATTGTGGAAGAAGTGAAATTCATTGCAGCTAGCAGCGGATGTGTTTGCAAAATGACTAGCGAGCATCACATTCATGAAAGTTGTGAGCTCAAGGAAGAAGATGTCAATAAGGGTAAAGACAGAGTCCTGGGACTGTTCAAGGCTGTTGAGGAGTAGGGGTAAGCAAGATGGACCGCCTAAATTGGAACCGGACCGGACCAGACCAACCGATTTGGTCCGGTTCTCGGGAATATCTGTAACATCCTGAATTTTGACCCGTTATCGGGACCAATAAAGTGTATATTCATTCTCGTGTAATTTTAGTGAGTCTCGCCTGAACCTGATCAGTCTCGGGACACTAACCATATGAGAAAGGCTAAATAGGAACAGGTACGTGGACCGAGAACCCAATCGCGACTGAACGCTGATTTCGAAGAACGTTGAGAAAATATTTTGAGCCAATATAGGCCGATCTTAGGAAAATGACTGGTTGATTTTGTCAGTAACGTACGATCGGATCGCGAGTGACTTCGCACGACCGAAAATACACCTGGCAAATGAAACCAAGTTTTAATCCAAACGATCGCGACCCTGGTGCTAGTGATAATTCCTCTCTTTCTCTCGAAATTTAGACCGTCACGATTCGGACAATCTTAGGTCGATACGCGTGACACCTAAACAGCCGCTCGTTAGTGAGAGACCCTAAAACTGCAAAACGAGCATATTGAGATTACAATATTGGGCCCGAGTTTCGATATCAAAATCTCAAGGGTAATTACGACTATTTTGCAAGACGGACGTCAATTTGTAATGGCCATTCATGTTTGGGATTAAAACAGTTGAAAACTGAAGATTTGACAGAAAGTGAGAAAAAGACTATTTTGCCCCTAAGAACGCCGAGGCCGAATTCGGAGGCCGTTTGAGGTTATTTTTCGCGGCCAACGTCATTTTGGGGTATCCAAGTGTGTTTGGAGTGATTCTGGACAAAAAGTGGATTTTCGACAGAAATTGGAAAATAATATTATTTTATTCCCGGAAACTTCGCAGAGGATTTTCGAGGGCTTAGAAAGCGAATTTCGCGATTCCGACTCTGGATTAGGTATCACATGAATATATAGGACCAGTATGTGCAAAAATTGGAATTTTGGTCCGGGACGGAAAAAGGACGAAAATGCCCCTAGGCCAATTTTGGATTATTTCGAATTTTGAATTAAATTTTGGAGGTTAACCAAGGTTGGGTAAGGTTAGCTAGAGTTGATTAACCATGGTTAGGGGCAAATGACCATAATACCCTTGCATTATTGGATTGGATTGAATTAGAACCCTTGGATCAAGGGTATTTTGGGCAATTAGGCTAGGATGGTGACAAGTGTCCTCCACTCACCCCCTCCCTTGACCACCTTTGACCTTCTCTCTCTCTCCTCAGCTTTCTCTCTCCCCGCAATTCTCTCTCTCCTCTCCCGAAATCCTCTCGGCCGCTCCCTCTTCCACCGATCAGCACCGCCAGTCCACTGTTCACGCCGGAACAGCAGGTTTTGCCGGAGCTGCTGGCCGCCGACCGCCGAGTGCCGACCCCTGGTGCCGTCCCCAGCCCAGTCGCAACCCTGCCTCCCTCTCCCGCCGCCCGTGACCGCCTGTGGCAGCCGCTCCAGCCGAAGACGAGCCAGGACGCCGTCGCCGGCGCCGGGAGTGTTCTGCCGGTGCCGCGCCGCTGTGCGCCGCCCCAGCTGACCAGTTTCGCCTCACTGTCCTCCTCTCCGTCACCCCAGCCCCCAATCCGACCGACTCCCCCCTGTTTTGGCCGAGTGATTGCCGTGGGCTTGCCGGAGCCGCCGTGTCCGCCGGCTTGCATTTGGAGCGCCGCCGTCGATCACGCCGCTTGTCGGTGATCGGCCGCTCGTTCCCGTCGTCTCGCGTCGTCATTAGGCGAGTAAAATAACTAATCGCTGAATTAGTCTTAATTGTGCTAAATTAGGAGTTTAATTATGCTAATTAGTGCCTAATTGGGTGGATTTTATGTAAGGGTTGATTAGGGGACCTAATTAGGACTAATTGTGATGGTTTAGTGCTAAATTAGAAAGGATTTGTGGGCTGAATTGGAGGGGGTGTCATGGGCTCCGAATTTGGTTTAATTGGCCCAAATTGAAATGTAAATGGGCCCATGAATGAGAAAATTGAGTTGGGCTTGTTTGAGGCCCATTGGAGAAAATTAGAGATTAATGGGCCCAATTGGAAATTAAATGAGCCCAATTAGAATTTAAATGGGCCTTGATGTTGGAATTAATTGAAAATGTTTGAAGCCCACTTGGAAATTGAATGGGCCTTGAGGTGGATTGACTTGAATCGTTTGAAGCCCATTGAGAATTAATTGGGCCTTTGGTCGTGGAATTATTTGAAATTATTTGAGGCCAAATTGGAAATTAAATGGGCCCTTGATTGTGATCGTCCACGTTGAAATTTCATATGAGTTAAGGATGTTTTGTGACCGACGGGTCAGGCCTTCGGGTCGATTTATAACTGTGACCGACGGGTCAGGCCTACGGGTCGAGTGTGATTGTGACCGACGGGTCAGGCCTTCGGGTCGATTTATAACTGTGACCGACGGGTCAGGCCTACGGGTCGAGTGTGATTGTGACCGACGGGTCAGGCCTTCGGGTCGATTTATAACTGTGACCGACGGGTCAGGCCTACGGGTCGAGTGTGATTGTGACCGACGGGTCAGGCCTTCGGGTCGATTTATAACTGTGACCGACGGTTCAGGCCTACGGGTCGAGTGTGATTGTGACCGACGGGTCAGGCCTTCGGGTCGATTTATAACTGTGACCGACGGGTCAGGCCTACGGGTCGAGTGTGATTGTGACCGACGGGTCAGGCCTTCGGGTCGATTTATAACTGTGACCGACGGGTCAGGCCTACGGGTCGAGTGTGATTGTGACCGACGGGTCAGGCCTTCGGGTCGATTTATAACTGTGACCGACGGGTCAGGCCTACGGGTCGAGTGTGATTGTGACCGACGGGTCAGGCCTTCGGGTCGATTTATAACTGTGACCGACGGGTCGGGCCTTCGGGTCGAATGATTTATGACCATTGGGTCATGGCCTTCGGGTCGAGTTAAACTGTGATGACCATTGGGTCATGGCCTTCGGGTCGATTTAATTGTCTATGAATTATATTGATATCGAAAGTCTAACCTGCAGGGCTGGAGTATTGGAATCGGGCCGTGGGCCCATGTGAATTTATATTGATTTAATTACTGGTTCAGTGAATTATGTGTTTTATTTATTTCTGGAGGTGCACGTTAGCCTAGTTTAGGATTAGAGATTTTACTTGCTGAGTTTATCTCACGGTTGTGGTAAAACCGATTTTCAGACCCCCGTCCATAGGATGCCGAGGAGGGCCCCTCTTTTTGGATATCCACATCGGATTCAGCGAGATGTTAGTGTTCATCCATGTGGAGATGGGTCAGCTTACGTTAGATATAAATCGGTCATACTGATAGACGTGGGAGAGGATTACAACGAAACTCAGGAGTACGTAGCCTGGTGTTATAGGGGAGCTAATGGTGTCACTGGACCTCCGATGAGGACATTTGATGTTCCAGTAGATGTTAATGGCGTCATGATTCCCCAAATGGTGAGTGGTGAAGTCTCTGATCCTCCAGCCTCCCTTAGTGTAAGCAGCGTGGGCGATACGGTGGATGGACCGATACCGATGGACGAGGTGCAAGGTGGTGAACAAGTTATAGCTGACGATAATGTTGAGGAGGAAGAGGAAGAACTGAATCTGGAAGTAGTGGGAGAGAATGGCGAGCCAGCTGGAGAAGTGGCAGAAGTGGGATCAGACGAGGAGATACTATCGGAGGAGGACTCGTCTGAGGAGTCAGCAGCGCCATCCAATCCTGGCGAGGAGCCGTAGGGCAGATCCCAAGAATAGGAGTTTAGATTAACCCCTCTTTTTGATGTAACTCTCCCTAGGTAGTTAGCTGACACCCTAGGCCACCGATTCTTTTTGTTTAGTGGCCTTTTTATGTATTCTTTTGGTTGTAAATAAATAGATTGTGTTTGTGAAGAAAAAGGGTATATATATGTTAGTGTTTATTAGTATATTAATGTTCTTGACTATCCATGGTTATGTTTACATGTCTGGGTGTATATATATATATATATATATATATACGTGTTTCCGCATGTGATGTGTATGTGCTCTGATTTGGTTAATTGGGTCGGTGACGCAATCCTGGGAGCGTCGCACTTCAAGTCGACCAATATGCGGATGTTCAGCCTTCGTGGGGTACGGGGCGTGACATCCCCGTTCGAATTGGTATCAGAGCAAGGACAGCTCTGTTTGATATAGTTGAGCCTTGGAGTGATAAGGAGAAATGACCATGGGTAGTTTTAGGGTGACTTAGTGTGCTAAGTGTACCTTCAGAATGTTTGTGCTTGACTATTGTGGTGATTGATTGAACCAGTATTGTGCAGGTGCGGCAGGACCCAAGGTTAGTGTGCGAATTCTTGGGTGAAATTTATGTGCTGTCGTGTTAGCCGCATGCTGAGTGCTTAATTGTTTTTGTGTTTATACCTGCCTAGGACTTAGACCGGTTAGTTGGTTTAGGTCTCTAATTCCCGGATGGAATTATAGCAGGTAGTTGAGCACTCAGAGTCTAGATGAGCAGTGAAAGAGGAAGAGTAGGAAGAGCCCCAAGGAGGGGCGCAGGCAGAGAAGCTCGTGGTAGAGGTCGCGCTAGAGCAAGAGCGATAGAGAATATAGTTGCGGGTGCTAGAGAGGAAGGAAACCCTAGAGTTGGTGTTGGGGCTGCAGTGGACCCCAGAGCTGATGTTAGACAGGCGGAGGATCCGCGCATGGAAGGAGTTCTCCGAGCGTTAGACCGAATTGGTAATGTGATGGATAGGCAGGCGCAGGAAAGAGAGAATGCGACCGCTCAGGCTGCTGAGGCCGCAGCCGTTGCTGCCGTCCATGAGAATCAAGCTCAAGCTCAGCCAGTACAGGCTCAACCAATGGTGGCACCGAGACCAATGCACCAGTTGGTAGAGCATTTCCTTAAGCTGAAACCGCCTAAGTTCACGGGTAGAGGTGACCCCGAAGCCGCCCCGCGTTGGGTGGAGGAATTGGAAAAGGCATTTGAGCTGTTAGAATGTACTGAGAGGGAGAAGATCTTATTGGCATCGTATCAACTGCAGGACAATGCCCATGACTGGTGGAAGGCGGTTAAGGATAGAGTGTTTCCAGAGTTTATGGAACCGACCTGGACAATTTTCGTTGAGCACTTCTATGGACAGTTCTTCTCTGAGAGTGCCCAGGAAAAGAAGATGGCAGAGTTTATGAGACTTCGTCAGGGGTCGATGACGGTAGTGCAGTATGAGGCAGAGTTTATCAGATTGTCCAAGTTTGCCCCAAGAATGGTTGAGAATCCCCTGGACAAGGCTCGAAGGTTCCGGGATGGACTGAAACCGGAACTTCGTACTCAGATGCTTTTGTTGAATATTCGAGATTATAGAGAGTTATATGAGCGAGCCCAGACTATGGAGCGAGATCAGATTGAAAGGGCATCAGCATCGGGTTCGAGGTTTATTCCTAATCGGGACAATCGTCGCTTTGTAAGGAGACCAATGGCTAATAATAGACGGTTTGTTCCGCCCCCGAGAAGGATTATCGGGAAGCCCGGTCAGACGCCACATAGGATCGGACCTTGCTTTCGTTGTGGGAGTATGGGGCACCAGATAAAGAATTGCCCCCAGCAACGACTTTTGGGACCCCCAGGACAACCGCAGCAGCCGCTCAGAATTGGAAATCAGGCCGGAAATCCCCCACCGGCTATTCAGGGCAGACCGCCTGCGCAAGGACGAGTATACGCGTTGGCACGAAAGGATGCTGAGGACGCGCCGGGTGTGGTCACAGGTACCGTATCTCTTTGCAATCATTCGGCATATGCGTTATTTGATCCCGGGGCAACCCATTCATTTATTTCTGAGCAGTTTGTTAGATTGGTTGGTCTGGAGCCTATTCTACTTGAGATTATGTTGTGTGTGACGACCCCACTGCATGATAGGGTGTTAGTATCATTGGGGTGCTTGGACTGTAAAATTGTGATTGGAAATGTTGAAGAAAGAATTGATTTAGCTGTGTTAGCCATGTATGACTTTGATGTGATCATTGGTATGGATTGGCTGACTAAACAGAAAGCCGTTATGGATTGCGGCAGCAGGACGATCCAATTTAATCCGATTGGTCGTCCTAAGTTTGAGTTTCAGGGAAACCGAGGAGGAACCTCGATCCCTTGGATTTCCTCAGTGGAAGCAACAGAGATGCTTGAGGAAGGTTGTGAGGGGTACTTGGTGAATGTTAAGGATCCGACATTGGTGGAGCCTAAGTTGGAAGAAATTTCTGTAGTGTGCAATTTCCCCGAGGTTTTTCCTCAAGAATTGCCGGGTTTGCCACCCGAACGGGAAGTGGAATTTGTAATAGAGTTGGCCCCAGGAACTGAGCCAATTTCTAAGGCCCCGTATCGGATGTCGTTGTCAGAACTGAAAGAGTTGAAAGTTCAGATGCAAGAGTTACTAGATAAGGGATTTATTCGTCCTAGTGCATCTCCATGGGGAGCGCCAGTCCTGTTTGTAAGGAAAAAGGACGGGACGTTGAGATTATGCATAGATTATCGGCAGTTGAATCAGGTGACTATAAAGAATAAGTATCCACTGCCAAGGATCGATGACTTGTTTGATCAATTGCAAGGGGCGTCAGTATTTTCCAAGATTGATCTACGGACAGGGTATCATCAGTTGAGAATTCGGAAAGAGGATATACCCAAGACTGCGTTTAGGACGAGGTATGGGCATTACGAGTTTACAGTCATGCCCTTTGGTTTAACGAATGCCCCTGCAGCTTTTATGGATCTGATGAACAGAGTTTTTAAGGAATTTCTGGATCAGTTCGTCATAGTGTTCATTGACGATATTCTAGTGTATTCGAAGAGTTCAGAGGAGCATGAAGTGCATTTGACGGAAGTTCTACGAACGTTGAGGGAACATGCGCTTTATGCGAAGTTCAGCAAATGTGAATTCTGGCTTAGTAAGGTAGCCTTTCTTGGACATATCGTGTCGGGAGAAGGAATATCAGTGGATCCGACTAAGATTGAAGCGGTACTTAAGTGGCCCAGGCCGACGTCAGTGACAGAGATCAGAAGTTTCTTAGGATTGGCTGGCTATTATCGACGCTTCGTGGAAGGATTCTCGTCGATAGCCATGCCATTGACGCGATTACTGAAAAAGGAAAGTAAGTTTGAATGGGACGATAAGTGCGAACGAAGTTTTCAGGAACTTAAGCATAGATTGACGACAGCTCCAGTTTTGACTATTCCCTCTGGACCTGGTGGATTTGAGGTTTATAGCGATGCTTCGTTCAAAGGACTGGGTTGTGTGTTAATGCAACATGGAAAAGTAGTTGCGTATGCGTCGCGTCAGTTGAGACCTCATGAAGTGAATTATCCGACGCATGACTTAGAGTTGGCTGCCATCGTCTTTGCACTTAAGATTTGGAGGCATTATCTGTGTGGGGAAAAGTTTCAGATTTATACGGATCATCAGAGTCTCAAATACCTGTTCTCACAAAAAGAGTTGAATATGAGACAGCGTAGATGGATGGAGCTTCTAAAGGATTATGACTGCGACATCATGTATCATCCTGGGAAGGCAAATCGAGTTGCAGATGCATTGAGTCGCAAGTCTAGCATGGCACACATGATGATCAAGGAGTGGGCGTTATTGGAAAAGATCCGAGACTCAGAATTTAGATTGGAATTAAGCCATGTGTCGAATCTACTGGCTACTTTGAGGATCGAGCCGAAGATTCAAACTAAGATTAAGGCTCTACAACCCACGGATCAGGAAATCCAGAAAATTGTGGGAATGGATGCCTCGGCAAGAAAGCCAGATTTTCAGGTATCAGAGGATGGAGTCCTAAAGTATAGGGGACGATGGTGTGTGCCGGATGATATGGAACTTAAGGAAGAAATATTGAGAGAAGCTCATCGCAGCAATTACAGTATCCACCCTGGCAGTACGAAAATGTATCAGAATTTAAGGCAACATTATTGGTGGAATGGATTGAAAGCGGATGTAGCCAAGCATGTGGCTAAGTGTTTGACGTGTCAACAGGTAAAGGCACAGCACTGTAAACCTGGAGGATTGCTGCGACCATTAGAAATTCCCGAGTGGAAATGGGAACATATTACCATGGACTTTGTAACGGGACTACCAATGTAACATCCTGAATTTTGACCCGTTATCGGGACCAATAAAGTGTATATTTATTCTCGTGTAATTTTAGTAAGTCTCGCCTGGACCTGATCAGTCTCGGGATACTAACCATATGAGAGAGGCTAAATAGGAACAGGTACGTGGACCGAGAACCCAATCGCGACTGAACGCTGATTTTGAAGAACGTTGAGGAAATATTTTGAGCCAATATAGGCCGGTCTTAGGAAAATGACTGGTTGATTTTGTCAGTAACGTACGATCGGATCGCGAGTGATTTCGCACGACCGAAAGTACATCTGACGAATGAAACCTGATTGTAATCCAAACGATCGCGACCCTGGTACTAGTGATAATTCCTCTCGTTCTCTCGAAATTTAGACCATCACGATTCGGACAATCTTAGGTCGATACGCGTAACGCCTAAACTGCCGCTCGTTAGTGAGAGACCCTAAAACTGTGAAACGAGCATATTGAGATTACAATATTGGACCCGAGTTTCGATATCAAAATCTCAAGGGTATTCACAACTATTCAATAAGACGGACGTCAATTGATAATGGCCATTCGTGTTTGGGATTAAAACAGTTGAAAACGGAAGATTTGACAGAAAGTGAGAAAAAGACCATTTTGCCCCTGAGAACGCCGAGGCCGATTTCGGAGGCCGTTTGAGGTTATTTTTCGCGGCCAACATCATTTTGGGGTATCCGAGTGTGTTTGGAATGATTCTGGACAGAAAGTGGAATTTCGGCAAAAATTGGAAAATAATATTATTTTATTCCCGGAAACTTCACAGAGGATTTTCGAGGGCTTAGAAAGTGAATTTCGCGATTCCGACTCTGGATTAGGTATCACATGAATATTTAGGACCAGTATGTGCAAAAATTGGAATTTTGGTCCGGGACGGAAAAAGGACGAAAATGCCCCTAGGCCAATTTTGGATTATTTCGAATTTTGAATTAAATTTTGGAGGTTAACCAAGGTTGGGTAAGGTTAACTAGAGTTGATTAACCATGGTTAGGGGCAAATGACCATAATACCCTTGCATTATTGGATGAGAATGGATATGAACCCTTGGATCAAGGGCATTTTGGGCATAATGGGCTAGATTTTGACATGTGGCATCCACTCACCCCCTCCCTTGACCATCTTTGACTCTCTCTCTCTCTCCTCAGCTTTCTCTCTCCCCGCAATTCTCTCTCTCCTCTCCCGAAATCCTCTCGGCCGCTCCCTCCTCCACCGATCAGCACCGCCAGTCCACTGTTCACGCCGGAACAGCAGGTTTCGCCGGAGCTGCTGGTCGCCGACCGCCGAGTGCCGACCCCTGGTGCCGTCCCCAGCCCAGTCGCAACCCTGCCTCCCTCTCCCGCCGCCCGTGACCGCCTGTGGCAGCCGCTCCAGCCGAGGCGCGACAAGGACGCCGTCGCCGTCGCTGGGCTCGTCCGCCTGGCCGCGCCGCCGTGAACCGCCCCACTGACCGGCCTCACCCTCACCCTCTCTCTCTCCTGCATCCTCAGCCCCTCTCAGCCGAAGCTTCCCCTGTTCTGGCCGTGAGGAAGCCGTGGGCTTCGCCGGACCGCCGTAGGCCGCCGGCTTGCCTTGGAGCGCCGCCGTCGATCGTACCGCTCGCCGGTCATCGGCCGCTCGCTCCCGTCGTCTCGCGTCGTCATTAGGCGAGTAAAATTACTAATCGCTAAATTAGTCTAATTGTGCTTGATTAGGGATTAAATTATGTTAATTAGGACCTAATTAAGTGTGTTTTGTGTAATGGATGGTTAGTGGACTTAATTAGGACTAATTACATTGGTTTAGTGGTAATTAGGAGAGGATTTGTGGGCTGAATTGGGATGGGCCTCATGGGCTCCGAATTTTGTGTTATTTGGGCCCAAATTGGAGAATTTTAAATGGGCCCAAGTTGGAGAATTTAAATGGGCCCAATTGGAAATTAAATGAGCCCAAATAGAAATTTAAATGGGCCTTGCAATTAGAAATGGAATGGGCCCATGAAGTTGGAATTAAATTGAATTGTTGAAGCCCAATTAGAAAATGGAATGGGCCTTGATGTGAATGGACTTGAATTGTGGAGGCCCATTAGAATATTAAATTGGGCCTTTGAATGTGGATTGGCTTGGACTAGATTGAGCCCAATTGGAATTTGAACGGGCCTTGATATGAAACAAATAGAAATTGTCTTAAGCCGATGGGAATCAAATGGAACTTGATTGTGAAATTCCACATTTATTGTGATATGATTTAAGAGTGTGATTGTGACCGACGGGTCAGGCCTTCGGGTCGATTTATAATTGTGACCGACGGGTCAGGCCTTCGGGTCGATATATAACTGTGACCGACGGGTCAGGCCTACGGGTCGAGTGTGATTGTGACCGACGGGTCAGGCCTTCGGGTCGATTTATAACTGTGACCGACGGGTCGGGCCTTCGGGTCGAGTGATTGATGACCATTGGGTCATGGCCTTCGGGTCGATTTAATTGTCTATGAATTATATGGATATCGAAAGCCTAACCTGCAGGGCTGGAATATTAGAATCGGGCTGTGAGCCCATGTGAACTTATATTGATTTAATTACTGGTTCAGTAAATTGTGTATTTTATTTATTTCTGGAGGTGCACGTTAGCCTAGTTTAGGATTAGAGATTTTACTTGCTGAGTTTATCTCACGGTTGTGGTAAAACCGGATTTTCAGACCCCCGCCAGTAGAATGCCGAGGAAAAGTCCTCTTTTTGGATACCCGTACCGAATCCAGCGAGGTGTTAGTGAGCATCCTTGCGGGGACGGATCAGCATACATTAGGCGCCAATCAGTGGTGCTTATTGACGTGGGAGAGGAGTACCCCCAAACACAAGAGTATGTAGCCTGGTGTTATCGGGGAGCTAATGGGGTTACTGGACCTCCGATGAGGACTTTTGATGTTCCAGTAGATATTAATGGCGTCATGATTCCCCAAATGGTGAGTGGAGAAGTCTCTGATCCTCCAGCCTCCCTTAGTGTAAGTAGCGTGGGCGATACGGTGGATGGACCGATACCGATGGACGAGGTGCAAGGCGGTGAACAAGTCATAGCTGACGATAATATTGAGGAGGAAGAGGAAGAACTGAATCTGGAAGTAGTGGGAGAGAATGGCGAGCCAGCTGGAGAAGTGGCAGAAGTGGGATCGGACGAGGAGATACTATCGGAGGAGGACTCGTCTGAGGAGTCAGCAGCGCCATCCAATCCTGGCGAGGAGCCGTAGGGCAGATTCCAAGAATAGGAGTTTAGATTAACCCCTCTTTTTGATGTAACTCTCCCTAGGTAGTTAGCTGACACCCTAGGCCACCGATCCTTTTTGTTTAGTGGCCTTTTGATGTGTTCCTTTTAGATTGTGAATAAATAGTTTGTATAAGTCTTGTAAAGAGGTGTATATATGTCAGTATATTTTAGTATGTTAATTTCTTTTACTATTCATGGTTATAATTGCATGTCTGGGTGTATATATATATATATACGTGGTTTCCGCATGTGACGTTTGTTTTTCTCTGATTTGGGTTTTGGGTCGGTGATGCAATCCTGGGAGCGTCACATTTTATTTCGACCTACGCGGATGATCATGCTTCGTGGGGTACGGGGCGTGACAACCAAGGAGTCAGAGAGGGCACGATTCCATTTGGGTGATAGTGGATAGACTGACTAAGTCAGCGCATTTTCTGGCAGTGCGCAAGGATCTGGAGTTAGAAAAGTATGCAGAGCTGTATGTAAGACAGATTGTGAGACTGCACGGAGTGCCAGTGACGATTACTTCAGATCGTGATCCGAGGTTTACGGCGAACTTCTGGAAAAGTCTACAGACAGCTTTGGGGACAAAGGTGCAGTTCAGTACAGCTTATCATCCACAGACTGATGGGCAATCAGAAAGAACAATCCAGACCCTTGAGGATATGTTGAGGGCTTGTGTAGTGGATTTTCAGGGTAAATGGGAAGAACAGTTACATCTGGTGGAGTTTGCATACAATAACAGTTATCAACAGAGTATTCAGATGGCCCCGTTTGAGGCTTTGTATGGCAGAGCATGTAGGACTCCCGTGTGCTGGGATGAAGTGGGAGAACGGAGCATTACAGGCCCAGAGTTGGTACAGCAAACAGTGGAAGCTGTTGAGATCATTCGAGAGAGGTTAAAAACAGCGCAGAGTCGACAGAAAAGTTATGCCGATCGGAGACGACGACATCTGGAATTTCAAGTTGGGGATCATGTGTTTCTCAAGGTGTCACCTATGAAGGGATTATCCCGATTTGGCAAGAAAGGAAAGTTGAGTCCGAGATTTGTTGGGCCGTTTGAGATTTTGGAAAAGATTGGCGACATGGCGTACAGACTGGCCCTGCCACCGAATTTGTCCCAGATACACAACGTCTTCCACGTGTCGATGTTGAGAAAGTATGAACCGGATCCGACACACGTTCTAAGATACGAAGAAATAGACGTGGACGACAGGGTGTCGTACGTGGAAAGACCAGTCAGAATCGAAGACAGAAAGGATCGAGTACTTCGGAACAAGACAATCCCGATGGTGAAGGTAGTTTGGGAACACCACGGGACAGAGGGCGCTACTTGGGAAAGCGAGGAAACTATGCGACGTCAACACCCCCAGTTGTTCGAAGAACAGGGTTGAAGTTCAAATTTCGAGGACGAAATTTTTGTAAGGGGGGAAGAGTTGTAACATCCTGAATTTTGACCCGTTATCGGGACCAATAAAGTGTATATTCATTCTCGTGTAATTTTAGTGAGTCTCGCCTGAACCTGATCAGTCTCGGGACACTAACCATATGAGAAAGGCTAAATAGGAACAGGTACGTGGACCGAGAACCCAATCGCGACTGAACGCTGATTTCGAAGAACGTTGAGGAAATATTTTGAGCCAATATAGGCCGATCTTAGGAAAATGACTGGTTGATTTTGTCAGTAACGTACGATCGGATCGCGAGTGACTTCGCACGACCGAAAGTACACCTGGCAAATGAAACCAAGTTTTAATCCAAACGATCGCGACCCTGGTGCTAGTGATAATTCCTCTCTTTCTCTCGAAATTTAGACCGTCACGATTCGGACAATCTTAGGTCGATACGCGTGACACCTAAACAGCCGCTCGTTAGTGAGAGACCCTAAAACTGCAAAACGAGCATATTGAGATTACAATATTGGGCCCGAGTTTCGATATCAAAATCTCAAGGGTAATTACGACTATTTTGCAAGACGGACGTCAATTTGTAATGGCCATTCATGTTTGGGATTAAAACAGTTGAAAACTGAAGATTTGACAGAAAGTGAGAAAAAGACTATTTTGCCCCTAAGAACGCCGAGGCCGAATTCGGAGGCCGTTTGAGGTTATTTTTCGCGGCCAACGTCATTTTGGGGTATCCAAGTGTGTTTGGAGTGATTCTGGACAAAAAGTGGATTTTCGACAGAAATTGGAAAATAATATTATTTTATTCCCGGAAACTTCGCAGAGGATTTTCGAGGGCTTAGAAAGCGAATTTCGCGATTCCGACTCTGGATTAGGTATCACATGAATATATAGGACCAGTATGTGCAAAAATTGGAATTTTGGTCCGGGACGGAAAAAGGACGAAAATGCCCCTAGGCCAATTTTGGATTATTTCGAATTTTGAATTAAATTTTGGAGGTTAACCAAGGTTGGGTAAGGTTAGCTAGAGTTGATTAACCATGGTTAGGGGCAAATGACCATAATACCCTTGCATTATTGGATTGGATTGAATTAGAACCCTTGGATCAAGGGTATTTTGGGCAATTAGGCTAGGATGGTGACAAGTGTCCTCCACTCACCCCCTCCCTTGACCACCTTTGACCTTCTCTCTCTCTCCTCAGCTTTCTCTCTCCCCGCAATTCTCTCTCTCCTCTCCCGAAATCCTCTCGGCCGCTCCCTCTTCCACCGATCAGCACCGCCAGTCCACTGTTCACGCCGGAACAGCAGGTTTTGCCGGAGCTGCTGGCCGCCGACCGCCGAGTGCCGACCCCTGGTGCCGTCCCCAGCCCAGTCGCAACCCTGCCTCCCTCTCCCGCCGCCCGTGACCGCCTGTGGCAGCCGCTCCAGCCGAAGACGAGCCAGGACGCCGTCGCCGGCGCCGGGAGTGTTCTGCCGGTGCCGCGCCGCTGTGCGCCGCCCCAGCTGACCAGTTTCGCCTCACCGTCCTCCTCTCCGTCACCCCAGCCCCCAATCCGACCGACTCCCCCCTGTTTTGGCCGAGTGATTGCCGTGGGCTTGCCGGAGCCGCCGTGTCCGCCGGCTTGCATTTGGAGCGCCGCCGTCGATCACGCCGCTTGTCGGTGATCGGCCGCTCGTTCCCGTCGTCTCGCGTCGTCATTAGGCGAGTAAAATAACTAATCGCTGAATTAGTCTTAATTGTGCTAAATTAGGAGTTTAATTATGCTAATTAGTGCCTAATTGGGTGGATTTTATGTAAGGGTTGATTAGGGGACCTAATTAGGACTAATTGTGATGGTTTAGTGCTAAATTAGAAAGGATTTGTGGGCTGAATTGGAGGGGGTGTCATGGGCTCCGAATTTGGTTTAATTGGCCCAAATTGAAATGTAAATGGGCCCATGAATGAGAAAATTGAGTTGGGCTTGTTTGAGGCCCATTGGAGAAAATTAGAGATTAATGGGCCCAATTGGAAATTAAATGAGCCCAATTAGAATTTAAATGGGCCTTGATGTTGGAATTAATTGAAAATGTTTGAAGCCCACTTGGAAATTGAATGGGCCTTGAGGTGGATTGACTTGAATCGTTTGAAGCCCATTGAGAATTAATTGGGCCTTTGGTCGTGGAATTATTTGAAATTATTTGAGGCCAAATTGGAAATTAAATGGGCCCTTGATTGTGATCGTCCACGTTGAAATTTCATATGAGTTAAGGATGTTTTGTGACCGACGGGTCAGGCCTTCGGGTCGATTTATAACTGTGACCGACGGGTCAGGCCTACGGGTCGAGTGTGATTGTGACCGACGGGTCAGGCCTTCGGGTCGATTTATAACTGTGACCGACGGGTCAGGCCTACGGGTCGAGTGTGATTGTGACCGACGGGTCAGGCCTTCGGGTCGATTTATAACTGTGACCGACGGGTCAGGCCTACGGGTCGAGTGTGATTGTGACCGACGGGTCAGGCCTTCGGGTCGATTTATAACTGTGACCGACGGTTCAGGCCTACGGGTCGAGTGTGATTGTGACCGACGGGTCAGGCCTTCGGGTCGATTTATAACTGTGACCGACGGGTCAGGCCTACGGGTCGAGTGTGATTGTGACCGACGGGTCAGGCCTTCGGGTCGATTTATAACTGTGACCGACGGGTCAGGCCTACGGGTCGAGTGTGATTGTGACCGACGGGTCAGGCCTTCGGGTCGATTTATAACTGTGACCGACGGGTCAGGCCTACGGGTCGAGTGTGATTGTGACCGACGGGTCAGGCCTTCGGGTCGATTTATAACTGTGACCGACGGGTCGGGCCTTCGGGTCGAATGATTTATGACCATTGGGTCATGGCCTTCGGGTCGAGTTAAACTGTGATGACCATTGGGTCATGGCCTTCGGGTCGATTTAATTGTCTATGAATTATATTGATATCGAAAGTCTAACCTGCAGGGCTGGAGTATTGGAATCGGGCCGTGGGCCCATGTGAATTTATATTGATTTAATTACTGGTTCAGTGAATTATGTGTTTTATTTATTTCTGGAGGTGCACGTTAGCCTAGTTTAGGATTAGAGATTTTACTTGCTGAGTTTATCTCACGGTTGTGGTAAAACCGATTTTCAGACCCCCGTCCATAGGATGCCGAGGAGGGCCCCTCTTTTTGGATATCCACATCGGATTCAGCGAGATGTTAGTGTTCATCCATGTGGAGATGGGTCAGCTTACGTTAGATATAAATCGGTCATACTGATAGACGTGGGAGAGGATTACAACGAAACTCAGGAGTACGTAGCCTGGTGTTATAGGGGAGCTAATGGTGTCACTGGACCTCCGATGAGGACATTTGATGTTCCAGTAGATGTTAATGGCGTCATGATTCCCCAAATGGTGAGTGGTGAAGTCTCTGATCCTCCAGCCTCCCTTAGTGTAAGCAGCGTGGGCGATACGGTGGATGGACCGATACCGATGGACGAGGTGCAAGGTGGTGAACAAGTTATAGCTGACGATAATGTTGAGGAGGAAGAGGAAGAACTGAATCTGGAAGTAGTGGGAGAGAATGGCGAGCCAGCTGGAGAAGTGGCAGAAGTGGGATCAGACGAGGAGATACTATCGGAGGAGGACTCGTCTGAGGAGTCAGCAGCGCCATCCAATCCTGGCGAGGAGCCGTAGGGCAGATCCCAAGAATAGGAGTTTAGATTAACCCCTCTTTTTGATGTAACTCTCCCTAGGTAGTTAGCTGACACCCTAGGCCACCGATTCTTTTTGTTTAGTGGCCTTTTTATGTATTCTTTTGGTTGTAAATAAATAGATTGTGTTTGTGAAGAAAAAGGGTATATATATGTTAGTGTTTATTAGTATATTAATGTTCTTGACTATCCATGGTTATGTTTACATGTCTGGGTGTATATATATATATATATACGTGTTTCCGCATGTGATGTGTATGTGCTCTGATTTGGTTAATTGGGTCGGTGACGCAATCCTGGGAGCGTCGCACTTCAAGTCGACCAATATGCGGATGTTCAGCCTTCGTGGGGTACGGGGCGTGACAATATCGGTCCGGTCCCTAGTTCCTAAAAGTGAAACCGGTCTCCGGGCGATCCGGTTCCCGGTTCTAGGGTGGAAACCAGATCGGACCGGATCGATAAATATATATTTTTTTCTATTTTTTTCATATACATTTATTTACTTTTTAAAATTTTTGAAAAAATTAGAAAGCCTAATCTAATTTCCCTAATTCCATCTTGCCTTTACCAATAAATGATTGGTCCCATTGGAGCTATTCCACGGCCTTAAGACTAGCCGGTTCGGTCCTCGGTCCTAGAAACTGGGAATCGGTTCTACCGGTCCGGTTCCCAATTTTTGGGTTAGACCGTATCGGACCAGGAACCGCTCACCCCTATTGAGGAGTACCTCATGGCCAACCCTGTTGTTTGTGCCTAAATGTTTTTTTCAAGATCCTTTCCAAGTGATGATAGAGTAAAGTGAGTGGAAAGTTTGTATTGTATCTGTGACATTCCGAAATTCCACCAATTGGAATTTATTGAATAATCGAGTTTTATGAGATGTGCTCGTAGTAAATTCTCGCCCGGAACTGATCATTCCTGGGAATGCTAACCATTAGGGAAAGGCTAATAGGGGAATTAAATTCGCGCGACTAAAGGAAATTCGATCGTGAATAGATTTCGACCATTAAATCGCGAAAGTGATATTTTGAGCCACTGTTGTCCGATCCAAGAATAGTTAGGGGTCAGTTCGCCACTGTCCTAGTAGTGGATCGCGGGTGATTCCGTTGGACCACGAAACGACTTGACAAATGATTCTGAAATTATACCGAACGATCGTACCCCTCGGATCAAGTGATTGATCTTCGCGATTTTAATAACAACTGAGGTCGTCACGCACCGAACGGACTTGCACGTGACTCGATTCAGTATCAGTCATGAGTCGATTCAGCGAATTTCCCCATCAAGCCGCCAGTTAGCTCAAGAAACACTCGAGTTGCGTTTAATAGAATTTAATTATGGAATTTTTGCCCAAATTGGACACCGGAAAATTAGGAAGTCACGCCGGAACGTTAGGACTACGTTGCACATGACACATGTGAATTTTTGGTGCGCTCAAATCCTTCGGAAAAATTCGATTTGGGCAAGAAACGGAGAATTGGACCATTTTACCCTTGGGAATTAATAAAGGGTTAGTTTTGAGGGCAAGGGGTATTTTGGTCATTTTGTGGTTTGGTCCAAGTTCACTATTTAAGTCAAATTGGTCTTCCTTCCCCATTCTGTCTCTCCCCTTTTGCCGTGAAGAACACCCCTTCCCCTTTTATATTTTTTTTCTCCTTGGCCGTGAGTTATTCCTTGGCCGTTTCTCTCCACCGCCGGCACCGCCGCTCGCCACCACCACACCGGACCGCCCTCAAGCCGCCGTCCACGCTGCCGTACACCACCACCATCAACCTCACGCCATATTTCTCTCTCTTTCCCTCTCTCTCTCTAGATGGCCGTGAGCCCCATCTAGGAGGACCGGACCGCCGCCGCTCAAGCCGGACACCGTCGTGAGCCGTACGCCGTCGCCGTAGTGTGCCGCCGCTCCCCGTTCTAGCCGTTTTAGCCTAGAACGCGGTAAGTCATACTCTAATCCTGATTTAGGATTTTGGGTATCGCCGAACAATTTGATTTTGGGTGAAATTGGACTTGTGCGGGTGCAAAATGTTGGGGCTTTAGACCGGGAATGTATGGCGGGCCTTAAGGAATTAATTTGGAATTTTTGGAGGACGATTTGAGGGAATTTTAAGCTAAGAATCACTGTTCACGAGCTGTGATTCACTGTTCACGAGGCTATGATGCTCGGTTCGGGACGCAAGTTGGATTTTTAGAATCGGTATTTAATGGCGAGAAAGTCCCATAAAGGACCGAAATCAATTTGGCGTCGTTTGGTGGGAAAAAAATAGAAATTTATGTGTTTTACGTGTGTTTTAATTATAATTGAGTTGTGGTGGTAGAATTGTGTGTGCATTTGTGCAATGGGCTGGTGTAAATATGTTTGATTCGTGCACGTTTGGGTTCAATTGAAATGATTGTTCAATTGACCATGTGATATGCTGAGTTAGCCAACGCGGGTAAGTCGCGCCTAAACCCAATTTAGGACTTCGGGTATCGACGGAAATTTTCGGACGAAATCAGTATGGAATTAGGTGCGGAATGGTATGAATAGGGAGTGGAAATTTTATGGCGGGCCTTAGAAATTAATTCGGATAATAATTATTGGAAATTCAGAAATAGGGGCTGCGAATTTACTGTTCATTGGCCGCGAAACACTGTTCACAAGCTGTGGATTACTGTTCATGGGGCTATGAGGGTCCGATCGAGACGCGAGTTGAATTTTTGGAACCTAGAAATTATGGCGAGAAAGTCCCGTGAAGGATCGGAATTAATCCGACGCCATTTAGTCGGAGAAAAATGGGGATTTACGTGTTGGATGCTTAGTTAATTATAAATAAATGGTGGTGAACAAATTGAGCATGTTGTTGTGCAATTGGGTGATTATATATGCTTGTTTGGTGCACACGTGAGCTAAACTGAATTATTTATTGACATTGGTTGTGTGAATTGCTGAGTGAGCATGTTTTATGCGTGAAATGATGTTTGCATGAACCCCGTGTGTTGGGCCAGTTGCGTGTGGTAAACGTGTGTTGAGCATGGACTTGAGTAGAAGGGAAATTGCGGTGTGGCAAGTGATTGTAAAAAGTATGTGAAAGGGTGAAAGTGCGAGGTTAGGATCGGGCCGAGTATCATAAACTAGGGCAGCGATCACGTAGGTCTGATGCATTTGGCATAGACTGAGGCTTGAAAAAGCAAATATGAGAGTCGGTCCGAGGCACGATTAGCTCGGGTGAGATCGGGATTGGACCGAGGCATCTTAAGCTCGGGTTTCAATCATGTAGGCCTGTCGCATTTGGCGCGGGCTGAGTTGGGATCGGGCCTGAGGCGCGTGATGCTCAGGTTGCGATCGGGGCCTGAGGCGTGAACGAGTACGCGGGCCGGAAGTGTGGTGATGAACGATCGCAGTGTACCTGAGGCGTGTACGTGTACGCGGGTCACTGGCGAGGAATGTGGATGGAATAGGATGAGAATGGAAAGAGTGTATGACATGAAAATTTAGCATGCTTATGATTGTATTAAAGTGTCTGTTATGTGATTATGTGGCATGTGTGTGTTTGAGTGTTTTGCGGAATTGTCTGGAGGTACGTGATAGCCTAGGTTGGGTTTAGGGATGAACTTACTGAGAAGTGTTCTCACGGTTGTTTCAATCGACAATTTCAGAGCCCCCGCCTGAGCCATGACCATATTAAGGTCGACTCGGAACCATAGGGTGAATAGACAGCTGAGGAGGATTCATGCGGCGATGTAGAGGACAGTGAGTCAGAGTGGACGTCTCCGAGAGGGCGTAGGGACTAGCTCTGGGAGCGAGGCAATAATTTGAGAATGCCCCATTTTTGGATAATGCTGATTTTTTTTTGTATTTTGGAAGTTAATAGTTACTGATTCGGGGTGCTTGTAATAATAATGGATATTGTAAATATTATGGTGTAAGTTTGGCAATGAGAACGAATATGTTCATTCTCCCTGATTGATTCCCCAGTTTTTAATTGTCCGGGTTTATTTATTGATATCCGCTGTGGTAGTAAATCTCTGATGGTGTTTTGAGGTCAGCGACATTCCTAGGACGTCGCTTGAATCGACCAGAGGCGGATGGCGCATGCCCGTTGGGGTTCGGGGCGTGACAGTATCTTTTGTTTTCCCTTTGGCTCTACCTCGGAACTTCCGGGTGAGGAAAGGTTTTTTATCGTGTGATTCGGTATGTTATAATGGGTTTGAAGGCTGTGGGTAAGGCCATGCCAAAAAATAAAACTCGAAGGAGCAATAAGCAATCTGATAAATTATGGATTTTGCCAAAGAAAAGATCTCCCTTTGTGGTCACGAACGTGAATTTTCACTTGACTTATAGATGAGTTGCATAAAGAAGAGATGGAGGGAAAAATGAAGCACAAGGGAAAGTGAGGCATTTCATTTTCCTTAAACAAGTCATGAAAGTGCAATTCAGTTATAAAAGTTTCAAAAAAGTGCAATCAAATTCTAAAACTTTCAAAAAGTGCAATTTTGAAAGTTTTAGGAATCAATTGCACATTTTTGATAAAATTTAGAACTTGATTGCACTTCTACAACAAGTTTGAAGGTTTTCAATGCACTTATCCCTACTTTTCCTAAGCTAAATAGATTATCGTCAGATGAAAAGCAAGCATTGTTTCCCAAATAAAAATGGAGAAAATTTGACTAGCAATGAAGAAAAATTAAAGGTAGAAACAAATTAAAAAAAGAAAAAAAGAACCGTCATAATAGAGACATTTGTCTATATGAGTTAATCTAAGTTTGGAGGGCAGTCATTTCGATTCGATGACTTAGCTATAGTGGCATTTGAATTGCTTTTCGTAAATAGAACCAAAATAAATTGGATCCACTTTGATTAAGAAAAAGAAAAAAGCGCTCCTACTTGATTAAAAGCCCAATTTGCAAGTGCATGAGTAACTCCGTTGGTTGGGTTTACGAGTCCAAGCCTAACTCCAACCAGGATTGTGTTGAAAAAGGAAGGTTGAATATTCTGAGGGCAAAGACTATTTTGTTGAATAACATCAATTAAGACATTGCAACGGGTTTCAAAAATTGCATTTCGAACGCCGGGGGACGGAGCATAATTGCAGGCGAGAAGAAGAGCTACTGCTTACACTTCCATTAGCGAGTTCCAATGTTCTCTTCTTGTCTAAGCTAGGACTACCAAGCCTCTAGTCGATCATGCAATAATATCTATTGTGACATTCCGGATTTTGGCCCATTTTTGGGATTTATAAAACGTGTAATTCGTCAGTGCGCTTATAATGGAATTTCGCCCGGGAACTGATCACTCTCGGGTTCTTATTTTTAAAAATAGAAATTTTGCTAGAATCGCACTCGATCGAATTTGACCGTTATTTATACCCTGAACTTGGCAGTCGATTTCCGAGAGTTTCGGAACGAAATAAATTGGACGGTGTCGATATTAATGTGGCCAATGTCGAAATTATCAGGAATAGTGGAAAAGTATATTTTTGAACCGGATACGAATTTGGACTGGTAGGCCTCCCTCGCAGTGTGGTTTGGGTTAGTTTATTTTGGCCGTATGCCCTAGAATATTGTTGGGTTTTATTGTGGACTGTTAGGCCATTTTCCGAATTTAAATCGGGACCGATAAGTCGTTTTTTTTTAGTTTGGACCGTGTCCGTTGGTTTGCGCTTAAAGTTAAAATTTAAAATTTCTCTCTCTCTCTCTCGGCCGTGCCGTCCCCTCCGCGCGCGTTCTCTCTCTCTCTTTTTCTCTCTCTCTCTCTCTCTCCCTTTTCCCCCTTTTTCCGCGCGCGCGTTCCCCATGCACGCTCACGTCCCGTCCCCCTTCCCGTTCTGCACCTGCAGACATCCCCCCCTCTCTGACATCACCTCTCTCTCTCCTTCTCTCTTCTCTCTCTTCTCTCTCTCCCCTCTCTTCTCTTCTGCTGCGTCTTCGTCTTCCTCTCTCCCCGACCCCGACTGCTGCTTCGCCCGTCCGGCTCGCCGACCGTCGCCCGAGCTCGCCGCCGCGCCGTGCCGGCCCGCCGACGCCGCCAGCGAGCTCCGCCGCCGTCGCCGCCAGCCATCCGCCCCTTCCTCCTCCTCTCTCGCGCACGAGCAACAGCGAGCTCGTCGCCGCTGCTCGCCGCGCCTGTCGCCGCCCTCCGCCTCCGCCCAGTGCTGCTCCGCCAGTCGCCACCGCCAGCGAGCCCGGTCGCAGCTACGCCGGCCGCTGCCGTCGCCCCGGCCGTCCTCTCCTTCTCCCTCGCGCGCGCGGCAGCAAGGCGTTGCTGCTGGCCTTTGCGCCCGGCGTGGCCCAGCCGCGCCTGGTCGTCGTCGCCCGACCGTCGCTGCCGTCGCCCCTGCCGCGTCGACCATCGCCGGCGCCGCAGCGAGCCCAGCGCCCTCGCCTCTCGCTTCCCCGGCCTTCTCCTGGTCCTGCTCGAGCTCGTCCTGTCCAGCCGCCTCACCCGACGAGCCCAGCCGGCTCGCCGCCGTCGTTCCGCCGTCCAGCTCGTGGCCGTTGCCGCCGCCGCCGGTCTGCTGTCTCCCCCTCAGCCTCTCTCTCCCTCTCTCCCCCTTTCTCTCCCTCTCTCCCCCTCTCACTCTCTATCTCTCTCTCTCTCTTGTTCCAGCCCGCCCCGCTGCCCGCCGGTCGGCCGTCCAGCCTCGACGCCGCCCGTCGCCGACGTGTGCTGCCGCTCGGCCGCCCTCCGCCTCAGCCTGGCCGCCTGCCCCGCCGTTCCCGTCACTGTTCATTTTCCGGCGAGCACTGTTCATTTCCGGCCGGTCACTGTTCATCCGGCGAGTACTGTTCACCCGAGCCCGTTTCTGTTTCTCCGGCCCATTTTTAGCGTAGGACACCCGGTGAGTTTGACCATAAACCCTAATTAGGATAATTTGCATTTCTAGACAAGTTTAGGGGTTAATTAGGTTAATTTAGGGGTTAAATGGTGAAAGTGATTAGGGATTTTGATTGTGGCCAATTTGGTGGATTAGTTTAAATGAATTAATGGAGGATTAATGGCCCGAGAGGTGCGAAACATGGGCTGGACAGAATCGGTACGGAATGGTTCCATTTTGGGAAAGTTCGGACTTAGGACTTGGATTTTAATGCGCGCCCTATTTAGTGTTTTGGTGGCTAATTTAAATGATGGCTTGATCGAACTAGTGGTTGGATTGTCCCTACATACGAGTGATTTGTAGCGTCGTGACGCATGTCTAATGCCTTGAGGAAGGGAGTAACTTGATGGACCTCGATTTCTGTGGATTCGTGATGGTCTAGTTGTATGACCTATGCTTGTGAATTGTGTACCGTGCATAAGTGCTTGAATTGATTTCATGGTCGTGCTTATATGTGGGTTGGGCATGTTGAAATGTAGACTGGGCATAGTGTACTATAATTGATTGAATGGCATTGTACTATTAATTGCCCGTTGTGAATATTGTGAATTGCCCAAGTGTGAATTTCATGGCCATGGATGTGTATCACGAGCATCGGCACGGCATGTGCATTCACAAGTATGCTCGAATGACATGTGCATTGTGATCACCTAAATTGCCCTGATGCGTTTAACGCGGGGTTCAGATAAAATTGAGGTTTGTGAATGTGTGATCACAATAAACCCTGATGCGTGTTACGCGGGGTAGTGAACCCGTCCTGAGGCGTGTTACGCGGGACGATGCCCGGTTTGCCGGAAGATGACCAACCTGATCGTGTTACGCGGGTTATGTGTCATGAGCCTGATGCGTCTTACGCGGGCCAGAGATCGATCTCGAAGTGATGGACCTGATGCGTTTTACGCGGGTCGGACCTGATGCGTTTAACGCGGGTCGGAGGAGAAATTGAGAAATGGTTGAGTGCTAGTGTGCAAGTGTGCGATAATGCATTGATGAGGCATGAGCATGAGTGCGAGCACTAGCATATGCATAACATACGTTGTGACATAAAAATGCGCGTGTATGTGCTGTGATTAAGTTCTGTTGCGTGATTGCTATTGTTGATTTAATGCCTAACCTGCAGGGTCCAATAAGATTAGATTTAGGCCCGAGGGCCTGAGTCAGTTATGTGTGTATTATGTGTTGTTAGTGCTTGTCAGGAGGTGCACGTTAGCCTAGTTTAGGTTTAGGGAATTACTCGCTGAGATTTATTCTCACGGTTGTTGAAAATCGATTTTTCAGATCCCCGGCCTTGAGGATGACAGGCGTACTGAAGCATTTTTGGGAGAAGCCCCTGGCTAGTTGTAGTGCCTGAACCCCGAGCCACTTACCCCCTTTTTGTTAGTAGTGGCCTTGAACCGCTTTTGATTTTTGGAGTTCGGGTTGTACTTGGATATTGTATTTGATTTCCAGTATTAGTTCAAGTATTGATTTCGGTGGTTACCCTTGGTTATGCGTTTATCTATGTACGGGTAGTTTTAATTGCTTCCGCATGTGCTTTAAATCTCTGCGTTGGGTTTGGGTCGGCGACGCGTCCTGGGACGTCGCACACGAATCGACCTCTGCGACGGATGTGGCACACCGAGAAGTGCGGGGCGTGACATCTATGGCTCATTCATTATCTTTCCATGCATCATCTACATTAAATTTCTGCCTTTGATCTAACTGTGGGAGCCAGCGTCTATCCTTTCCCCAAAAGAATCGGCTCCTAAACTTATTTTCACGACTGTCCTTGATAGCACAACAAATGAACATAGAGTTATACCCTTAGCAACGGTGGTCATGGTTGTCTGGTATAAAGCCTAAAATTTATGTCTAATATAAAAAAATTCAATTTTTTTTAGAACAGATTGTATCCAGGGAATGTGGAGTTGAAAAAGGGATTTGTTGACACCTAAATTTTTGCGATCTAGTTAGTTGTTCATTGCATAAAAAATTAGGGATCGATCATGATCCCTAAACAAAAAATTAGTTAAATTGCATATAGATTAAGAGCATTTGAATAATATTTAGGCCCATATAATTAAATTTGCATTGGACCGGTGGTGGATAGGCTTGAGTCAATGGCTCTGAACTTAATGAATTATCTAGACTAAGCCCAAAAGTGAAGCAAAATTTGGCCAAGCCCATGTACATCATAAGAGGCCAAAAATTGAAATGCCAAGTGGAAAAAATTGAGTAATTGGGTAATTTCATTTGATAATATCACAATTAGATTTGATAAGAGAAAATTTTTATTTTGGGGGAAATAGGTTATATCTCGTAAGATCTTTGAAGATTGGAAAGTTAAAACGCTAATTGCACTCTATATAAAGGCACATAGGTTCACAATCAAAAGGGGGCCACACAACTTACATATATGACCATTCAAAGAAACACATAAGAGAGGTGGGTGGTAAGAATACACTAGAGAGAGAGGGCCGAGCACCACCGCCAGTCCACCACCCAATTGAATCGAGTGATCCGGTCTAATTCCGATAAGATTACGCACGTTCAAATTAGGTAATGATCTTATCCGATTTGATATAAATTGTTTAATTACTTAATTCGAATAGACTTTGTTATCCAATTGATTTGATTCATTGATTGAGTCAATATAATTACTAATTCGATCCGTAAAGATTTCCGATCATTTTTTAATTAATTCAACTTAATATTTGGATAATTGTTGTGCCTAAAGATTGCGGTAATCTCTAATTAAATTTGCAAGACAGTGGGTTATTTTTTAGATTATCGTAATTTTTAATTTGAAATCTTTGTGAATTGTGTGTGTGGAGTGAGTAAATTTTTATCTTTAATTTAGATAAGTGCCATGTTTTGAAAATACCAAAAAGATCAAATTGCGTGTTAGATAGGATAGTTTATTGACTAGATTAGGATTGTATGTTTAAAATTTATCTAGTTAGACTTGTCATCTAGATTAGATTGCATGCCTAGGTCATGTAATTAAGATGTCTTTCATATCATAGTAGTTCTACTTTAATTGAACGTCAAATGGTCGTAGTTTAGAGTATGTGCATTACATGCATTGTATATAGGTAAGTCCTCATTGAAATAAGGGAAATTAAAAATATTTGAGTGGAATTGCGTGTCAATTAGAAACCATATTTAAGGTGTGATTTTATAGCTAATATTGTAGATGCTTTCATTGTTTCGAGGTAAGTGCACCCTCTTTATCTAACAATTTATTCATCGCTTTGATTATTAGGTGTTTCGTTATTGGTTGCACACTTGCATAATCACCTCACATGTTAGTGATCATGTTTAAAATCAATCTACACTGCCTACTAAATTTTTTTTGAATAAAAGAGAAAAGGTATCAAAAAGGCGTTAGAGTAGTCTAGCATAATCATGTCCCCGAGCTCATAATCTCTGGTTCGTAGGAGTAAAGTAAATCTCCTAATACTTTACTTGGGTTTTTAATCGACCCATCAAGAAATAGATTAGTAGTGACTCCAAACTGAAATGATTTGCATGTTAATAATTTGAGACATAAGTCGTGAATTGTTATGAGCTTAGGAGAGCTCGAGCTACGTTTAGGCTTAGTAATCCATTAGTCAACCTCTAAATGGTGTACCTTCGAGGTTAGGTTGCGACATGATTAATTTATATAGACTCGGCTATTTTACGCTATGATTCTGACCAAAATGAATGATTCACAGTATGACCAAAATATTTTATTTGAATTACTTTTTCTAGAGAGGTGGTACACCAAGTACAGACTATCGTAATGGGCCCAAAATGTCTGCTAATGAACATGTAATATCTTATTAATTGCAATACCTCACGTTGTTATCATTACGGTCGAACAATAGAGCTTTGATCGTGATTTGTACTTTTCCAATCCTTCCAGATGATCGGTGGCTCCTCCCAATAAAAAAACAAGAAAGGCTTGAAAGTAGTAGGGCTCGGTCCAATTGGGAGTGCTTTGAACTTTGAATGATGATGGAGTACTAAACAGAGGACTTGCCTATAAGTACCAAGTAGTTCTCTTCATCATCTTCATCAGCTCAAGCCTTCTCCATTGCAATTACATCAAACCCTTCTCCCACCCTTCTTGAGTTCAGTTCTCTTTGTTTCTTAACAGGCCAACATGGGAGTTGTCACCTACTCGCAGGAGATCACAAGCGTTGTTGCACCATCGAGGATGTTCAAGGCTTTGTTCCTTGACTCCCATATCCTACCCAAGATCGTTCCTGGGGGCATCAAGAGCGTTGAGTTCATCGAGGGAGATGGTGGAGTTGGTAGCATTAAGCAAACCAACTTCGGTGAAAGTAAGTCGGATCATACTCATATTTCTAACATGTCAAGTATATATAGAGATCTCGGAATTAAGAATTAACTTCTTCACTTTAACAAATTCACATAACAGGCTCCCATATCAAGTACACGAAGCACAAGATCGATGCTCTCGATGCAGGTAGCTTTTACTGCAAATATACCATGATCGAAAGTGACATCAAGTTCGACAAGATCGACTGTGTTGTGGAAGAAGTGAAGTTCGTCGCTGCTGGCAGCGGATGCGTCTGCAAGATGACCAGCGAGTACCACGTTCAGGAAGGTTGTGAGCTCAAGGAAGAGGACATCAAGAAGGGTAAAGACAGAGCTATGGGATTGTACAAGGCTGTTGAGGAGTACCTTGTGGCTAACCCCGATGTTTGCGCCTAAATGCTATTGTCAAGATCCTTTCGAGACTTCCGTTTTCCCTTTGGCTCTGCCTCGGAGCTTCTGAGAGAGGAAAGGTTTTTATAGTGTGATTTCTATGTTTTAAAGGGGTTTGATTGTTGTGTGTAAGGCCATGCCAAAAAATAAAGCTTGAAGGAGCAATGAGCAATCTAATAAATTATGGATTTTGCCCAAGAAAAGATCTCCCTTTGGGGTCATGAAGGTGAATTAAGGTGCGTTAATCCAATTTGATTTGTTAATATAAAATCTTCCCACTAACTGTATCCATCATAACTATGCAGCTTAATATTGATGAATTAAGCTGTAGTGTGCTTCTCCGCAAATCATGGAAGCAAACATTAAGATTGTTTACCTAATTAAAACCATCCTGCCGAACAAAATGGAGGATATGTGACCAACAAAAAAAAAAACAAACTCCATTTGACTAGAAAAGAACAAGAAAAATAAAAGGTCGAAAAGTACTTAGCAAAGTATAAAAAAAAAGCTAAAGAAGAGTCCCAAGAGAGACATTTATCTTTGTGGATTAATCCCAGTTTAGAGTAGACTCAATTTCGGTCCGACGACGTAGTTATCACGGCATTTGAATGGTCAAACCTTGACAATGGTGGTCATGGTCGTCTGGTATGAGACTAAAATTCGTGTCTACATCAGTTCATAACATGAAAATTCAATTTTCTTTACGAAAAATATTGCATCCAGGCAAATCGGAGCCCGACAAAAGATCTTTTGATCGTGATTTGTCCTTTCCTAACCTTCAGGATGATCGGTGGCTCCTCCCAATAAGAAAACAAGAAAGGCCTGAAAGTAGTTCGGCCCGTTCCATTCAGAGTGCTTTGAACTTTGAATGATGATGGAGTACTGAACTTATGGACTTGCCGATAAGGACCTGTTGCGGAAGCCAAGCGATCGAATAATAAAATTGACAGAATAAGAAAATAAATCGAACACCAGATTTACGTGGTTCGGTCGTAGTGACCTACGTCCACGGGGAGAGCAGCACGGAATTTCACTATAGATCAAGCGATACAACGGAGATTACAACCACACTCGAGTCACTCAAACACTCTCAGTGTTTCCCAAGCCTCAATTACACCCAATAACTCACGCAGTGTTTAGCCCCACAATTCCTCACGAAATAATCTCTCAATCTCGCAAAAGAATTGTACACAAATCTTATCACAAGATTTACGCTTGAACACTAATTCTTCTTGGATATAATTCACGAACGAGAATCCACGGAAATACCCACCGCCAAGCACTCACGAACGTCTTCACGTCAACCGCGGCGCTTCAAGACTTCTTTATCAACAATAGCTCTCTCTTATCAATTCCCACGATCAGAAGATATATATATGTGGCCACAACAAAAAAGAAATAAACCCTTAATGATGTGCAAATAGCCACCGCCAGGAAAGTGCATATTTCGGTCAACAAAATCCACCTTTTGACTTTCCTATTTTGTCTTCTTTCTTCACCGAGTCCAACTCGTAGAAGGAAAGAAATATGTTCTTGATTGTGAATTCGTTATCAATGCAATTTCCGCATTATATATTGCTCAACTTCAGATGTCCATAATATCTAGCTCAGAATATTCAACCTCCATAAATAATTTCGAGTCGGATTTCATTCAACGAGTTCAAACTCGAGACATATTTTCAACAATCTCCACCTTGGCTCGACGTTTGAGCCAAGTAACAATCGCTTTGATAGAATCCGAATTTCGCTACTACTCTCCCACAGCCCCCGATGGGCTCAACCGCCACAGACATCCTCCAAGTCCAAGCCTCGCTTGAACTTCGCCATAGCCGTGGACCTCATCAGAATACTAACTCCACATGCACCTTTAACTGCTCCACAAGGATTTTCTGACACAACCTCCTCAATCGCAGATAAAGCAAAACCATTGTTGCATCCATATCTATCGAAAGATTGAATACGCACCTTATCAATATCAGCAGTTACAGCAACTGTTGGCTCAATAGGCTCCACCTCGCTACAAGCACCATCCGTGTCGATTATTTCGCTAACACCCGCTACCTCAGGAGTTTCTGATTGCAACTCCACCTCAAGCTGAACACCGTCCAGATCCATATGAACACTGCTATTAACACTCCTAGCTAGAAGTACTGGAGACTCGTCAAATATAACTTCTCTGCTGACAACAGGTGAATTTAATTCCGGGCACCACAACTTATAGCCCCGTTCACCTTGTGCATAACCTAGGAACATGCACTTTATTGTCCTTCCATCGAGCTTACCATCACTAACTCGAACATAACATGGACAACCAAATATTCTAAGAACAGAATAATCAACAACGTTAACTGACCACACTTCTTCGGGAGTCCGACATTCAATCGCAGTCGATGGGGATCTATTCTTCAGGTAGCTCGCCGTACTAAGCGCATCCGCTAGAAACCTTCTAGCCATACCAGCACTAGAGAGCATTTTATGGGCCGTCTCTAGTAATGTTCTGCTCATCAATTCTGCAACATGTTGTGGTTCAATGGCACTAGTGCGATGTTTCATTATGCCTTCCTTCATACAGAATTCATTTAACAGCTCCGAGCAAAACTCCATACTACTGTCAGTCTGCACCTACTTAATCGTTTTACCAGTCTCCTTTTCGATCAAAGCTTTTCAACTGCCTGATCCTGACAATAGCATCAAACTTGTGCCTTAGCACAAACACCCACGTCTTCCTCGAGTAGTCATCAACAACTGTTAGCATAAATCTGGCACTCTTCCTCGAAGGAAATTGCGACAACCTGTGAACATCCAAGTGAATCAATTCTGTAATTTCCGTGGTTTCTCTGACAACCGTACTAAACTGCACTTTCCGCCGTTGATCTAAATCACAGCACTTGCATACATTCAATTCGTTAGCCACATAACCACATAGCAAATTTCTTTCACTTAGAACCTTCAAGCTTCTCTCACTAATGTGTCCCAAACGCATATGCCACAATTCAAACTCTCGAATCGATGCATCCGACGTCTCCGCAGCAAATTCCATCACTGTCTCACCTTGAAGCTCATACAGGCCACTATGCTTGATTCCTTTCATTATCACCAAGACACCTCGAACAACTTTCAAAACTCCACATTCTGAAGAATACCGACACCCAGCTGAATCTAGGGCACTCAAGGAAATCAGATTTTTCTTCAACTCTGGAACATGCCTTACTTCAGTCAATGTCCACACAATACCATTATGCATTCTGATTTTGACATCACCAACACCAATAACATCGCATTCAGAATTGTTCCCCAACTGCACTTTACTATTATCTGTGCACTGATAAGTAGTAAACCAATTCCTTTGTTATTCTTCAGCTTAAGGCAATCCCTTCTAAGATGCCCCCTCTTGCCACAGCTCCAACAGATAATGCCACCAGTCCTAGACTGACTTCGTCTATTCGAGTTCATACTACTTCTGTTAACACGTGTACCAGTTCTTCCTCTATTTTCACCTACTAAAGCAGCAGATACATGTTCACCAGATTCTCTTCTACGGATATCTTCACTCAGAATTAAATCTCGAACACCATCAAACGTCAAACTTGTCGACCGAGAGGAATTACTAACAGCAGTAACAGTAGTATTCCAACTATCAGGTAATGAGGATAATAGAATCAAAGCACGTACCTCATCTTCAAAGTCAATATCAACTGAACTCAATTGACTAACGATCACATTGAATTCATTGATATGATCAGCAACTGATGCACCTTCGCTCATCTTCAAATTAAACAGACGTCGCATCAAGTAGACTTTGTTGATCGCAGAGGGCTTCTCGTACATGTCCGACAGGGCTTTCATCAAACCCGCAGTGGTCTTCTCATTCACGATGTTAAACGCAACGTTACAAGCTAACGTCAACCGAATAACACCCAAAGCTCGTCTATCCAGCAATTCCCAATCAGCTTGCTTCATCGTCTCTGGCTTCTCCCCAGACAAGGGCACGTGCAGTTTCATCTGATATAGTTGATCCTCAATCTGCATCTTCCAGAAACCAAAATCCTTCCCATCAAATCTGTCGATTCTCACTTTTCCTTCTTCTATCACCATCGATTCGCTTCAACTCAACCAAGCCAAGCTCTGATACCAATTGTTGCGGAAGCCAAGCGATCGAACAATAAAATTGACAGAATAAGAAAATAAATCGAACACCAGATTTACGTGGTTCGGTCGTAGTGACCTACGTCCACGGGAAGAGCAGTACGGAATTTCACTAGAGATCAAGCGATACAACGGAGATTACAACCACACTCGAGTCACTCAAACACTCTCAGTGTTTCCCAAGCCTCAATTACACCCAATAACTCACGCAGTGTTTAGCCCCACAATTCCTCACGAAATAATCTCTCAATCTCGCAAAAGAATTGTACACAAATCTTATCACAAGATTTACGCTTGAACACTAATTCTTCTTGGATATAATTCACGAACGAGAATCCACGGAAATACCCACCGCCAAGCACTCACGAACGTCTTCACGTCAACCGCGGCGCTTCAAGACTTCTTTATCAACAATAGCTCTCTCTTATCAATTCCCACGATCAGAAGATATATATATGTGGCCACAACAAAAAAGAAATAAACCCTTAATGATGTGCAAATAGCCACCGCCAGGAAAGTGCATATTTCGGTCAACAAAATCCACCTTTTAACTTTCCTATTTTGTCTTTTTTCTTCACCGAGTCCAACTCGTAGAAGGAAAGAAATATGTTCTTGATTGTGAATTCGTTATCAATGCAATTTCCGCATTATATATTGCTCAACTTCAGATGTCCATAATATCTAGCTCAGAATATTCAACCTCCATAAATAATTTCGAGTCGGATTTCATTCAACGAGTTCAAACTCGAGACATATTTTCAACAGGACCAACTAGTTGTCTTCATCATCTTCATCAGCTGAAGCCTTTTTCTATCACGTCAAACCACAACCTTCTATTTCCTATTGGAGTCCGTTTCTCTTTGTTTCTTACTAGGCGAACATGGGAGTCATTACCTACTCTCAAGAGTTCACATCTGCTGTCGCTCCATCGAGGATGTTCAATGCTTTGATCCTTGACTCACGCAACGTCATTCCAAAGATTGTTCCCGAGGGCATCAAGAGTGTCGAGTTCATCGAGGTAGATGGTGGAGTGTGTAGCATTAAGCAGACCAACTTCGGCGAAAGTAAGTCGGATCATATATGTATTACTATGCCGAGTTCATTTATAACATATGGGCCTTAGAATTAAACCATGTGCTTTTATGAATTTGTGTAATAGGTGCCCATATCAAGTAAAACAGGCAGAAGATCGATGTTCTTGATGTTGAGAACTTCTACTACAAATACACTTTGTTTTACGATATACGTGTGAGTTATGTTAGAAAAGTCCCACATCTGAGAATTGGTATGGTGTGGAGCAGTTAATATATCCAAGTTTGTGTATAACTCATTGGCTTAAGTTTTTGAACGAAAGTGGATCCAATTGAATATATTGACGAGCTCAGACTTGAGATCCCTCTTGGTGATCTCTCTAGGTGAAGGTGTTGAGCTTCTGCTACATGCTCCCAATAAATGGTATCAGAGCCGTTGGTTGATTGGTGGTCGACTCCCAATGTGTATTATAGTTTCCGAGCGGTGGGGGATAGTGGTGTAGCAGCGCGGTTCCAATGGCAGTCTTCATGGTTCAATTTGAAGAAAGAGACTCCTAATGTGTATTGCGGTTTCAGGGCGGTGGGGGTTGTGGTATAGCAGCATGGTTCTGATGGCAGCCTTCATGGTTCGGTCTAGAGAAAAAGACTAGGGATGAACTTGGATATTGATGAAGATTCAAGCTGAGATATGTATAAGTTGGTGCAAAATAATACTTGAATTAAGGAGGAGCAGACCTAATACTGAGCTCATACATGAGAGGGAGATTATTGAGATATACATATGAGTTGTGTTAGAAAAGTTCCACATCGAAGAATGAAAGTGGGCCCAACTAGATATGTTGATGGGCTCAGACTTGAGTTCTCTCTTGGTGATTTCCTCGAGTGAAGGTATCATACTTTTATTGCGTGCTCCCAACACGTTGATTGAAAGTGACACCAAGTTCCAGGAAATCGACTTCATTGTCTATGAGGTGAAGTTCTTGGATACAATCTTTTCCAAAAAAAAGAAATTGAATTTTTTATATTAGACATCAATTTCAGGCTTGATATCAAACAACCATGACCACCGTTGCTAAAGGTGTGTCTCTATGTTCATTTATTGTGCTATCAAGGACAGTCATGGAAATAAGTTTAGGAGCCGATTCTCTTGGGGAAAGGATAGACCCCTAGCTCCCAGAATTAGATCAAAGGCTGAAATTTAACGTAGATAGTACATGGAAAGATAATGAATGAGCTATAGATATTATTGCATGACTGGTTAGCGGCTCGGTAGTCCTAGCTTAGACAAGAAGAGAACATTGAAACTCGCTGATGGAAGTGTGAGCAGCAGCTCTTCTTCTTGCCTGCAATGATGTTAAGTCCCTCGGCATCCGAAAAGCAATTTTCAAAACCGATTGCAATGTCTTAGTTAATGTTATCCAACAAAAGGGTCTTTGCTCTCGGGGTACTCAACCTTCCTTTTTCAATACAATCCGGGTTGGAGTTAAGCTTGGACCTGTAAACCCAATTGATGGAGTTACTTATGCGCTTACAAAAAATAAAGATGAACGTGTATCCTCGATAGATTGGTGGTCTTTTAGAAAGAATACACTTTGACTATTTATAACTTGCAATAGATGATAAACAGTTACCGAGTATTTAAAATCTCACTTTGTGACACCTATTATTTAACAACACTTATTATTGACCTAACTCATTTACCGACTCTTCGCTCCTACACTCGGCCACTTTCCGCCGACATCTCCATCAACTGACCAGGTCTTCTTGTAAACCGCTTCTACATTATCGATTAAACGCTCCCAGTACTTAGTAATCATCAGTTACAATTACCATCTTAACAGGCTTTTGTATCGATCGAACTGCCGACCAAACACTTGGGCATTTTTTGGTGTTAACACAACCGCAATCAAGAGAGAGTCCACAAGAATGATGGTTTGAAGACTCAAAGTGGATTGTAATACAATCGGACAAGCCATTAAAAAAAGGAAGAAATTCACAAAAAATTACAAACTATACCTATGTGATATATTTACAGTGAACCTTTTTCTTTGTGACGTTAAAAACCTTAAACTATGTTTAATGTGACCCATTTACCCTAGTCTTTTTTTTGTAACATAAAAAACCTCAAACTTTTATCAATGTATACTGTTGCTTCCTAGCATCCATGTAGGCAAATTTTTAATGGTTTTCATTGACATAACTCTGACGGAGGGTATATGTGTTATGCAGGTACAAGTTTGAAATTTTTGGTGTCACAGGACAAAAACTTTAGGATAAATATGTCATAATAGGCATAGTTTAAGATTTTTAGTGGCCATCGCCCCTAAAAAAGAGAAATGAATCAACTTTATATATTTTCTTTTATGAATATAATTGTGCATTGAAGGTTGTTTTGTTTCCTCACGCTTGCTTCTTTTGATTATTTTAATGTTTTATACTTGAATGCTTATTTATGTACATTTACATATAAATAAAATGTACGTTTTATTTTTGTGCCAAAATTAGTAGTATTATTTGAATATTGAAAAATATCCCAACCCTCATTCGCGTCGTGGGGATGCGCTTTCATCCAAGGTGCCCCCTCTTCCTGATGAGAAAATATTCAGTGAATTGCAAGTGTCACATCACTAGCTGATGTGGTGTGTATTTTTTTAAAAATAGAACCACTTACAATTTGACACTTGTCTCAAATAAAAAAAACAAAAATATCTGTTTCTTTTCTCTCTCTCTCTCTCCTACATTTAGCCATCGCCTTGCCTGAGCTCCATGCTTCCCTCGGCCGTTGCCACCGGTGCCACATCCAGGCGAGCCACCGCCTCCATCGTCTTCGTGGTCAACTCCATCTTCCTAAGCATGGCCCTTATTACGATGTTTTTCTTTTTGCACTTTGATTTCGTAGTGCTGCCAATCACGGTGGCTCATCCATGGTATCTCGACCTCACCGTCAAGACTTCTGGAGGCATGGCTCCAGATCTGAAAATTTGGCTTTGTTTGTGGTCTTACATCGCGGATTTTGTGGCCGACTTCGTCAATAGTCCTAGCCAAATCTAGAAGTTTTCGGCTTTGTCTTGTATCGCTCTGCGGTCGGCTCCATCAGGGGCTGCGGTCATCCCGGCAGCCTCTGTCAAGTCGAGCCATTCCCCCTATCGTTTCGTCAAGTTTGCAATCTCCGTCGGGATCTTCCAAGCTAGATCTGGAGGCATGAGGGAGGTGCGGCAACAAAGGCAGAGGGAGAAAATTTGTGCAGGGCGCAGCGGTTACGGTGCGGCGGTGAGTGTCAAGGATGGAGGTTGCGGCGGCTTGTGCGGTGGAGACAGCCAAGCCGGATTCTCAAGTGTTTGGGCAAACAGTGGTTGGATGCAGGAGCGGGAGGTGGCTGGATGAATGAAGAAGACAAACGAAAATAAGATTTTTACTATTTTTTTTATTTGAGACATGTCTCAAATAATAAGCTGTTTATTCGGAAAAATGCTTGTCACGTCAGCTAACTCACTGAATATTTTCTCCTCTCTATCTTTGATTTACTTTGTTTTTTTAAAGTTTTTGTTTTCTCCAATTTTTTTCTCTTTTGTATTTATTTTTTAGATATTTGATATATTTTCTAATGTGGCGCCATGTAGCTAACAAGTATTAAAAAACTACCATGACGGATTATTGTGTGCAATATCATTGGACCTGATTGTGACCTCTTCAAAAAGACCAAACTGATGCAGATAAAAAAACATTTAGAAATTCATTGCGTAATTCAAATGTTTAGGATTTGGTTGCATATCTGGCACAACTTTTAGGACAATTGGTGCAATTTTCCCATTTATATGTGGGGAAAGATTTAAATTTTTTTGGGTAAAAACAAGTCAAATTGTGTGCAATGTAAAGATTTATTAAGTGAAGTCTGTAACATCCTGAATTTTGACCCGTTATCGGGACCAATGAAGTGTATATTCATTCTCGTGTAATTTTAGTGAGTCTCGCCTGAACCTGATCAGTCTCGGGACACTAACCATATGAGAAAGGCTAAATAGGAACATGTACGTGGACCGAGAACCCGATCGCGACTGAACGCTGATTTTGAAGAACGTTGAGGAAATATTTTGAGCCAATATAGGCCGATCTTAGGAAAATGCCTGGTTGATTTTTGTCAGTAACGTACGATCGGATCGCGAGTGATTTCGCACGACCGAAAGTACACCTGGCGATTGAAACCTGATTGTAATCCAAACGATCGCGACCCTGGTGCTAGTGATAATTCCTCTCGTTCTCTCGAAATTTAGACCATCACGATTCGGACAATCTTAGGTCGATACGCGTAACACCTAAACTGCCGCTCGTTAGTGAGAGACCCTAAAACTGTGAAACGAGCATATTGAGATTACAATATTGGACCCGAGTTTCGATATCAAAATTTCAAGGGTAATTACGACTATTTTGCAAGACGGACGTCAATTGGTATTGGCCATTCGTGTTTGGGATTAAAACAGTTGAAAACGGAAGATTTGACAGAAAGTGAGAAAAAGACCATTTTGCCCCTGAGAACGCCGAGGCCAATTTCAAAGGCCGTTTCAGGTTATTTTTCGCGGCCAACGTCATTTTGGGGTATCCGAGTGTGTTTGGAGTGATTCTGGACAGAAAGTGGAATTTCGGCAAAAATTGGAAAATAATATTATTTTATTCCCGGAAACTTCACAGAGGATTTTCGAGGGCTTAGAAAGTGAATTTCACGATTCCGACTCTGGATTAGGTATCACATGAATATATAGGACCAGTATATGCAAAAATTGGAATTTTGGTCCGGGACGGAAAAAGGACGAAAATGCCCCTAGGTCAATTTTGGATTATTTCGAATTTTGAATTAAATTTTGGAGGTTAACCAAGGTTGGGTAAGGTTAACTAGAGTTGATTAACCATGGTTAGGGGCAAATGACCATAATACCCTTGCATTATTGGATGAGAATGGATATGAACCCTTGGATCAAGGGCATTTTGGGCATATTGGCTAGGATTGTGACATGTGTCTTCCACTCACCCCCTCCCTTGACCATCTTTGACTCTCTCTCTCTCCTCAGCTCTCATCACCGGCGATCACTTCTCTCTCTCCTCTCCCGAATCTCTCTCCTTCTCTCGGCTGCTTCACCGATCAGCACCGCTAGCCCACTGTTCACGCCGGAACAGCAGTCTCGCCGGAGCTGCTGGCCGCCAGCCGCCGCGTCTTGTCCCCAGCCATCACCCCTAGCCTAGTCGCAACTTTGTTCCCCGTTTCCGCCGTCCACAGCCGCCCGTCCGCAGCTGCTCCCGCCGGGCGTGCAAGGACGCCGTCGCCGGCGCTGTGCGTGTCCCGCCTGGCCGCGCCGCCGTGTGCCGCCCCACTGACTGGCCTCACCCTCATTCTCTCTCTCTCCTTCACCCTCAGCCAGCCCCACCGAAGCTCCCCTGTTTTGGCCGAGACTTGCCGTGAGCTTCGCCGGACCGCCGTGGGCCGCCGGCTTGCCTTGGAGCGCCGCCGTCGATCGTACCGCTCGCCGGTCATCGGCCGCTCGTTCCCGTCGTCTCGTGTCGTCATTAGGCGAGTAAAACCACTAATCGCTGAATTAGTTTTAATTGTGCTTGATTAGGGGTTTAATTATGATAATTAGGGCCTAATTGAATGTGTTTTGTGTAATGGATGATTAGTGGACTTAATTAGGCCTAATTACAATGGTTTAGTGTTAATTTAGAGAGGAATAGTGGGCTGAATTGGTGTGGGCTACTTGGGCTCCGAATTTTGTGTTATTTGGGCCCAAATTGTAGAAATTTAAATGGGCCCAAATTGTAGAAATTTAAATGGGCCCAAGTTGGATAATTTAAATGGGCCCAAGTTGGATAATTTTGAAATGGGCCTAGATTGTGAATTGAATTGAAATTGTTGAAGCCCAATTGGAATTAAATGAGCCCAATGAGAATTTAAATGGGCCTTGGATGTAAATTGTCTTGAATTGATTGAGCCCATTAGAATATTAAATTGGGCCTTTGAATGTGGATTGGCTTGGACTAGATTGAGCCCAATTGGAATTTGAACGGGCCTTGATATGAAATAAATTGAAATTTTCTTAAGCCCGATGGGAATCAAATGGAACTTGATTGTGAAATTCCACATTGATTGTGACCGACGGGTCAGGCCTACGGGTCGAGTGTGATTGTGACCGACGGGTCAGGCCTACGGGTCGACATATAACTGTGACCGACGGGTCAGGCCTACGGGTCGAGTGTGATTGTGACCGACGGGTCAGGCCTACGGGTCGACATATAACTGTGACCGACGGGTCAGGCCTACGGGTCGAGTGTGATTGTGACCGACGGGTCAGGCCTACGGGTCGACATATAACTGTGACCGACGGGTCAGGCCTACGGGTCGAGTGTGATTGTGACCGACGGGTCAGGCCTACGGGTCGACATATAACTGTGACCGACGGGTCGGGCCTTCGGGTCGAATGATTGATGACCATTGGGTCATGGCCTTTGGGTCGATTTAATTGTCTATGAATTATATTGATATCGAAAGTCTAACCTGCAGGGCTGGAGTATTGGAATTGGGCCGTGGGCCCATGTGAATTTATATTGATTTAATTACTGGTTCAGTGTATTATGTGTTTTATTTACTTCTGGAGGTGCACGTTAGCCTAATTTAGGATTAGAGTTTTTACTTGCTGAGTTTATCTCACGGTTGTGGTGAAACCGATTTTCAGACCCCCGTCCATAGGATGCCGAGGAACGGTCCTCTTTTTGGATACCCGTACCGTATTCAGAGATCGAATAGTGTACACCCGTGTGGGGATGGAACAGCTTACGTTAGATTTCAGTCGGCAGTGTTAGTAGACGTGGGAGAAGACTTCCATCATACTCAGGAGTATGTGGCTTGGTGCCATAGGGGTACAGACGGCTTATTAGGACCCCCGATGAGGACTTTTGACGTGCCAGTAGATGTTAATGGCGTCATGATTCCCCAAATGGTGAGTGGTGAAGTCTCTGATCCTCCCGCCTCCCTTAGTGGAAGCAGCGTGGGCGATACGGTGGATGGACCTATACCCGAGGACGAGGTGCAGGGTGAGGAGCAAGTTATAGCTGACGACATTGTGGAGGAAGAAGAAGAGGAGCAGAATCTGGAAATAGTAGGCGAGAATGGTGAACCAATTGGGGAAGTGGCCGAAGTTGGATCAGATATGGAAATACTGACGGATGAAGACTCATCTGAGGAGTCCGCAGCATCATCCAACCCAGGTCGGGATCCTTAGAATAGAACGGCATGATAGGAGTTTAGATTAACCCCTCTTTTTGATGTAACTCTCCCTAGATAGTTAGTCGTCACCCTAGGCCACCGATCCTTTTTGTTTAGTGGCCTTTTTATGTATTCTTTTTGGTTGTAAATAAATAGATTGTATAAGTATTTTAAAAGGGTGTATTTATGTTAGTGTTTATTAGTATATTATTGTCTTTGACTATTCATGGTTATGTTTACATGTCTGGGTGTATATATAATATATACGTGTTTCCGCATGTGTCGTGTATTTACTCTGATTTGGGTTTCGGGTCGGTGACGCAATCCTGGGAGTGTCACATTTTATTTCGACCTACGCGGATGATCATGCTTCGTGGGGTACGGGGCGTGACAAAGTCAATCTAGACAAGCCTTGAAAACTCACGTTTCTCATCCACCCCAATTTTTTTTTTTTGTAACCGAGGTGTCCGGATCAATTTGCGCGCACCTCGACTATTCCTTGGGGGAGACTAGTACAACAACCCACCGCCATGGCTCCCCACTTAAATCACAAGTGCTCGTCTGGGGAATCGAACCTGGGACCAGTGCGCCTAACCACGCAATCCCAAATACGCCCTAACCAACTGAGCTATTCATGGGTGGGTGTAACATCCTGAATTTTGACCCGTTATCGGGACCTGTAAAGTGTATATTAATTCTCGTGTAATTTTTAGTAAGTCTCGCCTGGACCTGATCAGTCTCGGGAAACTAACCAAATGGGAAAGGCTAAGTAGGATAAGGTACGTGGACCGAGAACCCGATCGTGATGGAACGCCGATTTCAATGAATGACGAGGAAATATTTTGAGCCAATATAGGCCGATCTTAGGAATATGACAGGTTAAGATTGTCAGTGATGCACGATCGGATCGCGAGTGATTTCGCAAGACCGAAAGTGTGCCTGACAAAGGAAACCTGATTTTAATCCAAACGATCGTGACCTCAGGTGCTAGTGATAATTCCTCTCGTTCTTTTGATACAGAGATCCTCACGATTCGGACAATCTTAGGTCGATACGCGTAACGCCTAAACAGCCGCCTGTTAGTGAGAGACCCTAAAATGACAAAACGAGTAAATTAGATCACGATATTGGACCGAACCTCGATATCAAAATTTCAAGGGTAATTACGACTATTTTGTAAGACGAACGTCAATTTGGAATGGCCATTCATGTTTGGGATTAAAACAGTTGAAAACGAAAGATTTGACAGAAAGTGAGAAAAAGACCATTTTGCCCCTGGAGACACCAAAGCCGATTTCGGAGGCTGTTTCAAGTTATTTTTCGCGGCCAAGGCCATTTTGGGGTAGCCAAGTATGTTTGGAGTGGTTTTGGACAAAAAGTGGAATTTCGGCGAAAATTGGAAAATAATATTATTTTATTCCCAGAAACTTCGCAGACGATTTTCGAAGGCTTAGAAAGTGAATTTCGCGATTCCGACTCTGGATTAGGTATCACATGAATATTTAGGACCGGTATGAGCGAAAATTGGAAGTTCGGTCCGGGACGGAAAAATGACGGATTTGCCCCTAGGCCATTTTTGATTTATTTCGAATTTTTAGATATTTTTGGAGATTAACCAAGGTTGGTTAAGGTTAACTAGAGTTGATTAACCATGGTTAGGGGCAAATGACCATTCTACCCTTGCATTATTAGTTTTGAAGCATTTTTGGCCATTGGATTAAGGGCATTTTGGGCAATTGGGCTAGGATTGTGACATGTGGCATCCACCCACTCTCTCTCTTGACCATCTTTGACCTTCACTCTCTCTCCTCAGCCCCCTCACTCCCCGCGACACTCTCTCTCTCCTCCCGTTCCTCTCTCTTCCTCTCGGCTGCTTCACCGATCAGCACCGCCGGCCACTGTTCACGCCGGAACAGCAGCCCTCGCCGGAGCTGCTGGCCACCAGCCGCCGTGTTCCGTCCCCTGGCGCCGTCCCTGGCCTAGTCGCAACCCAAACCTCCGCTCCAGCCGCCCGTTCGCAGCCGTACCAGCCAAGGCCGAGAAGGACGCCGTCGCCGTCGCCGGGCTCGTCCGCCTGGCCGCGCCGCCGTGCGCCACCCCAGCCGTCCAGCCTCGCCTCACCGTCTTCCTTTCAGCCTGTCTCAGCCCACTCAGACCGGCGCCTCCCCTGTTTTGGCCGGGTTGTGGCCGTGAGCTTCGCCGGACCACCGTAGGCCGCCGGCTTGCCTTGGGACGCCGCCGTCGATCGAACCGCTTGCCGGTGATCGGCCGCTCGTCCCCGTCGTCTCGCGTCGCTAATAGGCGAGTAAAACCACTAATCGCTGAATTAGTCCTAATTGTGCTTGATTAGGGGTTAAATTATTATAATTAGAGCCTAAATAAGTGTATTTATGCAAGAATTGATTAGTGGACTTAATTAGGGCTAATTATAGTGGTTTAGTGGTAATTAGTGAAGGATTTGTGGGCTGAATTGGAGTGGGCTTCATGGGCTCCGAATTTTGTGTTAATTTGGGCCCAAATTGGAGATTATAAATGGGCCTTGGAAATAAAGATTAAATGGGCCCAAATTAGAGATTAATGGGCCTTGGGAATTAGAAATTTATTGGGCCTTGGAATTAGAAATTTAAATGGGCCCTTGGAGTGGAAATAAATTAATTTGTTGAAACCCAATTGGAATTAAATGGGCCTTGAGTTTGGTTGAAGCCCATTAAGGTTAAATGGGCCTTGATTTGTGAAATGGGCCTTGATTTGTTGAATGGGCCTGGATGTGGAGTGATTTGAATTGTTTGAAGCCCATTGGGAAATAATTGAGACCGACGGGTCAGGCCTACGGGTCGAGTATAATTGAGACCGACGGGTCAGGCCTACGGGTCGAGTATAATTGAGACCGACGGGTCAGGCCTACGGGTCGATTTATTTGTGAGGACCGACGGGTCAGGCCTACGGGTCGAGTATAATTGAGACCGACGGGTCAGGCCTACGGGTCGAGTATAATTGAGACCGACGGGTCAGGCCTACGGGTCGAGTATAATTGAGACCGACGGGTCAGGCCTTCGGGTCGATTCATTTGTGATGACCATTGGGTCATGACCTCCGGGTCGATGCTCTGTTTATGAATTATAATGATGTTGAGAGCCTAACCTGCAGGGCTGGAATGTTGGAATCGGGCTGTAGGCCCTTGTAGTTTTATAATGATTTATTTACTGGTTCAATGAATTATGTGTTTTATTTATCTCTGGAGACGCACGTTAGCCTAGTTTAGGATTAGAGATTTTACTTGCTGAGTTTATCTCACGGTTGTGGTAAAACCGGATTTTCAGACCCCCGCCAGTAGAATGCCGAGGAAAAGTCCTCTTTTTGGATACCCGTACCGAATCCAGCGAGGTGTTAGTGAGCATCCTTGCGGGGACGGATCAGCATATATTAGGCGCCAGTCAGTGGTGTTTATAGATGTGGGAGAGGCTTACCCAGAGACACAGGAGTACGTGGCCTGGTATTTGAGGGGAGTTGATGGTGTAACTGGACCTCCGATGAGAACTTTTGACGTTCCAGTAGATATTAATGGAGTGATGATTCCCCAGATGGCGAGTGGTGAAGTTTCTGATCCTCCACCCTCTCTTAGCGTGAGTAGCGTGGGTGATACTGTGGATGGACCGATACCCATGGATGAGGTGCAGGGTGGTGAGCAAGTTATAGCTGACGATATAATTGAGGAGGAAGAGGAAGAACTGAATCTGGAAGTAGTGGGAGATAATGGCGAACTAGCTGGAGAAGTGGCAGAAGTGGGATCAGACGAGGAAATACTATCGGAGGAGGACTCGTCTGAGGAGTCAGCAGCGCCATCCAATCCTGGCGAGGAGCCGTAGGGCAGATTCCAAGAGTAGGAGTTTAGATTAACTCCTCTTTTTGATGTAACTCTCCCTAGGTAGTTAGCTGACCCCTATAGGCCACCGATCCTTTTTGTTTAAGTGGCCTTGTTATGTATTCTTTTTGGTTGTAAATAAATAGTTGTATAAAGTTTTTAAAAGGGTGCTTATATGTGAGTATTTCTTTTGTATATGTGTGCCTATTGCTATTCATGGTTTTGTTTTTCATGTCTGGGTGTATATATATATATATATATATATATACGTGGTTTCCGCATGTGTTGCATTTTCTCTGATTTGGGTTTTGGGTCGGTGACGCAATCCTGGGAGCGTCGCATTTTTATTTCGACCTGAAAGCGGATGATCATGCTTCGTGGGGTACGGGGCGTGACATCACCTCTTGAATTGGTATCAGAGCAAGGACAGCTCTGTTTGACTTAGTTGAGCATTGGAGTGATAAGGAGAAATTGACCATGGGTAGCTATAGGGTGACCTAGAGTGCTAAGTGCATCTCCAGAGTATTTGTGTTTGACTGTTGTGGTGATTGATTGAACCAGTATTGTGCAGGTGCGGCAGGACCCAAGGTTAGTATGTGGACTCTTGGGTGGAAATCATGTGATGTTGTGTTAGCCGCATGCTGAGTGCTTAATTATTTCTGTGTTTATACCTGCCTAGGACTTAGACCGGTTAGTTGGTTTAGGTCTCTAATTCCTGGTTGGAATTATAGCAGGTAGTTGAGCACTCAGGGTTCTAGATGAGCAGTGAAAGAGGTAGAGTGAGAGGAGCCCCAAGGAGGGGCGCAGGCAGAGAAGCTCGTGGTAGAGGTCGTGGTAGAGCCAGAGCGATAGAGAATATAGTTGCGGGTGCTAGAGTGGAAGAGAACCCTAGAGTGGGTGTTGGGGCTGCAGCAGACCCCAGAGCTGATGTTAGGCAGGCGGAAGATCCGCGTATGGAAGGAGTTCTCAGAGCTTTAGATCGAATCGGAAACGTGATGGATAGGCAGGCACAGGAAAGAGAAAATGCGACCGCTCAGGCTGCTGAGGCCGCAGCCGTTGCTGCCGTCCATGAGAACCAAGCTCAAGCCCAGCCAGTACCAGCTCAACCAATGGTGGCACCGAGACCAATGCACCAGTTGGTGGAGCATTTTCTTAAGCTGAAACCGCCTAAGTTCACGGGTAGAGGTGACCCCGAAGCCGCCCCGCGTTGGGTGGAGGAATTGGAAAAGGCATTTGAGCTGTTAGAGTGTACTGAGAGGGAGAAGATCTTCTTGGCATCGTATCAACTGCAGGACAATGCCCATGATTGGTGGAAGGCGGTCAAGGATAGAGTGTTTCCAGAGTTCATGGAACCGACCTGGGCGATCTTTGTTGAACATTTCTATGGGCAGTTTTTCTCTGAGAGTGCCCAGGAGAAGAAGATGGCTGAATTCATGAGACTTCGTCAGGGGTCGATGACAGTAGTACAGTATGAGGCAGAGTTTATTAGATTATCCAAGTTTGCCCCGAGAATGGTTGAGAATCCCCTGGACAAGGCTCGAAGGTTCCGGGATGGACTGAAACCGGAACTTCGTACTCAGATGCTTTTGTTGAATATTCGAGACTATAGAGAGTTATATGAGCGAGCCCAGACTATGGAACGGGATCAGATTGAAAGGGCATCAGCATCGGGTTCGAGATTTATTCCTAATAGGGACAATCGTCGCTTTGTAAGGAGACCAATGCCCAGCAATAGACGGTTTGTTCCGCCTCCGAGAAGGATAGTAGGGAAGCCCAGTCAAGCGCCAAATAGAATCGGAGCTTGTTTTCGTTGTGGGAGTTTGGGACATCAGATAAAGAATTGCCCCCAGCAACGACTTTCAGGACCTCCAGGACTACCGCAGCAGCCACTCAGAATTGGAAATCAGGCTGGAAATCCCCCACCGGCTATTCAGGGCAGACCACCTGCGCAAGGACGAGTATATGCGTTAGCGCGAAAAGATGCTGAGGACGCGCCGGGTGTGGTCACAGGTACCATTTCTCTTTGCAATCATTCAGCATATGCGTTATTTGATCCCGGGGCAACCCATTCGTTTATTTCTGAGCAATTTGTTAGATTGGTTGGTCTGGAGCCTATTCTACTTGAGATTATGTTGTGTGTGACGACCCCACTGCATGATAGGGTGTTAGTATCATTGGGGTGCTTGGACTGTAAAATTGTGATTGGAAATGTTGAAGAAAGAATTGATTTAGCTGTGTTAGCCATATATGACTTTGATGTAATCATTGGTATGGATTGGCTGACTAAACAGAAAGCCGTTATGGATTGCGGCAGCAGGACGATCCAATTTAATCCGATTGGTCGTCCTAAGTTTGAGTTTCAGGGAAACCGAGGAGGAACCTCGATTCCTTGGATTTCCTCAGTGGAAGCAACAGAGATGCTTGAGGAAGGTTGTGAGGGGTACTTGGTGAATGTTAAGGATCCGACATTGGTGGAGCCTAAGTTGGAAGAAATTTCTGTAGTGTGCAATTTTCCCGAGGTTTTTCCCCAAGAATTGCCGGGTTTGCCACCCGAACGGGAAGTGGAATTTGTAATAGAGTTGGCCCCAGGAACTGAGCCAATTTCTAAGGCCCCCTATCGGATGTCGTTGTCAGAACTGAAAGAGTTGAAAGTCCAGATGCAAGAGTTGTTAGACAAGGGATTTATTCGTCCTAGTGCGTCTCCATGGGGAGCGCCAGTCCTGTTTGTAAGGAAAAAGGACGGGACGTTGAGATTATGTATAGATTATCGGCAGTTGAATCAGGTGACTATAAAGAATAAGTATCCGCTGCCAAGGATCGACGACTTGTTCGATCAGTTGCAAGGGGCGTCAGTGTTCTCCAAGATTGATCTACGGACAGGGTATCATCAGTTGAGAATTCGGAAAGAGGATATACCCAAGACTGCATTCAGGACGAGATACGGGCATTATGAGTTTACAGTCATGCCCTTTGGTTTAACGAATGCCCCTGCAGCTTTTATGGATCTGATGAACAGAGTTTTTAAGGAATTTCTGGATCAGTTCGTCATAGTGTTCATTGACGATATTCTAGTGTATTCGAAGAGTTCAGAGGAGCATGAAGTGCATTTGACGGAAGTTCTACGGACGTTGAGGGAACATGCGCTTTATGCGAAGTTCAGCAAATGTGAATTCTGGCTTAGTAAGGTAGCCTTTCTTGGACATATCGTGTCGGGAGAAGGAATATCAGTGGATCCGACTAAGATTGAAGCAGTACTTAAGTGGCCCATGCCGACGTCAGTGACAGAGATCAGAAGTTTCTTAGGATTGGCTGGCTATTATCGACGTTTCGTGGAAGGATTCTCGTCGATAGCCATGCCATTGACGCGATTACTGAAAAAGGAAAGTAAGTTTGAATGGGACGATAAGTGCGAACGAAGTTTTCAGGAACTTAAGCATAGATTGACGACAGCTCCAGTTTTGACTATTCCCTCTGGACCTGGTGGATTTGAGGTTTATAGCGATGCTTCGTTCAAAGGACTGGGTTGTGTGTTAATGCAACATGGAAAAGTAGTTGCGTATGCGTCGCGTCAATTGAGACCTCATGAAGTGAATTATCCGACGCATGACTTAGAGTTGGCTGCCATCGTCTTTGCACTTAAGATTTGGAGGCATTATCTGTGTGGGGAAAAGTTTCAGATCTATACGGATCATCAGAGTCTCAAATACCTGTTCTCACAAAAAGAGTTGAATATGAGACAGCGTAGATGGATGGAGCTTCTTAAGGATTACGATTGCGACATCCTGTATCACCCGGGAAAAGCGAATAGAGTTGCAGATGCACTGAGTCGCAAGTCGAGCATGGCACACTTGATGATTAGGGAATGGACGTTATTGGAAAAGATCCGAGACTCAGAATTTAGATTGGAATTAAGCCATGTGTCGAATCTGCTGGCTACTTTGAGGATCGAGCCGGAAATTCAAACTAAGATTAAGGCTTTACAACCCACGGATCAGGAAATCCAGAAAATTGTGGGAATGGATGCCTCGGCAAGAAAGCCAGATTTTCAGGTATCAGAGGATGGAATCCTAAAGTATAGGGGACGATGGTGTGTGCCGGATGATATTGAGCTTAAGGAAGAAATATTGAGAGAAGCTCATCGCAGCAATTACAGTATCCACCCTGGCAGTACGAAAATGTATCAGAATTTAAGGCAACATTATTGGTGGAATGGATTGAAAGCGGATGTAGCCAAGCATGTGGCTAAGTGTTTGACGTGTCAACAGGTAAAGGCACAGCACTGTAAACCTGGAGGATTGCTGCGACCATTAGAAATTCCCGAGTGGAAATGGGAACATATTACCATGGACTTTGTAACGGGACTACCAAGGAGTCAGAGAGGGCACGATTCCATTTGGGTGATAGTGGATAGACTGACTAAGTCAGCGCATTTTCTGGCAGTGCGCAAGGATCTGGAGTTAGAAAAGTATGCGGAGCTGTATGTAAGACAGATTGTGAGATTGCATGGAGTGCCAATGACGATTACTTCAGATCGTGACCCGAGGTTTACAGCTAATTTCTGGAAAAGTCTACAGACAGCCTTGGGAACAAAGGTGCAGTTCAGTACAGCTTATCATCCACAAACTGATGGGCAATCAGAAAGAACTATCCAGACTCTTGAGGATATGTTGAGAGCTTGTGTAGTAGATTTCCAGGGTAAATGGGAAGAACAGCTGCATCTGGTAGAGTTTGCATACAATAACAGTTATCAGCAGAGTATCCAGATGGCCCCATTTGAAGCCTTGTATGGCAGAGCATGTAGGACTCCCGTGTGTTGGGATGAAGTGGGAGAACGGAGTATTACAGGCCCAGAGTTAGTACAGCGAACAGTGGAAGCTGTTGAGATCATTCGAGAGAGGTTAAAGACAGCGCAGAGTCGACAGAAAAGTTATGCCGATCGGAGACGACGACATCTGGAATTTCAAGTTGGGGATCATGTGTTTCTCAAGGTGTCGCCTATGAAGGGGTTATCCCGTTTTGGCAAGAAAGGAAAGTTGAGTCCGAGGTTTGTTGGGCCGTTTGAGATTTTGGAAAAGATTGGCGATATGGCGTACAGACTGGCCCTGCCACCGAATTTGTCTCAGATACACAATGTCTTCCACGTGTCGATGTTGAGAAAGTATGAACCAGATCCGACACACGTTCTAAGATACGAAGAAATAGACGTGGACGACCGGGTGTCGTACGTGGAGAGACCGATCAGAATCGAAGATAGGAAGGATCGAGTGCTTCGGAATAAAACAATCCCGATGGTTAAAGTAGTTTGGGAGCACCACGGAACAGAAGGTGCTACTTGGGAAAGTGAAGAGGCCATGCGACGTCAACACCCCCAGTTGTTCGAGGACCAAGTTTGAAGTGCAAATTTCGAGGACGAAATTTTTTGTAAGGGGGGAAGAGTTGTAACATCCTGAATTTTGACCCGTTATCGGGACCTGTAAAGTGTATATTAATTCTCGTGTAATTTTTAGTAAGTCTCGCCTGGACCTGATCAGTCTCGGGAAACTAACCAAATGGGAAAGGCTAAGTAGGATAAGGTACGTGGACCGAGAACCCGATCGTGATGGAACGCCGATTTCAATGAATGACGAGGAAATATTTTGAGCCAATATAGGCCGATCTTAGGAATATGACAGGTTAAGATTGTCAGTGATGCACGATCGGATCGCGAGTGATTTCGCAAGACCGAAAGTGTGCCTGACAAAGGAAACCTGATTTTAATCCAAACGATCGTGACCTCAGGTGCTAGTGATAATTCCTCTCGTTCTTTTGATACAGAGATCCTCACGATTCGGACAATCTTAGGTCGATACGCGTAACGCCTAAACAGCCGCCTGTTAGTGAGAGACCCTAAAATGACAAAACGAGTAAATTAGATCACGATATTGGACCGAACCTCGATATCAAAATTTCAAGGGTAATTACGACTATTTTGTAAGACGAACGTCAATTTGGAATGGCCATTCATGTTTGGGATTAAAACAGTTGAAAACGGAAGATTTGACAGAAAGTGAGAAAAAGACCATTTTGCCCCTGGAGACACCAAAGCCGATTTCGGAGGCTGTTTCAAGTTATTTTTCGCGGCCAAGGCCATTTTGGGGTAGCCAAGTATGTTTGGAGTGGTTTTGGACAAAAAGTGGAATTTCGGCGAAAATTGGAAAATAATATTATTTTATTCCCAGAAACTTCGCAGACGATTTTCGAAGGCTTAGAAAGTGAATTTCGCGATTCCGACTCTGGATTAGGTATCACATGAATATTTAGGACCGGTATGAGCGAAAATTGGAAGTTCGGTCCGGGACGGAAAAATGACGGATTTGCCCCTAGGCCATTTTTGATTTATTTCGAATTTTTAGATATTTTTGGAGATTAACCAAGGTTGGTTAAGGTTAACTAGAGTTGATTAACCATGGTTAGGGGCAAATGACCATTCTACCCTTGCATTATTAGTTTTGAAGCATTTTTGGCCATTGGATTAAGGGCATTTTGGGCAATTGGGCTAGGATTGTGACATGTGGCATCCACCCACTCTCTCTCTTGACCATCTTTGACCTTCACTCTCTCTCCTCAGCCCCCTCACTCCCCGCGACACTCTCTCTCTCCTCCCGTTCCTCTCTCTTCCTCTCGGCTGCTTCACCGATCAGCACCGCCGGCCACTGTTCACGCCGGAACAGCAGCCCTCGCCGGAGCTGCTGGCCACCAGCCGCCGTGTTCCGTCCCCTGGCGCCGTCCCTGGCCTAGTCGCAACCCAAACCTCCGCTCCAGCCGCCCGTTCGCAGCCGTACCAGCCAAGGCCGAGAAGGACGCCGTCGCCGTCGCCGGGCTCGTCCGCCTGGCCGCGCCGCCGTGCGCCACCCCAGCCGTCCAGCCTCGCCTCACCGTCTTCCTTTCAGCCTGTCTCAGCCCACTCAGACCGGCGCCTCCCCTGTTTTGGCCGGGTTGTGGCCGTGAGCTTCGCCGGACCACCGTAGGCCGCCGGCTTGCCTTGGGACGCCGCCGTCGATCGAACCGCTTGCCGGTGATCGGCCGCTCGTCCCCGTCGTCTCGCGTCGCTAATAGGCGAGTAAAACCACTAATCGCTGAATTAGTCCTAATTGTGCTTGATTAGGGGTTAAATTATTATAATTAGAGCCTAAATAAGTGTATTTATGCAAGAATTGATTAGTGGACTTAATTAGGGCTAATTATAGTGGTTTAGTGGTAATTAGTGAAGGATTTGTGGGCTGAATTGGAGTGGGCTTCATGGGCTCCGAATTTTGTGTTAATTTGGGCCCAAATTGGAGATTATAAATGGGCCTTGGAAATAAAGATTAAATGGGCCCAAATTAGAGATTAATGGGCCTTGGGAATTAGAAATTTATTGGGCCTTGGAATTAGAAATTTAAATGGGCCCTTGGAGTGGAAATAAATTAATTTGTTGAAACCCAATTGGAATTAAATGGGCCTTGAGTTTGGTTGAAGCCCATTAAGGTTAAATGGGCCTTGATTTGTGAAATGGGCCTTGATTTGTTGAATGGGCCTGGATGTGGAGTGATTTGAATTGTTTGAAGCCCATTGGGAAATAATTGAGACCGACGGGTCAGGCCTACGGGTCGAGTATAATTGAGACCGACGGGTCAGGCCTACGGGTCGAGTATAATTGAGACCGACGGGTCAGGCCTACGGGTCGATTTATTTGTGAGGACCGACGGGTCAGGCCTACGGGTCGAGTATAATTGAGACCGACGGGTCAGGCCTACGGGTCGAGTATAATTGAGACCGACGGGTCAGGCCTACGGGTCGATTTATTTGTGAGACCGACGGGTCAGGCCTACGGGTCGAGTATAATTGAGACCGACGGGTCAGGCCTACGGGTCGAGTATAATTGAGACCGACGGGTCAGGCCTTCGGGTCGATTCATTTGTGATGACCATTGGGTCATGACCTCCGGGTCGATGCTCTGTTTATGAATTATAATGATGTTGAGAGCCTAACCTGCAGGGCTGGAATGTTGGAATCGGGCTGTAGGCCCTTGTAGTTTTATAATGATTTATTTACTGGTTCAATGAATTATGTGTTTTATTTATCTCTGGAGACGCACGTTAGCCTAGTTTAGGATTAGAGATTTTACTTGCTGAGTTTATCTCACGGTTGTGGTAAAACCGGATTTTCAGACCCCCGCCAGTAGAATGCCGAGGAAAAGTCCTCTTTTTGGATACCCGTACCGAATCCAGCGAGGTGTTAGTGAGCATCCTTGCGGGGACGGATCAGCATATATTAGGCGCCAGTCAGTGGTGTTTATAGATGTGGGAGAGGCTTACCCAGAGACACAGGAGTACGTGGCCTGGTATTTGAGGGGAGTTGATGGTGTAACTGGACCTCCGATGAGAACTTTTGACGTTCCAGTAGATATTAATGGAGTGATGATTCCCCAGATGGCGAGTGGTGAAGTTTCTGATCCTCCACCCTCTCTTAGCGTGAGTAGCGTGGGTGATACTGTGGATGGACCGATACCCATGGATGAGGTGCAGGGTGGTGAGCAAGTTATAGCTGACGATATAATTGAGGAGGAAGAGGAAGAACTGAATCTGGAAGTAGTGGGAGATAATGGCGAACTAGCTGGAGAAGTGGCAGAAGTGGGATCAGACGAGGAAATACTATCGGAGGAGGACTCGTCTGAGGAGTCAGCAGCGCCATCCAATCCTGGCGAGGAGCCGTAGGGCAGATTCCAAGAGTAGGAGTTTAGATTAACCCCTCTTTTTGATGTAACTCTCCCTAGGTAGTTAGCTGACCCCTATAGGCCACCGATCCTTTTTGTTTAAGTGGCCTTGTTATGTATTCTTTTTGGTTGTAAATAAATAGTTGTATAAAGTTTTTAAAAGGGTGCTTATATGTGAGTATTTCTTTTGTATATGTGTGCCTATTGCTATTCATGGTTTTGTTTTTCATGTCTGGGTGTATATATATATATATATATATATATATATATATATATATATATATACGTGGTTTCCGCATGTGTTGCATTTTCTCTGATTTGGGTTTTGGGTCGGTGACGCAATCCTGGGAGCGTCGCATTTTTATTTCGACCTGAAAGCGGATGATCATGCTTCGTGGGGTACGGGGCGTGACAGTGGGTCATCCATCCCAATATTTAATTCTATAATGTGGAAGATTGCATTTCATCATTTTTAATAGTTTGGAATCTAGCTGTACCACAATGCATATCACATAGAAACATTTTTTAATGCACTACTAGACAAATAATATTATAGCTGGAGACTTTATATGGACATGTCCAATTATTCTAATAGTGACTTGAGAATGTAGTAGTTAACATGATAGGATGTTCAGAGAATCTTAAATGTTGAACTTGAACATTTCTTAAATGGAGTAATAATGTATAGAAGAATATATTGTCGGCATGATAAATAATTTCTATGAAGTTAATATCTCTATTTATATACACCAATATAGATTGTACACTGCCCACCATATCGATGAACCCGACACAAACAAAGAATTATAGTGCTTCATGTTTGATTTGTAATGAATTTTTTTCGTTCCATTGATCTTCTAGATTAGTGGTGGCTCTGCCCCAATGAATAAATTTATCAAAATGGGTCATAAACCCATTTCTTAACCCATATATTAGTAAATGAGTTATAAATGGATTAGTTATATTTAGTAAATGGATCATAAATAGGTATAGGTATGATATGTGTATTAAATGGGCCATAAATTGATCATAAATGAGTTTACAACTTATTTAAACACAACTTATCTCTCTCGCCCTCACTCACTCCACACTCTCGTATTAGTTTAGGTATGAGTTTTCCTAGATTTAGTTAAACATTGAAGTGTTTTAGTAATTTAGGTCGGGTACGGGTCAAAAAAAATTACATTGCATATAAATGAGTTATAAATAGGTTAATGAGTCAATTTGAGTCGGACCATTTATGACCAAATCAATCCAATCCGATTCACCCATTTAACAGGTCTACCAATGAGAAAGGAAGAAAGGCTTAAAGCAACGCTGATCAGTCCAATTTGGAGTGTTTTGAACTTTGAATGCTTATGGACTGCCAAACAAACTTGCCTATAAATACCAACTGCTTCTCTTCATCGTCCTCATCAGCTCAATCCTTCTTCAATAGCATTCACACCATATCCTTCCACTACCTTCTCGAGTTCATTTCTCTTCGATTCTTAAAACGCAAAAATGGGAGTCATCACCTACTCTCAAGAGTTCACATCTGATGTTGCTCCATCGAGGATGTTCAAGGCTTTGGTCCTTGACTCACATAACGTCATTCCCAAGATCGTCCCCGGAGGCATCAAGAGCGTCGAGTTCATTGAGGGAGATGGTGGAGTTGGTAGCATTAAACAAACTAACTTCGGCGAAAGTAAGTGGGATCATACTCGTAGCTTTACCTTGTCAAGTTGATCTATAGTATATAGAACTTGGAATTAAACCATCTACTTTCATGAATTTATGAAATAGGTGCCCATATCAAGTACACCAAGCACAAGATCGATGCTCTTGATGTGGACAACTTCTACTGCAAATACACTTTGATTGAAAGTGATATTAAGTTCGAAAAAATCGACTTTGTCATCTGCGAGGTGAAATTTGTCGCGTCAGATAACAGTGGATGTATTTGCAAGATGACCAGTGAGTATCATTCCAAAGATAGTGCTGAGCTCAAAGAAGATGATATACAGCAGGGCAAGGACAAAGCTATGGGACTATACGAGACCGTTGAGGAGCACCTTTTGGCAAACCTTGATGTTTGCGCTTAAATGGCCTTTCCAAAATTCTATTGAGTGATGTGAGCTAAGTTGTGGAAAATTGTATTGCATTTTTCTTTCTTTCTTTTTTTTGTGCTCCATTGGAGCTTTTGTGAGGAATGTTTTTTGTGTACTTTTATGTTTACGAAGGGTCTGCTGTTTGTGTGTAAGGTCATTTCATAATAAAACTTGAAAGACAATTGAGCGATCCATTAAATTACATTGCAATTGCTTGGATTTTCCCCCAAAATATGATCACCCCTTTGTCGTAATCAAGGTTAAATATTGCTCCACTTATACGAGAGTTGCTTCAAATATCCTAAATTTTCCACTTACGATTATCAAGAAGTCTCTAGTGAGGAGACAAATAATTGATATATGTAAGGCCGACGTGACTATGGTTGGTTATGGCATCTTGGTTTAGATGCCCATTGTGGGCCAACCATCCTAGTACATATAAGTCCCGGGGTTAATTAGAAGAGAAGCCAAAAATTCATTTCTTAATAGGTTGAGTGTGTTAATGATGCTATTGTGCCTCTCATAGGCCCAAATCAGGTTATTAGTGTGGTCCAACTAAATATGTTGATAAACTCGGACTTGGACTCCTTCTTAATGATCTCCCTAATTTAAGGTATTGAGTTTCTTTTGTATGCTCCCAATAAATGGTATCAAATCACATGGTTGATTGGTGGCACTACAATGTGTTTTGGTGTTTAGTGAATATTTCAAGAAGGAATATGAACAATGTAGTTTTTGGGAAGCCTTCATGGTGCGGTTTGATGGAAGAGACCTATAGTGAAGGTGGGTGTTGTGGTGTAATAACTCGGTCCTGATTATAACCTTTAGGATTTGATCTACTAGAATGAAGGTCGGTGTTGGAGATATGAATTGTGACATGTTGGTGTAGAATGATATATGAATTAAGGAGGGATGCACCCTAACACTAAGCTCGCACATGAGTAAGAGATTGTTGAGATGCGTATACGAGTAGTGTTAGAAAAGGCATACATCATAGAATTGTTATGGTGTGAAGCAATTAATATATAACTCATGAAATGGAGCTGAGTCTAATTGGATATGTTGATGGATTCGGACTTGAGCTTTCTCTTGGCGATCTTTCTTAATGAATGTAACTAATTTCTATTGGGCGCACCCAACGATTCCCGTGATTGTAGACACACTCAAGAGAAAGTCCACAGAAATGGTGGTTTAGAAATTCAAAAGTCGATGACAATTCAATCCAAACTAGTCACTTCAATAAAAATACAATCCATAAATTTTGATTTTTTATGCAATTTAATTGTAAATTGAATTGGGTTTGTTTCCTCACGCTACCTGCAATTATTTTAATGTTTTTTTACTTGAAAGCTTATTTGTTTATTTTTCTTATTTTTTTTCTTTTTTTCCTTTCTTCAAACTTTTCTTTCACTTTTTTTTGTAATCTTTGAGATATTTACTAATCTGGCGCCACTTCAATGCCAACTATGCGAAAAATATATTTGAAAATGCCACATCGGATTCTAGCATGTCATATCATCAAAATTGACTGCCACCTTCCAAAAAAGACCAAATTTCTCCCAATAAAAGACATTTTGTGATTTGATTTCACAAATTCAAGTGTTTAGAATTTGATTATATATTTGGACAAATGTTTACTACTGTTGCTGCCATTTTCCCAAATTTATATGTTGTGACTGTTGTTGGTGTTAGATAAATAAAAGTCAAATTGTGTTCGCCATGAGATTTAGATTTAATGAAAGTTAATTTGAATAGTTTTAGAATTCTAGTTGTACCTTAGTGCATATTAACACGAAAACTTCTTTTAAAGCAATACTGGAGAATAATATCATAGCCGCCTAACTTTTTTTTTTGGTAAAGGTAAGAATATGTATTACTTTTCAAATCACCAAATACAAAATAGTGCCAAAGCTAGCCCTCGACCCGATTAGGACTAAAGATGTCCGAACAGGGTCAAAGATGGCTCAACAAGAACTATACAATAGGCGAAAAAGAGGCCAACCATAAACAAAAGGAACAAAAACCAAATTAGGAGGCCATCAGGTCGCTTCGAAGATTGAAGGTGGAAGTCCCCACTTCCTTTGTAAAATCCGGTTCCTAAGTGTATCCTCAACTCTCCCAAAGGATATGGCTTTATCCTTCACTACTTTGATAAGATGTTTGCGCATACCCGGAATATAGACACTCTTGTTTCTGAAGATGGTGTTGTTCCTTTCAGTCCAAATGATATGACATAGTGCACCAAAGGAAAATCTAGAGAGGCGGTGAGCAAAGGAAGATCCATTACAAACTTTTATCGCCCATCTAATATGCTCTTGTCAAGGACGGCTGCGCCAGGGAAGGTTGCATTTCGTTGCTCAGAAAGAAGCCAGCCTACTAGTAGAAGTGCAGTCAAAGAAGAGGTGGTTGACCGAATCCGGTCTAGTACCACAGAAAGCACACATGGCGGTGTCAATCCTGCGGTTTTGCAAGAGAAGTATCTGGGTAGGCAACCGGTTGAGAGATACTAGCCACAAGAGAAAGGCATGATGGGGGGGCAATATGATGATCCCAGATGAAAGAGTGCCAAGGGGATGAATGGCCTTTCCTTCTGATATGATTCCAAGCTAGCGCTACCGAGAAGGAGTTAGAAGGATATGGTGTCCATATCAGTTTGTCCGGAGTATTTTCCACGAAAATTGGTGGTGATTCCGTCCAGCTCAAGATAGTGTCTAGTGTGTTTGAAGGTTGCCATATACAATCGTAGAACTTCCGAACCGAAGTATCCCGGGGATCTGCGACTGGTAAATGTCCACATTGCTGAAAATAAGGTAGAGACGGTCTTTGTTGTGCCACCAATCGAACCAAAAGGAAATCGAGTGTCCATTACCAATCTTTCACTGAAATAATGCTTGGGCAGAAGCTCGCATATTCAGAATTTTCTTCCATGTCCAAGAGCAGAATGTAGGTTCGAATACAACCCAAAAGTTTGATTTTTTTAAGAAGGTTGAGTGTATCCATTTGCACCACATGGATTCCTTATCAATGAAGAGAAGCCATATGTGTTTAAGAGTCATTGTTCTATTGTATTCTACAAGTCACCGTATCTCAAGGCCACCTTCTTCTTTGGGTAGACATACCACATTCCGCGCTACCCTAGCACCACCCATGCCTAGATCAGGACCTTTCCATAGAAATTGTCGCAAAATAGCCTCAATTCTATACAACACTAATTTTGGAATAGAGAAAATAGTGGCCCAATACACTTGAATGGAATGCAGGACTGATTTGATGAGTATACACTTAAATAGCCGCCTAACTTTTTTTTTTTTTGGTAAGGGTAAATGTGTATATAACTTTCCAAAAACCAAATACAAACTAAGCACGAACCTAAGCCTGACCCTGTTAGGACAAAAATGTCCAAATAGGGTCAAGGAAGGCCCTGCAAGGCTATACAGACACCGAAAAGACTAAAGAGAGCCCGGAACTAGAACAAAAGACCGGGAAACAAGGAGGATCAGCCCTCATCAAAAATAGAAGGCGGGAGGCCCCACTGTCTTTGGATATGGCGGTTCCTGGGAGTGTCTTGAACTCTTCCCATAGATAATGCTTTGTCCTTGACAACCTTGAGAAGGTGCTTGCGCATACCTGGGAGGTAAATGCTCTTGCTCCTGAAAATGGCGTTGTTCCTCTCTGACCAGATAATGTGGGCCATCGCCCCAAAGGAAAACCGAGAGAGGCAGTGTGCAAAAGAAGTGCCGCCGCAAACTGTCATAGCCCAAGTGATGTGCTCATGCCACGGTCGATTCCGCCAAGGGAGTTTGCACCTGGTAGCCCAAAAATAGGCTAACCTTCTAGTGGAGGAGCAGCTGAAGAAGAGATGATCAAATATGTGAATAGTTCGAATATCTACATAATTGAGTATACAGTAGATAACATGATCAAATGTTTGGAGAATCTTAAATGATGAGTTCGAACATCTATATAATGGAGTAACTAATTTATAGAAGAATACATTGTGGGCATGCTAAATAATCTATGAGATTCAATCTACATGTGAAGTTTACATCTCTATTAATATCACCATTTTAAATTGTAGTCCGCCCGCCAAATTGGTAAACCCGTCAGGGACAAAGAATTGTAGTCCTTTATGTTTGATCTAAAATGAACTTGTCCTTTTCCGTGAACTTCTAGATTCTCGGTGGCTCTGCCCCATGAAAAAGCTAGAAAGGCTTAAAAAGCAAGGCTGATTAGTCAAGTTCGGAGTGCTTTGAATTTTGAACGCTTATGGACTGCTAAACAGCTAACTAGCCCCTTACCAAAAAAAAGCTAACTAGCCTATAAATACCAACTGGTTCTCTTGATCATTTCATCAGCTCAAGCCTTCTTCAACAGCAATCACACCAAACTCCTCCATTTCCTACTTGAGTTCATTTCTCTTTGCTTCTTACAAGGCAGACATGGGTGTTGTCACTTACTCTCAAGAGTTCACATCTGCTGTCGCTCCATCGAGGATGTTCAAGGCTTTGGTCCTTGACTCGCACAACATCATCCCCAAGATTGTCCCCGGTGGCATCAAGAGTGTCGAGTTCATTGAGGGAGATGGTGGAGTTGGCAGTATTAAGCAGACCAACTTTGGCGAAAGTAAGTCGGATAATAGATGTTTATCTACCATGCTAAGTTCATTTATAGATCGCACAACTCAAAGATTAATCTTTTCACTTACGTGAATTCATGTAACAGGCGCTCACATCAAGTACACGAAGCACAAGATTGACGCTCTTGATGTCAATAACTTCTACTGCAAATATACTTTGATCGAAAGTGATATCAAGTTCGACAAAATTGACTTCATTGTCTATGAGGTGAAGTTCACACCAGCTGATGATGGATGTGTCTGCAAGATGACTAGCGACTATCATGTTAAGGAAGGTGGAGATCTCAAGGAAGATGACATCAAGCAGGGCAAAGACAGGGCTATGGGATTGTTCAAGACAGTTGAAGAGTACCTCTTGGCCAATCCCGGTGTTTGTGCTTAAATTGTCTTTTCAAAATCCTTTGGAGTGATAACTATTGGAAATTGAGGTTATTTGTTTTGTATGCTTCTTTCTGGCTCTAGCTTGGAGCTTTTGTGTGAGGATTGGCTTTTCTAGTGTCTTTCTATCTTCTAAAGGATTTGTTGGTTAAGTATAAGGTCATGTCAGAATAAAACTTGAAAGAGCAATGAGCGATTGATGCATTGCCTTGAATTTTTCTCTCAAGTAGATCTCTCTTTGTGATTATCATTCATCAAGTTGAATTTGCTTGCGAATTTATTCTATTCCCATGTCAGTTGCCAAATTTTCTTCTAGCCCTAAAAGAAAAGTTATCCTGAACTTCTCTATCCAAATTATGATGCTTGAACATTTCGAATTATGAGACTGATATTTTCATTGACTATAACTTCATTTCCAATCCCATCTATTCAAATTGGAAATTTATTGCAGCTTGAAAACTCAGAAATTTAACTGAATTGATGCGAATGAGTTGCTTGCGGCTTCCAAAAAGCAAAGCATGTGAGCTGAAAGGCAGGCAAAAAGAATTTTGGAGAGCATCAGAGAAACAGAGGACTCTGTTTTGGTGGTGTTACTTGGTCGGAGAGTGTGAACGAAGCACATAATAAAAGCGAGATAAGATATCACCTGCTTAAGGATATGAAAAAGCTAGGTTGATTCAAATCCCTCAAATCATAACAATCTAGTCTATTAATAATATACTATTGGTTTGACGGGGACATATATTTCAATTTGCGTTTAGAGATTTTCATTTATCAATCTCAATGAATGTGGATTGTAGAGTCGTTTCAAGACAGGGACTTTTGTGCAATTGCCTCCCATGGCTAAATCCTAACACCAACAGCGAAAACTATTTGCACGGACGATAATTTCTTTTTCATGAAATATAACTTTACCTCAATGATTAGAAAGAAAAAAATTTCCACCCTGAAAAACTAGTTTTTCATCATTCATCAACAAGGAAAATCTTTACATAAGCGTTTCTTTTTGCATAGTATTGAGATAAATATATAGGTAATTAAGCTATTTTGAAGAACTAATTTTTAAACCAAGTTGTTAAATATATGCTAGTCATGGAGCACTATCTACCATTATTTTCAATTGGTCAGCACATGCTATCAAAGCAAGTATGCCCTTCAGTGTAAAAATTGTGATTCCAGATGAACCGAAACTAGTCTAAAAAAGGCAAGGATCGAAATACTTGTAAAGGGTAAGAGGGCACAAGCAAAATATGGCTCTCCTCACTATTTTCACATGGGTTCACCCTTCTTTTGATTTCTCACATATTACCATTTCTTTTGAATTATCTTTTTCTATGTCAAATAGGAAAATAGGATGTCTTTGGAGTAATTAAGAGCAGTTATAGCATATACGTATGTCGAGAAAATTTTATAACAAGCTGTATTATCCATTCTTGATTCGAAGGTTCTTACTATCGCTCTCCCACTGACTATCGAATCGAGAATGGATAAGGCCGCATGAGCATAAGTTTAACCTGATAGTTGATAAGCTTGAGCACCAGTACTCATGATCCTGAGATGACGATCATTCTTACAAATCCGTGTGAGAAGATCGCCCCTAAGCTTCACGTTTGTAAGTGAATTCAAATAGAAAAATAATAACATAAAACTTTATTAACATTTCTCAAAGTAATCCATGTATTTCATTGTGCCAAACCGATGGACTTAGATCTCCCAAAGCAAATCCAATACAACATGCCCCGAAAGAAAATATTACTGAAAAATCCTCAAAACAATGTTTTCTAGAAAACAAAAGGTCTAATTAGAATGCACATCAAGCATAAGCATCGGGATTGGCAGAAAGGTACTCCTCGACGACCTTGTACAACCCCATAGCCTTTTCTTTGCCTTGTTTGATGTCCTCTTCCTTAAGCTCCACACCAGCCTTTGCGTGATACTCACTGGACATCTTGCAGACACATCCACCATTGCTTGAAGCCTCAAATTTGACCTCGTAAACAACGAACTCAATTTTATCAAAGATCACGTCGCCTTCAATCAAAGTGTACTTGCAAACCAGGTTATTGCAGTCGAGAGTATCAATCTTATGTTTCAAACACTTCAAGTGACTACCTGGCATAAATTGAAGCTCTTGCTTAGAATCAATAGGAATTAACAAGGACAAATTCAAGTATATGCATCACGGAATAAGGATGACAGTTACCATCGGCAAAGTTAGTCTGCTTGATGCTTCCAACTCCTCCATCTCCTTCAATGAACTCAATGCTCTTGATGCCCTGGGGGGCAATCTTCGGGATGAGATTGTGGGAATCGAGAATCAAGGCGTTAAACATTCTTGATGGGGCAATTGGGGTTGTGAATTCTTGGGTAAAGGAAGTGATGCCCATGTTTGGTTTTGAGACTGAAGATCTGAAAATGGAGGAGTAATGTGAAAAAGATTGGCTTGAAGGCAGGAGAAGACTGTTGAGTTTGCTGTGAAGATGTTGAGCAACAACTTAATGGGTATTTATAGATTCTAGGAAATGCGTGTGTAATGGTTTAGTTGTTTTCGCCGACGAAGAATTCAGATTCAATCTAATTCGTAGCACTCCACTTTGGACTGGCCCCACTTCTAGATGGAAAAACCTCTATAATCACACTTATGACATGGACCAGAGTCTAAAATTCTAGAAATAATAGCCTCCAAATGAGCCATCCTTGTCATTGACCGCCGTAGTACGGAAAATTCTATATGATAGCCAGATGGAAGGAGCACCATTCTTCTCTAGAAAACGGTGTTCTTTTCTTCTCTCCCTCTTTTTGCTTTTGCTTTGATCGTTCGGTCAAGACATTCAATAATTAGCAATTTTCCTTTGCATCCATTTTTAGGATGATTTAACATGTATATATTCTGCGTTTTATGTACTATTACCCATGGCAAACAAAGAATTTTCCGCAAGAACCTAATTTTGATAGTAGAGATAAACCGGCTCAATTCATTCTCTGCAAATTTAATAAAATTTGTATCAGCTAGTATTTATGCATTACCATTTAGCATTAGGTTAAGTTACTCTCAAAGGTTTTTATTTTTTTTCTATTACCGCTAATTGACAAAAAAAAAGGCTATCACCGACAAATATGACAGACATGGAGTTTGAAGTGGAAAGATTATTCACTATCTCATTAACAAACTATAATTGTATGAACTTGAAAACGGTTTGTTTTATGTACGATTAGAAAACTAGTCTAGCTTGGAGCTTTTGTGTGAGGAATGGTTTTCGATTTGTTGGTTTTGTGTATGGTCATGTCACAATAAAACTTGAAGGACCAATTGATCAGCTCGACAATTGATGCATTACCTTGGATTTTGCCCTCCCGTAGATCTCCTTGTGTGATTATCATTGCTTAAGTTGAAATTGTACGTGAATTTATTCTATTTGTACATCAGTTGCTTAAGCTATCATAAATTTCCTATGGCCCTAAACGAAAGTCATCCCAACACCTCCAAGGTTATCCTTCATGAACCTTGAATCCCGAAAGACCAAGTGGCCCAAAACTGTCCTTGATGCACACTTATTTTGATCTATATTGCCTTTCACGGAGGACCTGTGGTGCCATATGTAGCTGGGGCAATATAATGCGGACATCGAGACATCTCTAGTCACATTCCAAATCTATTATCCGATGAGTGATGCCCTGTTGATTGATATATAAGGTAACACCTACGTTAAATAGTCAACAACTTATGTGATCATTTAGAATACTTCTTTAAAGGCTTGGCCCTCGCGGACCAACTCAAGTTGCGACGGTTGATATAAGAGGTGTGGTTTGAGGACAAACTAAACCTGTACTGGATCCGACAAGGCTACGTTCAGTGATACATAAGGAGGCCATCATCACACAAGTACTTCTTCTAGGACTTGACCCATATGAATGGGATTGAGTCGCTCCATCACCCAGCTGGTCGCTACCGACTAGCAACGACTCTTGCCGGCGCCTGAGACCAATTTTGGTGTTAACCAGAAAAAAGACCATTCCACAAATTGCAGTACACAAAAATTTATGAATTCATGCACAGTTGTATTATTATTTTTAATTCAAAAGATGTATCTGATCTATATCTTAATATTCGAACGTGATAATTTGGAAGTCGACCAATTTCGTTGTTCATCGTTTACAATCTTTAATAGTTTTATTATTCTAGTAGTGCCTCAGGTAATATTATGTAAGGACTTCATGTACTACAACAGTATAATATTGGTAGTCCTATTTAATCACGAGAACTGTTGCTTGAGAATGTAGTAGTTAGGATGACAAATGCCTTCAGATTCCTACATAACAAACTGGGGATCTTATAAATTAACGAGTTTATAAGAAGATTATAACATAATAACTTATAATACAAGGTTGATTTTCATCGTGTTTGAAAAATGGAGTCTTCCTTCTTCACCTTCTAGATAACCGGTGGCTCCGCCCAATAAGAAATGAAGAAACGCTTTAAGCAAGGCCCAATGGTCCAATTCGGAGTGCTTTGAACTTTGGATGTTGATGGACTGCTGAACTATCAACTTGCCTATAAATATAAAGTAATTCTCTTCACCATCTTCATCAGCTCAAGCTTCTTCCATAGCAATCACTCCAATCCCTTCTATTTCCTAGTTGAGTTAATTTCTCTTTGCTTCTTACAAGGCAAACATGGGTGTTGTCACTTACTCTCAAGAGTTCACATCTGCTGTCGCTCCATCGAGGATGTTCAAGGCTTTGGTCCTTGACTCTCACAACATCATTCCCAAGATTGTTCCCGGGGGCATCAAGAGCGTCGAGTTCATTGAGGGAGATGGTGGAGTTGGTAGTATTAAGCAGACCAACTTTGGCGATAGTAAGTCAAATAATAGATCTCTAAATACCATGTTAAGTTCATTTATAGACTGCAGAATATATAATTAATCTTTTTACTTTTGTGAATTCATGTAACAGGTGCTCACATCAAGTACACGAAGCACAAGATTGATGCTCTTGATGTTGAGAACTTTTACTGCAAATATACTTTGATTGAAAGTGATATCAAGTTCGACAAAATTGACATCATTGTCTATGAGGTGAAGTTCACATCTGCTGATGGTGGATGCATCTGCAAAATGAGTAGCGACTATCATGTTAAGGAAGGTGCAGAGCTCAAGGAAGATGACATCAAGCAGGGCAAAGACAGGGCTATGGGATTGTTCAAGACAGTTGAAGAGTACCTCTTGGCAAACCCCGCTGTTTGTGCTTAAATTGTCTTTTCAAAATCCTTTGAGCAATAATCACTGGAACTTGAGTGAATTATTGTTATATGTTTCTTTTTTGGCTCTAGCTTGGAGCTTTTGCGTGAGCAATGGTTATTCTAGTGTCTTTGTATGTCCGAAAGGATCTGTTGGTTATGTATAAGGTTATGTCAGAATAAAACCCGAAAGAGCAATGAGCAATTCAATAATTTATGCATCGTCAGACCGTTATTTTCACTGACAATGACTTCATTCCCATCCTCGAATTTGAAATTTTTGGGGCTTGAAAACTTAGAAATTTGACGGCATTGATGCGAATGCTTGTGGCTTCCGAAAAGCATACAAAAGAATTTTCATGCGCATAAGAAAAACAGGGCACTCTATTTTCGAGAAGCTGAATACATATTTTGACAATTAATCAACTGAATAACATGGTTTTTTAGCACTGCCTTCAAATTGTTTCTTGACATCGAGAAAATACTTCATGAGACAATTATTTCACATTTTTAGTACTAAGAGTGATGATGCTAATTTGTTTGTTGATCTCTTGTACTCGAACTGGATGTTTAACCCTCTTTAAAGTAATAACGTTTGGACTAATTCTTTTTTCAATTTGTTATTAACCCGTTAGGATTGGCGCCTCATAGGATTTTAGCTCAAAATTGTAGGTCATCTGTTCAGATTCTATCAATTGTGAGTAAATTGCTCTATGTTAGAGCCACTTGCACTAGTGAAACATCTACATGGGACTTTCAGGATGTTTCATAAGCCTTCATATATTCGTATCTCTGTGCTCCTTCCTTGAATTATTATAGGAAAGGATGTACTTTTTTCCTAATAAATAATTGGTTTGCCAAACCTAACATCGATAGTTGCCATTCACACTTGGCAATGATGATGGTCTGCGGTATTCATTCCTTGACATAACGAGCAATATAAATTAGGGGATTATCCAATCAATTATTGGATCCGGTACAACCTGTTAGGATGAACATGAAATATCGAGTAATTTATGATTGAAAGATTGTCAAAAGAGAACCAAAATTTGAACCCATGCCTAATTGGACCAAGTTTCTATTTAGAAAATAAAGCCAATGAATTGTAAGCCTAACAGATATACCAACTACTCAATGATTGAACTGTTCGATGCGTAATTTTATTGCACAGGTACCCATCTAGACTAGATGCACCTCAACATCGTCGATTAGCATCATTTTGTTGATTTTTTCCATAGAAGAGCTCTTCTTTGGTTCCTGCTCAACCTGGAGACAAATTTAAAGTTGGAAAAAAAAAAAAAAACGAATTCCAAAGTCTCCTCTACACCATCAAAGGATTAAGGGTCCTATGGCTACCGATGATGTTTTCATTGTCTATGATCTAAAATTAATCACTCACAATTTTAAGGCCGGTGAGACAAAAATTTAATAAAGATAATTATTCTCTCTTGACCCCATTCATGGGATATCCTCAAAATTTGACGACTACTGCTCAAGAGCTATTTGAACTGAAAGGTCGGTGGTCTTTGACTTTTTTGCCCTTTTTATAAGTCAAGTACTTTTCATGATCTTCTAGATTAATGACGGTCCGTACAGTGTAGAAGCGACAAGAGTTTGGAAAGTGGCTGCTTGTAGTCCAATGTGGAGCGCTCCTATGAATTCTGTACAGTACCAACAAGAGTGACAAAAATTTGCTTTCGAAATCAATAGGTCAAATTTAGATGACCTGTACAATCTTCATATTTGAATTTGTCTTTTTCAATCACCAAAATGACAAATTTTTTACCGGTGGAGAAATCAACACGTACAGAGGTCAAAGTCTATACTCGGTCATCGTGGAAACTACTAATATGGTTAACCAAATTACAGAAGTCAATCCCATAGATGTGGACGTCCATCCAAATTAAATAAGCAGGTGTCATTGTATGACTTTAGTCAAATTAATCTGATAGCGAAATTGATAGGTGTTGCAACTGATTCATCGGTCCTCTGTCCTATTTTAGGATTCTCAGCCATTTCCATAAATTCGTATTTACATAATCGTGGGTCCATATACTATTCGGAAAGGAAGAAAAGTATAGGATGGTGGCTAACGACTGACCAGTCGGTTTTGGAGTGCTCTCAGTATGAACTCCTTGAAAGTGTGAGATGAGTAGCTAAATCAATTAGGCCATTCATCTATAAATACCAACCAGATGAGTACTCTTCTCGCCATCAACAAGAACTCAAGCTTCTGCATTAAGATGAGCATCACTGATAATCCTTTCAAATCCTGCATACTGCTGTTTCTTCTATTTTATCAGGAAAAGAAATGGTGGTTACTAGCTACGCCCAGGAGTTCACAACTCTAATTGCTCCATCTAGGATGTTCAAGGCTTTGATTCTTGATTCGCACAATCTTATGCCCAAGATTGTTCCTCAAGGCATCAAGAGCATCGAGTTCATCCAAGGTGACGGCGGGGCTGGAAGCATTAAGCAAACCAACTTCGCTGAAGGTTAGTCTTGATGTGAATTAAAGTTGGTACCAAACATAAAAATATGTTTGCTGTTGATTGAATGTCAATTAGTGTGTTAACTAAAGCAGTTGAAATTTCAGGTGGTCATTTGAAGCAATTGAAGCACAGGATTGATACCATGGATGCTGAGAACCTTGTGTGCAAGTATACTTTGATTGAGGGCGATGTAGTTTTCGACAAGATCGAGTCCGTTGCTTACGAGGTAAAGTTTGAAGCTTCAAGTGATGGCGGATGTGTCTGCAAGATGACTGTCGCGACCTACCCCTCGAGGGCCGAACTCGAATGAGGCGGGTTTAGAGATAAGTATTCATGAGATGGTTCATACGGCACCTAAAAAGTGATTTTACTGAAGTGCAAAAGTTTTTGTTTAGCCATATGATCCATTGATCATGAACGTGGATTTTCCCTAAATCCATATCTCGCGTGACAGCGGATCAATTTTATTTTTTAAGGAGTCGCCACTAGCCTAGGTCGGGGGTCGGCTAGAATACCCAACCGAAACGCGGGAATTTCGTTTCGGTTTCTACGAAAACCAGAGATCAAGGGTTCGGGGACTAGCTTACGTTAATATTTCTATTAACGCCCTTTCGATACCGCTAAACTTAACATGGTTGTTATCTAAGTCGTCATGCATTTGTTTTTTACCATTTTCATGCCAAAGTCTTAGTCCACTACGTGATCATGCATCTTGTTTTTGTATTTTCATTTAGGATTCTAAACTAATCATATCTTAGTCTAAAAAAAGAAAGAAACAATCAATTGTATTGAAAGACATTTCGTAAAGTAAACACTCGAAGTATTGAAAAGACGAGCTAATTCTAAATGCGAGAAAGTAAAAACCCGCAACTCATCGGGTGCTTATTACAACACAAATTGAAAACCCGAGACATGATCGGGGATGAATGAATTAAGCACAAATTGAAACCGGATTGGACATCGATTTGGCACCATCATCAAATGAGTACAAATTTAGACCGGATTGGACATCGGTCAATCACCTTGGTCTTCTCAATTTTGGATTATCCTCCTATGGACCGCCTCTCGGGTGTCGGTGTTTACATTCATAACATTCATTCATGAAAAGACAACATATGAAAGAACAATGATGCAATCAATTCACTAACTAAGCACGGGCCTCGGGATCGGCCTTTGTTTTTTCATGCATTTCGATTCACCACCCACCTAATCATCTAACATTATTTGATTAATGGTTAATGATAATGGGCTACCATTTGCATTCACAAAACGGCAACTCATGTCAATTAACCCCTAAAATCGGGTTCTAATGACCATGAATGGGCTACCCGCCGAACATGCACCGAGCCTAACATTCATCTAACAAACACATGCATAATAATAAAATGAGCATGCAAGCAAGCCCATGGGCCTTGTTTCGAAGCCAATCAAACAATGAGAAGTGGGCTTTATAAAAAAGACCACTTATTCAATTAATGCCTAATTCGGATTGAATCTGTCTGACTGTGATTAACTACCCTAATGACGTCCAAACGAAGTGATTTAGGTGCCATTAGAAAGCTTATAACATGAGGATCAAAAGTCAAGAAGACCATTTTTTCTAAATCCTAGCCAATTTTCCCGAAAATATCCAATTTAATCTCAGTGACAGGCTAGACTCAGTTCTGTTATGAATTTCAAAACAATGGCGGGAAAAATAACAAACTTTATCAAAACCGCGTGAAAATTTTTGTACGGTTAGGATTCCCCATGTGCAACAACTTTCATGTTTTGAGTTTTTGCTAAAAAGCCCTCCAAATTTTTATAAAATTCGATTTTCGCGAAGGACTCAACTGCAAATGGAATTTCAACCCGGGAAGACCTTTCATGAAATTTTAAGCAAATTAGCCCTCCAAAAATTGCTATTAGGTCCTCAAAATTTCCAGTTGACATAATGAGACCCCAATGAGCAACTTTGTAATTTTGATTTTTCGCAAAAAAGGACCCTAACTTTATCAAATTCGGAGAAACATCTTTTGAACTTCAAAGGAATGAAAATCAGATCTGGACACAGATACTGATTGGATCATGAGAATTCCTTTTGAAATTTCAAATGATCTCCGATTTTGATGAAATTAGTATCAATAGAAAGATCTCGATCTCAGGAAGAACTTTCGTGAAGAAAATTTTTTCATATCTCGAACACACGAATTTATGAAAATCGAAGAACACACGAAGGTTGACTGAATCCAGCATGTCACCAGATTTATATGCATATGACGTTGCAAATCGTACTAGGTTAACATGCTCATAATTTTATGAAAATTTTATGGTGAACAGATCAGGATGTTCTCTACAACTCTCATGAAGGAAGTTTTTCCAGAAAATGATCGTAAAAAATCATAAAAATCATGAAGCAGCACAACGTCAATCAGTAAGACATCAGAATGGACTTGAGCAACATGTTTCAGGTTCTGATCCTAACTTCTAAAAATGTTTTGACATAGCAAATCAAGTCCGATCGAGGCATATGATATATCAAATCGAAGCTTAAGACGAGCTCTACGACTCTCTAGTTTATCACTTCATCAGATTTCGACATTAACAGGCTCGAATCAGCATCTCAAACAAGCAGATTTTACTGAACACGAATTTACAGAATTATGTTCAAGTGTTCTTACCTTGTCTCACAATGCTCCAACGCTCAAGCGAGCGATCCGGCCTCCGTATTCAGACCAGAAATGACACGGAGAAGCCTTGGAAAGCTCGGCCAACCTATGACAATAGAGTGTACGAAATATTGTGAGAATTGACTCGTTTTCTCACAAATAGACTAATCAGTAAAAATTGAGGCTAAGGATGCGATCCGGTGGCCGTTCGACGAGAGGCCGGCCACCACAGCGACGTGAGAACGTCGAGGAATGTAGTTGGATGCTCTGGATCGCTGGAGGAGGTCGCCGGAGGGCCGGTTCAGCCGGTTGAACCAGCTGATCACATCACCGGCGGTAATGCCGGTGATGTTGCCGAGAGGGAGAATGCGCCGGAGGGAGGTGCTCCGGCCACCAGCGAAGGCGGCTGGACTTGCGACTGGCCTTGGGCCACCGTGGGGGACGCCGGTGGGGCAGCAGCTCGCCGGAAAGTGGCCGGCAAGGGGCTGGAACAGCTGCTGCCGAGAGAGAGCTCGAGAGAGAGAGATGATCGTGAGAGGGAGAGAGAGAGAGAGAGAGAGAGAGAGAAATCAGATCTGAAAATGAACCCCACTCCTTAATTTTTGGAGGGAAAAATACTATATACCTCCCCCAACTTTGAATTTTAGCCCTTAGATTAATCCAATGGTCCAAAATGCATCCTTAATGATTAAGAATATTCCTTAGAGGCTAAGGATTGGTGACATGGCATTATGGATGGACATGATCAATTCTAAATGAATGGCCATGATTGATTTGCTTATCCCCTAATTAATTTGCTTAATTCTTGAAGAAGGGCATTTTTGTCATTTCTCTTAGGGGCATTTTTTGTAATTCTCAATTAAGGGCATTTTTGTCATTTTCGCGCTCAAGAGGATGTGACCGACCTTGGTTGGTCCGAACGGATTATCGATCATCAAAATTTTCAACCGAAAAATGGCTGGTTTGATCGGATTAGTTTAATTTGAATCAAACTGGTTTGAGTCAATTAGCCCTGAATTTGGGTAATTGTATGACCGAGCTAGACTAACAAATTTAATTGAAGTCTAATTAACCAAATTCATCAAATTGAATATTAGTCTAGAGTGGGTCAAGTTGAATTACATTAATTAGACCAATTACTCATAGACTTTTCTATCATTGGATCACTAAATTGATCAAATTGACTCAAATTCATGTGAATCTTCCAAAATTGATCTTGAATTTGGATTTCGTATAAGAAATTAGGTTCATTCATACCTCAATTGCGCACATAATGAAGAATCGATCAAAATCACTGATTAGGGCCAAATTGGGGGTTTTTATGTTTGGCTTGGAATCACAAAATTGGTTCAAAAATTGGATATAAAATGACCTCTAGATCAAATTTCGTGAAGAAAATTAATCTAAAAAATGACTAGAAATGAAGTAATTTCATTTTTGGCCGATTTGAATCAAATTCCGCCAATTGGGAAAAAGTTGATTCCAAATCGATTTCTGTAAAATTTCGAATGCCAAAGGTAAATTGAATGTAAAATAAAATGATTTGTGGATTTTTATATTTTTTAATTTTTTGGTCAAAGGTTTGACCAAAAGTCAAACCCTAGTTGACTTTTCACTAGAAGTTTGATTTTATGATCAAATCTTTGAATTTTTCTGAAATTTCCACTTCTAAAGTGAAATTGGACTTGAAAGGAATCTTTTTATGCGAAAAGCCCCAATTTGACCTGGGGTTGACTTTTGGTCAAAGGGTTGACCAAAAAGTCAACGCAAAAGTCAACTATTTGACTTTTCGGGTTTTTGCATGGAATGAATAGAAAATCGCTTACAAAAGCTAGACCAACAGACGGAATTAAAAAACGACACTTTTTGTTCAAGAAACAGGCTCCGTCGCGATGGGAAACCATAATCTCGAATTTTTTATTTTTAATGACGCATCGGCTAAAAATTAGGTGTCAACAATGACTAGCGAGTACCACACTAAGGCAGGTGCGGAGCTCAAAGAAGAGGACATCAAACAAGGCAAAGACAAGGCAATGGGACTGTACAAAGTTGTCGAGGAATACCTTTTGGCGAAGCCCGATGTCTATGCTTAAAACGTTTTCTTTGTGCTTCAAATGAATTGTACTTCACATATTTTGGCTATGGTGTTTGTCTCGTTCCTCTGCAGTTTCAAGTCCGATACTTGAGTCATGAAAGATTTCTCGTATTCCCATATTATATTTACAAAGAAACGATTGTCATTTGATTTGAGATTCAGCTAAAACAAATCATGTAAGTGCAACTGATCGTCACTGTCCAAATATGTAGTTAGGGTTGATTTTTGAAAGAGCTGAAGGACGGATAGGCGATCCATAGTTATCTGTAGCGGCACAAGTAGAGTTGACGGGCAAGGACTTGCTGCTGATGATCATTAGGGATGGTCTTAACTGTCTTTAAGGACGACTTTGTTTGTCGCCTGTAGCCATTTTTCTTGCAGTCATATCAATCGTGTCTGAAGCCTGAACTAGTTTTCGCACACCATATATTAAAAAGGAGTAATTGGATTTTGCACTAGGGAGGAATCTATCCCTCTGACATATACGGGCAGAAAAGAGGTTTCCTCAAAAGTTTATATACCAGGTTTTATAGAACTTAATTAAGTTACGATATCTGTAAGGACCAACTGGTAAGTAAACCTATTGATGTGTTTCTAGTATGGGGAATGCATTTCCTGTCTCCAAATCGAACAGGAGCTTACCACTTAATTTCTTTTTTTTTTGGTAAAAGTAAGTTTACCACTTAATTTCTTCGTAGATGAAAAAATGAAGAATTTTCTTCTAATTTCCGCAGTAGCTAATTATATGTTATCTACAGAATGAGATTCGAAACATTGCTTTTAAAACACCAATAGACTGCGCCATATCAAAAGCACAGATGTTTTAAACATGGGCGTCACTACCTTTATCCAAGAATTCACAACCCCAATTGCTTTTGTCAAGAATGTTCAAGGCTTTGATTCTGGATTCACTCAGGCTCATCCCCAAAGGCCCCTCAGAGCATCAAGAGCATTGAGTTCATTGAAATAGATGGAGGAGTTGGATGCATCAAGCATACTAACTTTGCCAAAGGTATCTATCGTCCTTAATCAATGGTGCACGTACTCGAATTCATCCTTCTTATTGATTCCTATTGTAGTGATTCTAAGCACAATTTGGTGACTTATTTTGTGATAAATTCTCCCTTGACGAAGTTTAGGATTGTGCTCTCCCTTAGAATCACTACAATAGGATTCAATAAGGAGGATGAATACGAGTATGCGCATCACTGATTAAGGACAATAAGAACCTTCAGTAAAGTTAGTCTGCTTGATGCTTCCAACTCATCCATCTCTTTCAATGAACTCGATGCTCTTGATGCCCTGGGGGGCAATCTTTGGGATGAGATCGTGGGAATTGAGGAATCAAAGCCTTGAACATTATTGATGGAGCAATTGGGGTTGTGCATTTTGGATAAGGTAGTGACGCCCATGTTTGTTTCCGAGACTGAAGATCTGAAAATGAAGGAGTAATGTGAAATAGACTTGCTTGAAGGTAGAAGAAGACTGCTGAGTTTACTGTGGAGATCTTCACCAACAACGGATGGGTATTTATAGATTCCGGGAAAGTGTGTGTAATGATTTAGTTGTTTTAGCTGACAAAGAATTCAAGTTCAATCTATTCGTAGCGCTCCACTTTGGACTGGTCCTAATTCTAGATGAAAAAACTTATACAATACATTTTGAGGCATTGAGTAAAGTCTAAAATTTCAAATATAATAGCCTGCAAATGAGGCATAGATTGACGGCACAATAAATAATTTCAATGAGATTCTAAGCACATGTGAAGTTGATATCTCTGATTATATCACCAATTTAGATTGTACTACGCCCACCATTTCGGTGAACATGACATGAACAAAAGAAATCTGGTCCTTCATTTTTGCTCTGTAATAAGCTTGTCCTTATCCTTAATCATCTACATCACTGGTGGCTCTGCCCCAATGAGAAAGGAAGAAACGCTTAAAGCAAGGCTGATCAGTCCAATTTAGAGTGCTTCGAACTTTGGATGCCTATGGACTGCTAAACAACTAACTTGCCTATAAATACCAAGTGCTTCTCTCCATCGTCTTCATGAGCTCAAGCCTTCTTCAATAGCAATCACACCACATCCTTCTACTACCGCCTCGTGTTCATTTCTCTTTGATTGCAAAAGGGAGTCATCACCTACTCTCAAGAGTTCACATCTGCTGTTGCTTCAACGACGATGCTCAAGGCTTTGGTCCTTGACTCCCAATGTGCATTGCGGTTTCAAGGCGGTGGGGGTTGTGGTGTAGCAACGCGATTCCGATGGCGGCCTTCATGGTTCGGTCTAGAGAAAAAGACCAGGGATGAACTTGGATATTGATGAAGATTCAAGATGAGATATGTATAAGCTGGTGCAAAAGGATACTTGAATTAAGGGGGAGTAGACTTAATACTGAGCCCATACACGAGAGAGAGATTGTTGAATTACACGTGTGAGTTGTGTTAAAGAAGTTCCATATCGGAGAATGAATGTGGGTCCAACTAGATATGTTGACTAGCTCGGACTTGAGTTCCCTCTTGGCGATCTCCTCGGGTGAAGGCATTAGACTTTTATTGCATGCTCCCGACACGTTGATTGAAAGAGACACCAAGTTTGAGGAAATCAACTTCATTGTCTACGAGGTGAAGTTCCTGGATACAATCTTTTCCAAAAAAAGGAAATTGAATTTTTTATGTTAGACATAAATTTTAGGCTTGATATCAAACAACCATGATCACCGTTGCTAAGGGTGTGACTCTATGTTCGTTTATTGCGCTATCAAGGATAGTCGTGGAAATAAGTTTAGGAGCCGACTCTCTTGGGGAAAGGACAGACCCCTGGCTCCCACAATTAGATCAAAGGATGAAATAAGTTTAGGCGGGATGATGCGTGTAGATGCATTGTGCATTATTATGTGATATTGAGTGTTCTTGATTATAATATGCAATTGTTGCATGCCATTTTGAAGCGAGGCTTTGTGTGTGAAATAGTTATGTGAATTTGATGTGCCGACGGGAGGTAAGAAATATGCGTGATTAATTGATGGTTTTGGGACATGCGAAGTTGATGAGTTATCCTTCGTATTTCCGAGGTGATGTACTGTCACGCCCCGAACCCCACGGCGCGCCACATCCCTCGCCGAGGTCGATTTGACTGCGACGTCCCAGGACGCGTCGCCGACCCGACGCCCAACACAGAGACTTAAAGCACAAGCGGAAGCAATTCAAAGTCACCCGAATAATAATATACACATAACCAAGGATAGCCATACAACAACTAGCACGAATAATGACACTGGCAATGATACTGGGCACCAGACATAAAATTCATTTACAGCCCATGCTCATTAATCAAAGGCAGTTAAAGGCCACTACAACCGGTCGGGGGCTTCTTCCAAGAACACTTCGGTACGCCTGCCATCCTCAAGGCTGGGGGTCTGAAAAATTGAGATTTAAACAACAATGAGAATAATCTCAGTGAGTAATTCCCTAAACCTAAACTAGGCTAACGTGCACCTCCTGACAAGCAACTTAAACACACTAAGCAGTGTACCATTAAGCAACCATAAAATCATAGGCTCACAGCCCAAATCATTTATTTCACTGCCCTGCAGGTTAGGCATTCAATATCATTATAACTCGTAAGCAGTTAAATCGACCCAGAGGCCATGACCCAATGGTCATCAACAGTTAACTCGACCCGAAGGCCATGACCCAATGGTCATAAATCATTCGACCCGGAGGCCCGACCCGAAGGCCCACAGTTGTATAAATCGACCCGAAGGCCATGACCCAATGGTCATCACATATAAATCGACCCGAAGGCCCGACCCGTCGGTCACAATTATATTCGACCCGTAGGCCTGACCCGTCGGTCCTCACAAATAAATCGACCCGAAGGCCTGACCCGTCGGTCACAATTATATTCGACCCGTAGGCCTGACCCGTCGGTCCTCACAAATAAATCGACCCGAAGGCCTGACCCGTCGGTCACAATTATATTCGACCCGTAGGCCTGACCCGTCGGTCCTCACAAATAAATCGACCCGAAGGCCTGACCCGTCGGTCACAATTATATTCTGCACAAAGAATGCCCAATTCCTCACGAGCACATGATCATAAAAAGGCAATTAGATGCGCATTTAAACATGCCCAATCAATTCAACAATTCAATTTAGCCACGGCATGTAATTCACACACGGCTTTAAGTCGATCACACGAATATGTGGCATGGCAACGCCCCAATTGGGCCTCAACAAGCAACAATCAGCGATAATCCATTAACCCGGACACACCCGGCAATCACCCGATCTAACTTCCAACTTGCCGATTTCTAAACCACCGAAGTCCCAAAGCGGACAGCCACTATTCAATTTACCACGCAATAAGTTCAATTCACATTTCATTATGCCCAGCCAACATATAAGGACGACCATGGAATCAATTCAAGCACTCATGCACTGTACACAATTCACGAGCATAGATCACACAACTAGTCCATCACGAATCCACAGAAATCGAGGTCCATCAAGTTACTTCCTTTCTCAAGGCATTGGACGTGTGTCACGACACCCCAAAATCACTTACAATTAGGGACAATTCAGCCGCTAGCTCGGTCAGTCCATCGTTCCCGGCACTTACTCTCCCAACCTCGAATCAATCGCACCTAGTCCAGCTAGCCCCAAAGTGGACAGCCACTAAACCGATCACGCTGGGCCATTTAATGATCTCAAAACGTTCCATTAGACTCCCCAAGACACCATTGTAATCAGCCACCAACATGCCACAAAGAGCGCACACTAGAATCCACGTTTTAGACCCGAGTCTCGCCAAAATTGGGCAATTTCCAAACCGATTCTGTTCAGCCAATGCACAGCGTCTCTCGGGCCATTAAACTTCCACCAAATCATCACACCAGACCGCCAAATAGGCCGCGACACCAGCCCCTAACCATCTCCACAACCTAACCCCCAAATTACCCAAATTTAACCCCTAACTTGTCTAGAAATGCACAAGGGCCTAACTAGGGCTTAGGGTCGAACTCACCGGGTGCCCTAAGCTTCAAACCGAGCCGAACACGCGGCGATAGCGGCTGGACAGCGGCTACCCCTCGCCGGAACAGTAACAGCGGCGGCAGTTCCGGCGAACGGCGCGAGCCTAGGCGATGGTCCAAGCTAATCCGCGGCCTAGAGAGAGAGAGAAAAACATGGTCAGAGAGAGAGAGGCATAGGACAGCTGGACAGCGGGGCGAGGCGGCGGGCTCACTCCGGAACAGTGACGACGGCGGCGGAGCTCCTCCGGCGAAGGGCCTCTCACGGCCAAAACAGAGGAGAAGAGAGAGGGAGGAGGCTCACGGGTGGAGAGGAGAGAGGAGGGACTGTCGGCCAAGGAGAGGGGGACGGCGGCCCACGGCGACCTCGCGGCGGCGACGGCTGGGGCGGCGGCGCGCGGCAGCGAGGCAAGGCGGCGCGCGGCGGCTGAAACCCAGAACAGGGGAGGTGTCGGGGAAAAGAGGAAGAAGAAGAGAGGGGAGGTGGTGGCGGCCAACAGGGCAGCGGTGCGGCGGAGGCGACTGAGGGGAGCGGCTGGACAGCCGAGGCGAGGCGGCGGCGGCCGGAAAGGCGGCACACGGCGGCGGCGACGCTAGAAGCCCTAAACAGGGGAGGGCTTCGGGAGAGAGAAAATCAGGGGAAAGAGAGGGTCGAGCGGCGGCTGGAGGTGGCACGGCGGCGTCTCGGTGGCCGGAGGACGAGGGGGCCGGTCGGCGGACGGCTGGGCAACGCCGGATCGCGGCGGACGCCGTGGCGAGCTGCTGTTCGCGCTCTCCGCGAGCAGGCCGGCGACGGGCGGTCGCGGCGACCGACGGCGACGCGGCTCGGTCGGGGCGACGGCGGCGACTACGGCGAGGCTGGGGGCGAGCTTGATCGGCGGTCGGACGGCGCACGGTGGCTGGGCTGATCTGGTCGGGCGAGGGGCAGAGGAAGATCAGAAGCAGGAGCGTCGGGGAGGAAGACGCCAGCGAAAGAGAAGAAGAGAAGAAAGAAAAGAAAAAGAAAAAGAAAGAGAAAAGGGAGGAGAGAGAAAAGGCAGGTCTGATGGACAGGTGGGGACGTGCGCAGAAGGAGGGGAGACGCGGCAGAGAGGAGAGAGGAGAGAGAGAGAGAGAGAAAGAGAGAGATTTCCGAAAAATAATTAAACTTCATTTCTTTATTAAACGCAAACCAAGAGTCCAAATTCAAAACTGGAAATTGCCCCTCAATCCTAAAAGAGCCTCGCACACAAAAAGGGACAAAGGCCAAATTAATGAAACCAAATTTTAACGAGGGAGGTCTACTAGTCCAAATTCGCACTGGTCAAAAACTCCCATTTTTCCATTATTCCTAACAATCTCAACGTGGGCTTCAATAATATTGACACCGTCCAATTTATTTCGTCCCGACACTCCCGAAAATCGACTACCAAGTCCGGGGTCTAAATAACGGCCAAATTTGATCGAGTGCGATTCTAGCGAAATCTCTAATTTAAAATGATAACCGGGAGTGATCAGCTCCCGGGCGAGATTTTACTATAAGCACACTGACAAATTACGCGTTTTATAAATCCCAAAAATGGGCCGAAATTCGGGATGTCACAACTCTTCCCCCCTTACAAAAATTTCGTCCTCGAAATTTACAATCCTACCCAATCATCCAAACAAATGGGGGAGAACTGGTGTTGCATCAGCTTCCTCGCTTTTCCACGTCGCACTTTCAGTTTCATGGTGTTCCCAAATTACCTTGACCATCGTAATTTTCTTGCTTCGTAACACTTTCTCTATTTTGTCCTCGATCCGAACTGCCTTTTCTACGTACGACACCTTGTCATCCACACATGGAAGATGTTATGAACTTGCGACAAATTCAGTGGCAAAGCTAGGCGATAGGCCAACGTTCCAATCCTTTCCAAAATCTCAAACAGGCCTATGTACCTTGGACTCAGTTTTCCTTTCTTGCCAAGCCGAGACAGTCCTCTCATTGGCGCATCTCAAGAAATACATGGTCGCTAACCTGAAACTCTAACGGCTTACGCCTTCCGTCTGCGTAACTCTTCTGATGACTCTGAGCTGTTCTCAACCTCTCTCGAATAGCCTTTACCGTTTCTACCGACTGCTGAACCAACTCCAGACTCGTTATACTTCTTTCTCCTACCTCATCCCAACACAACGGCGTTCTGCAAGCCCTGCCATATAATGCTTCAAATGGTGCCATTCTGATACTCTACTGAAAACTATTATTATAGGCAAATTCCACCAAATGCAACTGTTCTTCCCATTTGCCCTGAAAACCTAACACACACGCTTTCAGCATATCCTCCAAGGTTTGAATAGTCCCTTCAGACTGGCCATCCGTCTGAGGATGATGGGCCGTACTGAATTGCAACTTAGTCCCCATGGCTGATTGATATCAGTACTCCGTGAAGACAAACTATCCGACGCACATATACTTTGCCAGCCTTTTTAACTAGAAGTCCTTTCGCACTGCCAGGAAGTGCGCTGACTTGGCCAATCTATCTACTATCACCCAAATAGAGTCGTGTCCCCTCTGGCTTCTTGGCAATCCCGTTACAAAATCCATTGTAATGTGCCTTCGTTTCCATATTGGAATTTCCAACGGCTACAACATCCCGCTAGGTTTACAATGATGTGCCTTCACTTGTTGGCACGTTAAACACTTAGCCACATGCCTGGTCACATCCGCTTTTATTCTACTCCATCAATAGTACTGGCGAAGATTCTGGTACATCTTAGTACTGCCCGAGTGAATGCGATATTTGTTCCTATGAGCCTCCGACAAAATCTCTTCTTAAGCTCCAGATCATCGGGCACGCACAAACGTCCTCGAAACTTAAAAATTCCATCTTCGGACACCTAAAAGTCCGGTTTCCTCTTAATGTCAACCATACTCAAAATTTTCTGGATCTCAAGGTTCGTAGATTGCAACGCCCTGATCTTGACTTGCACTTCCAGCTCAATCCTTAATGTTGCCGTCAAACTGGAGAGACGTCCTACCTCGAACTTAAATTCCGAGTCCCGTGCTCCTTCCAATAAATTCACTCTTTAGCCAACAATTGTGTGATACTCGATTTCCTGCTCAAGGCATTCGCTATCCGGTTAGCCTTTCCTGTCTCGATACACAAGCAACCACCCTTTCATGTTGCATTAGCACGCATCCCAATCCTTTGAGTGAAGCATCGTTATTGCTCTCATACCCGCCCGGTCCTGAAGGAATCGCCAACACTGGCGTCGTCGTCAATCTCTGCTTCAATTCTTGAAAACTCTCTTTGCACTTTTCCGTCTATTCAAACTTTGTTTCCTTCTTAAGCAACTTCGTCGGCGGAATGGCTATCGCCGAGAATATTCCCACAAATCTCCGATAATAACCCGCCAGTCCTAAGAAACTCCGAACCTCAGTAACTGTCGTCAATCTCGGCCGTTCCATTACTGCCTCAATCGTTGCTGGATCCACGAAGATTCCTTCTCCGGAAATTATATGTCCGAGAAATGCAACTCGATTCAGCCAAAATTCGCACTTGTTAAACTTAGCATACAGTGCGTGCTCTATTAACGTCCGTAGAACCTTTTTCAAGTGTTCCTTATGTTCCTCGGAACTTCTCGAATACACCAAGATACTATATATGAAGACAATGACGAACTGATCCAAAAACTCCTTTAATACTCGATTCATTAAATCCATGAAAGCAGCAGGGGCATTAGTCAGCCCAAATGGTATCATCGCACACTCACAGTACACATATCTCGTCCTAAATGTCACCTTCGACACATCCTCCCTAATCCTCAATTGATGATAGTCAGTCTTTAGGTCAATCTTTGAGAACATCGATGCCCCTTATATCTGATCCAACAAATTATCAATCCTTAACAACGGATACTTATTCTTAATGGCCACCCGATTCAACTGTTTGTAGTCAATGTGCAACTTTAACGATTCAGTCCTTTTTCCTCGTGAATAAAACCGGCGCTCTAGATATCGGCTCTATTCTAAGGCCAACTCAATCACAAAATAATTATCTTTCCATCTCTTAAAGACGAAGTCCAATCCATAAATTTTCAATCCTACGATCTCCCAAAGCAAGTCACCCTGGTTCTTTACAAAATCCGAAATTTCCAAGCGATAACTCGTTCATCCAAATCTGGCCAAAGGATGTCATCAGCAATTCTAAAATCCATAAACTAATTGCGTCTATTCACCAAGAGCAATTATATGTCTCATATGACCATTCGGATTTATAACTTCAAAAATCACTTCTAATACATCAAACATCATCGCACATTGCATTTAGATCCTTAAGACAAATCTTTCGCTTCTGTCCTAGCCATAGCACATACCCTTCCTTATGCCTACAGTCGGTCCTGGTTATTCTAGGGCAACTTCCGCTTGATATCCTACCCGTGGTTACTGTTGTTGCGTTGGCGGCCTAGCTTGTCAATTCGACCAGTTTCTTACTTGGTGACCATGTTGGTCATCTCCAAAACACACTCTAAGTCCACTAGGGCTAGGGCCTTTCCCGTGCCTCTTTCCACAAGACTGACATGCGGCGCTATAATAGTAGTTCGACTTTTCAATTTTCTTTCTTACAGGAGAAACAAACCGCTTATTCCCAGTCATAGTCTTCTTACCAAAATTGCGATTATCCCTAGTCGGCACATACCATGATCCAGAGGCGGTAGTCATCTCATTCATATCCTACTCAACCATCTGAGCCCTCTCGTATGGTTCGTTGAAATCCTTTAAGTTCAATAGCACCAGCTGATTACGGAGTTCTAGCCTTAGTCCATCGTGGAACCTCCTCTCCCTATCCACAGGGTCCTCGACCATCCTTAGTGCGTATTTAGGCGACCTTGAGAACTGAACCTCATACTAATCCACAGTTATATGATTCTAACGGAGCCTTAGAAACTTTGCCATTTTCCTTTCCCGTGCAGTCTCAGAGAAGTATTTTCCCATTGAAGGTCTCAACAAAGGTAGTCCAATTTGGGATCGTGCTTACTTGGAAACTCTTACCTCGGGTGGCCTCCCACCAGCCATTTGTTACTCTCTGAAGTTGGTACATCACTAGGGCCACCTTTTCTTCCTTCGTGCACTTCAGCAGTGCAAAGGCTTTCTCCAATTCTTAATCTAGAGAGTCGCAACCTCAGAACCACCATATTCTCCAACTTGGGTTACTTAAGTTTTGGAAACTGTTTCACCATGTGATGTATCCGACGATTCCCAATTCCTATCCCTTGATTACAGATAACAGTAGCGACAACAGCCTCAGCAGCTAGCGGTAGCTCCTTTTTGAGCCTACTGTCCCATTATGATTCCAACTTCTGCAAGTGCCTTCAAAATCCCATCCCCTCTGGGATCCTCTGCAACTCCAGTTTGTGGACCTATGCGACCTCGACCTCGACCTCAACCTCGACTACTCAAGCTCACGCGGTCGCACCACTCACTTTCCTGCTATAATCCCATTCAGGGATTAGAGACCTAAATCAAGCTAAACCGGTCTAAGGTCCTAGGCAGGTATACATAACAGCAGTCAAGCAACCAGCATGCGATCTTACACAATCGCACAACATCTCAACCAAGGAGATTCACGTACTTACCTCGAGTCCTACCGCACCTGCACTTTACGGTCAGTTCGACAATCAGTCAATCACTACACAAACAGTCAGGAGGTACACGTAGCATGCAAGGTCTCCCTACTGGCTACCCAAGGTCATCGCTCCTTATCACTCCAGGCTTCGATCTAATTGGATCGAGCTGACCTTGCTCTGATACCAATTCAAACGGGGATGTCACGCCCCGAACCCCACGGCGCGCCACATCCCTCGCCGAGGTCGATTTGACTGCGACGTCCCAGGACGCGTCGCCGACCCGACGCCCAACACAGAGACTTAAAGCACAAGCGGAAGCAATTCAAAGTCACCCGAATAATAATATACACATAACCAAGGATAGCCATACAACAACTAGCACGAATAATGACACTGGCAATGATACTGGGCACCAGACATAAAATTCATTTACAGCCCATGCTCATTAATCAAAGGCAGTTAAAGGCCACTACAACCGGTCGGGGGCTTCTTCCAAGAACACTTCGGTACGCCTGCCATCCTCAAGGCTGGGGGTCTGAAAAATTGGGATTTAAACAACAATGAGAATAATCTCAGTGAGTAATTCCCTAAACCTAAACTAGGCTAACGTGCACCTCCTGACAAGCAACTTAAACACACTAAGCAGTGTACCATTAAGCAACCATAAAATCATAGGCTCACAGCCCAAATCATTTATTTCACTGCCCTGCAGGTTAGGCATTCAATATCATTATAACTCGTAAGCAGTTAAATCGACCCAGAGGCCATGACCCAATGGTCATCAACAGTTAACTCGACCCGAAGGCCATGACCCAATGGTCATAAATCATTCGACCCGGAGGCCCGACCCGAAGGTCCACAGTTGTATAAATCGACCCGAAGGCCATGACCCAATGGTCATCACATATAAATCGACCCGAAGGCCCGACCCGTCGGTCACAATTATATTCGACCCGTAGGCCTGACCCGTCGGTCCTCACAAATAAATCGACCCGAAGGCCTGACCCGTCGGTCACAATTATATTCGACCCGTAGGCCTGACCCGTCGGTCCTCACAAATAAATCGACCCGAAGGCCTGACCCGTCGGTCACAATTATATTCGACCCGTAGGCCTGACCCGTCGGTCCTCACAAATAAATCGACCTGAAGGCCTGACCCGTCGGTCACAATTATATTCTGCACAAAGAATGCCCAATTCCTCACGAGCACATGATCATAAAAAGGCAATTAGATGCGCATTTAAACATGCCCAATCAATTCAACAATTCAATTTAGCCACGGCATGTAATTCACACACGGCTTTAAGTCGATCACACGAATATGTGGCATGGCAACGCCCCAATTGGGCCTCAACAAGCAACAATCAGCGATAATCCATTAACCCGGGCACACCCGGCAATCACCCGATCTAACTTCCAACTTGCCGATTTCTAAACCACCGAAGTCCCAAAGCGGACAGCCACTATTCAATTTACCACGCAATAAGTTCAATTCACATTTCATTATGCCCAGCCAACATATAAGGACGACCATGGAATCAATTCAAGCACTCATGCACTGTACACAATTCACGAGCATAGATCACACAACTAGTCCATCACGAATCCACAGAAATCGAGGTCCATCAAGTTACTTCCTTTCTCAAGGCATTGGACGTGTGTCACGACACCCCAAAATCACTTACAATTAGGGACAATTCAGCCGCTAGCTCGGTCAGTCCATCGTTCCCGGCACTTACTCTCCCAACCTCGAATCAATCGCACCTAGTCCAGCTAGCCCCAAAGTGGACAGCCACTAAACCGATCACGCTGGGCCATTTAATGATCTCAAAACGTTCCATTAGACTCCCCAAGACACCATTGTAATCAGCCACCAACATGCCACAAAGAGCGCACACTAGAATCCACGTTTTAGACCCGAGTCTCGCCAAAATTGGGCAATTTCCAAACCGATTCTGTTCAGCCAATGCACAGCGTCTCTCGGGCCATTAAACTTCCACCAAATCATCACACCAGACCGCCAAATAGGCCGCGACACCAGCCCCTAACCATCTCCACAACCTAACCCCCAAATTACCCAAATTTAACCCCTAACTTGTCTAGAAATGCACAAGGGCCTAACTAGGGCTTAGGGTCGAACTCACCGGGTGCCCTAAGCTTCAAACCGAGCCGAACACGCGGCGATAGCGGCTGGACAGCGGCTACCCCTCGCCGGAACAGTAACAGCGGCGGCAGTTCCGGCGAACGGCGCGAGCCTAGGCGATGGTCCAAGCTAATCCGCGGCCTAGAGAGAGAGAGAAAAACATGGTCAGAGAGAGAGAGGCATAGGACAGCTGGACAGCGGGGCGAGGCGGCGGGCTCACTCCGGAACAGTGACGACGGCGGCGGAGCTCCTCCGGCGAAGGGCCTCTCACGGCCAAAACAGAGGAGAAGAGAGAGGGAGGAGGCTCACGGGTGGAGAGGAGAGAGGAGGGACTGTCGGCCAAGGAGAGGGGGACGGCGGCCCACGGCGACCTCGCGGCGGCGACGGCTGGGGCGGCGGCGCGCGGCAGCGAGGCAAGGCGGCGCGCGGCGGCTGAAACCCAGAACAGGGGAGGTGTCGGGGAAAAGAGGAAGAAGAAGAGAGGGGAGGTGGTGGCGGCCAACGGGGCAGCGGTGCGGCGGAGGCGACTGAGGGGAGCGGCTGGACAGCCGAGGCGAGGCGGCGGCGGCCGGAAAGGCGGCACACGGCGGCGGCGACGCTAGAAGCCCTAAACAGGGGAGGGCTTCGGGAGAGAGAAAATCAGGGGAAAGAGAGGGTCGAGCGGCGGCTGGAGGTGGCACGGCGGCGTCTCGGTGGCCGGAGGACGAGGGGGCCGGTCGGCGGACGGCTGGGCAACGCCGGATCGCGGCGGACGCCGCGGCGAGCTGCTGTTCGCGCTCTCCGCGAGCAGGCCGGCGACGGGCGGTCGCGGCGACCGACGGCGACGCGGCTCGGTCGGGGCGACGGCGGCGACTACGGCGAGGCTGGGGGCGAGCTTGATCGGCGGTCGGACGGCGCACGGTGGCTGGGCTGATCTGGTCGGGCGAGGGGCAGAGGAAGATCAGAAGCAGGAGCGTCGGGGAGGAAGACGCCAGCGAAAGAGAAGAAGAGAAGAAAGAAAAGAAAAAGAAAAAGAAAGAGAAAAGGGAGGAGAGAGAAAAGGCAGGTCTGATGGACAGGTGGGGACGTGCGCAGAAGGAGGGGAGACGCGGCAGAGAGGAGAGAGGAGAGAGAGAGAGAGAGAAAGAGAGAGATTTCCGAAAAATAATTAAACTTCATTTCTTTATTAAACGCAAACCAAGAGTCCAAATTCAAAACTGGAAATTGCCCCTCAATCCTAAAAGAGCCTCGCACACAAAAAGGGACAAAGGCCAAATTAATGAAACCAAATTTTAACGAGGGAGGTCTACTAGTCCAAATTCGCACTGGTCAAAAACTCCCATTTTTCCATTATTCCTAACAATCTCAACGTGGGCTTCAATAATATTGACACCGTCCAATTTATTTCGTCCCGACACTCCCGAAAATCGACTACCAAGTCCGGGGTCTAAATAACGGCCAAATTTGATCGAGTGCGATTCTAGCGAAATCTCTAATTTAAAATGATAACCGGGAGTGATCAGCTCCCGGGCGAGATTTTACTATAAGCACACTGACAAATTACGCGTTTTATAAATCCCAAAAATGGGCCGAAATTCGGGATGTCACAACTCTTCCCCCCTTACAAAAATTTCGTCCTCGAAATTTACAATCCTACCCAATCATCCAAACAAATGGGGGAGAACTGGTGTTGCATCAGCTTCCTCGCTTTTCCACGTCGCACTTTCAGTTTCATGGTGTTCCCAAATTACCTTGACCATCGTAATTTTCTTGCTTCGTAACACTTTCTCTATTTTGTCCTCGATCCGAACTGCCTTTTCTACGTACGACACCCTGTCATCCACACATGGAAGATGTTATGAACTTGCGACAAATTCAGTGGCAAAGCTAGGCGATAGGCCAACGTTCCAATCCTTTCCAAAATCTCAAACAGGCCTATGTACCTTGGACTCAGTTTTCCTTTCTTGCCAAGCCGAGACAGTCCTCTCATTGGCGCATCTCAAGAAATACATGGTCGCTAACCTGAAACTCTAACGGCTTACGCCTTCCGTCTGCGTAACTCTTCTGATGACTCTGAGCTGTTCTCAACCTCTCTCGAATAGCCTTTACCGTTTCTACCGACTGCTGAACCAACTCCAGACTCGTTATACTTCTTTCTCCTACCTCATCCCAACACAACGGCGTTCTGCAAGCCCTGCCATATAATGCTTCAAATGGTGCCATTCTGATACTCTACTGAAAACTATTATTATAGGCAAATTCCACCAAATGCAACTGTTCTTCCCATTTGCCCTGAAAACCTAACACACACGCTTTCAGCATATCCTCCAAGGTTTGAATAGTCCCTTCAGACTGGCCATCCGTCTGAGGATGATGGGCCGTACTGAATTGCAACTTAGTCCCCATGGCTGATTGATATCAGTACTCCGTGAAGACAAACTATCCGACGCACATATACTTTGCCAGCCTTTTTAACTAGAAGTCCTTTCGCACTGCCAGGAAGTGCGCTGACTTGGCCAATCTATCTACTATCACCCAAATAGAGTCGTGTCCCCTCTGGCTTCTTGGCAATCCCGTTACAAAATCCATTGTAATGTGCCTTCGTTTCCATATTGGGATTTCCAACGGCTACAACATCCCGCCAGGTTTACAATGATGTGCATTCACTTGTTGGCACGTTAAACACTTAGCCACATGCCTGGTCACATCCGCTTTTATTCTACTCCATCAATAGTACTGGCGAAGATTCTGGTACATCTTAGTACTGCCCGAGTGAATGCGATATTTGTTCCTATGAGCCTCCGACAAATCTCTTCTTAAGCTCCAGATCATCGGGCACGCACAAACGTCCTCGAAACTTAAAAATTCCATCTTCGGACACCTAAAAGTCCGGTTTCCTCTTAATGTCAACCATACTCAAAATTTTCTGGATCTCAAGGTTCGTAGATTGCAACGCCCTGATCTTGACTTGCACTTCCAGCTCAATCCTTAATGTTGCCGTCAAACTGGAGAGGCGTCCTACCTCGAACTTAAATTCCGAGTCCCGTGCTCCTTCCAATAAATTCACTCTTTAGCCAACAATTGTGTGATACTCGATTTCCTGCTCAAGGCATTCGCTATCCGGTTAGCCTTTCCTGTCTCGATACACAAGCAACCACCCTTTCATGTTGCATTAGCACGCATCCCAATCCTTTGAGTGAAGCATCGTTATTGCTCTCATACCCGCCCGGTCCTGAAGGAATCGCCAACACTGGCGTCGTCGTCAATCTCTGCTTCAATTCTTGAAAACTCTCTTTGCACTTTTCCGTCTATTCAAACTTTGTTTCCTTCTTAAGCAACTTCGTCGGCGGAATGGCTATCGCCGAGAATATTCCCACAAATCTCCGATAATAACCCGCCAGTCCTAAGAAACTCCGAACCTCAGTAACTGTCGTCAATCTCGGCCGTTCCATTACTGCCTCAATCGTTGCTGGATCCACGAAGATTCCTTCTCCGGAAATTATATGTCCGAGAAATGCAACTCGATTCAGCCAAAATTCGCACTTGTTAAACTTAGCATACAGTGCGTGCTCTATTAACGTCCGTAGAACCTTTTTCAAGTGTTCCTTATGTTCCTCGGAACTTCTCGAATACACCAAGATACTATATATGAAGACAATGACGAACTGATCCAAAAACTCCTTTAATACTCGATTCATTAAATCCATGAAAGCAGCAGGGGCATTAGTCAGCCCAAATGGTATCATCGCACACTCACAGTACACATATCTCGTCCTAAATGTCACCTTCGACACATCCTCCCTAATCCTCAATTGATGATAGTCAGTCTTTAGGTCAATCTTTGAGAACATCGATGCCCCTTATATCTGATCCAACAGATTATCAATCCTTAACAACGGATACTTATTCTTAATGGCCACCCGATTCAACTGTTTGTAGTCAATGTGCAACTTTAACGATTCAGTCCTTTTTCCTCGTGAATAAAACCGGCGCTCTAGATATCGGCTCTATTCTAAGGCCAACTCAATCACAAAATAATTATCTTTCCATCTCTTAAAGACGAAGTCCAATCCATAAATTTTCAATCCTACGATCTCCCAAAGCAAGTCACCCTGGTTCTTTACAAAATCCGAAATTTCCAAGCGATAACTCGTTCATCCAAATCTGGCCAAAGGATGTCATCAGCAATTCTAAAATCCATAAACTAATTGCGTCTATTCACCAAGAGCAATTATATGTCTCATATGACCATTCGGATTTATAACTTCAAAAATCACTTCTAATACATCAAACATCATCGCACATTGCATTTAGATCCTTAAGACAAATCTTTCGCTTCTGTCCTAGCCATAGCACATACCCTTCCTTATGCCTACAGTCGGTCCTGGTTATTCTAGGGCAACTTCCGCTTGATATCCTACCCGTGGTTACTGTTGTTGCGTTGGCGGCCTAGCTTGTCAATTCGACCAGTTTCTTACTTGGTGACCATGTTGGTCATCTCCAAAACACACTCTAAGTCCACTAGGGCTAGGGCCTTTCCCGTGCCTCTTTCCACAAGACTGACATGCGGCGCTATAATAGTAGTTCGACTTTTCAATTTTCTTTCTTACAGGAGAAACAAACCGCTTATTCCCAGTCATAGTCTTCTTACCAAAATTGCGATTATCCCTAGTCGGCACATACCATGATCCAGAGGCGGTAGTCATCTCATTCATATCCTACTCAACCATCTGAGCCCTCTCGTATGGTTCGTTGAAATCCTTTAAGTTCAATAGCACCAGCTGATTACGGAGTTCTAGCCTTAGTCCATCGTGGAACCTCCTCTCCCTATCCACAGGGTCCTCGACCATCCTTAGTGCGTATTTAGGCGACCTTGAGAACTGAACCTCATACTAATCCACAGTTATATGATTCTAACGGAGCCTTAGAAACTTTGCCATTTTCCTTTCCCGTGCAGTCTCAGAGAAGTATTTTCCCATTGAAGGTCTCAACAAAGGTAGTCCAATTTGGGATCGTGCTTACTTGGAAACTCTTACCTCGGGTGGCCTCCCACCAGCCATTTGTTACTCTCTGAAGTTGGTACACCACTAGGGCCACCTTTTCTTCCTTCGTGCACTTCAGCAGTGCAAAGGCTTTCTCCAATTCTTAATCTAGAGAGTCGCAACCTCAGAACCACCATATTCTCCAACTTGGGTTACTTAAGTTTTGGAAACTGTTTCACCATGTGATGTATCCGACGATTCCCAATTCCTATCCCTTGATTACAGATAACAGTAGCGACAACAGCCTCAGCAGCTAGCGGTAGCTCCTTTTTGAGCCTACTGTCCCATTATGATTCCAACTTCTGCAAGTGCCTTCAAAATCCCATCCCCTCTGGGATCCTCTGCAACTCCAGTTTGTGGACCTATGCGACCTCGACCTCGACCTCAACCTCGACTACTCAAGCTCACGCGGTCGCACCACTCACTTTCCTGCTATAATCCCATTCAGGGATTAGAGACCTAAACCAAGCTAAACCGGTCTAAGGTCCTAGGCAGGTATACATAACAGCAGTCAAGCAACCAGCATGCGATCTTACACAATAGCACAACATCTCAACCAAGGAGATTCACGTACTTACCTCGAGTCCTGCCGCACCTGCACTTTACGGTCAGTTCGACAATCAGTCAATCACTACACAAACAGTCAGGAGGTACACGTAGCATGCAAGGTCTCCCTACTGGCTACCCAAGGTCATCGCTCCTTATCACTCCAGGCTTCGATCTAATTGGATCGAGCTGACCTTGCTCTGATACCAATTCAAACGGGGATGTCACGCCCCGAACCCCACGGCGCGCCACATCCCTCGCCGAGGTCGATTTGACTGCGACGTCCCAGGACGCGTCGCCGACCCGACGCCCAACACAGAGACTTAAAGCACAAGCGGAAGCAATTCAAAGTCACCCGAATAATAATATACACATAACCAAGGATAGCCATACAACAACTAGCACGAATAATGACACTGGCAATGATACTGGGCACCAGACATAAAATTCATTTACAGCCCATGCTCATTAATCAAAGGCAGTTAAAGGCCACTACAACCGGTCGGGGGCTTCTTCCAAGAACACTTCGGTACGCCTGCCATCCTCAAGGCTGGGGGTCTGAAAAATTGGGATTTAAACAACAATGAGAATAATCTCAGTGAGTAATTCCCTAAACCTAAACTAGGCTAACGTGCACCTCCTGACAAGCAACTTAAACACACTAAGCAGTGTACCATTAAGCAACCATAAAATCATAGGCTCACAGCCCAAATCATTTATTTCACTGCCCTGCAGGTTAGGCATTCAATATCATTATAACTCGTAAGCAGTTAAATCGACCCAGAGGCCATGACCCAATGGTCATCAACAGTTAACTCGACCCGAAGGCCATGACCCAATGGTCATAAATCATTCGATCCGGAGGCCCGACCCGAAGGCCCACAGTTGTATAAATCGACCCGAAGGCCATGACCCAATGGTCATCACATATAAATCGACCCGAAGGCCCGACCCGTCGGTCACAATTATATTCGACCCGTAGGCCTGACCCGTCGGTCCTCACAAATAAATCGACCCGAAGGCCTGACCCGTCGGTCACAATTATATTCGACCCGTAGGCCTGACCCGTCGGTCCTCACAAATAAATCGACCCGAAGGCCTGACCCGTCGGTCACAATTATATTCGACCCGTAGGCCTGACCCGTCGGTCCTCACAAATAAATCGACCCGAAGGCCTGACCCGTCGGTCACAATTATATTCTGCACAAAGAATGCCCAATTCCTCACGAGCACATGATCATAAAAAGGCAATTAGATGCGCATTTAAACATGCCCAATCAATTCAACAATTCAATTTAGCCACGGCATGTAATTCACACACGGCTTTAAGTCGATCACACGAATATGTGGCATGGCAACGCCCCAATTGGGCCTCAACAAGCAACAATCAGCGATAATCCATTAACCCGGGCACACCCGGCAATCACCCGATCTAACTTCCAACTTGCCGATTTCTAAACCACCGAAGTCCCAAAGCGGACAGCCACTATTCAATTTACCACGCAATAAGTTCAATTCACATTTCATTATGCCCAGCCAACATATAAGGACGACCATGGAATCAATTCAAGCACTCATGCACTGTACACAATTCACGAGCATAGATCACACAACTAGTCCATCACGAATCCACAGAAATCGAGGTCCATCAAGTTACTTCCTTTCTCAAGGCATTGGACGTGTGTCACGACACCCCAAAATCACTTACAATTAGGGACAATTCAGCCGCTAGCTCGGTCAGTCCATCGTTCCCGGCACTTACTCTCCCAACCTCGAATCAATCGCACCTAGTCCAGCTAGCCCCAAAGTGGACAGCCACTAAACCGATCACGCTGGGCCATTTAATGATCTCAAAACGTTCCATTAGACTCCCCAAGACACCATTGTAATCAGCCACCAACATGCCACAAAGAGCGCACACTAGAATCCACGTTTTAGACCCGAGTCTCGCCAAAATTGGGCAATTTCCAAACCGATTCTGTTCAGCCAATGCACAGCGTCTCTCGGGCCATTAAACTTCCACCAAATCATCACACCAGACCACCAAATAGGCCGCGACACCAGCCCCTAACCATCTCCACAACCTAACCCCCAAATTACCCAAATTTAACCCCTAACTTGTCTAGAAATGCACAAGGGCCTAACTAGGGCTTAGGGTCGAACTCACCGGGTGCCCTAAGCTTCAAACCGAGCCGAACACGCGGCGATAGCGGCTGGACAGCGGCTACCCCTCGCCGGAACAGTAACAGCGGCGGCAGTTCCGGCGAACGGCGCGAGCCTAGGCGATGGTCCAAGCTAATCTGCGGCCTAGAGAGAGAGAGAAAAACATGGTCAGAGAGAGAGAGGCATAGGACAGCTGGACAGCGGGGCGAGGCGGCGGGCTCACTCCGGAACAGTGACGACGGCGGCGGAGCTCCTCCGGCGAAGGGCCTCTCACGGCCAAAACAGAGGAGAAGAGAGAGGGAGGAGGCTCACGGGTGGAGAGGAGAGAGGAGGGACTGTCGGCCAAGGAGAGGGGGACGGCGGCCCACGGCGACCTCGCGGCGGCGACGGCTGGGGCGGCGGCGCGCGGCAGCGAGGCAAGGCGGCGCGCGGCGGCTGAAACCCAGAACAGGGGAGGTGTCGGGGAAAAGAGGAAGAAGAAGAGAGGGGAGGTGGTGGCGGCCAACGGGGCAGCGGTGCGGCGGAGGCGACTGAGGGGAGCGGCTGGACAGCCGAGGCGAGGCGGCGGCGGCCGGAAAGGCGGCACACGGCGGCGGCGACGCTAGAAGCCCTAAACAGGGGAGGGCTTCGGGAGAGAGAAAATCAGGGGAAAGAGAGGGTCGAGCGGCGGCTGGAGGTGGCACGGCGGCGTCTCGGTGGCCGGAGGACGAGGGGGCCGGTCGGCGGACGGCTGGGCAACGCCGGATCGCGGCGGACGCCGTGGCGAGCTGCTGTTCGCGCTCTCCGCGAGCAGGCCGGCGACGGGCGGTCGCGGCGACCGACGGCGACGCGGCTCGGTCGGGGCGACGGCGGCGACTACGGCGAGGCTGGGGGCGAGCTTGATCGGCGGTCGGACGGCGCACGGTGGCTGGGCTGATCTGGTCGGGCGAGGGGCAGAGGAAGATCAGAAGCAGGAGCGTCGGGGAGGAAGACGCCAGCGAAAGAGAAGAAGAGAAGAAAGAAAAGAAAAAGAAAAAGAAAGAGAAAAGGGAGGAGAGAGAAAAGGCAGGTCTGATGGACAGGTGGGGACGTGCGCAGAAGGAGGGGAGACGCGGCAGAGAGGAGAGAGGAGAGAGAGAGAGAGAGAAAGAGAGAGATTTCCGAAAAATAATTAAACTTCATTTCTTTATTAAACGCAAACCAAGAGTCCAAATTCAAAACTGGAAATTGCCCCTCAATCCTAAAAGAGCCTCGCACACAAAAAGGGACAAAGGCCAAATTAATGAAACCAAATTTTAACGAGGGAGGTCTACTAGTCCAAATTCGCACTGGTCAAAAACTCCCATTTTTCCATTATTCCTAACAATCTCAACGTGGGCTTCAATAATATTGACACCGTCCAATTTATTTCGTCCCGACACTCCCGAAAATCGACTACCAAGTCCGGGGTCTAAATAACGGCCAAATTTGATCGAGTGCGATTCTAGCGAAATCTCTAATTTAAAATGATAACCGGGAGTGATCAGCTCCCGGGCGAGATTTTACTATAAGCACACTGACAAATTACGCGTTTTATAAATCCCAAAAATGGGCCGAAATTCGGGATGTCACATGTACCTTCTTACTTGAGGCTTAGAGGTTCTACTTATTAAGTTTTACTGATTTGATATTGTTCACCTCTTTTCAGGCCTCTGGATTGGATATTCGGACCATTCGTTTTGGGTACCCAGTTACTATGGAGGTGGACATTACCGAAGTTGTGGCACCGGGGACTGACATCGTGTACGAAGAGTACACGACGACCATTTGGGTTGATGATGTGTTCCTTTTTTAGGAGGTCCCCGTGAGTAGAAAAGCTAGGTCAAACCTCCGACCCTTTTATTTGAATCAGAGAAAGACCTGTAGTTGCGGGTTTGTATTTTGCTAACGTCTGATTGTTATCAATGCATATATATATATATATATATCAACTATGCTTTTGGTGATTGTGCTTCATATGCTATGCCTATTGTTGTTGTTGTTGGTTGGGTGATTTAGAATTTGCTTCCGCACGTGCTTATTCGTTTAATAATATGATGAGTCGGAGACGCCTCTTGGGACGTTGCAATTAAATGACCTAGGAAAGGGGTCTTGTGCGCCCGAGGCTAGATGGATAGGGTGCGAGGGGTGACACGGGTGGTTCCGCACAGTCATATACCCACTGTGGACGACCATAGATCGATCCGTGTGACCATGTATTGGTTACAAAACGATCGATCCTACACAACTACATGACAATTGAGAGTCATCCATGGGCCAAGTATGCTTGGCCATGACCGATCATGGATCGACAATGGGACACTTGGACGGGTCACGGACTGGTTGTGGATCGGTTGCAAATTAGTTTGACGTCATGTGCCTAAGCGGTGTGCCAGGCCATGTGCCGAGCCATGAGCCATCCATGTGCCTAACTTGGACTCTTCCATAAGGCCAAATGCCAGCTTAAGCGTCGACCATTTACCCGTCCAACCTATGGACGCTGTGGATGGGCTGTGCGCTAGGTCACGCACGGGCCATGCACTCGATCTACATGGGTCATGTGCCAGGTCCTGTACCCGACCCTGCGCTTGTCCAGGACGAGAACCAAATGAATAGGCCCTGTGCCAGGCCATACACGGGTCGTGTGCTCGGTCTGCCAGGCTACGCGCTTGATCATTGTCGGCCATTGTGCCCATGCCATAGGCAACCGACCTAGTCATTCAAAATAAGTTTAGCCAAGACCCGCCATTTCCGATGGTGACTCGGCTATGAACCTCGGTTTAGTAGGCATGATCGATTGTGGATGGACACGAGGAACTCATACCAAACCAAGTTAACACTTCCTTTGGCCTAGTCCTCATGTTTGCTTTATTCCTTGGAAAAATAGACAAAATAGAAGATTCTACAGAGGAAGGCTTGTCTTGGTAAGCAAGTATTGGATAAGATCAAATCCAAAGCCCATGATTACACCAAATCTAGACATTAAATGAAGGATAGTGAGTCATCTAGCTTGGGTGTCTTATACATCATTACACTTCATTAATGCTAGGATGATTCATGCATTAGGTGGTTCAATATGAAGAAGGCAAATGTCCACTTAAGGCCTAGGCTTGCCACACAATCTCACTAGGCTTGACACCTTTTCTTCTTAGACTAGCCAACTCAACCCAATAGGCTTGCCACTTAAAGAATTCGTAATGGTTAAAATGGAAGGGTAATGATGAGAGATTTGCCTATAAATAGAGGCATCAACCCTTAATTTCTAACTTTCACCACTCATTTCCCTCTTCCTCTCTCTCCCTCACGCCCTCTAGACTACCGTATCTCCTCTTGGCAACGCCCTTACCCGCGCCTATGCTCATACTGTACCTGTCTCTTGGTTTGCCACTAGGCTACCACCGGCCATCAACCTTGGAGGGTGGTAAGTAGACGTACTAAATTTTAGTTAGGACAATATGTTACATTGGTTGAACGAGTCATGTTCTTGTTGTACTTGTTAAGGAAAATTCTCAATAGATTTTGAAGTTGACAAAACTATCCATGAGTATTTTGTAAGTCTGATAAATGCTTTGAAGTATTTTGATTCAGAAAGTTAATTTTTGGAAGAAAAGCATATGTCAATCTTGATCTAGTTCGTGTTCAGATTGTGAAAGAACTTCAAACAAAAGAGATTCAGTTTCAGAATGAGAAGTTCAGACTCAGAATGAGAAAGTTCAGATGCAGAATTTATTCAGACACTAAATTTATTCAGACGCAGACACAAACGCTGAAATTATTCAGACGCATAACTCAGAACGAAAAATAATAGCTAGTGATCTGGCATGGATTTCACAGAAGGAAAGTTTTGATTGTATCAATCTCAATCAAATGGATTGACAATCAAATATTTCGACAAGTATGCATTACAACGGACAAAGCTCTACTTATGGAAACCAAGATTCTGATTGTATGGGTGACAAGAATCAACGGGATTCAGATTTTATCAACCAACGGCTACTCAATCCATTTTATACAAAATCTGTCCAAAGGTGAATATTGAAAGATGATCCTCTAAAGACTGTCCAACGGCTAGTTTGGAAGTGGAGGAGTATAAAAGGAGATCAACGAGGAGAAGAAGGTAGAGAACGAAATCAAGAATCAACAAGTCTAAAGTCTGAGCATACTCCGATTCAATCTCTTGTCTTTCGTGAGCTTAAACGTGTAATCATTTGAGAGGTGTAGACAGTGTTATAAGTGTGTGCTTAGGTGTGAGATAGTGTGATCTATCGGCTTGGTATAAGCAGCACCAACTTCGGGAAGAAGTGCTTGGGTTTAAGCGGCACAATTTGCTGTAACTTCTCATTGATTTGATTAGTGGAATCCAGCTAGTAGGCTGTCAGCGTGGGAGAGTGGACGTAGGCTTGATCTAAGTCGAACCACTATAATTGTTTGTGTGCAGTTTTCTCCATCTCTAATCTCTTATTATATTGTTTATATTGCTCACAAGAACATTTGTCACAAAGTCTGATCAGAATCTGCTTGTTGTTTAGACTTTATTCTTGATCTTTTACTTCCGCTTTAAATTGGTAAAGAATTTATTTAGATCACCTATTCACCCCCCCTCTAGGTGATCCTTGCTAGCTACATCAGTACTTGTGTGGTATAGTAAGTAGACTTATCAAACCTTAGCTAGGGTGTCGTGTTACATTGTTGGGCGAGTCATGTTCTTGTAGTGCTTGCATGAATTCCGAGGTTTGTGAACACTTGATATAGCTTGCCATACTTGCATTTACATTTGCAAGGTTTGCTCATGCGTTTGGCATTATATTTAAGAGCATGCCCGGGCTATGAACAAGTCTCGCTTGGCAGGGATCGGCATTGAAGCGTGTCGGAATGAGCCTTGCTTGAAGGGTCGGTATTAAGGCATACCGATCCAAGCCTTACTTGGTATAGGTCGGCGCTATGACTAATTGGTTCGGGCCATAACTTGATTTCGTGCCCGGCATAACTTAAGACTTTAGAGGCAACATGTCATGATACACACTTCGTGTGAAGTACTCAAGTTGGTATGATGCTTGTTGGCATAGTCGCACAAAGGAAAAATATGGTCGTCGCCCTTGATTAGGGGACATTGCTTGATTAAGCTCGGATGAATAGCCGTCACCCTTGATTAGGGAACGTTGCTCGATTAAGTTCGAATAAATAGCCATCACCCTTGGATTGGAGGACGTTGCCCAGAGAATTCTAGAAGAACTGTACCAACAATTGAGATGATGAATCCCTCGTGTGCATGCTTTTGGTTGAGATGTTGTTACTTGAATAGAAAGGCAAGTTGAGATCATCTTATGTACAAAAACGAGTGTGTTTGAAACATCTTTGCTATTGATTTGCTATCAATTGATGTGGCTATGACATGTGTTTTGTTCGATGGAGAGGCGTCCTCCTATCCGGAGTTTAGTGAGTTTTATTTATTGACTTCTTGACTCATTCCGTTCATCGGTGGCCGCGTTGGTTTGCGCTCAGTTCCTTTCATGAGAGGTCCTGGGTTCAAACTCGCCCATCGGTGATTTAAGTGGGGGGTCGTGGCGGTGGGATGCTGCGCTAGCCCCCCTCGAGGACTAGTCGTGCATCACCGCCGGTTTATAGCTGAGTCATCGCTTGCCGGTCGCGCGGACACCTCGATTATCAAAAAAAAAAAAAAAGGAAGTCTCATGTCAGTTTTGGGAATTGTAGTCACAATAAAGGAGATATGAATTTTCCCCAGCCTACATAGATACGTGTAGTGTGTTGAAAAGAGAAAAAGGCTCATAGAAAAGGGGCTTGTAAAATACAATCATCTAAATATAAGGTTTACTCATGATGCGCTTTTCCCCGACCCTATTGTTTGATTGATGATGTTGTGTTTGTCCCGAGAATATGCTTCAGCTTGTTCGTAATAAAAAGATAATAATGAACGGGATGTCGCATCAATAACCCCGAAGTGAGGACGTGACAGATGGAATTCCAAGCTATTCTATGGGTTTCGGATTTTGTGAACATTGTCTACATGGAAAATAGAATCGGCTATCTTTTGAATCCATAGAAGGAAGAGCGAAAGGGATTCTGATTTGATCCATAGTGACGTCTTCGGTCCTGCACTTATAGCATCTTTTGGAAAATCAAGATAGTATGTTTCTTTTACCGATGGTTTTTCCATATATGTGTGGATATATTTTCTGCAAAGGAAAGATGATGTGTTTGAAAAGTTTCGCAAGTTCAAAGCTTTGGTGAAAAATCATTTTCATAGGAAAATATAAGTTGTGTGGACTAATAATGGAGGAGAATTATGTTCAGTGAAATTTAATCAATTTTGTGCGACCAGTAGAATTGTCAGGCATAAGACAATGCCCTATACACCTCATTAGAATGGAATGGCAGAAAGGCTTAATCGGTCTCTCATGGAAAAGGCAATGAGTATGGTAAGTGGTGCTGGCTCAGCAGTTGAATTTTGGGCAGAAACAGTGGCTACTACATGTTATCTGAAAAGCAGGTTTCCCACATCAGCTTTGAAGGAACAAACGCCGTTTGAGGCACTACTTGAAAAAAATTCAAACATATCCCATGTTAGAGTGTTTGGTTGTGAAGCATCTGTACACGTGCCAAAGGAAAAGAGAAACAAGCTTGAGAGCAAGTCAGAGAAGTGTATCTTCATTGGGTACAAGGATGGTGTCAAAGCGTATAAGCTATGAAATCCCGATACTAAACGTATCATCTATAGTAAGGTTGTGGTGAGAGAATCTATGACAAATCGGATTGTTCACCAATTTCCTAAAAAACCAAAGACGGTTGAGTTAGATGTTGGTTGGAAGGAAGAGACAAAGGCTACATTAGCTAGAACATAAAATTCAGATGCTAAAGTTGATGAGCTTGATGAGGCGGATGGTGTAGTAGATTTTGAAATTGGGTTTGAAGTTGAAGCACCACCTGAACTAGTCTTAAGAAGGTCCACACGGCTCAGAAAACCACTTGAGAGGTATACCCTATTTGCCAGCAATGAGAATTGTTCTATGTCTATTATAGATGATGATCCAAGTATGGTCAAGGAAGCAAGAAGTGCGGAGGATAACAAACAGTAGGAAAAAGCCATGGAAGATGAGATGGACTCACTAAATAAATATGAAGCGTGGAGTCTAGTAAAACTACCTACTAATCAAAAGGCAATTGGTTATAAGTGGGTGTTCAAGAAGAAAATATCTGCTGATGGAGAGATAGAACGATATAAAGCTCATTTGGTTGTGAAGGGATACTCGCAGATAGAGGAAGTCAATTATGGTGAGATTTTTTTCTCTTGTTGCTAAATTAAATTCCAAAAGACTTGTCTTATCTGTAGCGATTGCATATAATTTGGAGGTAGAGCAGATTGATGTGAAGACTGCATTCCTCCATGATGACTTGGAGGATAATATTTACATGAAGTAACTTGAAGGGTTTGTGGTCAAAGGAATAGAAGGTCTTGTTTACAAACTAAACAAGTCATTGTATGGCCTGAATCAATCTCCAAGAATGTGGTACTAGAAGTTCGACTCATATATCTTGAAGCTTGGCTTAGTCCGTTATGATGCTGATAATTGTGTCTATGTGAAATGGTTAGATGAGGATTTCATTATCGTAACCTTATATGATGATAATATGTTGTTAGTTAGAAATAGTTTGAAAATGATTAACACTGTGAAAGGATTGTTGGCAAAACTATTTGAGATGAAAGATCTAGGCTTAGCAAACTTCATCTTGGGCATGCGGATTAAAAGAGAACTTGAGAATGGGAAGTTGTGGCTAAGTCAGAAGAAATATGTTGAAAGTGTGTTGAAAAAGTTCAACATGATTGATTGTAAAATCGTGAAAACCCCCATGTCCACAAGTTCCGAGTTATTAGCGCTCCAGTGTCCTAATACTGAAGATGAAGCTAAAGAGATGACAACAGTTCCATATGCAAGCGCAGTTGGGAGCTTAATGTATGCCTTGATATGAACTTGTCCAGATATTGCTCAAACAGTAGTAGTATTGAGCAGATATATGTCCAATCTGAGGAAAGAGCATTAGATGGCAGTAAAGAGGGTGCTTCGTTACCTTCGCAGTACGTCTGATCTTGAGCTGTATTATGAAGGCATGAAAAGCTCAAAGGGATAACAAGCGTTAGAATTGAAGTGTTTCGTGGATGCTGATTGTCACGCCCCGCACTCCTCGGCGCGCCACATCCCTCGCAAAGGTCGTTTGGAGTGCAACGTCTCAGGACGCGTCGCCGACCCAACACCCAACACAGAGATTTAAAGCACATGCGGAAGTAATTAAAACCACTCGTACATTAAAATACACCTAACCAAGGATAGCCATACAACAACCAGCACGGATAATTATACACTTGCTTTGACATCGGGAAACATATACAATATTCATATACAGCCCACACTCAAAAATCAAAAGCGGTTACGTGGCTCGACGATCAAGCACTATATCTAGCCGGGGCTCCTCCCAAAACGTTTCAGTACACCTGGCATCCTCAAGGTTGGGGGTCTGAAAAATTGGGTTTCAACAACAGTGAGAATAAATCTTAGCGAGTAATTCCCTAAACCTAAATTAGGCTAACGTACACCTACTAACGAGTACTAAACCATGCATAAATCAAAACATAACTGACTCAGGCCCTTAGGCCTAAATCTAATTCATACTTGACACTGCAGGTTAGCCATTCTATAAACTTAATCACAACAGTACCATAGCATTTAGATCACAGTACAAATACACATATCACTTAATCTCGATGTATGTAATGCACGTGCTCATGTTCGCACTCATGTCATGCCTCAACAATGCAGTAACGCACGCTCGCATGCCAGCACTCTGCCATTTACCAATTTCTCCTCCGACCTGCGTTAAACGCATCAGGTCCGACCCGCGTAAAACGCATCAGGTCTATCACTTCGAGATCAATCTCTGGCCCGCGTTAAACGCATCAGGCTCATGACACATTACCCGCGTAAAACGCCTCAGGTTGGTCATCTTCCGGTAAACCGGGCATCGTCCTGCTTAACACGCCTCAGGACGGGTTCACTACCCCGCGTAACATGCATCAGGGTTTATTGTGATCACACATTCACAAGCACCAATTTTTATCTGAACCCCGCATAATACGCATCAGGGCATTTTAAGTGATCACAATGCAAATATCATTCGGGCACATTCGTACATGCTCATGCCGTGCCAATGCTTGAGATGCACACTTATGGCTATCACGTTCACACTAGGGCATCCACATGCGCGAATTACGATGTAACATGTTCAACTTGCATCGCGCATATTCAATTTCATAAATCAACATGCCCAGTCAGACAATCAATTCAAATCAGCCATAGCATCAAATTGACACACAACCCGTGCACAAATTCACACAACCGGGTCAACACAAACTCGCGCATCTTAGGCCCGCCAAGCTAATCCATTCCTAGTCCTGCTAGACATGCGACATGGCATCATCAAATAAACCACAAATAAGGCTCAATTAGTCAGTCAATTACACTAAGCGACCATTTCCGATAATTGCACGATTAAACTCCAAATTGATCGCGCCTTGTCTTATTAAACCCCGATATGGACAGCCACCAACATGTCACTCTAGGTCACTAAGTATCCTCAAAATGCTCCAAATTGACTCCCCAAAATATCATCCAAATCCGCCACCACGAGGACTAAACTAGGTGCGCGCTCTATAATCCCCAATGAACCCAAATTAACCCGAACTCGGGCCGATTCAATCCAAATCTGTCTAGCCCATATATCGCGCCTCTCAGGCCACTAATTCTCCATTAGTTCATCATACTAATCCACCAAATCGACCACAATCACAACTCATAATCACCTCCACAATTTAACTCCCAAATTACCGTAATTAACCCCTAAAACCCGTCTATAAATGCAAATTATACTAATTAGGGTTTAGGGTCAAACTCACTTGGTGTCCTACGCTTGAAATGAAGCCCAACACGTGACGAGGGAGGTTGGGCAGCGGGCTTGGCGAGCTCGGCCACGACCCGGGACGTTCGGGCGACGACGACGGTGACGACGATTGAGCTATCCCGACGAGCTCAGCGGCTGCAAGTGGCTGGGCAAGGTCGCCGGGGGCTAGGCAGTGTTGGACGGAGTGGCGGCGACGGCTGGGGCTGCGGCGCGCGTCGGCAGGGCGAGGCGGCGTGCGGCGGGAAGGAGTCCAGAACAGGGGAGGCGTCGGGGAGGAAGAAGAACAGGAGAGGGGAGGTGGTGGCGGCCAAGGGGGCAGCAGGGCGGCGGAGGTGACTGTGGGGAACGGCTGGGTGGCAGAGGCGGGGCGGCAGCAGCCGGAATGGCGGCACGCAGCGACGGCGAGACTAGAAGCCCGAAACAGGGGAAGGCTTCGGGGGAGAGAAAAACAGGGGGAAAAGGGGGTCGTGCGGCAGCCGGGGGTGGCACGGCGGCGTCTCAGGTGGCCGGGCGACGGAGGACAGGTCGGCGGACGGCTGGGCGACGCCGGACCGCGGCGGACGCCGCGGCGAGCTGCTACTCGCGTGCTGCGTGGACAGGGCCGGCGAGCGGCGGTCGCGGGCGACAAGGCGGAGGCGGCGACCGAGCTTGCTGGCAGCGACCGAGCTTGTTGGCAGCGACAACTGGTGGAGCGGCGTCGGACGGAGGCGAAGGGCGGCCGAGAGGCGGACGGCGACTGGGCAGAACGAAGCAGAACCAGTCGCACTCGGGGAAGGAAGAAGGAAGAAGAAGAAGGAGAAGAAAGAGGAAGAAAGAAGGAAAAAAAAAGAAAGAAAGGAAAGAAAAGAGGAAAAGAAGAGAGAGAGGGAGCAGGCGAGAGTGGGTGAGTAAGGGGACATCTGCGTGGCAGACGTGCGCGGTCAGAGGGGGAGCGTTGCGCGGAGGAGAGAGGAGAGAGAGAGAAATAACAAAAAAAAATAACTTCATTTAAATATTAAATGCGATCCGATGGCCCAAATTCAAAATCAAAAGCGATCTACCGGTCCAAAATAAGCCTCGCATATAAAAAGGGACAAAGGACAAATTAATTAAATCAAACTATAACGAGGGAGGTCTACTAGTCCAAATTCGCACCCGATCAAAAACTCCCCTTTCTCCATTATTCCTGACAATCTTAACGCCGGCTACGATAATATTGACACCGTCCGATTTATTTCATCCCGAAACTCCCGAAAATCCACTGCCAAGTTTGGGGTCTAAATAACGGCAAAATTCGATCAAGTGCGATTCTAGCGAAATCTCTATTTTAAAAATAATAACCGAGAGTGATCAGTTCCCGGGCGAGATTTTACTATAAGCACACTGAAAAATTACGCGTTTTATAAATCCCAAAAATGGGCCGAAATTCAGGATGTCACACTGATTGGGGAGGCGACATTGATAGAAGAAGGTTAACTAGCGGATATGTTATTTTCTTATTCGGTGCAGCTGTGAGTTAGATGAGCGATATATTAGGAGGCCAAGCCATCATCACACAGTCGGCTCGGCTAGTGCTATCAAAGCAAGTACAACCTTTGGTAGAAAAATTGTGATTCTAGATGAATTGAGACTAGTCTAAAAAAGGCAAGGATCGGAATAATTGCAAAGGGTAAGAGGGCACAAACAAAATATGGCTCTCCTAACTATTTTCACATAGGTTCATCTTCTTTTGATTTCTTCATATTATTATTTCTTTAGAATTTTATTTTTATGTCGCATAGGAAAATAGGATGTCTTTGGAGTAATAAAGAGCAGTTACAGCATATACCAATGTTAAGAAAATTTTATAACAAGTTGTATTATCCATTCCTGATTTGAAGGTTCTTACTATCACTCTCCCACTAACTATCAGATCGAGAATGGATAAGGCCGTATGTGAAAAATTCTCCTTGACAAAGTTCGGGACAATGCTCCGACAGTTTGACAGCGGTGCATTGAATCGACATGTTTGCCGATATTCAAAGCTTAAGTTGAACCTAATAGTTGATAAGCTTGAGCACCGATAGTCATGATTCTGAGATGACTATCATTCTTACAAACCCGTGTGAGAAGCTTGTCCCTAAGCCTCATGTTTATAAGTGAATTCAAATAGAAAAATAATAACATAAAACTTAATTATCATTTCTCAAAATAATGCATTTATTTCAATGTGCCAAACTGATCCACTTAGATCTCCCAAAGCAAATCCAATACAACATGCCCCGAAAGAAAAGATTACTGAAAAATCCTCACACAAAGTTTTCTAGAAAACAAAAGGTCTAATTAGAATGCACATCAAGCATAAGCATCAGGATTGGCATAAAGGTACTTCTCGACGACCTTGTACAACCCCATTGCTTTTTCCTTGCCTTGTATAATATCCTCTTCTTTAAGATCACAAGTGTTGTCACACCGTCGAGGCTGTTCAAGGCTATGTTCCTTGACTCCCACCATATCCTACCCAAGATTGTTCCCAAGGGCATCAAGAGCGTTGAGTTCATCGAGGGAGATGGCGGAGTTGGGAGCATCAAGCAAACCAACTTTTGTCACGCCCCGCACCCAACGTGGGCATGAACATCCGCCTAGGGTCGCTACAGAGTGCGACGCTCCCAGGATTGCGTCACAGAGACCCTAAAACCCAAATCAGAGAAAACAAGCCACATGCGGAAACGATATGTATAACTAATAAATATATATATACACCCGGACATTTTAAAACGCAACCATGAATAGCAAAAGATAACAATTAAACGATAAATCAAACCTTGATATATATTCTTTACAAACTTACATACTTTACCCCTTTCTATAAACAAAAAGGTACACCAAAAGGGCCACGAAGCAAAAAGGGATCGGTGGCCTAGGGGTGTCGCTATCTACCAGGAGGGACTACAGTCAAAAAGTGGCGGCCCTCACTCCTACACTGACACCTAGCCTACGGTGCCCAGTCAGGATCAGAACCCGACGACTCCGACGAACTCTCTAGCTGCTCCTGGTCCTCCTCGGAACTCATAGCCTCCGAATCCGTCTCTGGATTTGGGTCCTGCTCTTCGTACTCATCTATGTCCATGGGTTCAGGGGCATCGGGGTCCGCTTGCTCTGGAACGGGATCTACTATCTCCGGCTCGAAGGCTAATCCACCAAGCTCCTCGTGCTCCTCCTCGTCCTCTACGATCTCGTACTCAACCTCAGAGTCGGGATCGCCATCCATATCGACGTCCACTATATCGCCATCCGGACACTGGATATCTAACAGGCCCTCTCCCACGAACGGTACATCAGCAGACCTAATGGGACCGAACTCATTCCCAAAACGATCCAGGAAACACCATGCTAGGTACTCGTGAGTCTAGTAGTGGGGCAAACCTACATCTACCCATACTAAAGTATAATGTCTAAAATACTTTTCCCCGTTCCCCACGGGGTGCACAGTCATCGTACGCTCTATCTGGTGGGGAATCCCAAAGCGTAACGGTGCATCGTCGAAGTTCATGGCCGGGGATCTGGAAAAGTCGGTTTTTACCACAACCGTGAGAAAACTCAGCAAGTAATAAATCGCTAATCCCAACTAGACTAAAGTGCACCTCCAGAGGGTAAATAAAATACATAATTCAATAAAACCAGTATATCCATCAATATAAATGCACCCGGGCCCATAGCCCAATTCATTACGCTGCCCTGCAGATTAGACTTTCAATATAAATATATGAAAAGAATATGTAGTTCTATCGAGGCCACGACCCTAAGGCCAACAACCATTAAACCGACCCGAAGGCCCGGTCCGAAGACCCCAACTGTTTCGACCCGAAGGCCCGGTCCGAAGACCCCAACTGTTTCGACCCGAAGGCCACATTTGTTTCGACCCGAAGGCCCGACCCGAAGGCCACAGTTGTTTCGACCCGAAGGCCCGACCCGAAGGCCACAGTTGTTTCGACCCGAAGGCCCGACCCGAAGGCCACAGTTGTTTCGTCAGACACGTGCATCGACAATTTCAATTTCAACTACATCCAGGCCAATCATGTAATTTCATATGTCGCGGTACTCAATTTAATTATCGTGCCACGATGTGCCAAGTACCATAATTCACAACTTCACTCATTCAACTCATTGTCGGCACGCCTAGCACGTTTCATTTTAGTCCATTTACACCCGGCATTCAAAACACAACTTAGTAATACACAAACCCAATCCGTTTAGGACTCGATATAGCCATCCAAACTCAACCATTGAACCCCCGAATATAGTATCATTCCTTAGGATCCCAACAAGTCCTAATTAACCGATACATTGCCCAAAATCAACCCACCACTTATTGAACCAATTAATTTCAACTTAGGCGAAATAATCCAAATTCGGATCCCCATGAATAGTGCTCAACAACATGCAATTTCCAGCTTTGAATCACCTCCAAACCACCTTATTTAGTCCCAATTAGGTCCTCAAATCAGCCCATACACTTTCCACACAATTAAACCACAAATTAGCTTAATTAACCCCACTAATTTACCCCTAAAATTCCACAATTAGGCTAATTAGGGTTTAGAAATTTTTACTCGCCTAATGTTGGTCTTGGGACGACGGGAGCGGGCGATCGATTACCGGCAAGCGGTGAGAATCGACGGCGGCGCTCCGGGGGCAAGCCGGCGGTCACGGCGACTCCGGCGAGCTCGAGACTCAATCCGGCCAAAACAGGGGCTGCTGGGGTGAGGGGGCTGAGGACGGGAGGTGAGGGGGTTGAGGTGGCGAGGCGGTCGCCAGGGGCGACGCTCGGCGGCGGGCGGCGGCGCGGCACCGGCGGGCGAACCGGCGTCGCTGCTCCCTCTTCCGTCTGGACAGAACAGCGGCTGAGGGCGCGGAATCGAGGGAAAACGGCGGTCGACGGAGCTGGGGTGGCGCCAGAGGGCCGGCGGGCGGCGGACGAGCTCAGCAGCTCCGGCGTCGCGGCCGTCTCCGGCGTGCATAGCAGCCCCGGCGAGCAGAACCAGAAGCCGGCGAGAATGAGGCGTGAGGGAGAAGCCGATCGGGAGGGAGAGAGAGAAGAGAGAAGAGAGAAGAGAGAGAGAGAAAAAGCAAGTCAAAAGGTGGTCAACTAGAGATAGTGGAGTCCACATGTCATCCATCCAAGGCCTAGGACAATCTAACCCTTGATCCAATGGCTCAAATTTAAACTTATCCAAAAAGGCAAGGGCAAAATGGTAAAACACCCCTAACTAAGGCCTAACCAGATCTGGTTGGTCCCAACTAACCCTAGTTAGACCCCAACTAATTCAAAATTCGGAATAAAAAATAATATACTCTAGGGGCATCTTCGTCATTTTTCGCCCCCGGACCAAAATTCCAATTCTTGCCCATACCGGTCCAATATATCCTCGGGAGACATAATACGATGTCGGATTCGCGAAATTCACTTTCTAAGCCCTCGAAAATCGTCCGTGAAGTCCCGGGAATAAAATAATATTATTTTCAAATTTTTGACGAAAATCAACTTTTTGGCCAAAATCGCTCTAAATGCGTGTGGCCACCCCAAAATGACCTTGGCCGCGAAAAATAACCTCGATCGGAGTCCGAATCGGGTCTCGGTGTCCACAGGGGCGAAACCGTCTTTTTCTCAATTTCTGTCGGATTTTCAGTTTTCGACCGCGCTAATCCCAAACATGAATGACCACTCTAAGATGACGTCTGTCTAGCAAAAATAATTGTAATTACCCTTTGAAATTTTTAACATCGAAGCTCGGGTCAAAAATCCGGGATGTTACAACTTTAGTGAAAGTAAGTCAAATCATACTCGTACTTCCACCATGTCAAGTCTATATAGAGATCTCGAAATTAACAATTGGCTTCTTTGCTTTAATGAATTTACATAACAGGCTCCCCTATCCAGTACACAAAGCACAAGATCGATGCTCTCGACGCAAATATAGCATGATTGAAAGCGATATCAAGTTCGACAAGATTGACACCATTGTGGAAGAAGTGAAATTCATTGCAGCTAGCAGCGGATGTGTTTGCAAAATGACTAGCGAGCATCATATTCATGAAAGTTGTGAGCTCAAGGAAGAAGATGTCAATAAGGGTAAAGACAGAGTCCTGGGACTGTTCAAGGCTGTTGAGGAGTAGGGGTGAGCAAGATGGACCGCCTAAACTGGAACCGAACCGGACCAGACCAACCGATTTGGTCCGGTTCTCGGGAATATCGGTTCGGTCCCTAGTTCCTAAAAGTGAAACCGGTCTCCGGGCGATCCGGTTCCCAATTCTAGGGTGGAAACCAGATCGGACCGGATCGATAAATATATATTTTTTTCTATTTTTTTCATATACATTTATTTACTTTTTAAAATTTTTGAAAAAATTAGAAAGCCTAATCTAATTTCCCTAATTCCATCTTGCCTTTACCAATAAATGATTGGTCCCATTGGAGCTATTCCACGGCCTTAAGACTAGCCGATTCGGTCCTCGGTCCTAGAAACTGGGAATCGGTTCTACCGGTCCGGTTCCCGATTTTTGGGTTAGATCGTACCGGACCAGGAACCGCTCACCCCTATTGAGGAGTACCTCATGGCCAACCCTGTTGTTTGTGCCTAAATGTTTTTTTCAAGATCCTTTCCGAGTGATGATAGAGTAAAGTGAGTGGAAAGGTTGTATTGTATCTTTGTTTTCCCTTTGGCTCTGCCTCGGAACTTCCGGGTGAGGAAAGGTTTTTTATCGTGTGATTCGGTATGTTATAATGGGTTTGAAGGCTGTGGGTAAGGCCATGCCAAAAAATAAAACTCGAAGGAGCAATAAGCAATCTGATAAATCATGGATTTTGCCAAAGAAAAGATCTCCCTTTGTGGTCACGAACGTAAATTTTCACTTGACTTATAGATGAGTTGCATAAAGAAGAGATGGAGGGCAAAATGAAGCGCAAGGGAAAGTGAGGCATTTCATTTTCTTAAACAAGTCATGAAAGTGCAATTCAGTTCTAAAAGTTTCAAAAAAGTGCAATCAAGTTCTAAAACTTTCAAAAAGTGCAATTTTGAAAGTTTTAGGAATCAATTGCACATTTCTGATAAAATTTAGGACTTGATTGCACTTCTACAACAAGTTTGAAAGTTTTCAATGCACTTATCCCTACTTTTCCTAAGCTAAATAAATTATCGTCAGATGAAAAGCAAGCATTGTTTCCCAAATGAAAATGGAGAAAATTTGATTAGCAATGAAGAAAAATTAAAGGTAGAAACAAATTAAAAAAAGAAAAAAAGAACCGTCATAATAGAGACATTTGTCTATATGAGTTAATCCAAGTTTGGAGGGCAGTCATTTCGATTCGATGACTTAGCTATAGTGGCATTTGAATTGCTTTTCGTAAATAGAACCAAAATAAATTGGATCCACTTTGATTAAGAAAAAGAAAAAAGTGCTCCTACTTGATTAAAAGCCCAATTTGCAAGTGCATGAGTAACTCCGTTGGTTGGGTTTACGAGTCCAAGCCTAATTCCAACCAGGATTGTGTTGAAAAAGGAAGGTTGAATATTCTGAGGGCAAAGACTATTTTGTTGAATAACATCAATTAAGACATTGCAACGGGTTTCAAAAATTGCATTTCGAACGCCGGGGGACGGAGCATAATTGCAGGCGAGAAGAAGAGCTACTGCTTACACTTCCATTAGCGAGTTCCAATGTTCTCTTCTTGTCTAAGCTAGGACTACCAAGCCGCTAGTCGATCATGCAATAATATCTATGGCTCATTCATTATCTTTCCATGCATCATCTACATTAAATTTCTGCCTTTGATCTAACTGTGGGAGCCAGCGTCTATCCTTTCCCCAAAAGAATCGGCTCCTAAACTTATTTTCACGACTGTCCTTGATAGCACAACAAATGAACATAGAGTTATACCCTTAGCAACGGTGGTCATGGTTGTCTGGTATAAAGCCTAAAATTTATGTCTAATATAAAAAAATTCAATTTTTTTTAGAACAGATTGTATCCAGGGAATGTGGAGTTGAAAAAGGGATTTGTTGACACCTAAATTTTTGCGATCTAGTTAGTTGTTCATTGCATAAAAAATTAGGGATCGATCATGATCCCTAAACAAAAAATTAGTTAAATTGCATATAGATTAAGAGCAATTGAATAATATTTAGGCCCATATAATTAAATTTGCATTGGACCGGTGGTGGATAGGCTTGAGTCAATAGCTCTGAACTTAATGAATTATCTAGACTAAGCCCAAAAGTGAAGCAAAATTTGGCCAAGCCCATGTACATCATAAGAGGCCAAAAATTGAAATGCCAAGTGGAAAAAATTGAGTAATTGGGTAATTTCGTTTGATAATATCACAATTAGATTTGATAAGAGAAAAGTTTTATTTTGGGGGAAATAGGTTATATCTCGTAAGATCTTTGAAGATTGGAAAGTTAAAACGCTAATTGCACTATATATAAAGGCACATAGGTTCACAATCAAAAGGGGGCCACACAACTTACATATATGACCATTCAAAGAAACACATAAGAGAGGTGGGTGGTAAGAATACACTAGAGAGAGAGAGGGCCGAGCACCACCGCCAGTCCACCACCCAATTGAATCGAGTGATCCGGTCTAATTCCGATAAGATTACGCACGTTCAAATTAGGTAATGATCTTATCCAATTTGATATAAATTGTTTAATTGCTTAATTCGAATAGACTTTGTTATCCAATTGATTTGATTCATTGATTGAGTCAATATAATTACTAATTCGACCCGTAAAGATTTCCGATCATTTTTTAATTAATTCAACTTAATATTTGGATAATTGTTGTGCCTAAAGATTGCGGTAATCTCTAATTAAATTTGCAAGACAGTGGGTTATTTTTTAGATTATCGTAATTTTTAATTTGAAATCTTTGTGAATTGTGTGTGTGGAGTGAGTAAATTTTTATCTTTAATTTAGATAAGTGCCATGTTTTGAAAATACCAAAAAGATCAAATTGCGTGTTAGATAGGATAGTTTATTGACTAGATTAGGATTGTATGTTTAAAATTTATCTAGTTAGACTTGTCATCTAGATTAGATTGCATGCCTAGGTCATGTAATTAAGATGTCTTTCATATCATAGTAGTTCTACTTTAATTGAACGTCAAATAGTCGTAGTTTAGAGTATGTGCATTACATGCATTGTATATAGGTAAGTCCTCATTGAAATAAGGGAAATTAAAAATATTTGAGTGGAATTGCGTGTCAATTAGAAGCCATATTTAAGGTGTGATTTTATAGCTAATATTGTAGATGCTTTCATTGTTTCGAGGTAAGTGCACCCTCTTTATCTAACAATTTATTCATCGCTTTGATTATTAGGTGTTTCGTTATTGGTTGCACACTTGCATAATCACCTCACATGTTAGTGATCATGTTTAAAATCAATCTACATTGCCTACTAAATTTTTTTTGAATAAAAGAGAAAAGGTATCAAAAAGGCGTTAGAGTAGTCTAGCATAATCATGTCCCCGAGCTCATAATCTCTGGTTCGTAGGAGTAAAGTAAATCTCTTAATACTTTACTTGGGTTTTTAATCGACCCATCAAGAAATAGATTAGTAGTGACTCCAAACTGAAATGATTTGCATGTTAATAATTTGAGACATAAAGTCGTGAATTGTTATGAGTTTAGGAGAGCTCGAGCTATGTTTAGGCTTAGTAATTCATTAGTCAACCTCTAAATGGTGCACCTTCGAGGTTAGGTTGCGACATGATTAATTTATATAGACTCGGCTATTTTACGCTATGATTCTGACCAAAATGAATGATTCACAGTATGACCAAAATATTTTATTTGAATTACTTTTTCTAGAGAGGTGGTACACCAAGTACAGACTATCGTAATGGGCCCAAAATGTCTGCGAATGAACATGTAATATCTTATTAATTGCAATACCTCACGTTGTTATCATTACGGTCGAACAATAGAGCTTTGATCATGATTTGTACTTTTCCAATCCTTCCAGATGATCGGTGGCTCCTCCCAATAAAAAACAAGAAAGGCTTGAAAGTAGTAGGGCTCGGTCCAATTGGGAGTGCTTTGAACTTTGAATGATGATGGAGTACTAAACAGAGGACTTGCCTATAAGTACCAAGTAGTTCTCTTCATCATCTTCATCAGCTCAAGCCTTCTCCATTGCAATTACATCAAACCCTTCTCCCACCCTTCTTGAGTTCAGTTCTCTTTGTTTCTTAACAGGCCAACATGGGAGTTGTCACCTACTCGCAGGAGATCACAAGCGTCGTTGCACCATCAAGGATGTTCAAGGCTTTGTTCCTTGACTCCCATATCCTACCCAAGATCGTTCCTGGGGGCATCAAGAGCGTTGAGTTCATCGAGGGAGATGGTGGAGTTGGTAGCATTAAGCAAACCAACTTCGGTGAAAGTAAGTCGGATCATACTCATATTTCTAACATGTCAAGTATATATAGAGATCTCGGAATTAAGAATTAACTTCTTCACTTTAACAAATTCACATAACAGGCTCCCATATCAAGTACACGAAGCACAAGATCGATGCTCTCGATGCAGGTAGCTTTTACTGCAAATATACCATGATCGAAAGTGACATCAAGTTCGACAAGATCGACTGTGTTGTGGAAGAAGTGAAGTTCGTCGCTGCTGGCAGCGGATGCGTCTGCAAGATGACCAGCGAGTACCACGTTCAGGAAGGTTGTGAGCTCAAGGAAGAGGACATCAAGAAGGGTAAAGACAGAGCTATGGGATTGTACAAGGCTGTTGAGGAGTACCTTGTGGCTAACCCCGATGTTTGCGCCTAAATGCTATTGTCAAGATCCTTTCGAGACTTCCGTTTTCCCTTTGGCTCTGCCTCGGAGCTTCTGAGATAGGAAAGGTTTTTATAGTGTGATTTCTATGTTTTAAAGGGATTTGATTGTTGTGTGTAAGGCCATGCCAAAAAATAAAGCTTGAAGGAGCAATGAGCAATCTAATAAATTATGGATTTTGCCCAAGAAAAGATCTCCCTTTGGGGTCATGAAGGTGAATTAAGGTGCGTTAATCCAATTTGATTTGTTAATATAAAATCTTCCCACTAACTGTATCCATCATAACTATGCAGCTTAATATTGATGAATTAAGCTGTAGTGTGCTTCTCCGCAAATCATGGAAGCAAACATTAAGATTGTTTACCTAATTAAAACCATCCTGCCGAACAAAATGGAGGATATGTGACCAACAAAAAAAAAAACAAATTCCATTTGACTAGAAAAGAATAAGAAAAATAAAAGGTAGAAAAGTACTTAGCAAAGTATAAAAAAAAAGCTAAAGAAGAGTCCCAAGAGAGACATTTATCTTTGTGGATTAATCCCAGTTTAGAGTAGACTCAATTTCGGTCCGACGACGTAGCTATCACGGCATTTGAATAGTCAAACCTTGACAATGGTGGTCATGGTCGTCTGGTATGAGACTAAAATTCGTGTCTACATCAGTTCATAACATGAAAATTCAATTTTCTTTACGAAAAATATTGCATCCAGGCAAATCGGAGCCCGACAAAAGATCTTTTGATCGTGATTTGTCCTTTCCTAACCTTCTGGATGATCGGTGGCTCCTCCCAATAAGAAAACAAGAAAGGCCTGAAAGTAGTTCGGCCCGTTCCATTCAGAGTGCTTTGAACTTTGAATGATGATGGAGTACTGAACTTATGGACTTGCCGATAAGGACCAACTAGTTGTCTTCATCATCTTCATCAGCTGAAGCCTTTTTCTATCACGTCAAACCACAACCTTCTATTTCCTATTGGAGTTCGTTTCTCTTTGTTTCTTACTAGGCGAACATGGGAGTCATTACCTACTCTCAAGAGTTCACATCTGCTGTCGCTCCATCGAGGATGTTCAATGCTTTGATCCTTGACTCACGCAACGTCATTCCAAAGATTGTTCCCGAGGGCATCAAGAGTGTCGAGTTCATCGAGGTAGATGGTGGAGTGTGTAGCATTAAGCAGACCAACTTCGGCGAAAGTAAGTCGGATCATATATGTATTACTATGCCGAGTTCATTTATAACATATGGGCCTTAGAATTAAACCATGTGCTTTTATGAATTTGTGTAATAGGTGCCCATATCAAGTAAAACAGGCAGAAGATCGATGTTCTTGATGTTGAGAACTTCTACTACAAATACACTTTGTTTTACGATATACGTGTGGGTTATGTTAGAGAAGTCCCACATCTGAGAATTGGTATGATGTGGAGCAGTTAATATATCCAAGTTGGTGCATAACTCATTGGCTTAAGCTTTTGAACGAAGGTGGGTCCAATTGGATATATTGACGAGCTCAGACTTGAGATCCCTCTTAGTGATCTCTCTAGGTGAAGGTGTTGAGCTTCTGCTGCATGCTCCCAATAAATGGTATCAGAGCCGTTGGTTGATTGGTGGTCGACTCCCAATGTGTATTATAGTTTCCGAGCGGTGGGGGATAGTGGTGTAGCAGCGCGGTTCCAATGGCAGTCTTCATGGTTCAATTTGAAGAAAGAGACTCCTAATGTGTATTGCGGTTTCAGGGCGGTGGGGGTTGTGGTATAGCAGCATGGTTCCGATGGCAGCCTTCATGGTTCGGTCTAGAGAAAAAGACTAGGGATGAACTTGGATATTGATGAAGATTCAAGCTGAGATATGTATAAGTTGGTGCAAAATAATACTTGAATTAAGGAGGAGCAGACCTAATACTGAGCTCATACATGAGAGGGAGATTATTGAGATATACATATGAGTTATGTTAGAAAAGTTCCACATCAAAGAATGAAAGTGGGCCCAACTAGATATGTTAATGGGCTCAGACTTGAGTTCTCTCTTGGTGATTTCCTCGAGTGAAGGTATCATACTTTTATTGCGTGCTCCCAACACGTTGATTGAAAGTGACACCAAGTTCCAGGAAATCGACTTCATTGTCTACGAGGTGAAGTTCTTGGATACAATCTTTTCCAAAAAAAAGAAATTGAATTTTTTATATTAGACATAAATTTCAGGCTTGATATCAAACAACCATGACCACCGTTGCTAAAGGTGTGTCTCTATGTTCATTTATTGTGCTATCAAGGACAGTCATGGAAATAAGTTTAGGAGCCGATTCTCTTGGGGAAAGGATAGACCCCTAGCTCCCACAATTAGATCAAAGGCTGAAATTTAACATAGATAGTGCATGGAAAGATAACGAATGAGCTATAGATATTATTGCATGACTGGTTAGCGGCTCGGTAGTCCTAGCTTAGACAAGAAGAGAACATTGAAACTCGCCGATGGAAGTGTGAGCAGTAGCTCTTCTTCTTGCCTGCAATGATGTTAAGTCCCTCGGCATCCGAAAAGCAATTTTCAAAACCGATTGCAATGTCTTAGTTAATGTTATCCAACAAAAGGGTCTTTGCTCTCGGGGTACTCAACCTTCCTTTTTCAATACAATCCGGGTTGGAGTTAAGCTTGGACCTGTAAACCCAATTGATGGAGTTACTTATGCGCTTACAAAAAATAAAGATGAACGTGTATCCTCGATAGATTGGTGGTCTTTTAGAAAGAATACACTTTGACTATTTATAACTTGCAATAGATGATAAACAGTTACCGAGTATTTAAAATCTCACTTTGTGACACCTATTATTTAACAACACTTATTATTGACCTAACTCATTTACCGACTCTTCGCTCCTACACTCGGCCACTTTCCGCCGCCATCTCCATCAACTGACCAGGTCTTCTTGTAAACCGCTTCTACATTATCGATTAAACGCTCCCAGTACTTAGTAATCATCAGTTACAATTACCATCTTAACAGGCTTTTGTATCGATCAAACTGCCGACCAAACACCTGGGCATTTTTTGGTGTTAACACAACCGCAATCAAGGGAGAGTCCACAAGAATGATGGTTTGAAGACTCAAAGTGGATTGTAATACAATCGGACAAGCCATTAAAAAAAGGAAGAAATTCACAAAAAATTACAAACTATACCTATGTGATATATTTACAGTGAACCTTTTTCTTTGTGACGTTAAAAACCTTAAACTATGTTTAATGTGACCCATTTACCCCAGTCTTTTCTTTTGTGACATAGAAAACCTCAAACTTTTGTCAATGTATACTGTTGCTTCCTAGCATCCATGTAGGCAAATTTTTAATGGTTTTCATTGACATAACTCTGACGGAGGAGGGTACATGTGTTATGCAGGTACAAGTTTGAAATTTTTGGTGTCACAGGACAAAAACTTTAAGATAAATGTGTCATAATAGGCATAGTTTAAGATTTTTAGTGGCCATCGTCCTTAAAAAAAAAGAAATGAATCAACTTTATATATTTTCTTTTATGAATATAATTGAGCATTGAAGGTTGTTTTGTTTCCTCACGCTTGCTTCTTTTGATTATTTTAATGTTTTATACTTGAATGCTTATTTATGTACATTTACATATAAATAAAATGTACGTTTTATTTTTGTGCCAAAATTAGTAGTATTATTTGAATATTGAAAAATATCCCAACCCTCATTCGCGTCATGGGGATGCGCTTTCATCCAAGGCGCCCCCTCTTCCTGATGAGAAAATATTCAGTGAATTGCAAGCGTCACATCACTAGCTGATGTGGTGTGTATTTTTTTTAAAATAGAACCACTTACAATTTGACACTTGTCTCAAATAAAAAAAACAAAAATATCAGTTTCTTTTCTCTCTCTCTCCTACATTTAGCCATCGCCTTGCCTGAGCTCCATGCTTCCCTCGGCCATTGCCGCCGGCGCCACGTCCAGGCGAGCCACCGCCTCCATCGTCTTCGTGGTCAACTCCATCTTCCTAAGCATGGCCTTTATTACGATGTTTTTCTTTTTGCATTTTGATTTCGTAGTGCTGCCAATCACGGTGGCTCATCCATGGCATCTCGACCTCACCGTCAAGACTTCTGGAGGCATGGCTCCAGATCTGAAAATTTGGCTTTGTTTGTGGTCTTACATCGCGGATTTTGTGGTCGACTTCGTCAAAAGTCCTAGCCAAATCTGGAAGTTTTCGGCTTTGTCTTGTATCGCTCTGCGGTCGGCTCCATCAGGGGCTGCGGTCATCCCGGCAGCCTCTGTCAAGTCGAGCCATTCCCCCTATCGTTTCGTCAAGTTTGCAATCTCCGTCGGGATCTTCCAAGCTAGATCTGGAGGCATGAGGGAGGTGCGGCAACAAAGGCAGAGGGAGAAAATTTGTGCAGGGCGCAGCGGTTACGGTGCGGCGGTGAGTGTCAAGGATGGAGGTTGCGGCGGCTTGTGCGGTGGAGACAGCCAAGCCGGATTCTCAAGTGTTTGGGCAAACAGTGGTTGGATGCAGGAGCGGGAGGTGGCTGGATGAATGAAGAAGACAAAGGAAAATAAGATTTTTACTATTTTTTTTATTTGAGACATGTGTCAAATAATAAGCTGTTTATTCGGAAAAATGCTTGTCACGTCAGCTAACTCACTGAATATTTTCTCCTCTCTATCTTTGATTTAGTTTGTTTTTTTTAATTTTTTGTTTTCTCCAATTTTTTTCTCTTTTGTATTTATTTTTTAGATATTTGATATATTTTCTAATGTGGCGCCATGTAGCTAGCAAGTATTAAAAACTACCATGACGGATTATTGTGTGCAATATCATTGGACCTGATTGTGACCTTTTCAAAAAGACCAAACTGATGCAGACAAAAAAACATTTAGAAATTCATTGCGTAATTCAAATGTTTAGGATTTGGTTGCATATTTGGCACAACTTTTAGGACAATTGGTGCAATTTTCCCTTTTATATGTGGGGAAAGATTTAAATTTTTTTGGGTAAAAACAAGTCAAATTGTGTGCAATGTAAAGATTTATTAAGTGAAGTCAATCTAGACAAGCCTTGAAAACTCACGTTTCTCCCCACCCCAATTTTTTTTTTTGGTAATCGAGGTGTTCGGACCAATTTGCGCACACCTCGACTATTCCTTGGGGGAGACTAGTACAACAACCCACCGCCATGACCCCTCACTTAAATCACAAGTGCTCATCTGGGGAATCGAACCTGGGACCATGCGCCTAACCACGCAATCCCAAATACGCCCTAACCAACTGAGCTATTCATGGGTGGGTCATCCACCCCAATATTTAATTCTATAATGTGGAAGATTGCATTTCATCATTTTCAATAGTTTGGAATCTAGCTGTACCACAATGCATATCACATAGAAACATTTTTTAATGCACTACTAGACAAATAATATTATAGCTGGGGACTTTATATGGACATGTCCAATTATTTTAATAGTGACTTGAGAATGTAGTAGTTAACATGATAGGATGTTCAGAGAATCTTAAATGTTGAACTTGAACATTTCTTAAATGGAGTAATAATGTATAGAAGAATATATTGTCGGCATGATAAATAATTTCTATGAAGTTAATATCTCTATTTATATACACCAATATGGATTGTACACTGCCCACCATATCGGTGAACCCGACGCAAACAAAGAATTATAGTGCTTCATGTTTGATCTGTAATGAATTTTTTTCGTTCCATTGATCTTCTAGATTAGTGGTGGCTCTGCCCCAATGAAAAAATTTGTCAAAATGGGTCATAAACCCATTTCTTAACCCATATATTAGTAAATGAGTTATAAATGGATTAGTTATATTTAGTAAATGGATCATAAATAGGTATAGGTATGATATGTGTGTTAAATGGATCATAAATTGATCATAAATGAGTTTACAACTTATTTAAACACAACTTATCTCTCTCGCCCTCACTCACTCCACACTCTCGTATTAGTTTAGGTATGAGTTTTCCTAGATTTAGTTAAACATTGAAGTGTTTTAGTAATTTAGGTCGGGTACAGGTCAAAAAAAATTACATTGCATATAAATGGGTTATAAATAAGTTAATAAGTCAATTTGAGTCGGACCATTTATGACCAAATCAATCCAATCCGATTCACCCATTTAACAGGTCTACCAATGAGAAAGGAAGAAAGGCTTAAAGCAAGGCTGATCAGTCCAATTTGGAGTGTTTCGAACTTTGAATGCTTATGGACTGCCAAACAAACTTGCCTATAAATACCAACTGCTTCTCTTCATCGTCCTCATCAGCTCAATCCTTCTTCAATAGCATTCACACCATATCCTTCCACTACCTTATCGAGTTCATTTATCTTGGATTCTTAAAACGCAAAAATGGGAGTCATCACCTACTCTCAAGAGTTCACATCTGATGTTGCTCCATCGAGGATGTTCAAGGCTTTGGTCCTTGACTCACATAACGTCATTCCCAAGATCGTCCCCAGAGGCATCAAGAGCGTCGAGTTCATTGAGGGAGATGGTGGAGTTGGTAGCATTAAACAAACTAACTTCGGCGAAAGTAAGTGGGATCATACTCGTAGCTTTACCTTGTCAAGTTGATCTATAGTATATAGAACTTGGAATTAAACCATCTACTTTCATGAATTTATGAAATAGGTGCCCATATCAAGTACACCAAGCACAAGATCGATGCTCTTGATGTGGACAACTTCTATTGCAAATACACTTTGATCGAAAGTGATATTAAGTTCGAAAAAATCGACTTTGTCATCTGCGAGGTGAAATTTGTCGCGTCAGATAACAGTGGATGTATTTGCAAGATGACCAGTGAGTATCATTCCAAAGATAGTGGTGAGCTCAAAGAAGATGATATACAGCAGGGCAAGGACAAAGCTATGGGACTATACAAGACCGTTGAGGAGTACCTTTTGGCAAACCTTGATGTTTGCGCTTAAATGGCCTTTCCAAAATTCTATTGAGTGATGTGAGCTAAGTGGTGGAAAATTGTATTGCATTTTTCTTTCTTTCTTTTTTTGTGCTCCATTGGAGCTTTTGTGAGGAATGTTTTTCGTGTACTTTTATGTTTACGAAGGGTCTGCTGTTTATGTGTAAGGTCATTTCACAATAAAACTTGAAAGACAATTGAGCGATCCATTCAATTAGATTGCAATTGCTTCGATTTTCCCCCAAAATATGATCACCCCTTTGTCGTAATCAAGGTTAAATATTGCTCCACTTATACGAGAGTTGCTTCAAATATCCTAAATTTTCCACTTACGATTATCAAGAAGTCTCTAGTGAGGAGACAAATAATAGATATATGTAAGGCCGACGTGACTATGGTTGGTTATGGCATCTTGGTTTAGATGCCCATTGTGGGCCAACCATGCTAGTACATATAAGTCCCGGGGTTAATTAGAAGAGAAGCCAAAAATTCATTTCTTAATAGGTTGAGTGTGTTAATGATGCTATTGTGCCTCTTCATAGGCCCAAATCAGGTTATTAGTGTGGTCCAACTAAATATGTTGATAGACTCGAACTTGGACTCATTCTTAATGATCTTCCTAATTTAAGGTATTGAGCTTCTTTTGTATGCTCCCAATAAATGGTATCAAATCACATGGTTGATTGGTGGCACTACAATGTGTTTTGGTGTTTAGTGACTATTTCAAGAAGGAATATGAACAATGTAGTTTTTGGGAAGCCTTCATGGTGCGGTTTGATGGAAGAGACCTATAGTGAAGGTGGGTGTTGTGGTGTAATAACTCGGTCCTGATTATAACCTTTAGGATTTGATCTACTGGAATGAAGGTCGGTGTTGGAGATATGAATTGGGACATGTTGGTGTAGAATGATATATGAATTAAGGAGGGATGCACCCTAACACTAAGCTCGCACATGAGTAAGAGATTGTTGAGATGCGTATACGAGTAGTGTTAGAAAAGGCATACATCATAGAATTGTTATGGTGTGAAGCAATTAATATATAACTCATGAAATGGAGCTGAGTCTAATTGGATATGTTGATGGATTCGGACTTAAGCTTTCTCTTGGCGATCTTTCTTAATGAATGTAACTAATTTCTATTGGGCGCACCCAACGATTCCCGTGATTGTAGACACACTCAAGAGAAAGTCCACAGAAATGGTGGTTTAGAAATTCAAAAGTCGATGACAATTCAATCCAAACTAGTCACTTCAATAAAAATACAATCCATAAATTTTGATTTTTTATGCAATTTAATTGTAAATTGAATTGGGTTTGTTTCCTCACGCTACCTGCAATTATTTTAATGTTTTTTACTTGAAAGCTTATTTTTTTATTTTTCTTATTTTTTTTCTTTTTTTCCTTTCTTCAAACTTTTCTTTCACTCTTTTTTGTAATCTTTGAGATATTTATTAATCTGGCGCCACTTCAATGCCAACTATGCGAAAAATATATTTGAAAATGCCACATCGGATTCTAGCATGTCATATCATCAAAATTGACTGCCACCTTCCAAAAAAGACCAAATTTCTCCCAATAAAGGACATTTTGTGATTTGATTTCACAAATTCAAGTGTTTAGAACTTGATTATATATTTGGACAAATGTTTACTACTGTTGCTGCCATTTTCCCAAATTTATATGTTGTGACTGTTGTTGGTGTTAGATAAATAAAAGTCAAATTGTGTTCGCCGTGAGATTTAGATTTAATGAAAGTTAATTTGAATAGTTTTAGAATTCTAGTTGTACCTCAGTGCATATTAACACGAAAACTTCTTTTAAAGCAATACTGGAGAATAATAACATAGCCGCCTAACTTTTTTTTTTTTTATAAAGGTAAGAATATGTATTACTTTTCAAATCACCAAATACATAATAGCGCCAAAGCTAGCCCTCGACCCGATTAGGACATAAAGATGTCCGAACAGGGTCAAAGATGGCTCAACAAGAACTATACAATAGGCGAAAAAGAGGCCAACCATAATCAAAAGGAACAAAAACCAAATTAGGAGGCCATCAGGTCGCTTCGAAGATTGAAGGTGGAAGTCCCCACTTCCTTTGTAAAATCCGGCTCCTAAGTGTATCCTCAACTCTCCCAAAGGATATGGCTTTATCCTTCACTACTTTGAGAAGATGTTTGCGCATACCCGGAATATAGATACTCTTGTTTCTGAAGATGGCGTTGTTCCTTTCAGTCCAAATGATATGACATAGTGCACCAAAGGAAAATCTAGAGAGGCGGTGAGCAAAGGAAGATCCATTACAAACTTTCATCGCCCATCTAATATGCTCTTGCCAAGGACGACTGCGCCAGGGAAGGTTGCATTTCGTTGCCCAGAAAGAAGCCAGCCTACTAGTAGAAGTGCAGTCAAAGAAGAGGTGGTTGACCGAATCCGGTCTAGTACCACAGAAAGCACACATGGCGGTGTCAATCCTGCAATTTTGCAAGCGAAGTACCTGGGTAGGCAACCGGTTGAGAGATACTAGCCACAAGAGAAAGGCATGATGGGGGGTCAATGTGATGATCCCAGATGAAAGAGTGCCAAGGGGATGAATGGCCTTTCCTTCTGATATGATTCCAAGCTAGCGCTACCGAGAAGGAGTCAGAAGGATGTTGTGTCCATATCAGTTTGTCTGGAGTATTTTCCACGAAGATTGGTGGTGATTCCGTCCAGCTCAGGATAGTGTCTAGTGTGTTTGAAGGTTGCCATATACAATCGTAGAACTTCCGAACCGAAGTATCCCGGGGATCTGCGACTGGTAAATGTCCACATTGCTGAAAATAAGGTAGAGACGGCCTGTCACGCCCCGTACCCCACGAAGGCTGAACATCCGCACGTAGGTCGACTTGAGGTGCAACGCTCCCAGGATTGCGTCACCGACCCGAAACCCGAATCAGAGCAAATGCACGTCACATGCGGAAGCAACGTATATATATACACCCAGACATGCAATTATAACCATGAATAGCAATAGACAATAATATGCTAAAGAAATACTAACATATAAACACCCTTTTTAAAACTTATACAAACTAGTTATTTACAACCAAAAAGAATACATAAAAAAAAAGGCCACTAAACAAAAAGGATTGGTGGCCTAGAGGTGTCAGCTAACTACCCAGGGAGAATTACATCAAAAAGAGGGGTTAATCTAATCTCCTACTCTTGGGATCTGCCCTACGGCTCCTTGCCAGGATTGGATGGCGCTGCTGACTCCTCAGACGAGTCCTCCTCCGACAGAACTTCCTCGTCTGACCCCACTTCTGCCACTTCTCCAGCTGGCTCACCGTTCTCTCCCACTACTTCCAGATTCAGTTCTTCGTCTTCCTCCTCAATCATATCGTCAGCTATAACTTGCTCACCACCTTGCACCTCGTCCATCGGTATCGGTCCATCCACCGTATCGCCCACGCTGCTTACACTAAGGGAGGCGGGAGGATCAGAGACTTCTCCACTCACCATTTGGGGAATCATGACGCCATTAACATCTACTGGAACATCAAAAGTCCTCATCGGAGGTCCAGTGACACCATTAGCTCCCCTATAACACCAGGCTACGTACTCCTGAGTCTCGTTGTAATCTTCTCCCACATCTATCAGTACAACCGATTGGTATCTAACGTACGCTGATCCATCTCCACAAGGATGAACACTAACACCTCGTTGAATCCTATGTGGATATCCAAAAAGAGGGGCCCTCCTCGGCATCCTATGGACGGGGGTCTGAAAATCGGTTTTACCACAACCGTGAGATAAACTCAGCAAGTAAAATCTCTAATCCTAAACTAGGCTAACGTGCACCTCCAGAAACAAATAAAACACATAATTCACTGAACCAGTAAATAAATCATTATAAATTCACATGGGCTCACAGTCCGATCCCAATATTCCAGCCCTGCAGGTTAGGCTTTTGATATCAATATAACTCATAAACAGTTAAATCGACCCGGAGGCCATGACCCAATGGTCATCACAGTTTAACTCGACCCGAAGGCCATGACACAATGGTCATCAATCATTCGACCCGAAGGCCCGACCCGTCGGTCACAGTTATATTCGACCCGTAGGCCTGACCCGTCGGTCACAATTATAAATCGACCCGTAGGCCTGACCCGTCGGTCACAATTATAAATCGACCCGTAGGCCTGACCCGTCGGTCACAATTATAAATCAATTCATATCAAAACCAACGTGAATTTCACAACCAAAGGCCCATTCAAATTCTAATGGGCTCAATCAAGTTCGAGCCAATCCATAATCAAAGGCCCAAGTCAATTATCCAATGGGCTTAAATTTCACATCAATACACCATCAAGGCCCATTAACTCTCCAATTGGGCTCAAACAATTTCTATTTAATTCCAACCACAAGGCCCACTCACTTCTAATGGGCTTCAACAAATTCAATTTAATTCCAACTTCATGGGCCCATTTCATTTCTAATTTCAAGGCCCATTTAAATTTCCAATTGGGCTTTTTACACAAAATTCGGAGCCCATGAGGCCCACCTCAATTCAGCCCTCAATCTCTCTCTAATTTACCACTAAACCACCATAATTAGCCCTAATTAAGTCCACTAATCAACCCTTGCACAAAATATACTTAATTAGGCCCTAATTAACATAATTAAACCCCTAATCTAGCACAATTAAAACTAATTTAGGGATTAGTGGTTTTACTCGCCTATTAGCGACGCGAGACGACGGGAGCGAGCGGCCGATGACCGGCGAGCGGTACGATCGACGGCGGCGCCCCAAGGCAAGCCGGCGGATCACGGCGGTCCGGCGAAGCTCACGGCCAAGTCTCGGCCAAAACAGGGGAGGGCCGGCTGAGTGGGGCTGAGGACGGAGGAGAGTGAGATGGGGAGGCGAAGCTGGTCGGCTGGGGTGGCGCACGGCGGCGCGGCCAGGCGGAACACGCCCGGCGCCGGCGACGGCGTCCTTGCACGTCTTCGGCTGGAGCGGCTGCAACGGGCGGTCACGGGCGGCGGGAGAGGGGGTTTGGGTTGCGACTGGGATGGGGGTGAGGCCTAGGGGTGGCACACGGTGGCCGGTGACCAGCAGCTCCGGCGAGGACCTCTATTCCGGCGTGAACAGTGGCCGGCGTGCTGATCGGCGAAGAGGAAAACGGAACAGCCGAGAGAAAGAGAGGGATTCGGGAGGAGAGAGAGAGAAACGCGGGGAGAGAGAAGGCTGAGGAGAGAGAGTGAAGGTCAAAGATGGTCAAGAGAGAGAGTGGGTGGATGCCACATGTCAAAATCCTAGCCTAATTGCCCAAAATACCCTTGATCCAAAGGCTAAAATTGCTTCCAAAACAATAATGCAAGGGTAAAATGGTCATTTGCCCCTAACCATGGTTAACCAACCCTAGTTAACCTTAACCAACCTTGGTTAATCTCCAAAATTAATCCAAAATTCGAAATAAACCAAAAATGGCCTAGGGGCAATTCCGTCATTTTTCCGTCCCGAACCGAAATTCCGATTTTCGCTCCTACCAGTCCTATATATTCATGTGATACCTAATCCAGAGTCGGAATCGCGAAATTCGCTTTCTAAGCCCTCGAAAATCCTCCGCGAAGTTTCCGGGAATAAAATAATATTATTTTCCATTTTTTGTCGAAAATCCACTTTTTGTCCAGAATCACTCCAAACACACTTGGCTACCCCAAAATGACGTTGGCCGCGAAAAATAACCTCAAACGGCCTCCGAATTCGGCCTCGGCGTTCCCAGGGGCAAAATGGTCTTTTTCTCACTTTCTGACAGATTTTCAGTTTTCAACCGTTTTAATCCCAAATATGAATGGCCATTTCCATTTTGACGTCCGTCTTACCAAATAGTCGTAATTACCCTTGAAATTTTGATATCGAAGCTCGGGTCCAATATTGTAATCTCAATATGCTCGTTTTGCAGTTTTAGGGTCTCTTACTAACGAGTGGCTGTTTAGGTGTTACGCGTATCGACCTAAGATTGTCCGAATCGTGATGGTCTAATTTTCGAGAGAACGAGAGGAATTATCACTAGCACCAGGGTCGCGATCGTTTGGATTACAATCAGGTTTCATTCGTCAGGTGTACTTTCGGTCATGCGAAATCACTCGCGATCCGATCGTACGTTACTGACAAAATCAACCAGTCATTTTCCTAAGATCGGCCTATATTGGCTCAAAATATTTCCTCAACGTTCTTCGAAATCAGTGTTTAGTCGCGATCGGGTTCTCGGTCCACGTACATGTTCCTATTTAGCCTTTCTCATATGGTCAGTGTCCCGAGACTGATCAGGTTCAGGCGAGACTCACTAAAATTACACGAGAATGAATATACACTTTATTGGTCCCGATAACGGGTCAAAATTCAGGATGTTACAACTCTTTCCCCCTTACAAAAATTTCGTCCTCGAAATTTGCACTTCAAACTTGCTCCTCAAACAACTGGGGGTGTTGACGTCGCATGGCTTCCTCGCTTTCCCAAGTAGCGCCCTCTGTCCCGTGGTGCTCCCAAACTACCTTCACCATCGGGATTGTCTTGTTCCGAAGTACTCGATCCTTTCTGTCTTCGATTCTGACTGGTCTCTCCACGTACGACACCCTGTCGTCCACGTCTATTTCTTCGTATCTTAGAACGTGTGTCGGATCCACTGATATTCCTTCTCCCGACACGATATGTCCAAGAAAGGCTACCTTGCTAAGCCAGAATTCACATTTGCTGAACTTCGCATAAAGCGCATGTTCCCTTAACGTCCGTAGAACTTCCGTCAAATGCACTTCATGCTCCTCTGAACTCTTCGAATACACCAGAATATCGTCAATGAACACTATGACGAACTGATCCAGAAATTCCTTAAAAACTCTGTTCATCAGATCCATGAAAGCTGCAGGGGCATTCGTTAAACCAAAGGGCATGACTGTAAACTCATAATGCCCGTATCTCGTCCTAAATGCAGTCTTGGGTATATCCTCTTTCCGAATTCTCAACTGATGATACCCTGTCCGTAGATCAATCTTGGAGAATACTGACGCCCCTTGCAACTGATCGAACAAATCGTCGATCCTTGGTAGTGGATACTTATTCTTTATAGTCACCTGATTCAACTGCCGATAATCTATGCATAACCTCAACGTCCCGTCCTTTTTCTTCACAAACAGGACTGGCGCTCCCCATGGAGACGCACTAGGACGAATAAATCCCTTATCTAGTAACTCTTGCATCTGAACTTTCAACTCTTTCAGTTCTGACAACGACATCCGATACGGGGCCTTAGAAATTGGCTCAGTTCCTGGGGCCAACTCTATTACAAATTCCACTTCTCGTTCTGGTGGCAAACCCGGCAGCTCTTGAGGAAAAACTTCAGGGAAATTACATACTACAGAGATTTCTTCCAATTTAGGTTCCACCAATGTTGGGTCCTTAACGTTAACCAAATACCCCTCACAACCTTCCTCAAGCATTTCTGTTGCTTCCACTGAGGAAATCCAAGGGATCGAGGTTCCTCCTCGGTTTCCCTGAAACTCAAACTTAGGATGACCAATCGGATTAAATTGGATCGTCCTGCTGCCGCAATCCATAACGGCTTTCTGTTTAGTCAGCCAATCCATACCAATGATCACATCAAAGTCATACATGGCTAACACAGCTAAATCAATTCTTTCCTCAACATTTCCAATCACAATTTTACAGTCCAAACACCCCAATGACACTAGCACCCTATCATGCAGTGGGGTCGTCACACATAACATAATCTCAAGTAAAACAGGCTCCAGACCAACCAATCTAACGAACTGTTCTGAAATAAACGAATGGGTTGCCCCGGGATCAAATAACGCATAAGCAGCATGATCACAGAGAGAAACGGTACCTGTGACCACGCCCGGCGCGTCCTCAGCATCCTTTCGCGCCAACGCGTATACTCGTCCTTGCGCAGGCGGTCTGCCCTGAATAGCCGGTGGAGGATTTCCGGCCTGATTTCCAATTCTAAGCGGCTGCTGCGGTTGTCCTGGGGGTCCCAAAAGTCGTTGCTGGGGGCAATTCTTGATCTGATGCCCCATACTCCCACAGCGAAAACAAGCTCCAATCCTATGTTGCGTCTGACTGGGCTTCCCGATAATCCTTCTCGGGGGCGGAACAAACCGTCTATTACTAGCCATTGGTCTCCTTACAAAGCGACGATTGTCCCGATTAGGAATAAACCTCGAACCCGATGCTGATGCCCTTTCCATCTGATCCCGTTCCATAGTCTGGGCTCGTTCATATAACTCTCGATAATCCCTGATATTCAACAAAAGCATCTGAGTGCGAAGTTCCGGTTTCAGTCCATCCCGGAACCTTCGAGCCTTGTCCAAGGGATTCTCAACCATTCTCGGGGCAAATTTGGACAATCTGATAAACTCTGCCTCATACTGCACCACAGTCATCGATCCCTGACGAAGCCTCATAAACTCTGCCATTTTCTTCTCCTGGGCACTCTCAGAGAAAAACTGCCCATAGAAATGCTCAACGAAAATTGCCCAGGTCGGTTCCATAAATTCTGGAAACACTCTATCCTTAACCGCCTTCCACCAATCATGGGCATTATCCTGTAGTTGATACGATGCCAAGGAGATCTTCTCCCTCTCAGTACACTCTAACAGTTCAAATGCTTTTTCCAACTCCTCCACCCAAAGTGGGGCGGCTTCGGGGTCACCTCTACCTGTGAACTTGGGCGGTTTCAGCTTAAGGAAATGCTCCACCAACTGGTGCATTGGTCTAGGTGCCACCATTGGTTGAGCTTGCACTGGCTGGGCTTGAGCTTGGTTCTCATGGACGGCAGCAACGGCTGCGGCCTCAGCAGCCTGAGCAGTCGCATTCTCTCTTTCCTGCGCCTGCCTATCCATCACATTACCAATTCTGTCTAACGCTCTGAGAACTCCTTCCATGCGCGGATCTTCCGCCTGCCTAACATCAGCTCTGGGGTTTACTGTAGCCCCAACACCAACTCTAGGATTCCCTTCCTCTCTAGCGTCCGCAACTATGTTCTCTATCGCTCTGGCTACACGACCTCTACCACGAGCTTCTCTGCCTGCGCCCCTCCTTGGGGCACCTCTCGCTCTTCCTCTTTCACTGCTCATCTTATCACTCTGAGTGCTCAACTACCTGACATAATTCCATCTAGGAATTAGAGACCTAAACCAACTAACCGGTCTAAGTCCTAGGCAGGTATAAACACAGAAATAATTAAGCACTCAGCATGCGGCTAACACAACAGCATAAAATTTCACCCAAGAATTCGCACACTAACCTTGGGTCCTGCCGTACCTGCATAATACTGGTTCAAACAACCATCACAACAGTCAAACTCAAACACTCTGGAGGTACACTTAGCACACTAAGTCGCCCTATAGCTACCCATGGTCATTTCTCCTTATCACTCCAAGGCTCAACTAGGTCAAACAGAGCTGTCCTTGCTCTGATACCAATTCGAACGGGGATGTCACGCCCCGTACCCCACGAAGGCTGAACATCCGCACGTAGGTCGACTTGAGGTGCAACGCTCCCAGGATTGCGTCACCGACCCGAAACCCGAATCAGAGCAAATGCACGTCACATGCGGAAGCAACGTATATATATATATATATATATATATATATATATATATACACCCAGACATGCAATTATAACCATGAATAGCAATAGACAATAATATGCTAAAGAAATACTAACATATAAACACCCTTTTTAAAACTTATACAAACTAGTTATTTACAACCAAAAAGAATACATAAAAAAAAAGGCCACTAAACAAAAAGGATTGGTGGCCTAGAGGTGTCAGCTAACTACCCAGGGAGAATTACATCAAAAAGAGGGGTTAATCTAATCTCCTACTCTTGGGATCTGCCCTACGGCTCCTTGCCAGGATTGGATGGCGCTGCTGACTCCTCAGACGAGTCCTCCTCCGACAGAACTTCCTCGTCTGACCCCACTTCTGCCACTTCTCCAGCTGGCTCACCGTTCTCTCCCACTACTTCCAGATTCAGTTCTTCGTCTTCCTCCTCAATCATATCGTCAGCTATAACTTGCTCACCACCTTGCACCTCGTCCATCGGTATCGGTCCATCCACCGTATCGCCCACGCTGCTTACACTAAGGGAGGCGGGAGGATCAGAGACTTCTCCACTCACCATTTGGGGAATCATGACGCCATTAACATCTACTGGAACATCAAAAGTCCTCATCGGAGGTCCAGTGACACCATTAGCTCCCCTATAACACCAGGCTACGTACTCCTGAGTCTCGTTGTAATCTTCTCCCACATCTATCAGTACAACCGATTGGTATCTAACGTACGCTGATCCATCTCCACAAGGATGAACACTAACACCTCGTTGAATCCTATGTGGATATCCAAAAAGAGGGGCCCTCCTCGGCATCCTATGGACGGGGGTCTGAAAATCGGTTTTACCACAACCGTGAGATAAACTCAGCAAGTAAAATCTCTAATCCTAAACTAGGCTAACGTGCACCTCCAGAAACAAATAAAACACATAATTCACTGAACCAGTAAATACATCATTATAAATTCACATGGGCTCACAGCCCGATCCCAATATTCCAGCCCTGCAGGTTAGGCTTTTGATATCAATATAACTCATAAACAGTTAAATCGACCCGGAGGCCATGACCCAATGGTCATCACAGTTTAACTCGACCCGAAGGCCATGACACAATGGTCATCAATCATTCGACCCGAAGGCCCGACCCGTCGGTCACAGTTATACTCGACCCGTAGGCCTGACCCGTCGGTCACAATTATAAATCGACCCGTAGGCCTGACCCGTCGGTCACAATTATAAATCGACCCGTAGGCCTGACCCGTCGGTCACAATTATAAATCAATTCATATCAAAACCAACGTGAATTTCACAACCAAAGGCCCATTCAAATTCTAATGGGCTCAATCAAGTTCGAGCCAATCCATAATCAAAGGCCCAAGTCAATTATCCAATGGGCTTAAATTTCACATCAATACACCATCAAGGCCCATTAACTCTCCAATTGGGCTCAAACAATTTCTATTTAATTCCAACCACAAGGCCCACTCACTTCTAATGGGCTTCAACAAATTCAATTTAATTCCAACTTCATGGGCCCATTTCATTTCTAATTTCAAGGCCCATTTAAATTTCCAATTGGGCTTTTTACACAAAATTCGGAGCCCATGAGGCCCACCTCAATTCAGCCCTCAATCTCTCTCTAATTTACCACTAAACCACCATAATTAGCCCTAATTAAGTCCACTAATCAACCCTTGCACAAAATATACTTAATTAGGCCCTAATTAACATAATTAAACCCCTAATCTAGCACAATTAAAACTAATTTAGGGATTAGTGGTTTTACTCGCCTATTAGCGACGCGAGACGACGGGAGCGAGCGGCCGATGACCGGCGAGCGGTACGATCGACGGCGGCGCCCCAAGGCAAGCCGGCGGATCACGGCGGTCCGGCGAAGCTCACGGCCAAGTCTCGGCCAAAACAGGGGAGGGCCGGCTGAGTGGGGCTGAGGACGGAGGAGAGTGAGATGGGGAGGCGAAGCTGGTCGGCTGGGGTGGCGCACGGCGGCGCGGCCAGGCGGAACACGCCCGGCGCCGGCGACGGCGTCCTTGCACGTCTTCGGCTGGAGCGGCTGCAACGGGCGGTCACGGGCGGCGGGAGAGGGGGTTTGGGTTGCGACTGGGATGGGGGTGAGGCCTAGGGGTGGCACACGGTGGCCGGTGACCAGCAGCTCCGGCGAGGACCTCTATTCCGGCGTGAACAGTGGCCGGCGTGCTGATCGGCGAAGAGGAAAACGGAACAGCCGAGAGAAAGAGAGGGATTCGGGAGGAGAGAGAGAGAAACGCGGGGAGAGAGAAGGCTGAGGAGAGAGAGTGAAGGTCAAAGATGGTCAAGAGAGAGAGTGGGTGGATGCCACATGTCAAAATCCTAGCCTAATTGCCCAAAATACCCTTGATCCAAAGGCTAAAATTGCTTCCAAAACAATAATGCAAGGGTAAAATGGTCATTTGCCCCTAACCATGGTTAACCAACCCTAGTTAACCTTAACCAACCTTGGTTAATCTCCAAAATTAATCCAAAATTCGAAATAAACCAAAAATGGCCTAGGGGCAATTCCGTCATTTTTCCGTCCCGAACCGAAATTCCGATTTTCGCTCCTACCAGTCCTATATATTCATGTGATACCTAATCCAGAGTCGGAATCGCGAAATTCGCTTTCTAAGCCCTCGAAAATCCTCCGCGAAGTTTCCGGGAATAAAATAATATTATTTTCCATTTTTTGTCGAAAATCCACTTTTTGTCCAGAATCACTCCAAACACACTTGGCTACCCCAAAATGACGTTGGCCGCGAAAAATAACCTCAAACGGCCTCCGAATTCGGCCTCGGCGTTCCCAGGGGCAAAATGGTCTTTTTCTCACTTTCTGACAGATTTTCAGTTTTCAACCGTTTTAATCCCAAATATGAATGGCCATTTCCATTTTGACGTCCGTCTTACCAAATAGTCGTAATTACCCTTGAAATTTTGATATCGAAGCTCGGGTCCAATATTGTAATCTCAATATGCTCGTTTTGCAGTTTTAGGGTCTCTTACTAACGAGTGGCTGTTTAGGTGTTACGCGTATCGACCTAAGATTGTCCGAATCGTGATGGTCTAATTTTCGAGAGAACGAGAGGAATTATCACTAGCACCAGGGTCGCGATCGTTTGGATTACAATCAGGTTTCATTCGTCAGGTGTACTTTCGGTCATGCGAAATCACTCGCGATCCGATCGTACGTTACTGACAAAATCAACCAGTCATTTTCCTAAGATCGGCCTATATTGGCTCAAAATATTTCCTCAACGTTCTTCGAAATCAGTGTTTAGTCGCGATCGGGTTCTCGGTCCACGTACATGTTCCTATTTAGCCTTTCTCATATGGTCAGTGTCCCGAGACTGATCAGGTTCAGGCGAGACTCACTAAAATTACACGAGAATGAATATACACTTTATTGGTCCCGATAACGGGTCAAAATTCAGGATGTTACACGGCCTTTGTTGTGCCACCAATCAAACCAAAAGGAAATCGAGTCTCCATTACCAATCTTTCACTGAAATAATGCTTGGGCAGAAGCTCGCATATCCAGAATTTTCTTCCATGTCCAAGAGCAGAATGTAGGTTTGGATACAACCCAAAAGTTTGATTTTTTTAAGAAGGTTGAGTGTATCCATTTGCACTACATGGATTCCTTATCAATGAAGAGAAGCCATATGTGTTTAAGAGTCATTGTTCTATTGTATTCTACAAGTCACCGTATCTCAAGGCCACCTTCTTCTTTGGGTAGACATACAGCATTCCAAGCTTCCCTAACACCACCCATGCCTAGATCAGGACCTTTCCATAGAAATTGTCGCAAAATAGCCTCAATTCTATACAACACTGGATTTGGAATAGAGAAAATAGTGGCCCAATACACTTGAATGGAATGCAAGACTGATTTGATGAGTATACACTTAAATAGCTGCCTAACTTTTATGTCTGATAAATCCAATTATGTGAATAGTTCGAATATCTACATAATTGAGTATACAGTAGATAACATGATCAAATGTTTGGAGAATCTTAAATGATGAGTTCGAACATCTATATAATTGAGTAACTAATTTATAGAAGAATACATTGTGGGCATGCTAAATAATCTATGAGATTCAATCTACATGTGAAGTTTACATCTCTATTAATATCACCATTTTAAATTGTAGTCCGCCCGCCAAATTGGTAAACCCGTCAGGGACAAAGAATTGTAGTCCTTTATGTTTGATCTAAAATGAACTTGTCCTTTTCCGTGAACTTCTAGATTCTCGGTGGCTCTGCCCCATGAAAAAGCTAGAAAGGCTTAAAAAGCAAGGCTGATTAGTCAAGTTCGGAGTGCTTTGAATTTTGAACGCTTATGGACTGCTAAACAGCTAACTAGCCCCTTACCAAAAAAAAGCTAACTAGCCTATAAATACCAACTGGTTCTCTTGATCATTTCATCAGCTCAAGCCTTCTTCAACAGCAATCACACCAAACTCCTCCATTTCCTACTTGAGTTCATTTCTCTTTGCTTCTTACAAGGCAGACATGGGTGTTGTCACTTACTCTCAAGAGTTCACATCTGCTGTCGCTCCATCGAGGATGTTCAAGGCTTTGGTCCTTGACTCGCACAACATCATCCCCAAGATTGTCCCCGGTGGCATCAAGAGTGTCGAGTTCATTGAGGGAGATGGTGGAGTTGGCAGTATTAAGCAGACCAACTTTGGCGAAAGTAAGTCGGATAATAGATGTTTATCTACCATGCTAAGTTCATTTATAGATCGCACAACTCAAAGATTAATCTTTTCACTTACGTGAATTCATGTAACAGGCGCTCACATCAAGTACACGAAGCACAAGATTGACGCTCTTGATGTCAATAACTTCTACTGCAAATATACTTTGATCGAAAGTGATATCAAGTTCGACAAAATTGACTTCATTGTCTATGAGGTGAAGTTCACACCAGCTGATGATGGATGTGTCTGCAAGATGACTAGCGACTATCATGTTAAGGAAGGTGGAGATCTCAAGGAAGATGACATCAAGCAGGGCAAAGACAGGGCTATGGGATTGTTCAAGACAGTTGAAGAGTACCTCTTGGCCAATCCCGGTGTTTGTGCTTAAATTGTCTTTTCAAAATCCTTTGGAGTGATAACTATTGGAAATTGAGGTTATTTGTTTTGTATGCTTCTTTCTGGCTCTAGCTTGGAGCTTTTGTGTGAGGATTGGCTTTTCTAGTGTCTTTCTATCTTCTAAAGGATTTGTTGGTTAAGTATAAGGTCATGTCAGAATAAAACTTGAAAGAGCAATGAGCGATTGATGCATTGCCTTGAATTTTTCTCTCAAGTAGATCTCTCTTTGTGATTATCATTCATCAAGTTGAATTTGCTTGCGAATTTATTCTATTCCCATGTCAGTTGCCAAATTTTCTTCTAGCCCTAAAAGAAAAGTTATCCTGAACTTCTCTATCCAAATTATGATGCTTGAACATTTCGAATTATGAGACTGATATTTTCATTGACTATAACTTCATTTCCAATCCCATCTATTCAAATTGGAAATTTATTGCAGCTTGAAAACTCAGAAATTTAACTGAATTGATGCGAATGAGTTGCTTGCGGCTTCCAAAAAGCAAAGCATGTGAGCTGAAAGGCAGGCAAAAAGAATTTTGGAGAGCATCAGAGAAACAGAGGACTCTGTTTTGGTGGTGTTACTTGGTCGGAGAGTGTGAACGAAGCACATAATAAAAGCGAGATAAGATATCACCTGCTTAAGGATATGAAAAAGCTAGGTTGATTCAAATCCCTCAAATCATAACAATCTAGTCTATTAATAATATACTATTGGTTTGACGGGGACATATATTTCAATTTGCGTTTAGAGATTTTCATTTATCAATCTCAATGAATGTGGATTGTAGAGTCGTTTCAAGACAGGGACTTTTGTGCAATTGCCTCCCATGGCTAAATCCTAACACCAACAGCGAAAACTATTTGCACGGACGATAATTTCTTTTTCATGAAATATAACTTTACCTCAATGATTAGAAAGAAAAAAATTTCCACCCTGAAAAACTAGTTTTTCATCATTCATCAACAAGGAAAATCTTTACATAAGCGTTTCTTTTTGCATAGTATTGAGATAAATATATAGGTAATTAAGCTATTTTGAAGAACTAATTTTTAAACCAAGTTGTTAAATATATGCTAGTCATGGAGCACTATCTACCATTATTTTCAATTGGTCAGCACATGCTATCAAAGCAAGTATGCCCTTCAGTGTAAAAATTGTGATTCCAGATGAACCGAAACTAGTCTAAAAAAGGCAAGGATCGAAATACTTGTAAAGGGTAAGAGGGCACAAGCAAAATATGGCTCTCCTCACTATTTTCACATGGGTTCACCCTTCTTTTGATTTCTCACATATTACCATTTCTTTTGAATTATCTTTTTCTATGTCAAATAGGAAAATAGGATGTCTTTGGAGTAATTAAGAGCAGTTATAGCATATACGTATGTCGAGAAAATTTTATAACAAGCTGTATTATCCATTCTTGATTCGAAGGTTCTTACTATCGCTCTCCCACTGACTATCGAATCGAGAATGGATAAGGCCGCATGAGCATAAGTTTAACCTGATAGTTGATAAGCTTGAGCACCAGTACTCATGATCCTGAGATGACGATCATTCTTACAAATCCGTGTGAGAAGATCGCCCCTAAGCTTCACGTTTGTAAGTGAATTCAAATAGAAAAATAATAACATAAAACTTTATTAACATTTCTCAAAGTAATCCATGTATTTCATTGTGCCAAACCGATGGACTTACAAGTATGCACAAGCAAGGATCGAAATACAGCATGCCCCGAAAGAAAATATTACTGAAAAATCCTCAAACAATGTTTTCTAGAAAACAAAAGGTCTAATTAGAATGCACATCAAGCATAAGCATCGGGATTGGCAGAAAGGTACTCCTCGACGACCTTGTACAACCCCATAGCCTTTTCTTTGCCTTGTTTGATGTCCTCTTCCTTAAGCTCCACACCAGCCTTTGCGTGATACTCACTGGACATCTTGCAGACACATCCACCATTGCTTGAAGCCTCAAATTTAACCTCGTAAACAACGAACTCAATTTTATCAAAGATCACGTCGCCTTCAATCAAAGTGTACTTGCAAACCAGGTTATTGCAGTCGAGAGTATCAATCTTATGTTTCAAACACTTCAAGTGACTACCTGGCATAAATTGAAGCTCTTGCTTAGAATCAATAGGAATTAACAAGGACAAATTCAAGTATACGCATCACGGAATAAGGATGACAGTTACCAACGGCAAAGTTAGTCTGCTTGATGCTTCCAACTCCTCCATCTCCTTCAATGAACTCAATGCTCTTGATGCCCTGGGGGGCAATCTTTGGGATGAGATTGTGGGAATCGAGAATCAAGGCGTTAAATGTAACGACCCGGTCCGACGAGGGCGGGGAGTGGTCGCCGGGGCCAGAGGGCCTGGACAAGGAGCGGCTCCTGGCAGGCTTTTAGAATGGCAAGGGGAGCATGTCTCTGTCCCACATCGCTTAGGGGGGAGTCCTGGGATTGCTTATAAGGCTTGGCCCCTAACCTTTGTGTAACGCGTTTTAAAGCCGTGAGGACTTAGTGTAACATCCTGAATTTTGACCCGTTATCGGGACCAATAAAGTGTATATTCATTCTCGTGTAATTTTAGTGAGTCTCGCCTGAACCTGATCAGTCTCGGGACACTAACCATATGAGAAAGGCTAAATAGGAACAGGTACGTAGACCGAGAACCCGATCGCGACTGAACGCTGATTTCGAAGAACGTTGAGGAAAGATTTTGAGCCAATATAGGCCGATCTTAGGAAAATGACTGGTTGATATTGTCAGTAACGTACGATCGGATCGCGAGTGATTTCGCACGACCGAAAGTACACCTGACGAATGAAACCTGATTGTAATCCAAACGATCGCGACCCTGGTGCTAGTGATAATTCCTCTCGTTCTCTCGAAATTTAGACCATCACGATTCGGACAATCTTAGGTCGATACGCGTAACACCTAAACAGCCGCTCGTTAGTGAGAGACCCTAAAACTGCAAAACGAGCATATTGAGATTACAATATTGGACCCGAGTTTCGATATCAAAATCTCAAGGGTAATTACGACTATTTTGCAAGACGGACGTCAATTTGGAATGGCCATTCATGTTTGGGATTAAAACGGTTGAAAACTGAAAATCTGTCAGAAAGTGAGAAAAAGACCATTTTGCCCCTAGGAACGCCGAGGCCGAATTCGGAGGCCGTTTGAGGTTATTTTTCGCGGCCAACGTCATTTTGGGGTAACCACACTCATTTGGAATGATTCTGGACAGAAAGTAGAATTTCGACAAAAATTGAAAAATAATATTATTTTATTCCCGAAAACTTTGCAGTCGATTTTCGAGGGTTTAGAAAGTGAATTTCGCGATTCCGACTCTGGATTAGGTCTTACATGAATATTTAGGACTGGTATGAACGAAAATCGGAATTTCGGTTCGGGACGGAAAAAGGACGAAAATGCCCCTAGGTCATTTTTATTTATTCCGAATTTTTGGGGGCAATTTTGGGAATTAACCAAGGTTGGTTAAGGTTAACTAAGGTGAGTTAACCATGGTTAGGGGCAATTGACCATTTTGCCCTTGAATTATTGATTTGGAAGCATTTTTAGCCTTTGGATCAAGGGTATTTTGGTCATTTAGGCTAGGATCTTGACATGTGTCCTCCACTCACCCTCTCTCTTGACCATCTTTGACTCTCTCTCTCTCTCCTCAGCTCCCTCACTCCCCGCGTCTCACTCTCTCTCCTCCCGCTTCTCTCTCTTTCTCTCGGCTGCTTCATTCTCCTTCACCGACTAGCACCGTCGGCCACTGTTCACGCCGGAATAGTGGTCCTCGCCGGAGCTGCTGGTCACCTGCCACCGTGTGCCACCCCTAGGCCTCACCCCCAGCCTTGTCGCACCCTTTTCCCCCGCTCCCGCCGCCCGTGGCAGCCGCTCCAGCCGGGACGAGCAGGACGCCGTCACCGTCGCCGGGCGAGTCCAGCCAGGCCGCGCCGCCGTGCACCACCCCAGCCGGTCAGCCTCGCCTCACCGTCTCCCTTCCAGTCAACCTCAGCCCACCCTCACCGGCTCCTCCCCTGTTTTGGCCGAGCTTGGCCGTGAGCTTCGCCGGACCGCCGTGAGCCGCCGGCTTGCCTTGGAGCGCCGCCGTCGATTGTACCGCTCGCCGGTCATCGGCCGCTCGCTCCCGTCGTCTCGCGTTGTTAATAGGCGAGTAAAACCACTAATCCCTGAATTAGACTAATTTTGTGCAATTAGGGGTTTAATTAGGAGGATTAAGCTTAATTAAGGCCTAATGTTGTGCATTTGTGCATTGGATGATTAGGGGACCTAATTAGGACTAATTATGATGGTTTAATGGTAATTTAGAGAGGAATTGATGGCTGATTTGGAGTGGGCCTCATGGGCTCCGAATTTTGTCCTAATGGGCCTTGATATTGGAAATTAAATGGGCCTTGATATTGGAAATTAAATGGGCCTTGATATTGGAAAAATTAAATGGGCCCTTGACGTTGGAATTAAATTGAAATGGTTTGAAGCCAATTGGGAATTAAATGGGCCTTTGATTGTGAAATTCCACGTTGGTTTTGATATGATTTAAGAATGTACTGTGACCGACGGGTCAGGCCTACGGGTCGAATATTATTGTGACCGACGGGTCAGGCCTACGGGTCGAGTATAATTGTGACCGACGGGTCAGGCCTACGGGTCGAATATTATTGTGACCGACGGGTCAGGCCTACGGGTCGAATATAATTGTGACCGACGGGTCGGGCCTTCGGGTCGATTTAATTGTGATGACCATTGGGTCATGGCCTTCGGGTCGATTTATATAACTGTGGGCCTTCGGGTCGGGCCTTCGGGTCGAATGATATATGACCACTGAGTCATGGCCTTCGGGTCGATTAAACTGTTCATGAGTGTATTATTACTGAGAGCCTAACCTGCAGGGCTGGAATAGAGAAATTGGGGCTGAGGGCCCGAGCGATTTTAATATGATTCAATTACTGGTTCGGCAATTCATGCATTTTATTTACTTCTGGAGGTGCACGTTAGCCTAGTTTAGGATTAGAGAGTTTACTTGCTGAGTTTATCTCACGGTTGTGGTAAAACCGATTTTCAGACCCCCGTCCATAGCATGCCGAGGAACGGCCCTCTTTTTGGATTCCCGCACCGCATTCAGAGATCGTCCAGTGTACACCCGTGTGGGGATGGAACAGCTTATGTTAGGTTTCATTCAGTGGTGTTAGTAGACGTGGGAGAAGATTTCAATCATACTCAAGAGTATGTGGCTTGGTGCCGTAGGGGTGCAGACGGCGTAATAGGACCCCCGATGAGGACTTTTGATGTTCCAATAGATGTAAATGGCGTTATGATTCCACAGATGGTGAGTGGTGAAGTCTCTGATCCTCCAGCCTCCCTTAGTGTGAGCAGTGTAGGTGATACCGTGGATGGACCGATACCCATGGACGAGGTGCAAGGTGATGAGCAAGTTATAGCTGACGACATTATTGCGGAGGAAGACGAAGAACTGAATGTGGAAGTGATAGGTGAGAATGCTGAGGCAGCTGGTGAAGTGGAAGAAGTTGGGTCGGACGAGGAGATTAGATCCGAGGAGGACTCGTCCGAGGAGTCAGTAGCGCCATCCAATCTAGGCGGGGAGCCGTAGAGCAGATCCCAATGTTAGGAGTCAGTCTAACTCTCTTTTTGAAATGTAAATCTCCCCCTGATAGTTAACTGACCCCTCTAGGCCACCGATCCTTTTTGTTTAGTGGCCTTTTTAATGTATTCTTTTTTGTTGTAAATGAATAGTTGTATAAGTTTTTAAAAAGGGTGCATATATGATAGTATTTCTTTAGCATATTAATGCCTATTACTATTCATGGTTATAATTGCATGTCTGGGTGTGTATATATATATATATATACGTCGTTTCCGCATGTGGCGTGTAGTTGCTCTGATTCGGGTTTCGGGTCGGTGACGCAATCCTGGGAGCGTCGCACCTCAAATCGACCTACGTGCGGATGTTCAGCCTTCGTGGGGTACGGGGCGTGACACTTAGTGTCCAAAGCGAACAATATTACACAAGGAGTGGCGCAGCGGAAGCGTGGTGGGGCCGAGGTCCTTACAAATGGTATCAGAGCCGACTCCCGACCGCGTGTGGGGCCACAGCGAGGACACTGTGCTCGAAGGAGGGGAGAATGTAACGACCCGGTCCGACGAGGGCGGGGAGTGGTCGCCGGGGCCAGAGGGCCTGGACAAGGAGCGGCTCCTGGCAGGCTTCTAGGATGGCAAGGGGAGCATGTCTCTGTCCCACATCGCTTAGGGGGGAGTCCTGGGATTGCTTATAAGGCTTGGCCTCTAACCTTTGTGTAACGCGTTTTAAAGCCGTGAGGACTTAGTGTCCAAAGCGGACAATATTACACAAGGAGTGGCGCAGCGGAAGCGTGGTGGGGCCGAGGTCCTTACATTAAACATTCTTGATGGGGCAATTGGGGTTGGAATTCGTGGGTAAAGGAAGTGATGCCCATGTTTGGTTTTGAGACTGAAGATCTGAAAATGGAGGAGTAATGTGAAAAAGATTGGCTTGAAGGCAGGAGAAGACTGTTGAGTTTGCTGTGAAGATGTTGAGCAACAACTTAATGGGTATTTACAGATTCTAGGAAATGCGTGTGTAATGGTTTAGTTGTTTTCGCTGACGAAGAATTCAGACTCAATCTAATTCGTAGCACTCCACCTTGGACTGGCCCCACTTCTGGATGGAAAAACCTCTATAATCACACTTATGAGATGGACCAGAGTCTAAAATTCTAGAAATAATAGCCTCCAAAAGAGCCATCCTCGTCATTGACCGCCGTAGTACGGAAAATTCTATATGATAGCCAGATGGAAGGAGCACCATTCTTCTCTGGAAAACGGTGTTCTTTTCTTCTCTCCCTCTTTTTGCTTTTGCTTTGATCTTTCGGTCAAGACATTCAATAATTAGCAATTTTCCTTTGCATCCATTTTTAGGATGATTTAACATGTATATATTCTGCGTTTTATGTACTATTACCCATGGCAAACAAAGAATTTTCCACAAGAACCTAATTTTGATAGTAGAGATAAACCGGCTCAATTCATTCTCTGCAAATTTAATAAAATTTGTATCAGCTAGTATTTATGCATTACCATTTAGCATCAGGTTAAGTTACTCTCAAAGGTTTTTATTTTGTTCCTATTACCGCTAATTGACAAAAAAAAAGGCTATCACCGACAAATATGACAGACATGGAGTTTGAAGTGGAAAAATTATTCACTATCTCATTAACAAACTATAATTGTATGAACTTGAAAACGGTTTGTTTTATGTACGATTAGAAAACTAGTCTAGCTTGGAGCTTTTGTGTGAGGAATGGTTTTGGATTTGTTGGTTTTGTGTATGGTCATGTCACAATAAAACTTGAAGGACCAATTGATCAACTCGACAATTGATGCATTACCTTGGATTTTGCCCTCCCGTAGATCTCCTTGTGTGATTATCATTGCTTAAGTTGAAATTGTACGTGAATTTATTCTATTTGTACATCAGTTGCTTAAGCTATCATAAATTTCCTATGGCCCTAAACGAAAGTCATCCCAACACCTCCAAGGTTATCCTTCATGAACCTTGAATCCCGAAAGACCAAGTGGCCCAAAACTGTCCTTGATGCACACTTATTTCGATCTATATTGCCTTTCACGGAGGACCTGTGGTGCCATATGTAGCTGGAGCAATATAATGCGGACATCGAGACATCTCTAGTCACATTCCAAATCTATTATCCGATGAGTGATGCCCTGTTGATTGATATATAAGGTAACACCTACGTTAAATAGTCAACGACTTATGTGATCATTTAGAATACTTCTTTAAAGGCTTGGCCCACGCGGACCAAGTCAAGTTGCGACGGTTGATATAAGAGGTGTGGTTTGAGGACAAACTAAACCTGTACTGGATCCGACAAGGCTATGTTCAGTGATACATAAGGAGGCCATCATCACACAAGTACTTCTTCTAGGACTTGACCCATATGAATGGGATTGAGTCCCTCCATCACCCAGCTGGTCGCTACCGACTAGCAACGACTCTTGCCGGCGCCTGAGACCAATTTTGGTGTTAACCAGAAAAAAGACCATTCCACAAATTGCAGTACACAAAAATTTATGAATTCATGCACAGTTGTATTATTATTTTTAATTCAAAAGATGTATCTGATCTATATCTTAATATTCGAACGTGATAATTTGGAAGTCGACCAATTTCGTTGTTCAGCGTTTACAATCTTTAATAGTTTTATTATTCTAGTAGTGCCTCAGGTAATATTATGTAAGGACTTCATGTACTACAACAGTATAATATTGGTAGTCCTATTTAATCACGAGAATTGTTGCTTGAGAATGTAGTAGTTAGGATGACGAATGCCTTCAGATTCCTACATAACAAACTGGGGATCTTATAAATTAACGAGTTTATAAGAAGATTATAACATAATAACTTATAATACAAGGTTGATTTTCATCGTGTTTGAAAAATGGAGTATTCCTTCTTCACCTTCTAGATAACCGGTGGCTCCGCCTAATAAGAAATGAAGAAAAAGCAAGGCCCAATGGTCCAATTCGGAGTGCTTTGAACTTTGGATGTTGATGGACTGCTGAACTATCAACTTGCCTATAAATATAAAGTTATTCTCTTCACCATCTTCATCAGCTCAAGCTTCTTCCATAGCAATCACTCCAATCCCTTCTATTTCCTAGTTGAGTTAATTTCTCTTTGCTTCTTACAAGGCAAACATGGGTGTTGTCACTTACTCTCAAGAGTTCACATCTGCTGTTGCTCCATCGAGGATGTTCAAGGCTTTGGTCCTTGACTCTCACAACATCATTCCCAAGATTGTTCCCGGGGGCATCAAGAGTGTCGAGTTCATTGAGGGAGATGGTGGAGTTGGTAGTATTAAGCAGACCAACTTTGGTGAAAGTAAGTCAAATAATAGATCTCTAAATACCATGTTAAGTTCATTTATAGACTGCAGAATATATAATTAATCTTTTTACTTTTGTGAATTCATGTAACAGGTGCTCACATCAAGTACACGAAGCACAAGATTGATGCTCTTGATGTTGAGAACTTTTACTGCAAATATACTTTGATTGAAAGTGATATCAAGTTCGACAAAATTGACATCATTGTCTATGAGGTGAAGTTCACATCTGCTGATGGTGGATGCATCTGCAAAATGAGTAGCGACTATCATGTTAAGGAAGGTGCAGAGCTCAAGGAAGATGACATCAAGCAGGGCAAAGACAGGGCTATGGGATTGTTCAAGACAGTTGAAGAGTACCTCTTGGCAAACCCCGCTGTTTGCGCTTAAATTGTCTTTTCAAAATCCTTTGATTGATAATCACTGGAACTTGAGTAAATTATTTTTATATGTTTCTTTTTTGGCTCTAGTTTGGAGCTTTTGCGTGAGCAATGGTTATTCTAGTGTCTTTGTATGTCCGAAAGGATCTGTTGGTTATGTATAAGGTTATGTCAGAATAAAACCCGAAAGAGCAATGAGCAATTCAATAATTTATGCATCGTCAGACCGTTATTTTCACTGACAATTACTTCATTTCCCATCCTTGAATTTGAAATTTTTGGGGCTTGAAAACTTAGAAATTTGACGGCATTGATGCGAATGCTTGTGGCTTCCGAAAAGCATACAAAAGAATTTTCATGCGCATAAGAAAAACAGGGCACTCTATTTTCGAGAAGCTGAATACATATTTTGACAATTAATCCACTGAATAACATGGTTTGTTAGCACTGCCTTCAAATTGTTTCTTGATATCGAGAAAATACTTCATGAGACAATTATTTCACATCTTTAGTACTAAGAGTGACCGTGCTAATTTGTTTGTTGATCTCTTGTACTCGAACTGGATGTTTAACCCTCTTTAAAGTAATAACGTTTGGACTAATTCTTTTTTCAATTTGTTATTAACCCGTTAGGATTGGCGCCTCATAGGATTTTTAGCTCGAAATTGTAGGTCATCTGTTCAAATTCTATCAATTGTGAGTAAATTGCTCTATGTTACAGCCACTTGCACTAGTGAAACATCTACATGGGACTTTCAGGATGTTTCATAAGCCTTCATATATTCGTATCTCTGTGCTCCTTCCTTGAATTATTATAGGAAAGGATGTACTTCTTTCCTAATAAATAATTGGTTTGCCAAACCTAACATCGATAGTTGCCATTCACACTTGGCAATCATGATGGTTTGCGGTATTCATTCCTTGACATAACGAGCAATATAAATTAGGGGATTATCCAATCAATTATTGGATCCGGCACAACCTGTTAGGATGAACATTAAATATCCAGTAATTTATGATCGAAAGATTCTCAAAAGAGAACCAAAATTTGAACCCATGCCTAATTGGACCAAGTTTCAATTTAGAAAATAAAGCCAATGAATTGTAAGCCTAACAGATATACCAACTACTCAATGATTGAACTGTTCGATGTGTAATTTTATTGCACTGGTACCCATCTAGACTAGATGCACCTCAACATCGTCGATTAGCATCATTTTGTTGATTTTTTCCATGGAAGAGCTCTTCTTTGGTTCCTGCTCAACCTGGAGACAAGTTTAAAGTTGGGTTAAACAACGAATTCCAAAGTCTCCTCTACACCATCAAAGGATTAAGGGTCCTATGGCTACCGATGATGTTTTCATTGTCTATGATCTAAAATTAATCACTCACATTTTTAAGGCCGGTGAGACAAAAATTTAATAAAGATAATTATTCTATCTTGACCCCATTCATGAGATGTCCTCAAAATTTGAGGACTACAGTTCAAGAGCTATTTGAACTGAAAGGTCGGTGGTCTTTGACTTTTTTGCCCTTTTTATAAGTCAAGTACTTTTCATGATCTTCTAGATTAATGACGGTCCGTACAGTGTGGAAAGCGACAAGAGTTTGGAAAGTGGCTGCTTGTAGTCCAATGTGGAGCGTTCCTATGAATTCTGTATAGTACGAACAAGAGTGACAAAAATTTGCTTTCGAAATCAATAGGTCAATTTTAGATGACCTGTACAATCTTCACATTTGAATTTGTCTTTTTCAATCACCAAAATGACAAATTTTTTACCGGTGGAGAAATCAACACGTACAGAGGTCAAAGTCCATACTCGGCCATTGTGGAAACTACTAATATGGTTAACCAAATTACAGAAGTCAATCCCATAGACGTGGACGTCCATCCAAATTAAATAAGCAGGTGTCATTGTATGACTTTAGTCAAATTAATCTGATAGCGAAATTGATAGGTGTTGCAACTAATTCATCGGTCCTCTTTCCTATTTTAGGATTCTCGGCCATTTCCATAAATTCGTATTTACATAATCGGGGGTCCATATACTATTCGGAAAGGAAGAAAAGTATAGGATGGTGGCTAACGACTGACCAGTCGGTTTTGGAGTGCTCTCAGTATGAACTCTTGAAAGTGTGAGATGAGTAGCTAAATCAATTAGGCCATTCATCTATAAATACCAACCAGATGATTACTCTTCTCGCCATCAACAAGAACTCAAGCTTCTGCATTAAGCTGAGCATCACTGATAATCCTTTCAAATCCTGCATACTGCTGTTTCTTCTATTTTATCAGGAAAAGAAATGGTGGTTACTAGCTACGCCCAGGAGTTCACAACTCTAATTGCTCCATCTAGGATGTTCAAGGCTTTGATTCTTGATTCGCACAATCTTATGCCCAAGATTGTTCCTCAAGGCATCAAGAGCATCGAGTTCATCCAAGGTGACGGCGGGGCTGGAAGCATTAAGCAAACCAACTTCGCTGAAGGTTAGTCTTGATGTGAATTAAAGTTGGTACCAAACATAAAAATATGTTTGCTGTTGATTGAATGTCAATTAGTGTGGTAACTAAGGCAGTTGAAATTTCAGGTGGTCATTTGAAGCAATTGAAGCACAGGATTGATACCATGGATGCTGAGAACCTTGTGTGCAAGTATACTTTGATTGAGGGCGATGTAGTTTTCGACAAGATCGAGTCCGTTGCTTACGAGGTAAAGTTTGAAGCTTCAAGTGATGGCGGATGTGTCTGCAAGATGACTAGCAAGTACCACACTAAGGCAGGTGCGGAGCTCAAAGAAGAGGACATCAAACAAGGCAAAGACAAGGCAATGGGACTGTACAAAGTTGTCGAGGAATACCTTTTGGCGAAGCCCGATGTCTATGCTTAAAACGTTTTCTTTGTGCTTCAAATGAATTGTACTTCACATATTTTGGCTATAGTGTTTGTCTCGTTCCTCTGCAGTTTCAAGTCCGATACTTGAGTCATGAAAGATTTCTCGTATTCCCATATTATATTTATAAAGAAACGATTGTCATTTGATTTGAGATTCAGCTAAAACAAATCATGTTAGTGCAACTGATCGTCACTGTCCAAATATGTAGTTAGGGTTGATTTTTGAAAGAGCTGAAGGACGGATAGACGATCCATAGTTATCTGTAGCGGCACAAGTAGAGTTGACGGGCAAGGACTTGCTGCTGATGATCATTAGGGATGGTCTTAACTGTCTTTAAGGGCCGGTTTTGGCCCGGAACCGGCCCGGTCAAACCCGGACCCGGCCCGGTCAAACCCGGACCCGGCCCTTTGACCGGGCCCGTGGTTCGGAACCGGAACCGGCCCGTGCAGGTTCCCGAAATTTATGAACCGGCCCGGAACCGCCGGTTCCGAGCCCGGCTCCAAAAAAAAAAAAAACAGCCTGCGCATCCGGCCGGCGAGGGCTCGACCTCGCCGGCGTCGGGCGAGGCCGGCCTCGCCCAGCCCAGGAGAGGCCGGCCCTCGCCTGATGCCGGCGATGGCGGCCGTTGGCCTTGGCCAGTTGGCCGCCCGTTGCCGGCATTAGCAACGGAAAAAAAAAAAATTTGCCCCGCATCGGGAACCGCTTACGGGCCCGTTCCCAACGGGCAAAAGCCCCAACGGTCCCAACGGGCAAAAAAGTAAAAAAAAAAAAAAGGAGATAACCGTTGCAATTGCAACGGTTATCTCCTTTTTTTTATAAATTTTCTTCTCAATTTTTTCCTATAAATTCTCCCAAATTCTCTCAATACTCACACAATTCTCTCAAATTCTCTCAAATTCTCTTCTCTCAAGTCTCAAATTTTCTGAATACTCGAAATTCTCTTAAATTCTCTCAATTTTCTCAATTCACACAATTCTTTCTTAATTCTCCCAATTAGTCCGCTCAATTCTCTCAATCCACTCAAAAAATGGCAAGTGGAAGTCGAGTGCCATCTGGTAAAGGTAAGAATATCGCGACGGAATCCCATCATTCTTTTGATCCTCGTGAATATGCAGATTTTCAAGATGATGAAATCAACATTTTTCCCGATATGGAGCGCGTCCCGACTCAAGAAAGTTTTCATCCTCCTGGCGAAATATCTACAACAAAGGAAGCGGAACAAGAATTTACATCTGACATTTGGAATCACTTCACGAAAATGGAAAGGTTTGATATTGGTGAAAAAAGGTATGATATAATTTGCAAATATTGTGGGAAAATATATAAATATACAGGTGGACAAGGATATGGAACATTTAAATGACATCTTAGGAGCAAACATCCAACCGAAACGGGAATCGATATCGGGCAACAATAAATTTCCGGGTACATCAATCCTAACACTTCCCCTTTATTTCGTTTTAATGACAAAACTTATAAGGAAGAATTAGGCAAATTTATTTGCGTTGAGCATTTAGCATTTAATTTTGGAGAAAGATTTGGTTTTAATGAATTTGTACAAAAAGCATGTGCTCCACAAGCAAAACGTGTTCCTAGAAATTCAACTAAACGAGTAATTAAAGATCTTTACAGAAAAGGAAAAAAAGATTTACAAAATTTTTTTATGCAATTTAATGGATGCGTGCATATAGGTAGTGATATTTGGAGTGATCCTTGGCAAAATCATTCTTACATGGGCATAACATGTCATTGGATAGATTTTTTTTTTTTTTTGGTAAAGGTAAATGTTTGTATAACTTTTCAAGTCACCAAGTACAACCTAAGCACGAACCTAAACCTGACCATATTAGGACACAAAAGATGTCCCGACAAGGTCAAGAAGGTCCAGCAGGAACTAAGTACAAAACAGGCCAGGGCCCCAGCTAGAACGAGAACAAGTAGACTCGACTAAAACAAGAATAAAAAACCAACCAGCAAAAGACACAAAGCAAGTGGACAAGAAAGTACAGATGTGAAAACTGGATCAGAAGCAAGATACGTCCAAGCTTTGCAGTCAATTCTTGTCATTGGATAGATGACGAGTGAAGTATTCAAAAAAGAGTTATTGCATTTAGAGTTTTCGATGATAATCATACGGCAAATAATATTTATAGAATAATTAGGCAAATTTTAGAAGAATATTATTTGCTTAACAAAATTTTTTCAATTGGTTTTGATAATGCTGCAGCAAATACTGCTTCAATTGCCGAGTTAGAAAATATTTGTAAACCCGCTTTTGGCGGAAAATTTTTTCACGTTAGATGTGCTTGTCATGTTTTAAATTTATGTGTACAAGATGGTTTGAAAACTCTCGATATTTTTCTTCAACCAATAAAAACGACGATTCAATTTTTATGGAAACATCCCCAAAAAATGAAAGAATGGGGTAGATTTTGCAGAGAAAATGGCAAAAAGCCAAAAAGATTTCCAAAAGATGTTCCAACTCGTTGGAATTCTACTTTCCACTTGCTTGCTGAATCTTTAGCATATAAAGATTTATTATGTGCATTCATTTCTAATAATGTACCTCAGATTAATTTATACCCACAAGAGTGGGATATTTACCAAAAATTTTAGATGTTTTAAAGGTTTTTAATGATGCAACTTATACTTTGTCCGGTGTTTATTATCCTACTACACATTTATTTTTAGTAGAGTGTACTAATATTGTCGGAATTTTTGATGAATGTGCAAATGATGTTGAATTACAACATACTATACTTGCAATGAAAATGAAGTGGCTACATTATTATATGGAAATTCCCATTATTTATTTAGTTGCTTGTGTTTTTTATCCGCGTTGCAAATTGGATGGCTTAAATGAGTTTTTGCGTGTGTATTATCAATGTTTACATTGTGATGAGATAAATGTTACAACTATAGTACGTAATGTTAAAAACGTAGTAATAGAATTATATAATGAATTTTATACTAAATATAATTTAGGTGATATTGGATCTTCTCAATCTATGGAGATACAAAATGACAGTACAGGTAAAATTAGTAGAGGGTACCAACTTTTATTACATAGACAAAAAAAACAAAAGGGAGTAATAGGAAATATTTCTGAATTAGAGAGTTATCTAAGCGTTTCATTTGAGTTTACTGAATCCGAAGGTGGTACAGATTTTTTAATTTTGGATTGGTGGAAGAGGCACGCAAGCCGATACCCAATCCTTTCTCTTATTGCAAAACAGATTTTTTCAACCCCTTGTTCCACAGTTGCGGTCGAACAAGCATTTAGTGCCGGAGGTAATATTTTGGATGAACATCGTTCAAGATTAGATCCAGAATCAGTGGAGATGCAAGCTTGTGTTGCTGATTGGACGAAGGCTCAATACCGGCAACAAGAGATAGATCGCAATACTGAATCTGAATTCTTTAACGATGGAGATACTACCGCTACCGGTACTGGAACGAGTAGTGACGATTGAGGGTAAAAGAACTATTGGAGTTGGCAAATATTTTGGGAACCCTTATTTCTCATATCGGGTACGCCCACATGAGCTTAGGGAAACCCAAGTATAATCCGACGACATGACCTCTAATCCCCTGTGCACGGAATGTTTAGGTTTTGGGATCATTTTAGAGCATATATATTGTGCTCCTTTTTTTTGTAGATCGTTGTAACGAATTGTAATGTGCTTAATGATAATTTATTAAGTTCAAGCCATGTCTTGTCTTTTTGTCCTCAAATTTAATTACAATTTATATTGAATAATGTTTCGTCACCGGAACAATAATTTTTTAATTTTTTTATTTTATTTTCTGTTTTTTCTTTTCTTTTTTTTTTTTGTCTTCCTCCGCCGGCCCTAGCCGGGGCCGGCGGAGGTCGCCGGCCTCAGGCGAGCCTCGCCCGACGCCGGCGAGGCTGGCCCTCGCCTGGGCGAGCAAGGGCGAGCGTCGCCCGACGCCGGCGAGGCTCGCCCTCGCCTGGATCTGGCGAGGGCGAGCCTCGCCGGCGAGGCGCGAGGCGCGCCCTCGCTTGCCCAGGCGTCGGGCGAGCCTCGCCGGCGTCGGGCGAGCCTCACCGGCGTCGGGCGAGCCTCACCGGCGTCGGGCGAGCCTCACCGGCGTCGGGCGAGCCTCACCGGCGTCGGGCGAGGCTCGCCCTCGCTCGCCCAGGCGAGGGCGAGCCTCGCCGGCGTCCGGCGAGGCTCGCCATCGCTGGCCCAGGCGAGGGCGAGCCTCGCCCGACGCCGGCGAGCCTCGCCCGACGCCGGCGAGGCTCGCCCGAGGCCGGCGACCTCCGCCCGCGGCTCCGCCGGCCAGTCCTGAGAAGTGAGAAGAGAACCAAAGAAAAAAAAAATGTTCCGGTTCCGAACCGGAACCGTCCGATTCTGGTTCATTCTTGGCCACGAACCGGAATCGATCGGTTCCGAACCGTGGCCATCTCTAGTCTTAACTGTCTTTAAGGACGACTTTGTTTGTCGCCTGTAGCCATTTTTCTTGCAGTCATATCAATCGTGTCTGAAGCCTGAACTAGTTTTCGCACACCATATATTAAAAAGGAGTAATTGGATTTTACACTAGGGAGGAATCTATCCCTCTGACATATACGGGCAGAAAAGAGGTTTCCTCAAAAGTTTTTTTTTTTTTTTTGATAGGTTTCCTCAAAAGTTTATATACCAGCTTTTATAGAACTTAATTAAGTTACGATATCTGTAAGGACCAACTGGTAAGTAAACCCATTGATGGTAAGTAAACCCATTGATGTGTTTCTAGTATGGGGAATGCATTTCCTGTCTCCAAATCGAACAGGAGCTTACCACTTAATTTCTTCGTAGATGAAAAAATGAAGAATTTTCTTCTAATTTCCGCAGTAGCTAATTATATATTATCTACAGAAAGAGGTTCGAAACATTGCTTTTAAAACACCAATAGACTGCGCCATATCAAAAGCACAGGTGTTTTAAACATGGGCATCACTACCTTTATCCAAGAATTCACAACCCCAATTGCTTTTGTCAAGAATGTTCAAGGTTTTGATTCTGGATTCACTCAGGCTCATCCCCAAAGGCCCCTCAGAGCATCAAGAGCTTTGAGTTCATTGAAATATATGGAGGAGTTGTATGCATCAAGCAGACTAACTTTGCCGAAGGTATCTATCGTCCTTAATCAATGGTGCACGTACTCGAATTCATCCTTCTTATTGATTCCTATTGTAGTGATTCTAAGCACAATTTGGTGACTTATTTTGTTATAAATTCTCCCTTGACGAAGTTTAGGATTGTGCTCTCCCTTAGAATCACTACAATAGGATTCAATAAGGAGGATGAATACGAGTATGCGTATCACTGATTAAGGACAATAAGAACCTTCAGTAAAGTTAGTCTGCTTGATGCTTCCAACTCATCCATCTCTTTCAATGAACTCGATGCTCTTGATGCCCTGGGGGGGAATCTTTGGGATGAGATCGTGGGAATTGAGGAATCAAAGCCTTGAACATTATTGATGGAGCAATTGGGGTTGTGCATTTTTGGATAAGGTGGTGACGCCCATGTTTGTTTCCGAGACTAAAGATCTGAAAATGAAGGAGTAATGTGAAATAGACTTGCTTGAAGGTAGAAGAAGACCGTTGAGTTTACTGTGGAGATCTTGAGCAACAACGGGTGGGTATTTATGGATTCCGGGAAAGTGTGTGTAATGATTTAGTTGTTTTAGCTGACAACGAATTCAAGTTCAATCTATTCGTAGCACTCCACTTTGGACTGGTCCTAATTCTAGATGAAAAAACTTATACAATACATTTTGAGGCATTGAGTAAAGTCTAAAATTTCAAATATAATAGCCTGCAAATGAGGCATGCATTGACGGCACAATAAATAATTTCTATGAGATTCTAAGCACATGTGAAGTTGATATCTCTGATTATATCACCAATTTAGATTGTACTACGCCCACCATTTCGGTGAACACGACATGAACAAAAGAAATCTGGTCTTTCATTTTTGCTCTGTAATGATCTTGTCCCTATCCTTAATTATCTAGATTACTGGTGGCTCTGCCCCAATGAGAAAGGAAGAAAGGCTTAAAGCAAGGCTGATCAGTCCAATTTAGAGTGCTTCGAACTTTGAATGCTTATGGACTGCTAAGCAACTAACTTGCCTATAAATACCAAGTGCTTCTCTTCACTGTCTTCATCAGCTCAAGCCTTCTTCAATGGCAATCACACCATATCCTTCCACTGCCTTCTCGAGTTCATTTCTTTTTTATTGCAAAATGGGAGTCATCACCTACTCTCAAGAGTTCACATCTGCTGTTGCTCCATCGAGGATGTTCAAGGCTTTGGTCCTTGAGTCGCACAATGTTGTTCCCAAGATTGTCCCCGGGGGCATCAAGAGCATCAAGTTCATTGAGGAAGATGGTGGAGTTGGTAGCATTAAGCAAACTAACTTCGGCGAAAGTAAGTGGGATCATACTCGTAGCTTTACCTTGTCAAGTTGATCTATAGTATATAGAACTTAGAATTAAACCATCTACTTTCATGAATTTGTGGAATAGGTTCCCATATCAAGTACACCAAGCACAAGATCGATGCTCTTGACGTGGAGTGTCACGCCCCGTACCCCACGAAGTGCAACATCCCGCCAACGGTCGATTTTGGTGCAACGCTCCCAAGAAGCATCGCCGACCCAACACCCAATCAGAGATCAAGCACAAGCGGAAACCACGTATATAAATACATATTTACACCCATACATAAAAACACATGAGACCAAGGTAGAACAACCATCAACATAAAACATATATTTTCATAACCAACTAAAAATATTTTACCATGTACTTTGTACAGATCAGAAGATTTACACCAAAACAACACTATTAACAGCCACTAGATCAAAAAGGTACTATAGCTGGGAAAGGTGGGGTCAACTACAGGGAAGATCGCAGTCAAAAAGTTACTAACTTCCCTATAAGAGTTAGGACCTAAGCTAGGGCTCCCAATCCGGATCCGATGATTTCGAGGACTCCCCTGCTGAACCCTCTTGAGGCTCTGACTCTTCGGAATCCATATCCGTTGCTGCTGCCTCTTTGTCTTCAGTATCCGGGTCAAGCTCTGGGTCAAGATATAGTCCTAGCTCATCCTCGGATCCTATCTCTACGTCCGATCCTACCTCCGCTACTTCCCCGTGGTCTTCATCAGAATCTAGGTCCATGTCCTTCGGCTCGTTTTCTTTCTCGGCATCTTGATCTTGATCTTCAGCTATCACCTGCGGCTCCTGTGGTTCCCCCTCCATAGGCTCATCAACACCATCTACATCGTAGACATCCTGAGGATTGATCACCTCGCCATCCGCAATTATGGGTTCCATCAATCCATCCTGACCGATTAGCACATCAAAAGTCCTAAGGGGTCGCCCTAGGTTTCTGTGTGCATCTCGCAAGCACTAGACCACGTACTCTTGAGTCTGATGAAAATATTGTCCTACGTTTATGAACACCACGGATCTATATCTCACATAGGATTCTCCGTTCCCTGCGGGGTATGTACTGGTATACTGGTGTATCTGTACAGGTATTCCAAAAAGTGGCGGATTCGGCATCTTTACGACTGGGGGTCTAAAAAGTTTCGGTTTACACAATCGTGAGACGAATCTCAGTGAGTTCAACCCCTAAACCTAGGCTAGGCTAGCATGCAATATGCTGACCGGAAATAAATATTTAAATCACAATACAATAATAATCAAATAATTCTCTGACCCTGCAGGTTAGACAGATTAACATATAATAGTCACGGCACATACGTGGCACGCATAATCACACGTATGCCAATCACATGCTCATGCACCGATCCTCACACATTCGTATGCCAATCCATGCATGTTCATGCATGCAAATGTCGTCGACATGTCACGTGCATTATTCCGACCCACTGGGCCACACTGGCACACTGGCAATCGCCCAATTTATTATTATTACGACTCGAGTCAACAATATTCACGGCCCGGTGCGTCTAGCCTGCTTCAAAGTGCATGAGGCGCAGCAACCGATCTGGCCCAGTGTCTCTAGCCTGCTTCAAAGTGCATGAGGCGCAACACTGATCTCCTTACGAACCAGAGCCTGCTTCAAAGTGCATGAGGATGGTCGTCTTCCGGACATACCGGGCATCATCCTGCTTCAAAGTGCATGAGGACGGTATCGACCCGAAGGTCACGACCCGAAGGTCCTTAGGTGATCACACAACTCATTATTATCTGAACCCAGCGTATAACGCTTCAGGGTATTTTAGGTGATCACATGCTCATGGCAGACATGCATTTTCGCACAATTTCATCACATGCCTCACTTTTGGCATACAAAATGCGTGTCCATGTTATGCAATGCAATGCACCACGAGCATCAATATAATCCAAACACTCAATATCACAACACGTGCTCAATTAGCCCAATTAATACCGTGTGGCCTAACGTGCGAATCACAATTTAACGATTAATTTCAAACCAATCATTGGCCAATCGCACTCCACATAATTCAGCCACACGACATGCGACATGGCAGTACGAAATCAATCACAATGAAGCACAATTTACGTATAAATAGTCAACCCGGACATACCCGGTAATTTTCCATTGGGCTTCTAAATTGGTCATTTAATCCAATTAATCTCCCCAAATAATTCTCATTAATCCACTAAATTTTCCTGATAACAATTTCTACCAATCAGTCCTCAACCCAGTCTGAAATATATACTGATACTACCTAAGCCAGTCCAAAATGCACCGATAATACCTAAACCAGTCCAGAAAAACGCACTATCAGTCCTAATCCGGGTTTAGGAATTTTACTCACTTAATTTCTGGACCACGGCGACGAGAAACGGTGGCCGATCACTGATGAACAGTGAAACCGGCTGCGTTTTCGGCGACTGCACTGTTCATGGGCGGTACGGACGGCACTGTTCACGCGCGGTACGAACCTGTACGGACTGCGGAAAACGGTGGCCGGCGAAGTGGCGGTGGCCGGCGCGGCGACCGTACGGACGGTGACCATATGGCGTTACAGTACCGACCATACGAACACTGTACGGCCGCGTGATGAACAGCGACGTACAGACGAGCTGGACGCCTAGGTGGCGACGGAACGGCGATCCGAGCTCCGGCGAAGCTCCGGCGGTCCTATTTGCCGGACGAAAAAGAGAGAAAAAAAGAGGGAGAAAGAGAGAGAAAGAGAGAGAAAAAGGGGTCGGGTGAGGCTAAGGTTGAGATGGGGGCCGAGGTGGTCCACGGCGGGGCACGGCTGCCGGCGGCGGGGCACGGCTGCCGGCGGCGGCGCTCTGGTGGCCGGCGATGCGCTCCGGCGGCCGGCGATGCGCTCCGGCAAAGCTCGACCGAGAGAGAAAATGAGAGAAAATGGGGGAGAAGCTGCTGGTCTGGGTGGTTCTGCCGAAGGGGGGGAATAGAGGAGAGAGAAAGCAGTCCAAGCTGGTCAAATACAGCAGCCTAGGGGCGCCACGTGTCGCCGATTCGCGCGATTTGACCAAAACGCCCCTAATCTAACCGTTCTAATCCATCCCTATCCAAAAAGTGAAGGGTAAAAAGGTCATTGAGTCAATAATGCAGCTGATAACCTCTGGTAATTATCCTAAAAATATCCCAAAAAAATTCGGACCAAAAATTAGCCTAGGGGCAAAACCGTCATTTTTCCGATCCCGGGGCGAAATTCCAATTTTCGCATATACGTGTTCCATATGTGCGTGGCCAACATATTATGGTGTCGGAATCGCGAAATTCATTGCGCAAGCCCTTGAAAATCGACTGCAAAGTTTCGGGAATAAAATAATATTATCTTTCGCTCCCAAGCCAAAATTCCAATTTTTGTCCAGAACAGCTCCAAATATACGTGGCCACCCTAAAATGGTGTCGGCCTCGAAAAATAACCTCATTTGGTCTCTAAAAGCAACACTGGCGTCCCGAGGGGCAAAATCGTAATTTTTCACCCCCGGACCGAAATTCCAATTTTTACTCGTACTAACTCCAAACGTGTGTGGCCAGCGTAATATGACGTCAGATTCCCAAAAATAGTCTCTTTAGCCTTCGAAAATCGACATCGAAATCCGGGCCCAATTTTCGTGAAAAAAACTCATTAAACTTTCAATTTCAGGGTCTCTCACTAACTGGCGACAGTTTAGAGGTTACGCGTATCGACTTAGGGCTATCCATATCGTAATGGTCTCGATCATTGAGAGAATGAGAAATTATCACTAGTTTCAGAGGTCACGATCGTTCGGTTCAAATTCAGGACTGGTTGGCCACGTGTACTTTTGGTCTTGCAAAATCACTTGCATCCCTATTGTACATCGTAGGCCTTGGCTAAACTCAATCTATTACCCTTTCCTACGATTAGCCCACGTTGGCCCAAAATATTCCCTCAGCGTCTCTCATGATCGGTGTCCGTTTCATGATAGGGTCCTCGGTCCACGTATCGTTTTCTAGTTAGCCATACCCCATTAATTAGTATTCCGAGAGTGATCAGCTCTGGGCGAGATTTACTAAAATAAAATGCGAAATAATATCAGTTTTATTGATTTCTAAAATTACATTGAAATTCGGGCTGTTACATGGAGAACTTCTACTGCACAAGATCGATGCTCTTGATGCGGAGAACTTTTACTGCAAATACACTTTGATTGAAAGTGATATCAAGTTCGAAAAAATCAACTTTGTCATCTACGAGGTGAAATTCGTCGCGTCAGACAACGGTGGATGTGTCTATAAGATGACTAGTGAGTACCATTCCACTAACGGCACGGAGCTCACGGAAGATGATGTCAAGCACGGAAAGGACAAGGCTATGGGGCTATACAAGACGGTTGAGGAGTACCTTTTGGCAAACCCTGATGTTTGTGCTTAAATGGCCATTCCGAGTGATATGAGTTAAGTGGTGGAAATTTGTATTACGTTGTCTTTGTCCTTTCTCTTGCTCTATTGGAGCTTTTGTGTGGAATGCGTATTTCTATGTTTCTAAAGGGTTTGGTGACAATAAAATTTGAAAGATAAATGAGCAATCCATCAAATGGATTGCACTTCTTTGGATTTTCCCCTAAAGATGAGCACCCCTTTGTCGTAACAAGGTTAAATATTGCTCGACTTATAAGTGAGCTGCTTCAAATATACTAAAGTTCCCATTCATCATTGTCAATAGCTCTCTGGCTATCACTAATGAGACATATAATTTCACGGAGATCATAATTTCCTCTGACTTTTATATGGTTGAGAATATGAAATGAAATGGATATGAAGAAAAGATGGTGGTCTGGTGCGTACTTTTACCAGCAAGCATGGTAAAAACCAATGGCTAGACTAGAGAAAAATCATTTATGATCAGAGGAACTAAATGCTTGAAATGGTATCTTAAAAGAACAGAGCATGGCTAATTAAGCACGGGGAAAAAGGTGGGCACTTCAACGGGTTTAGTCATAATATTTAGATTTGTTTCAAATTAGTACCGAAATAAAATAGTAAATGTTAGCACTGGCACTGTCATTAGAGAATTTATTCTCGCTAGACTACAGAAGTAAAATTTTATGGGAATAATATAAAAATGTCGTTCAACGAAATAGAACTGATAAAACTGACTCATACAAAGACGAAAAGAGGGGTCAATCGGTCCATCAAAACCTTTTCGTGGAAGACTTGAATATATTCTTTCGTAGAATGAAAACAATTGCGCAAATGCAAAGACTTCTATCAAATAGTGAATAACAAAGTTTAAGAGATAGAACCACCCACCTGGGTGGCGTTGCTAGAGCGCGCACTCTTCCTCTCGCAAAAGGTTGAGTGTTCGAATCCCGGGCGCCGTAGGGTGATTTAACCGGTGGCACGTGTGTGGTGGCTAGCATGTGTCGCCCCCAGGGTTTACTCTCCGGCTGTCGGCCGTGCGGGGGTTCCCTGGGTTATAAAAAAAAAAAATTTAAGAGATAGAAGATTTGACAAACAGATATGTAGCTGTTTGACTCTAACCTTTTGTTTACATATGCTCAAAGTTAAGTAGATTACTCTACAATAACAAACACCTCTAACACTATAAATACTCTCTTTTCAAACACTACGGCAACCACAATCCTTCAAAATGTTTCCTTTTACTAGCCTTCCAGTGTTAATAAAACCGGTGGAAACTATTTCTTGGTCAAAAGATCCATTGGGCTCATTTCATCGCGGAGGACCACTGGTGCCATATTTTGTGGATGAGAGATGCATTGTTGAGTGATATATAAGCTAACACTTACCACAAATGGTCTACATCTTGTGTGATTACTTTGACTACTTCTTTTAAGGGCTTGATCAACGTGGACTGGATCAAGTCGTTATGGATTGTATTAGAGGAGGAGCCATCTAATAGATGTGTGGCTTGAGGATAGACTAAACCCATACTGGATCCGACGACATTATGTTGAGTGATATATAAGTAGGCCAGGCCATCATCCCACAAAGTACTTCTTTTGAGGCTTGATCTGTTGGAATGTGGTTCGAATCGCAACATTACCCATCGGTTAGTACCGACAGTTTCCCCAGCTTTTGTAACATCCTGAATTTTGACCCGTTATCGGGACCAATAAAGTGTATATTTATTCTCGTGTAATTTTAGTAAGTCTCGCCTGGACCTGATCAGTCTCGGGATACTAACCATATGAGAGAGGCTAAATAGGAACATGTACGTGGACCGAGAACCCAATCGCGACTGAACGCTGATTTTGAAGAACGTTGAGGAAATATTTTGAGCCAATATAGGCCGGTCTTAGGAAAATGACTGGTTGATTTTGTCAGTAACGTACGATCGGATCGCGAGTGATTTCGCACGACCGAAAGTACATCTGACGAATGAAACCTGATTGTAATCCAAACGATCGCGACCCTGGTACTAGTGATAATTCCTCTCGTTCTCTCGAAATTTAGACCATTACGATTTGGACAATCTTAGGTCGATACGCGTAACGCCTAAACAGCCGCTCGTTAGTGAGAGACCCTAAAACTGCGAAACGAGCATATTGAGATTACAATATTGGACCCGAGTTTCGTTATCAAAATCTCAAGGGTAATTACGACTATTTTGCAAGACGGACGTCAAATGGTAATGGCCATTCATGTTCGAGATTAAAACAGTTGAAAACGGAAGATTCGGCAGAAAGTGAGAAAAAGACCATTTTGCCCCTGGGAACACCGAGGCCGATTTCGGAGGCCGTTTGAGGTTATTTTTCGCGGCCAACATCATTTTGGGGTATCCGAGTGTGTTTGGAATGATTCTGGACAGAAAGTGGAATTTCGGCAAAAATTGGAAAATAATATTATTTTATTCCCGGAAACTTCGCAGAGGATTTTCGAGGGCTTAGAAAGCGAATTTCGCGATTCCGACTCTGGATTAGGTATCACATGAATATTTAGGACCGGTATGAGCGAAAATTGGAATTTCAGTTCCGGACGGAAAAATGACGGAATTGCCCCTAGGCCATTTTTGATTTATTTCGAATTTTGATTTAATTTTGGAGATTAACCAAGGTTGGTTAAGGTTAACTAGGGTTGGTTAACCATGGTTAGGGGCAAATGACAATTCTACCCTTGCATTATTGGATTGGATTGAATATGGGCCATTGGATCAAGGGCATTTTGGGCAAATAGGCTAGGATTTTGACATGTGGCATCCACTCACCCCCTCCCTTGACCACCTTTGACCTCCTCTCTCTCTCCTCAGCTCTCTCTCTCCCCGTAATTCTCTCTCTCCTCTCCCGAAATCCTCTCGGCCGCTCCCTCCTCCACCGATCAGCACCGCCAGTCCACTGTTCACGCCGGAACAGCAGGTTTCGCCGGAGCTGCTGGTCGCCGACCGCCGAGTGCCGACCCCTGGTGCCGTCCCCAGCCCAGTCGCAACCCTGCCTCCCTCTCCCGCCGCCCGTGACCGCCCGTTGCAGCCACTCCAGCCGAGGCGCGACAAGGACGCCGTCGCCGTCGCTGGGCTCGTCCGCCTGGCCGCGCCGCCGTGCGCCACCCCAGCCGACCAGCTTCGCCTCCCCATCTCACTCTCATCCGTCCTCAGCCCCTCTCAGCCGAAGCTTCCCCTGTTCTGGCCGTGAGGAAGCCGTGGGCTTCGCCGGACCGCCGTAGGCCGCCGGCTTGCCTTGGAGCGCCGCCGTCGATCGTACCGCTCGCCGGTCATCGGCCGCTCGCTCCCGTCGTCTCGCGTCGTCATTAGGCGAGTAAAATTACTAATCGCTAAATTAGTCTAATTGTGCTTGATTAGGGATTAAATTATGTTAATTAGGACCTAATTAAGTGTGTTTTGTGTAATGGATGGTTAGTGGACTTAATTAGGACTAATTACATTGGTTTAGTGGTAATTAGGAGAGGATTTGTGGGCTGAATTGGGATGGGCCTCATGGGCTCCGAATTTTGTGTTATTTGGGCCCAAATTGGAGAATTTTAAATGGGCCCAAGTTGGAGAATTTAAATGGGCCCAATTGGAAATTAAATGAGCCCAAATAGAAATTTAAATGGGCCTTGCAATTAGAAATGGAATGGGCCCATGAAGTTGGAATTAAATTGAATTGTTGAAGCCCAATTAGAAAATGGAATGGGCCTTGATGTGAATGGACTTGAATTGTGGAGGCCCATTAGAATATTAAATTGGGCCTTTGAATGTGGATTGGCTTGGACTAGATTGAGCCCAATTGGAATTTGAACGGGCCTTGATATGAAACAAATAGAAATTGTCTTAAGCCGATGGGAATCAAATGGAACTTGATTGTGAAATTCCACATTTATTGTGATATGATTTAAGAGTGTGATTGTGACCGACGGGTCAGGCCTTCGGGTCGATTTATAATTGTGACCGACTGGTCAGGCCTACGGGTCGAGTGTGATTGTGACCGACGGGTCAGGCCTTCGGGTCGATATATAACTGTGACCGACGGGTCAGGCCTACGGGTCGAGTGTGATTGTGACCGACGGGTCAGGCCTTCGGGTCGATATATAACTGTGACCGACGGGTCAGGCCTACGGGTCGAGTGTGATTGTGACCGACGGGTCAGGCCTTCGGGTCGATTTATAACTGTGACCGACGGGTCGGGCCTTCGGGTCGAGTGATTGATGACCATTGGGTCATGGCCTTCGGGTCGATTTAATTGTCTATGAATTATATGGATATCGAAAACCTAACCTGCAGGGCTGGAATATTAGAATCGGGCTGTGAGCCCATGTGAACTTATATTGATTTAATTACTGGTTCAGTAAATTGTGTATTTTATTTATTTCTGGAGGTGCACGTTAGCCTAGTTTAGGATTAGAGATTTTACTTGCTGAGTTTATCTCACGGTTGTGGTAAAACCGGATTTTCAGACCCCCGCCAGTAGAATGCCGAGGAAAAGTCCTCTTTTTGGATACCCGTACCGAATCCAGCGAGGTGTTAGTGAGCATCCTTGCGGGGACGGATCAGCATACATTAGGCGCCAATCAGTGGTGCTTATTGACGTGGGAGAGGAGTACCCCCAAACACAAGAGTATGTAGCCTGGTGTTATCGGGGAGCTAATGGGGTTACTGGACCTCCGATGAGGACTTTTGATGTTCCAGTAGATATTAATGGCGTCATGATTCCCCAAATGGTGAGTGGAGAAGTCTCTGATCCTCCAGCCTCCCTTAGTGTAAGTAGCGTGGGCGATACGGTGGATGGACCGATACCGATGGACGAGGTGCAAGGCGGTGAACAAGTCATAGCTGACGATAATATTGAGGAGGAAGAGGAAGAACTGAATCTGGAAGTAGTGGGAGAGAATGGCGAGCCAGCTGGAGAAGTGGCAGAAGTGGGATCGGACGAGGAGATACTATCGGAGGAGGACTCGTCTGAGGAGTCAGCAGCGCCATCCAATCCTGGCGAGGAGCCGTAGGGCAGATTCCAAGAATAGGAGTTTAGATTAACCCCTCTTTTTGATGTAACTATCCCTAGGTAGTTAGCTGACACCCTAGGCCACCGATCCTTTTTGTTTAGTGGCCTTTTGATGTGTTCCTTTTAGATTGTGAATAAATAGTTTGTATAAGTCTTGTAAAGAGGTGTATATATGTCAGTATATTTTAGTATGTTAATTTCTTTTACTATTCATGGTTATAATTGCATGTCTGGGTGTATATATATATATACGTGGTTTCCGCATGTGACGTTTGTTTTTCTCTGATTTGGGTTTTGGGTCGGTGATGCAATCCTGGGAGCGTCACATTTTATTTCGACCAACGCGGATGATCATGCTTCGTGGGGTACGGGGCGTGACATCCCCGTTTGAATTGGTATCAGAGCAAGGACAGCTCTGTTTGACCTAGTTGAGCCTTGGAGTGATAAGGAGAAATGACCATGGGTAGCTATAGGGTGACTTAGTGTGCTAAGTGTACCTCCAGAATGTTTGTGCTTGACTATTGTGGTGATTGATTGAACCAGTATTGTGCAGGTGCGGCAGGACCCAAGGTTAGTGTGCGAGTTCTTGGGTGAAAATTTTGTACTGTTGTGTTAGCCGCATGCTGAGTGCTTAATTGTTTCTGTGTTTATACCTGCCTAGGACTTAGACCGGTTAGTTGGTTTAGGTCTCTAATTCCCGGATGGAATTATAGCAGGTAGTCGAGCACTCAGGATAGAAAGATGAGCAATGAAAGAGGTAGAGTGAGAGGACCCCCAAGGAGGGGCGCAGGCAGAGAAGCTCGTGGTAGAGGTCGTGGTAGAGCCAGAGCGATAGAGAATATAGTTGCGGGTGCTAGAGTGGAAGAGAACCCTAGAGTGGGTGTTGGGGCTGCAGCAGACCCCAGAGCTGATGTTAGACAGGCGGAAGATCCGCGTATGGAAGGAGTTCTCAGAGCTTTAGATCGAATCGGAAATGTGATGGATAGACAGGCGCAGGAAAGAGAGAATGCGACCGCTCAGGCTGCTGAGGCCGCAGCCGTTGCTGCCGTCCATGAGAATCAAGCTCAAGCTCAGCCAGTGCAGGCTCAACCAATGGTGGCACCGAGACCAATGCACCAGTTGGTAGAGCATTTTCTTAAGCTGAAACCGCCTAAGTTCACGGGTAGAGGTGACCCCGAAGCCGCCCCGCGTTGGGTGGAGGAATTGGAAAAGGCATTTGAGCTGTTAGAGTGTACTGAGAGGGAAAAGATTTTATTGGCATCGTATCAACTGCAGGACAATGCCCATGATTGGTGGAAGGCGGTCAAGGATAGGGTATTTCCAGAGTTTATGGAACCGACCTGGGCGATATTCGTCGAGCACTTTTATGGACAGTTTTTCTCTGAGAGTGCCCAGGAGAAGAAGATGGCAGAATTTATGAGACTTCGTCAGGGGTCAATGACAGTAGTACAGTATGAGGCAGAGTTTATTAGATTATCCAAGTTTGCCCCGAGAATGGTTGAGAATCCCCTGGACAAGGCTCGAAGGTTCCGGGATGGACTGAAACCGGAACTTCGCACTCAGATGCTTTTGTTGAATATCAGGGATTATAGAGAGTTGTATGAGCGAGCCCAGACTATGGAACGGGATCAGATTGAAAGGGCATCAGCATCGGGTTCGAGGTTTATTCCTAATAGGGACAATCGTCGTTTTGTAAGGAGACCAATGGCCAGTAATAGACGGTTTGTTCCGCCCCCGAGAAGGAGTATCGGGAAGCCCGGTCAGACGCCACATAGGATCGGACCTTGCTTTCGTTGTGGAAGTATGGGGCACCAGATAAAGAATTGCCCCCAGCAACGACTTTTGGGACCCCCAGGACAACCGCAGCAGCCGCTCAGAATTGGAAATCAGGCCGGAAATCCCCCACCGGCTATTCAGGGCAGACCGCCTGCGCAAGGACGAGTATACGCGTTGGCACGAAAGGATGCTGAGGACGCGCCGGGTGTGGTCACAGGTACCGTATCTCTTTGCAATCATTCGGCATATGCGTTATTTGATCCCGGGGCAACCCATTCATTTATTTCTGAGCAGTTTGTTAGATTGGTTGGTCTGGAGCCTATTCTACTTGAGATTATGTTGTGTGTGACGACCCCACTGCATGATAGGGTGTTAGTATCATTGGGGTGCTTGGACTGTAAAATTGTGATTGGAAATATTGAAGAAAGAATTGATTTAGCTGTGTTAGCCATGTATGACTTTGATGTGATCATTGGTATGGATTGGCTGACTAAACAGAAAGCCGTTATGGATTGCGGCAGCAGGACGATCCAATTTAATCCGATTGGTCGTCCTAAGTTTGAGTTTCAGGGAAACCGAGGAGGAACCTCGATCCCTTGGATTTCCTCAGTGGAAGCAACAGAAATGCTTGAGGAAGGTTGTGAGGGGTATTTGGTTAACGTCAAAGATCCGACTTTGGTAGAGCCTAAATTGGAAGAAATCTCTGTAGTGTGTAATTTCCCCGAGGTTTTTCCTCAAGAGTTGCCGGGTTTGCCGCCAGAACGAGAAGTGGAATTTGTAATAGAGTTGGCCCCAGGAACTGAGCCAATTTCTAAGGCCCCGTATCGGATGTCGTTGTCGGAATTGAAAGAGTTGAAAGTTCAGATGCAAGAGTTACTAGACAAGGGATTTATACGTCCTAGTGCGTCTCCATGGGGAGCGCCAGTCCTGTTTGTGAAGAAAAAGGACGGGACGTTGAGATTATGTATAGATTATCGGCAGTTGAATCAGGTGACTATAAAGAATAAGTATCCACTGCCAAGGATCGACGACTTGTTCGATCAGTTGCAAGGGGCGTCAGTATTCTCCAAGATTGATTTACGGACAGGGTATCATCAGTTGAGAATTCGGAAAGAGGATATACCCAAGACTGCATTCAGGACGAGGTACGGGCATTATGAGTTTACAGTCATGCCCTTTGGTTTAACGAATGCCCCTGCAGCTTTTATGGATCTGATGAACAGAGTTTTTAAGGAATTTCTGGATCAGTTCGTCATAGTGTTCATTGACGATATTCTAGTGTATTCGAAGAGTTCAGAGGAGCATGAAGTGCATTTGACTGAAGTTCTACGGACGTTGAGAGAACATGCGCTTTATGCGAAGTTCAGTAAATGTGAATTTTGGCTTAGCAAGGTAGCCTTTCTTGGACATATCGTGTCGGGAGAAGGAATATCAGTGGATCCGACTAAGATTGAAGCGGTACTTAAGTGGCCCAGGCCGACGTCTGTGACAGAGATCAGAAGTTTCTTAGGATTGGCTGGCTATTATCGACGCTTCGTGGAAGGATTCTCGTCGATAGCCATGCCATTGACGCGATTACTGAAAAAGGAAAGTAAGTTTGAATGGGACGATAAGTGCGAACGAAGTTTTCAGGAACTTAAGCATAGATTGACGACAGCTCCAGTTTTGACTATTCCCTCTGGACCTGGTGGATTTGAGGTTTATAGCGATGCTTCGTTCAAAGGACTTGGTTGTGTGTTAATGCAACATGGAAAAGTAGTTGCGTATGCGTCGCGTCAGTTGAGACCTCATGAAGTGAATTATCCGACGCATGACTTAGAGTTGGCTGCCATCGTCTTTGCACTTAAGATTTGGAGGCATTATCTGTGTGGAGAAAAGTTTCAGATTTATACGGATCATCAAAGTCTCAAATACCTGTTCTCACAGAAAGAGTTGAATATGAGACAGCGTAGGTGGATGGAACTTCTAAAGGATTATGACTGCGACATCATGTATCACCCTGGAAAAGCGAATAGAGTGGCAGATGCACTGAGTCGCAAGTCTAGCATGGCACACATGATGATCAAGGAGTGGGCGTTATTGGAAAAGATCCGAGACTCAGAATTTAGATTGGAATTAAGCCATGTGTCGAATCTGCTGGCTACTTTGAGGATCGAGCCGGAGATTCAAACTAAGATTAAGGCTTTACAACCCACGGATCAGGAAATTCAGAAAATTGTGGAAATGGATGCCTCGGCAAGGAAGCCAGACTTCCAGGTATCAGAAGATGGAGTCCTGAAGTATAGAGGACGATGGTGTGTACCGGATGATATTGAGCTTAAGGAAGAAATATTGAGAGAAGCTCATCGCAGCAATTACAGTATCCACCCTGGCAGTACGAAAATGTATCAGAATTTAAGGCAACATTATTGGTGGAATGGATTGAAAGCGGATGTAGCCAAGCATGTGGCTAAGTGTTTGACGTGTCAACAGGTAAAGGCACAGCACTGTAAACCTGGAGGATTGCTGCGACCATTAGAAATTCCCGAATGGAAATGGGAACATATTACCATGGACTTTGTGACGGGACTACCAAGGAGTCAGAGAGGGCATGATTCTATTTGGGTAATAGTGGACAGACTGACTAAGTCAGCGCATTTTCTGGCAGTGCGCAAGGATCTGGAGTTAGAAAAGTATGCAGAGCTGTATGTAAGACAGATTGTGAGACTGCATGGAGTGCCAGTGACGATTACTTCAGATCGTGATCCGAGGTTTACGGCGAACTTCTGGAAAAGTCTGCAGACAGCTTTGGGGACAAAGGTGCAGTTCAGTACAGCTTATCATCCACAGACTGATGGGCAATCAGAAAGAACAATCCAGACCCTTGAGGATATGTTGAGGGCTTGTGTAGTGGATTTTCAGGGTAAATGGGAGGAACAGCTGCATCTGGTGGAGTTTGCATACAATAACAGTTATCAACAGAGTATTCAGATGGCCCCGTTTGAGGCTTTGTATGGCAGAGCATGTAGGACTCCCGTATGCTGGGATGAAGTGGGAGAACGGAGCATTACAGGCCCAGAGTTAGTACAGCAAACAGTGGAAGCTGTTGAGATCATTCGAGAGAGGTTAAAAACAGCACAGAGTAGACAGAAAAGTTATGCCGATCGGAGACGACGACATCTGGAATTTCAAGTTGGGGATCATGTGTTTCTCAAGGTGTCGCCTATGAAGGGATTATCCCGATTTGGCAAGAAAGGAAAGTTAAGTCCGAGATTTGTTGGGCCATTTGAGATTTTGGAAAAGATTGGTGATATGGCATACAGGCTGGCATTGCCACCGAATTTGTCCCAGATACACAATGTCTTTCACGTGTCGATGTTGAGAAAGTATGAACCAGATCCGACACACGTTCTAAGATACGAAGAAATAGACGTGGACGACAGGGTGTCGTACGTGGAGAGACCAGTCAGAATTGAAGACAGAAAGGATCGAGTACTTCGGAACAAGACAATCCCGATGGTGAAGGTAGTTTGGGAGCACCACGGAACAGAGGGCGCTACTTGGGAAAGCGAAGAAGCCATGCGACGTCAACACCCCCAGTTGTTTGAGGAGCCGGTTTGAAGTGCAAATTTCGAGGACGAAATTTTTGTAAGGGGGGAAGAGTTGTAACATCCTGAATTTTGACCCGTTATCGGGACCAATAAAGTGTATATTTATTCTCGTGTAATTTTAGTAAGTCTCGCCTGGACCTGATCAGTCTCGGGATACTAACCATATGAGAGAGGCTAAATAGGAACAGGTACGTGGACCGAGAACCCAATCGCGACTGAACGCTGATTTTGAAGAACGTTGAGGAAATATTTTGAGCCAATATAGGCCGGTCTTAGGAAAATGACTGGTTGATTTTGTCAGTAACGTACGATCGGATCGCGAGTGATTTCGCACGACCGAAAGTACATCTGACGAATGAAACCTGATTGTAATCCAAACGATCGCGACCCTGGTACTAGTGATAATTCCTCTCGTTCTCTCGAAATTTAGACCATCACGATTTGGACAATCTTAGGTCGATACGCGTAACGCCTAAACAGCCGCTCGTTAGTGAGAGACCCTAAAACTGCGAAACGAGCATATTGAGATTACAATATTGGACCCGAGTTTCGTTATCAAAATCTCAAGGGTAATTACGACTATTTTGCAAGACGGACGTCAAATGGTAATGGCCATTCATGTTCGAGATTAAAACAGTTGAAAACGGAAGATTCGGCAGAAAGTGAGAAAAAGACCATTTTGCCCCTGGGAACACCGAGGCCGATTTCGGAGGCCGTTTGAGGTTATTTTTCGCGGCCAACATCATTTTGGGGTATCCGAGTGTGTTTGGAATGATTCTGGACAGAAAGTGGAATTTCGGCAAAAATTGGAAAATAATATTATTTTATTCCCGGAAACTTCGCAGAGGATTTTCGAGGGCTTAGAAAGCGAATTTCGCGATTCCGACTCTGGATTAGGTATCACATGAATATTTAGGACCGGTATGAGCGAAAATTGGAATTTCAGTTCCGGACGGAAAAATGACGGAATTGCCCCTAGGCCATTTTTGATTTATTTCGAATTTTGATTTAATTTTGGAGATTAACCAAGGTTGGTTAAGGTTAACTAGGGTTGGTTAACCATGGTTAGGGGCAAATGACAATTCTACCCTTGCATTATTGGATTGGATTGAATATGGGCCATTGGATCAAGGGCATTTTGGGCAAATAGGCTAGGATTTTGACATGTGGCATCCACTCACCCCCTCCCTTGACCACCTTTGACCTTCTCTCTCTCTCCTCAGCTCTCTCTCTCCCCGTAATTCTCTCTCTCCTCTCCCGAAATCCTCTCGGCCGCTCCCTCCTCCACCGATCAGCACCGCCAGTCCACTGTTCACGCCGGAACAGCAGGTTTCGCCGGAGCTGCTGGTCGCCGACCGCCGAGTGCCGACCCCTGGTGCCGTCCCCAGCCCAGTCGCAACCCTGCCTCCCTCTCCCGCCGCCCGTGACCGCCCGTTGCAGCCACTCCAGCCGAGGCGCGACAAGGACGCCGTCGCCGTCGCTGGGCTCGTCCGCCTGGCCGCGCCGCCGTGCGCCACCCCAGCCGACCAGCTTCGCCTCCCCATCTCACTCTCATCCGTCCTCAGCCCCTCTCAGCCGAAGCTTCCCCTGTTCTGGCCGTGAGGAAGCCGTGGGCTTCGCCGGACCGCCGTAGGCCGCCGGCTTGCCTTGGAGCGCCGCCGTCGATCGTACCGCTCGCCGGTCATCGGCCGCTCGCTCCCGTCGTCTCGCGTCGTCATTAGGCGAGTAAAATTACTAATCGCTAAATTAGTCTAATTGTGCTTGATTAGGGATTAAATTATGTTAATTAGGACCTAATTAAGTGTGTTTTGTGTAATGGATGGTTAGTGGACTTAATTAGGACTAATTACATTGGTTTAGTGGTAATTAGGAGAGGATTTGTGGGCTGAATTGGGATGGGCCTCATGGGCTCCGAATTTTGTGTTATTTGGGCCCAAATTGGAGAATTTTAAATGGGCCCAAGTTGGAGAATTTAAATGGGCCCAATTGGAAATTAAATGAGCCCAAATAGAAATTTAAATGGGCCTTGCAATTAGAAATGGAATGGGCCCATGAAGTTGGAATTAAATTGAATTGTTGAAGCCCAATTAGAAAATGGAATGGGCCTTGATGTGAATGGACTTGAATTGTGGAGGCCCATTAGAATATTAAATTGGGCCTTTGAATGTGGATTGGCTTGGACTAGATTGAGCCCAATTGGAATTTGAACGGGCCTTGATATGAAACAAATAGAAATTGTCTTAAGCCGATGGGAATCAAATGGAACTTGATTGTGAAATTCCACATTTATTGTGATATGATTTAAGAGTGTGATTGTGACCGACGGGTCAGGCCTTCGGGTCGATTTATAATTGTGACCGACTGGTCAGGCCTACGGGTCGAGTGTGATTGTGACCGACGGGTCAGGCCTTCGGGTCGATATATAACTGTGACCGACGGGTCAGGCCTACGGGTCGAGTGTGATTGTGACCGACGGGTCAGGCCTTCGGGTCGATATATAACTGTGACCGACGGGTCAGGCCTACGGGTCGAGTGTGATTGTGACCGACGGGTCAGGCCTTCGGGTCGATTTATAACTGTGACCGACGGGTCGGGCCTTCGGGTCGAGTGATTGATGACCATTGGGTCATGGCCTTCGGGTCGATTTAATTGTCTATGAATTATATGGATATCGAAAACCTAACCTGCAGGGCTGGAATATTAGAATCGGGCTGTGAGCCCATGTGAACTTATATTGATTTAATTACTGGTTCAGTAAATTGTGTATTTTATTTATTTCTGGAGGTGCACGTTAGCCTAGTTTAGGATTAGAGATTTTACTTGCTGAGTTTATCTCACGGTTGTGGTAAAACCGGATTTTCAGACCCCCGCCAGTAGAATGCCGAGGAAAAGTCCTCTTTTTGGATACCCGTACCGAATCCAGCGAGGTGTTAGTGAGCATCCTTGCGGGGACGGATCAGCATACATTAGGCGCCAATCAGTGGTGCTTATTGACGTGGGAGAGGAGTACCCCCAAACACAAGAGTATGTAGCCTGGTGTTATCGGGGAGCTAATGGGGTTACTGGACCTCCGATGAGGACTTTTGATGTTCCAGTAGATATTAATGGCGTCATGATTCCCCAAATGGTGAGTGGAGAAGTCTCTGATCCTCCAGCCTCCCTTAGTGTAAGTAGCGTGGGCGATACGGTGGATGGACCGATACCGATGGACGAGGTGCAAGGCGGTGAACAAGTCATAGCTGACGATAATATTGAGGAGGAAGAGGAAGAACTGAATCTGGAAGTAGTGGGAGAGAATGGCGAGCCAGCTGGAGAAGTGGCAGAAGTGGGATCGGACGAGGAGATACTATCGGAGGAGGACTCGTCTGAGGAGTCAGCAGCGCCATCCAATCCTGGCGAGGAGCCGTAGGGCAGATTCCAAGAATAGGAGTTTAGATTAACCCCTCTTTTTGATGTAACTCTCCCTAGGTAGTTAGCTGACACCCTAGGCCACCGATCCTTTTTGTTTAGTGGCCTTTTGATGTGTTCCTTTTAGATTGTGAATAAATAGTTTGTATAAGTCTTGTAAAGAGGTGTATATATGTCAGTATATTTTAGTATGTTAATTTCTTTTACTATTCATGGTTATAATTGCATGTCTGGGTGTATATATATATATACGTGGTTTCCGCATGTGACGTTTGTTTTTCTCTGATTTGGGTTTTGGGTCGGTGATGCAATCCTGGGAGCGTCACATTTTATTTCGACCAACGTGGATGATCATGCTTCGTGGGGTACGGGGCGTGACATCCCCGTTTGAATTGGTATCAGAGCAAGGACAGCTCTGTTTGACCTAGTTGAGCCTTGGAGTGATAAGGAGAAATGACCATGGGTAGCTATAGGGTGACTTAGTGTGCTAAGTGTACCTCCAGAATGTTTGTGCTTGACTATTGTGGTGATTGATTGAACCAGTATTGTGCAGGTGCGGCAGGACCCAAGGTTAGTGTGCGAGTTCTTGGGTGAAAATTTTGTACTGTTGTGTTAGCCGCATGCTGAGTGCTTAATTGTTTCTGTGTTTATACCTGCCTAGGACTTAGACCGGTTAGTTGGTTTAGGTCTCTAATTCCCGGATGGAATTATAGCAGGTAGTCGAGCACTCAGGATAGAAAGATGAGCAGTGAAAGAGGTAGAGTGAGAGGACCCCCAAGGAGGGGCGCAGGCAGAGAAGCTCGTGGTAGAGGTCGTGGTAGAGCCAGAGCGATAGAGAATATAGTTGCGGGTGCTAGAGTGGAAGAGAACCCTAGAGTGGGTGTTGGGGCTGCAGCAGACCCCAGAGCTGATGTTAGACAGGCGGAAGATCCGCGTATGGAAGGAGTTCTCAGAGCTTTAGATCGAATCGGAAATGTGATGGATAGACAGGCGCAGGAAAGAGAGAATGCGACCGCTCAGGCTGCTGAGGCCGCAGCCGTTGCTGCCGTCCATGAGAATCAAGCTCAAGCTCAGCCAGTGCAGGCTCAACCAATGGTGGCACCGAGACCAATGCACCAGTTGGTAGAGCATTTTCTTAAGCTGAAACCGCCTAAGTTCACGGGTAGAGGTGACCCCGAAGCCGCCCCGCGTTGGGTGGAGGAATTGGAAAAGGCATTTGAGCTGTTAGAGTGTACTGAGAGGGAAAAGATTTTATTGGCATCGTATCAACTGCAGGACAATGCCCATGATTGGTGGAAGGCGGTCAAGGATAGGGTATTTCCAGAGTTTATGGAACCGACCTGGGCGATATTCGTCGAGCACTTTTATGGACAGTTTTTCTCTGAGAGTGCCCAGGAGAAGAAGATGGCAGAATTTATGAGACTTCGTCAGGGGTCAATGACAGTAGTACAGTATGAGGCAGAGTTTATTAGATTATCCAAGTTTGCCCCGAGAATGGTTGAGAATCCCCTGGACAAGGCTCGAAGGTTCCGGGATGGACTGAAACCGGAACTTCGCACTCAGATGCTTTTGTTGAATATCAGGGATTATAGAGAGTTGTATGAGCGAGCCCAGACTATGGAACGGGATCAGATTGAAAGGGCATCAGCATCGGGTTCGAGGTTTATTCCTAATAGGGACAATCGTCGTTTTGTAAGGAGACCAATGGCCAGTAATAGACGGTTTGTTCCGCCCCCGAGAAGGAGTATCGGGAAGCCCGGTCAGACGCCACATAGGATCGGACCTTGCTTTCGTTGTGGAAGTATGGGGCACCAGATAAAGAATTGCCCCCAGCAACGACTTTTGGGACCCCCAGGACAACCGCAGCAGCCGCTCAGAATTGGAAATCAGGCCGGAAATCCCCCACCGGCTATTCAGGGCAGACCGCCTGCGCAAGGACGAGTATACGCGTTGGCACGAAAGGATGCTGAGGACGCGCCGGGTGTGGTCACAGGTACCGTATCTCTTTGCAATCATTCGGCATATGCGTTATTTGATCCCGGGGCAACCCATTCATTTATTTCTGAGCAGTTTGTTAGATTGGTTGGTCTGGAGCCTATTTTACTTGAGATTATGTTGTGTGTGACGACCCCACTGCATGATAGGGTGTTAGTATCATTGGGGTGCTTGGACTGTAAAATTGTGATTGGAAATATTGAAGAAAGAATTGATTTAGCTGTGTTAGCCATGTATGACTTTGATGTGATCATTGGTATGGATTGGCTGACTAAACAGAAAGCCGTTATGGATTGCGGCAGCAGGACGATCCAATTTAATCCGATTGGTCGTCCTAAGTTTGAGTTTCAGGGAAACCGAGGAGGAACCTCGATCCCTTGGATTTCCTCAGTGGAAGCAACAGAAATGCTTGAGGAAGGTTGTGAGGGGTATTTGGTTAACGTCAAAGATCCGACTTTGGTAGAGCCTAAATTGGAAGAAATCTCTGTAGTGTGTAATTTCCCCGAGGTTTTTCCTCAAGAGTTGCCGGGTTTGCCGCCAGAACGAGAAGTGGAATTTGTAATAGAGTTGGCCCCAGGAACTGAGCCAATTTCTAAGGCCCCGTATCGGATGTCGTTGTCGGAATTGAAAGAGTTGAAAGTTCAGATGCAAGAGTTACTAGACAAGGGATTTATACGTCCTAGTGCGTCTCCATGGGGAGCGCCAGTCCTGTTTGTGAAGAAAAAGGACGGGACGTTGAGATTATGTATAGATTATCGGCAGTTGAATCAGGTGACTATAAAGAATAAGTATCCACTGCCAAGGATCGACGACTTGTTCGATCAGTTGCAAGGGGCGTCAGTATTCTCCAAGATTGATTTACGGACAGGGTATCATCAGTTGAGAATTCGGAAAGAGGATATACCCAAGACTGCATTCAGGACGAGGTACGGGCATTATGAGTTTACAGTCATGCCCTTTGGTTTAACGAATGCCCCTGCAGCTTTTATGGATCTGATGAACAGAGTTTTTAAGGAATTTCTGGATCAGTTCGTCATAGTGTTCATTGACGATATTCTAGTGTATTCGAAGAGTTCAGAGGAGCATGAAGTGCATTTGACTGAAGTTCTACGGACGTTGAGAGAACATGCGCTTTATGCGAAGTTCAGTAAATGTGAATTTTGGCTTAGCAAGGTAGCCTTTCTTGGACATATCGTGTCGGGAGAAGAAATATCAGTGGATCCGACTAAGATTGAAGCGGTACTTAAGTGGCCCAGGCCGACGTCAGTGACAGAGATCAGAAGTTTCTTAGGATTGGCAGGCTATTATCGACGCTTCGTGGAAGGATTCTCGTCGATAGCCATGCCATTGACGCGATTACTGAAAAAGGAAAGTAAGTTTGAATGGGACGATAAGTGCGAACGAAGTTTTCAGGAACTTAAGCATAGATTGACGACAGCTCCAGTTTTGACTATTCCCTCTGGACCTGGTGGATTTGAGGTTTATAGCGATGCTTCGTTCAAAGGACTTGGTTGTGTGTTAATGCAACATGGAAAAGTAGTTGCGTATGCGTCGCGTCAGTTGAGACCTCATGAAGTGAATTATCCGACGCATGACGTAGAGTTGGCTGCCATCGTCTTTGCACTTAAGATTTGGAGGCATTATCTGTGTGGAGAAAAGTTTCAGATTTATACGGATCATCAAAGTCTCAAATACCTGTTCTCACAGAAAGAGTTGAATATGAGACAGCGTAGGTGGATGGAACTTCTAAAGGATTATGACTGCGACATCATGTATCACCCTGGAAAAGCGAATAGAGTGGCAGATGCACTGAGTCGCAAGTCTAGCATGGCACACATGATGATCAAGGAGTGGGCGTTATTGGAAAAGATCCGAGACTCAGAATTTAGATTGGAATTAAGCCATGTGTCGAATCTGCTGGCTACTTTGAGGATCGAGCCGGAGATTCAAACTAAGATTAAGGCTTTACAACCCACGGATCAGGAAATTCAGAAAATTGTGGAAATGGATGCCTCGGCAAGGAAGCCAGACTTCCAGGTATCAGAAGATGGAGTCCTGAAGTATAGAGGACGATGGTGTGTACCGGATGATATTGAGCTTAAGGAAGAAATATTGAGAGAAGCTCATCGCAGCAATTACAGTATCCACCCTGGCAGTACGAAAATGTATCAGAATTTAAGGCAACATTATTGGTGGAATGGATTGAAAGCGGATGTAGCCAAGCATGTGGCTAAGTGTTTGACGTGTCAACAGGTAAAGGCACAGCACTGTAAACCTGGAGGATTGCTGCGACCATTAGAAATTCCCGAATGGAAATGGGAACATATTACCATGGACTTTGTGACGGGACTACCAAGGAGTCAGAGAGGGCATGATTCTATTTGGGTAATAGTGGACAGACTGACTAAGTCAGCGCATTTTCTGGCAGTGCGCAAGGATCTGGAGTTAGAAAAGTATGCAGAGCTGTATGTAAGACAGATTGTGAGACTGCATGGAGTGCCAGTGACGATTACTTCAGATCGTGATCCGAGGTTTACGGCGAACTTCTGGAAAAGTCTGCAGACAGCTTTGGGGACAAAGGTGCAGTTCAGTACAGCTTATCATCCACAGACTGATGGGCAATCAGAAAGAACAATCCAGACCCTTGAGGATATGTTGAGGGCTTGTGTAGTGGATTTTCAGGGTAAATGGGAGGAACAGCTGCATCTGGTGGAGTTTGCATACAATAACAGTTATCAACAGAGTATTCAGATGGCCCCGTTTGAGGCTTTGTATGGCAGAGCATGTAGGACTCCCGTATGCTGGGATGAAGTGGGAGAACGGAGCATTACAGGCCCAGAGTTAGTACAGCAAACAGTGGAAGCTGTTGAGATCATTCGAGAGAGGTTAAAAACAGCACAGAGTAGACAGAAAAGTTATGCCGATCGGAGACGACGACATCTGGAATTTCAAGTTGGGGATCATGTGTTTCTCAAGGTGTCGCCTATGAAGGGATTATCCCGATTTGGCAAGAAAGGAAAGTTAAGTCCGAGATTTGTTGGGCCATTTGAGATTTTGGAAAAGATTGGTGATATGGCATACAGGCTGGCATTGCCACCGAATTTGTCCCAGATACACAATGTCTTTCACGTGTCGATGTTGAGAAAGTATGAACCAGATCCGACACACGTTCTAAGATACGAAGAAATAGACGTGGACGACAGGGTGTCGTACGTGGAGAGACCAGTCAGAATTGAAGACAGAAAGGATCGAGTACTTCGGAACAAGACAATCCCGATGGTGAAGGTAGTTTGGGAGCACCACGGAACAGAGGGCGCTACTTGGGAAAGCGAAGAAGCCATGCGACGTCAACACCCCCAGTTGTTTGAGGAGCCGGTTTGAAGTGCAAATTTCGAGGACGAAATTTTTGTAAGGGGGGAAGAGTTGTAACATCCTGAATTTTGACCCGTTATCGGGACCAATAAAGTGTATATTTATTCTCGTGTAATTTTAGTAAGTCTCGCCTGGACCTGATCAGTCTCGGGATACTAACCATATGAGAGAGGCTAAATAGGAACAGGTACGTGGACCGAGAACCCAATCGCGACTGAACGCTGATTTTGAAAAACGTTGAGGAAATATTTTGAGCCAATATAGGCCGGTCTTAGGAAAATGACTGGTTGATTTTGTCAGTAACGTACGATCGGATCGCGAGTGATTTCGCACGACCGAAAGTACATCTGACGAATGAAACCTGATTGTAATCCAAACGATCGCGACCCTGGTACTAGTGATAATTCCTCTCGTTCTCTCGAAATTTAGACCATCACGATTTGGACAATCTTAGGTCGATACGCGTAACGCCTAAACAGCCGCTCGTTAGTGAGAGACCCTAAAACTGCGAAACGAGCATATTGAGATTACAATATTGGACCCGAGTTTCGTTATCAAAATCTCAAGGGTAATTACGACTATTTTGCAAGACGGACGTCAAATGGTAATGGCCATTCATGTTCGAGATTAAAACAGTTGAAAACGGAAGATTCGGCAGAAAGTGAGAAAAAGACCATTTTGCCCCTGGGAACACCGAGGCCGATTTCGGAGGCCGTTTGAGGTTATTTTTCGCGGCCAACATCATTTTGGGGTATCCGAGTGTGTTTGGAATGATTCTGGACAGAAAGTGGAATTTCGGCAAAAATTGGAAAATAATATTATTTTATTCCCGGAAACTTCGCAGAGGATTTTCGAGGGCTTAGAAAGCGAATTTCGCGATTCCGACTCTGGATTAGGTATCACATGAATATTTAGGACCGGTATGAGCGAAAATTGGAATTTCAGTTCCGGACGGAAAAATGACGGAATTGCCCCTAGGCCATTTTTGATTTATTTCGAATTTTGATTTAATTTTGGAGATTAACCAAGGTTGGTTAAGGTTAACTAGGGTTGGTTAACCATGGTTAGGGGCAAATGACAATTCTACCCTTGCATTATTGGATTGGATTGAATATGGGCCATTGGATCAAGGGCATTTTGGGCAAATAGGCTAGGATTTTGACATGTGGCATCCACTCACCCCCTCCCTTGACCACCTTTGACCTTCTCTCTCTCTCCTCAGCTCTCTCTCTCCCCGTAATTCTCTCTCTCCTCTCCCGAAATCCTCTCGGCCGCTCCCTCCTCCACCGATCAGCACCGCCAGTCCACTGTTCACGCCGGAACAGCAGGTTTCGCCGGAGCTGCTGGTCGCCGACCGCCGAGTGCCGACCCCTGGTGCCGTCCCCAGCCCAGTCGCAACCCTGCCTCCCTCTCCCGCCGCCCGTGACCGCCCGTTGCAGCCACTCCAGCCGAGGCGCGACAAGGACGCCGTCGCCGTCGCTGGGCTCGTCCGCCTGGCCGCGCCGCCGTGCGCCACCCCAGCCGACCAGCTTCGCCTCCCCATCTCACTCTCATCCGTCCTCAGCCCCTCTCAGCCGAAGCTTCCCCTGTTCTGGCCGTGAGGAAGCCGTGGGCTTCGCCGGACCGCCGTAGGCCGCCGGCTTGCCTTGGAGCGCCGCCGTCGATCGTACCGCTCGCCGGTCATCGGCCGCTCGCTCCCGTCGTCTCGCGTCGTCATTAGGCGAGTAAAATTACTAATCGCTAAATTAGTCTAATTGTGCTTGATTAGGGATTAAATTATGTTAATTAGGACCTAATTAAGTGTGTTTTGTGTAATGGATGGTTAGTGGACTTAATTAGGACTAATTACATTGGTTTAGTGGTAATTAGGAGAGGATTTGTGGGCTGAATTGGGATGGGCCTCATGGGCTCCGAATTTTGTGTTATTTGGGCCCAAATTGGAGAATTTTAAATGGGCCCAAGTTGGAGAATTTAAATGGGCCCAATTGGAAATTAAATGAGCCCAAATAGAAATTTAAATGGGCCTTGCAATTAGAAATGGAATGGGCCCATGAAGTTGGAATTAAATTGAATTGTTGAAGCCCAATTAGAAAATGGAATGGGCCTTGATGTGAATGGACTTGAATTGTGGAGGCCCATTAGAATATTAAATTGGGCCTTTGAATGTGGATTGGCTTGGACTAGATTGAGCCCAATTGGAATTTGAACGGGCCTTGATATGAAACAAATAGAAATTGTCTTAAGCCGATGGGAATCAAATGGAACTTGATTGTGAAATTCCACATTTATTGTGATATGATTTAAGAGTGTGATTGTGACCGACGGGTCAGGCCTTCGGGTCGATTTATAATTGTGACCGACGGGTCAGGCCTACGGGTCGAGTGTGATTGTGACCGACGGGTCAGGCCTTCGGGTCGATATATAACTGTGACCGACGGGTCAGGCCTACGGGTCGAGTGTGATTGTGACCGACGGGTCAGGCCTTCGGGTCGATATATAACTGTGACCGACGGGTCAGGCCTACGGGTCGAGTGTGATTGTGACCGACGGGTCAGGCCTTCGGGTCGATTTATAACTGTGACCGACGGGTCGGGCCTTCGGGTCGAGTGATTGATGACCATTGGGTCATGGCCTTCGGGTCGATTTAATTGTCTATGAATTATATGGATATCGAAAACCTAACCTGCAGGGCTGGAATATTAGAATCGGGCTGTGAGCCCATGTGAACTTATATTGATTTAATTACTGGTTCAGTAAATTGTGTATTTTATTTATTTCTGGAGGTGCACGTTAGCCTAGTTTAGGATTAGAGATTTTACTTGCTGAGTTTATCTCACGGTTGTGGTAAAACCGGATTTTCAGACCCCCGCCAGTAGAATGCCGAGGAAAAGTCCTCTTTTTGGATACCCGTACCGAATCCAGCGAGGTGTTAGTGAGCATCCTTGCGGGGACGGATCAGCATACATTAGGCGCCAATCAGTGGTGCTTATTGACGTGGGAGAGGAGTACCCCCAAACACAAGAGTATGTAGCCTGGTGTTATCGGGGAGCTAATGGGGTTACTGGACCTCCGATGAGGACTTTTGATGTTCCAGTAGATATTAATGGCGTCATGATTCCCCAAATGGTGAGTGGAGAAGTCTCTGATCCTCCAGCCTCCCTTAGTGTAAGTAGCGTGGGCGATACGGTGGATGGACCGATACCGATGGACGAGGTGCAAGGCGGTGAACAAGTCATAGCTGACGATAATATTGAGGAGGAAGAGGAAGAACTGAATCTGGAAGTAGTGGGAGAGAATGGCGAGCCAGCTGGAGAAGTGGCAGAAGTGGGATCGGACGAGGAGATACTATCGGAGGAGGACTCGTCTGAGGAGTCAGCAGCGCCATCCAATCCTGGCGAGGAGCCGTAGGGCAGATTCCAAGAATAGGAGTTTAGATTAACCCCTCTTTTTGATGTAACTATCCCTAGGTAGTTAGCTGACACCCTAGGCCACCGATCCTTTTTGTTTAGTGGCCTTTTGATGTGTTCCTTTTAGATTGTGAATAAATAGTTTGTATAAGTCTTGTAAAGAGGTGTATATATGTCAGTATATTTTAGTATGTTAATTTCTTTTACTATTCATGGTTATAATTGCATGTCTGGGTGTATATATATATATATACGTGGTTTCCGCATGTGACGTTTGTTTTTCTCTGATTTGGGTTTTGGGTCGGTGATGCAATCCTGGGAGCGTCACATTTTATTTCGACCAACGCGGATGATCATGCTTCGTGGGGTACGGGGCGTGACAGCTTTGGTGACTAATCTTGCCGGCCCCTGAGACCACTTTTAGTGATAACCAGAAAAAGACAATTCCACAATTGCCGTAGAAAAAAATTTATGAACTCATGCTGCTAAAATAATTGATATACATTTAAAACCTTACGCATTTCTGATCTATATCTTAATATATGCTTTTGGAAAGCTCACCAATGTCGTTGTTCATCATCTACAAATTTTATGAACGTTTAATTATTCTATATATCTTTAGATTCCTACATAACAAGCTGGGCAGAAGAAGATTATAACATAAGAACTTATAATGCAAGGTTGATTTTCAACGTGCTTGAATAATTAAGTCTACCTTCTTCAGCTTCTAGATGACTGGTGGCTCCGCCCAATAAGAAATGAAGAAACGCTTAAAGCAAGGCCGAATGGTCCAATTCGGAGTGCTTTGAAGTTTGAATGATTACAGACTGCTGATCTATCAACTGGCCTATAAATATAAAGTAATTCTCTTCACTATCTTCATCAGCTCAAGCTTCTTTCATTGCAATCACTCCAATCCCTTCCATTTCCTACTTGAGTTCATTTCTCTTTGCTTCTTACAAGGCAAACATGGGTGTTGTCACTTACTCTCAAGAGTTCACATCTGCGGTCGCTCCATCGAGGATGTTCAAGGCTTTGGTCCTTGACTCGCACAACATCATTCCCAAGATTGTCCCCGGTGGCATCAAGAGCGTCGAGTTCATTGAGGGAGATGGTGGAGTTGGCAGTATTAAGCAAACCAACTTTGGTGAAAGTAAGTCGGATAATAGATGTTTATCGACCATGTCAAGTTCATTTATAGATCGCACAACTCAAAAATTAATCTTTTCACTTACGTGAATTCATGTAACAGGTGCTCACATCAAGTACACGAAGCACAAGATTGACGCTCTTGATGTTGAGAACTTTTACTGCAAATATACTTTGATTGAAAGTGCTATCAAGTTCGACAAAATTGACTACATTGTCTATGAGGTGAAGTTCACATCAGCTGATGGTGGATGCGTCTGCAAGATGACTAGCGACTATCATGTTCAGGAAGGTGCGGAGCTTAAGGAAGATGATATCAAGCAGGGAAAAGATAGGGCTATGGGATTGTTCAAGACAGTTGAAGAGTACCTCTTGGCAAACCCCGGTGTTTGTGCTTAAATTGTCTGTTCAAATCATTTGGAGTGATAATTATTGGAACTTGGGGTGGATTTCTTTTGTATGCTTCAGCACTAGCTTGAAGCTCTTGTGTGAGGAATGCCTTTTCTAGTGTCTTTCTATGTTCTAAAGGATTTGTTGGTCAAATATAAGGTCATGTCAGAATAAAGCTTGAAAGAGCAATGAGCAATTCAATGATTGGTGCGCATTGCGGGACAGTTATTTTCACTGACTACAACTTCATTTCCCATCCTAATGAATTTGCAAATTTTCGGCGCCTGAAAACTTGGAAACTTAACGGCATTGATGCGAATGCTTGTTGCTTCCGAAAAGCATAGCATGTGAGCCGAAAGGCAGCAAAAGAATTTTGGAGCGCATAAGAAAACAGTGCACTGTGTCGGTGTTACTTTGTCGGAGAGTGTGAAAAAAGTTCCCTGCTATACATTTTAGAGATGCTGATTGAAATATATGCAATTAACCCACGGAACAAAATGGTGTGCCAGCGCTGCCTTCAAATTGTTTCTTGACATCAAGAAAATACTTTCACTAGGCAATAATTTCCCCAAATATTTCCCATCTTTAGTGCTAAGAGCTACCACTCTAATTTGTTTCTAGACCTCTTGTACTTGAACTAGATGTTTAACCCTCTTTGAAAATATGTAATTCCTTTTCCGATATATTTAACCCCTCTGGATTGGAGCATTACGGGATTTTTAGCTCAGAATTGAAGGTCACTTGTTCAAATCCTATCAATTATTTGCAAATTATATGAGATTGAATGACTTGCAAAGGTGCAACGTCTGCATGGAACTAACAGGAAGTTCCACAGGCCCTTAGGTACCCGAGTCTCTGCGTTCATGTGCTCTGGGGTTATGTTTGATCGTCTGGATTTTTAGTTGAGATATGATTGAATATGATTGAATATCTAATCTAGGAATTTTGGTATGTCCGAGGTTTATTGTACATTTGTAAACCTTAAATAGCAAATGAGCTCATTGTAGCATTCCATGGCCATAGAATTAACTATGACAAGAAACGTAAACGGGCTACGATGACATCAATGAAATAGATAAGCTACAGAATGTCAGATCTAGTAAGAGAGAGAAAGTGTGATCTTTCACTTTCATGATTGCGAAAAGTATATGGCTTCGTTGCTTTCAGGAAGCCTTGACTTGAACTAAAGACCTACGCAGGAAAATGAGCTTTGATTCTGTCGCTGCTTTCGTGAAGTTTTGACGTTAACAAAAGAGTTACGAAAGAGTTGAGAAGCTTTAGCATGTTAAATGGGTCAATTTGGGTCAATCTGGCAATATGGGCTACGGTCGTGGCACTAGGCCGACCGGCGTCCACGTCATCGATTTCGGCCAAAATTGGCAAAACGTGAAAATGTTTAGGACTAAATTGGCAAATTGAAAGGTTTATGACCAAATTGGCAAAAGTGTAATATGTTTAAGGCTTTTTGGACAATTTTCCTCTTTCTTTTTTTCAAGAAACATACGTAAGATATGGGATGAAGCTTAATTAATGCAGAAGCTAATTGAGTTTGTGTTGGTGCTGAAGGGCCTTGGTCTTGTGGAAAATGTAGGCAACTCCCTCACTTCCTAATTTGAGAGCACTCCACAGTGGACTCCCCAAAACAATTTCCTATCTAGCCTGTTATTGGATCAAAACTCGCCGATATCTCTATTCCTTTCTACACCGTATGGTCTCGCCTGATAAATGCGTATCGGGACTTTGTGCTTAAATTTCACCGATCATAAGTGAACTCAACAAATAAAAGTAGTCACATAAAACTTTATTATTACTTCCCAAAGAAATTTATTTCTTCCAATTGATAAATCCTAGAAGAGCTAGTTGAAAATAATAATGTGGAAGAGACACTTGAGGAATTTTCTTTATATTTCCATATATCATAATGAGATTACATCAGCCTATTTATAGGCTTTATGAAATGACTAAATGAGATAGCGTATCAATCAAGATATGCATGAGACCCATGACTTGGGTTTGCCAAAGCAAATCCCATACACGGTGGCTCAAAAACGAAAGATTAATGAAAAATCCTCACACAGTTTTTGCCCAAAACAAAAGGTCTAATTCAAAGGCGCATCAAGCATATACATCGGGATTGGCTGAAAGGTACTCCTCAACCACCTTGTACAGCCCCATAGCCTTTTCTTTGCCTTGCTTGATGTCCTCTTCCTTAAGCTCCACACCGGCTTTCGTGTGATACTCACTGGACATCTTGCAGACGCATCCACCATTGCTTGAAGCCTCAAATTTGACCTCGTAGACAACGGATTCAATTTTATCGAAGATCACATCACCTTCGATCAAGGTGTACTTGCAGACTAGGTTATTGGAGTCAAGAGCAACAATCTTATGTTTTAAACATTTCAAGTGACCACCTGGCATAAATTAAAACTCTTGCTTAGAATTGCCACAGTAGGAATTAATAAGAAGGGCATGTTCGAGTATACGCATCTTGGATTAAAGATGATAGTTACCTTCGGCGAAGTTAGTCTGCTTGATGCTTCCAACTCCTCCATCTCCTTGGATGAACTCAATGCTCTTGATGCCCTGGGGAGCAATCTTGGGGATGAGATTGTGAGAATCGAGAATCAAAGCATTGAACATTCTTGATGGGGCAATGGGGGTTGTGAATTCTTGGGTAAAGGTAGTGACGCCCATGTTTGGTGTTGACAGTGAAGATCTGAAAATGGAGGAGTAATGTGAAAAAGATTGGCACAAAGGTGGAAGAAGACTGTTGCGTTTGCTGTGAAGATGTTGAGCAACAACTTGATGGGTATTTATAGATTCTAAGAAATGTGTCTAACGGTTTAGTTGTCTTCGCTGACGAAGAATTCAAGTTCGATCTATCCGTAGCACTCCACTTTGGACTGGCCCCACTTCTAGATGAAAAAGCATATACAACGACATTTTGAGACGTTGACTAAAGTTTGAAATTCTAAAAATTATAGCCTTCAAGTGGGGCATCCTTGTCGTTGACCGCCGTAGTACGGAAAATCTTGGATATTTTAAGAGTTTTCATATGGCAAGATGGAACTTGGAAGCAACACCATTCTTTCCTAGAAAACGTTATTACTTTCTTTTCTCTCCTTTTGCCCTTTTGCCCACGTGATGCTAATATCTTAGCCTTAATAAACGTGCACTTCTAGATTAATATAAGATATGGTTCGCGACCGACATTATTCCCACATTGTGCCAAGTCTATTACTTAAATAACATTGGTTGTATACGGTAATTGAAAAAAAGTACAAAAAATTATCACCGACAAATATGACTGAAATGGAGTCGAAGTGGAAGAAATTATTCACTATCTCGTGAACAAACTATAATTGTATGAACGTGACAACAGTTTTTTTCCCAAGAGCCGATTGTAAATAGAGTTTCTAGATTCAATATAACCTTTAATTTTCTATTTGTTTACTTAATTTTACTTAATTCTCTCATTCCATTCTTTGTCATTGCCATTACGTCCAATGATCGATGATCCGTGATCGTAACCGGTTTAAAACTTATTTTAGAGCGGATTGAAAGTTCCGTTTGATAGGTTAAGGAGGTGGAAAATGGGCAAATCAGAGTCAGTAATCCCGTTGGACATTATCATAAGAGTATCGCAAGAATAATGAGAATATTCGTTCAGAGCCATGATTGTTACTGATTTCGAGCAAGCCTGTCGTCACCGCACCGACATATGCAAGTTCAAGTGAAGATTAAGTTATTCTCACGCCTAACACTAGCCGGGGCAATGTCATTGAAGAAGAATTTCCTTGAATCTAGAGATAATTTGGAGATCAGAATTGTGATTAACAGTGACTCTAGACCACTTGGAAGAATTGTTAGTTAATTCAATCCATTATCTCGGTGGCAAGGGACTAGGAATTCACTCATCAAAGAGAAATCACTCTGTTTAGATGCAATTTGTAAGAAGGCTTGTCTTTTCTATTAGCACAAAAATTTCATGAATTATACTTTTCTTCTTTAACAATAAGAAGAGAAGTATAATTAAGCCCAGCTTAGGTGAATAATAACCGAATTAATGTGAGGATCTATCTCATCAACCTTAAACAAGTGGCATTATTTAAACATGAGATTTTTATTCCGAAAAGGAAAAAACAAAAGCACTTTAATACATGCCTAGGACTTAGAAATGACCAATATTATTAGCTATTTGTCCTTACTTTCCAGGTAAAAATGCATTTATATGCATATAAGAGTAATGAAATCGCCCTACTATGCTAATAAGGGCACATTATAATTCTGTAGACAATGCAATGGCTATGATGAACGTGTTGGAGAATAATGAAAAACTTAATTTATTTATTGGAAATATAATAAGCTTACAGACAATCGTGAACAATTTTTTCTAATCAAGCTAAAAGACAATGAATGGTGTTGCTTCCAATTGCACCTGATTGGATAACAATCACTATGGTACCTGGGCTTTCGCTGAAATCATAATTAAGTGGTCTGATTTACTTTATTCTTAGATCATGTCAGAGCCCAATCAAAATTGATACAAGCGATCGTTTTTAAAAAAATATATATTTTTTCCAAATCATTCATTTTTCATGAAACAAATAAAGCATTAACATCACAATAAATTAATACAAAATATATATCAAGAGAAAAAAAAACAAGATAGATGATAAATATCCTACTTTAAATATCATAAGATTGCAGGGAAATTGTTCAATCAGTTCTAAACCTATCTTACGAATGTTAATTCATTCCTAAACTTTTCATTTTTGCTAATCTAGTCCAAAACTTTTGCATGAAATTCTAATGTAGTTCTTTCAGTCAATTTTTGTTAGAAATCGTTGACATAAAGGTATGTCATGTAGGACAGTCGACAATGACTGGGCCACTATATCAGCGATTTTCGGCAAAAATTAGCGAGAAGGATTATATTAGAATTCCGCGCAAAAGTTTAGAACTAGATTGACAAAATTGAAAAGTTTATGACTAAATTGGCATTCATGCTATAGATTTAAGATTGATTGGGTCATATTCGCTAAGATGGCGTTGATTAGTCTGCCATTTTGGACTTGATAAAAATAAGCTAAGAATACATATAATTTTGCCATGTGAATGGTTTATGGAAGTCTCTCAGAAAGATCGCAACCACTTCATGATGGGAAGATGACAAGCTTATCAGACAACTTTTAGGTATGGATTCAAAGAATACGGTACAATGAATGGCATGATGTTTGATTTATTCGATAGAGACAAACTTTAGTGGGGAATATCGTGACTCGTTCGAGGCCAAACTGCCACATGCATGACCTGTAATGGATTTGTTTTGTCTCTATGACAACTTAAAACATATGTAATACAGAATTCTCTGTCTGAAAAAGTAAGTTATGGGGACATTATTACAACAGTATTCTCATTAATTTTTTTTTATAGAGTTTTTCAGAAAAAAGGTATATGTGAAAGTTTAATCGAGATTAGGAATATAGAAACGAACAGAAATGTTTTTTTTTTTTTTTGGTAAAGGTAAATGCTTGTATAACTTTCCAAATCACCAAGTACAAACTAAGCTCGAACCCATAACTGACCAAATAAGGACACAGGAATGTCCTGACACGGTCAAGAGGGGTCCAGCAAGAGCTAAATACAACACAGGCCAAAGACCCGACAAGAGCAAGACTAACAAAACCTGGCTAAAACAAGACTAGCTAAAGCCAAGGCCGAGGTACAAAGGACCAACAAAGCCTATCCTAACAAAACAGCCTAAATCTGAAGCAACCGAATCAAGGGACGGAAGCAAATAACATCACGCCAGCCTGGATCAGCAGCAGTAGACACCTGGATCAGCACCATCTGGCAAGGAAGCAGCAAGGAAAGCCACAAGGATCCATAGCATCGGCTAAGAGGCTGATGGCACCTGAAATATTGATGTAGGAAGGCCCCACCTTCTTTGGAAAATACGATTCCTATGTGTATCATCCACGATCCCAAGAGAGATAGCTTTGTCTTTCACAACTTTGAGGAGGTGTTGGCGCATACCCGGGATAAAGATGGTCTTGTTCCTGAATATGGCATTATTCCTCTCAGTCCAAATAATATGGCATAATGCACCAAAGGCGAACCTCGCTACACGATGAATGAAGGATGGACCCCCACACACTTGCATAGCCCATCTAATGTGCTCTAACCAAGGTCTGTTGCGCCAAGGGAGGCTACATTTAGTAGCCCAAAAAGAGGCCAGTCTACTGGTCGAAGAGCATTCAAAGTAAAGATGGTTGATAGAATCAGGAACACGGCCACAAAAAGCACAAGTACCATCAGCAATCCTACGACTATGTATAAGAAAAACCTGGGTAGGCAGCCGATTGAGAGATATTAGCCATAGGAGGAACGCATGGCGTGGAGCAATGTTCCGATCCCAAATGAAAATATGCCACGGAGCTGGATGACCCTTCCTCCTAATGTGGTCCCAAGCAAGTGCCACCGAGAATGCTTGTGATGGATGAGGGGTCCAGGATATAGCATCATGATGATTATCCAGCAGAGGCGGTTGTTCATTCATCCAGCCCAAAATGATGTCTAGAGTACTCGACGGTTGCCAAGAACAGTCAACAAAATTCCTGACCGTGGCGTCTCTGGGGATCTTTGAGTGATAGATCTCCATGTTGCTGAAAAGTTGATAGAGCGGGCCTCTTGAATGCCACCAATCAAACCAGAAGGAGACGGAGCACCCATTCCCAATCCTCCATCTAAACATCGTATGAGCAGCTGTTCTCATATCCAGGATTTTCTTCCAAGTCCATGAGCAAAAGGTGGGTTTGGCAACAACCCAAAAGTTTGCCTTTTTAAGGAAGTTGGAATGAATCAATTTGCACCACATGGATTCCTTATCAGTAAAGAGAATCCAAATGTGCTTGAGAGTCAAGGCTCTATTATAATCAGTTAGCCGTCGGAGTCCAAGGCCACCTTCCTCTCTTGGAAGGCAAACCGTATTCCACGCCACTTTAGCTCCACCTGTTCCCATTTCAGGTCCTTTCCAAAGGAATTGCCTTAAAATGGTCTCAATTCTATCCAAGACAGATGACGGTAAATAGAAAATGGAAGCCCAAAACACTTGCATAGAATACAAAACCGACTTGACCAGTTGAAGCCTTCCAGCAAACGATAGAAATCTCTGAGTCCAGGATCGGGCACGAGCAGTTATAGAATCAACCAGATATTTACAATCTTCTTTGTATAATCTAGATGATATGATAGGCACGCCCAAGTAGCGGAAGGGGAGAGTACCTTGCTGGAATCCAAAACAACGTAGGATTTGGTCACATAAAGCCTGAGTCCCCCCTGAGAGGAAGACGTTGCTTTTACTAGAATTTGGCTTCAGTCCAGACCAAGCAGTAAACAAATGAAGCGAATCTCTGATTAGTTCCACAGAACTTAGGTGAGCTTCAGAGAACAAGAGGACATCGTCCGCAAAGAATAGGTGAGAAAGGCGGGTATTTTTACATCGCCAATACCAATGGAAGTCTCGACAATCAGTTTTAGCTTGGAGAATACCAGAGAAAACTTCCATAACAAGAATAAAGAGGTATGGCGATAATGGGTCTCCTTGCCTTAAACCTCTGGAGCTACCGAAAAAACCATTCAGCTCCCCATTAATTGATACCGAGAACTTGGCCGTCGATACACAAGCCATCACCAATTTGGTGAAGGATTCCGGGAATTTGAAGACCATTAAGACTTTCTCAATAAAGTTCCAGTCAACAGTATCGTAAGCCTTTTGAAAGTCCACTTTAATGGCGCACTTAGGGAGGTAAGCATCATGGTGAAAATCCGCAAAAAGCTCCTGGGCGATCATAATATTGTCGCTGATCCTACGCCCCTTAACAAAGGCTGTTTGGGCAGGGCCAACCAAAGAGGACAGGACAACAGCTATTCTTCTAGCCAAAATTTTTGCTATGCATTTGTATATGGTGTTACAACATGCAATAGGACGAAAATCAGACATGGAAGAGGCGTTAGGAGATTTCGGTACAAGTGTTAGAATAGTATTATTTATCTCTCTGAGCATACAACCAGAATCAAAGAAGTTCCTGACCGCAACCAAGACGGACGGGCCAGAGATCTCCCAAGTTGTTTTGAAAAAATCAACACTATAGCCGTCGGGGCCAGGAGCTTTACCCTTCGCAAGCGAAAAGAGGGTAGAACTGATTTCCTTGTCTGTAACCGGTTGGGCCAAGAGGTTCCTTTGGTCTTCATCTAAGGCCCTCCCAATGAAAACACCAATATCCGATGCAGAGGCCTGGATAGCTGCAGAAGGGCCATTCAGTAATTCCTGAAAATGGCTAACGATGTGATTCCTTACCGCTTGAGGATCCTGAATAAGAAGGCCCTCCTGTGTCGATACCGAGAGAATTCGGTTGTGAAGGCGTCGTTTATTGACATAGTGGTGGAAGAAACTAGTGTTCTGATCACCCTCCTTAAGCCAACGAATCCGTGACTTCTGTCTGAAAAAGGACTCCTCCTGAATCCTCAACGTAGAGAAGGAGCGTACAAGTTCGACTTCCCTGTTCTGTAGGTTCTGGTCAAAAGGATGGAGCTCCAAGGCTGTTTGAATAGCAAGTAAGTCAGCCCTGGCCTGCTCAGTCCTAGAAGAGATATCAGAGAAGGAATTTCTATTGAGTTGTTTCAGCTTCGCCTTGAGTGTCCGAAGTTTACAGCACAAGTCGTACATAGGGTTCCCCGCCACTGGAGAATCCCAAACTTGCTTGACGATGTCAAAGAAGGATGGGTGAGAGGCCCAAAAGTTGAAATACTTGAATGGCTTCTTGGAGTTGTATGGCCGGAGGATCTTAATCACCATAGAGGAGTGGTCAGAAATCCCAGCAGGAAGGAAAGAAGCTTCCGAGAAAGAGAAGTGCTGAATCCAAGCGTCATTAACTAGCACCCGGTCGATCTTGCGGATTTTCCTATTCGCACCAGACGAGTGCGTCCAAGTGTATCTACAGCCAATATAATGAAGATCATCCAGTCCAGCTTCGTTCATACACTCCCCAAAATCATCAAAAGAAGGAATCCATGGGGTTGAGCTCCCTACCCTGTCACCCGGTTCTTTGATTGCGTTAAAGTCACCAGCAACAGCCCAAGGTAGAGTAGGAGAGGACAATCGAATAAGATCAGCCCATAAGGGTCGGCGCTTTACAAATGAGTGTTCACCATAAACAATAGTAAAGAGGCAAATCTTGTTAAGAGAATAGAGTCTGAGTTGAACATGGATGAATTGGTCAGAGGAGGATTCAAGAGTGACTTCCATTTCAGCCGGGTTCCAACCAAACCAAATTCTACCAGAGGGGGAATGATTGTAGTTGGAGATCCAAAGCCAGTCACCACAAAGACTCCGAGAAATATCCTCAAAAAGGTGGCCTTTTATTTTAGTTTCCACTATGCCAACACATGAAAGGCAGTGGGTCCTGATAAAGGACCGAATCTCCGCTTGTTTTAGGGGATCAACTAGCCCCCTTATATTCCAAGCTCCAAAAAACATAAAGGGAGAAAATTATTTCCGGCCTTTTCTAGCCCTCCTCTTTTTATTTTTTTTTGAGGAGGACGGCCCAGGGGTAGAGTTCAGGCAGCTTGCAGAAGGAACAGGCCCCAAGGAGGCCTTAGCTGGGTCTTCAACTGTATAAGATGCTAGAGATCTCGACCGTGTGGTTGGGGGCGAAAAAACTGAGTGTTCTCCCAAAAGTTGGTCTTCCGAGTCACTAGAATGCCCCCCTTCAAGTGCACTTGAGGAAGCTTCAGAGGACGTATGAATCTCGACGTCCTCAAGTTGTTGTTGATGCTGCCCTTGAGGACCAGTAGCTGTCAAGGGGAATGTCTCAATATCCTGATCTTCGAGGGAACTTAAAACAGCCAAACCTTTCTGCTGGTCATGGCCGGGTTGTGGTTCAGGCACCAAAGTGACCTGCTCTCCTGAGTTCGTAACCACTGGAAGAACAGGAGCAATCTTGGGTCTAACAGGTCCTGCAGAGCATTGGGCAGCAGGGGAACCAATCTTTTGTTGGGCCAAAATGTTTGCTGGGCATCCAGAAGGCAGGGGGCAAGGTTCTGTTTCAGGGTTAGTGGAGCTGATCAGATCAGTTCTGACTATTACTGGTTCAGCAACAGAATCTATGGCAGTCGGCAAGGAGGGATCTGTCCTGCCAATATGAGCCGAAGGGGCCTCAGAGCCCATTCCACTATTCAGATTAAGCGATGGGGAGAGCTGTCGCTGATTTGGTTGCAGTACTGAAGGAGAACGAACAGAACAGAAATGTTGGGCCAGGTTCAAACCCAAAAAGCTATATATGCTACAGAATATAGGCCTTTACAAGTTGAAGATCAGGCTTATGTTTTGGCAGTCATTTCGATTCATTCGGTTGAGGTTGTACTTAATATTGACAATTTCATATAAGAGTCGATGAAGTCTGCAGTAATTAGAAAACGTTGGCAAAGCCGAATTTACGAGTTACTAGACAAGCATTTAACCAGTCACTTTTTGCTTTCAACAATATTGTAATTCGCGAACATCTGTATAAGATCACCAATACAAGACAGCTTCTTGGTTTTTTGGTGCATGGAGCGCCGGAATTCTGCTATATAGCTACGAATCTAGCTCAAATGCTTACTGGGTTTGGGTCGTTTCTTCGGTTTGCATTCCCCGGTCTATAGTAAGAACCTATTTGTTATAGCTGTAGTTGAATTGTAGTTGTCTTGTGCTATGAACCGTGGAAACTTTAATACTTTGTAATACATGCTTTAAAGTTGCAGCAGCCGCTCAACTGAAAAACTGAGTGTAGTAGTATCACCTCTGCCATGCCATTTTATGTGTTGCATAGATGAAGGTCATTCTGCGAAAATCTGTGTGTAAATGGGAGAGATTATGTCCACGGCCCAAAAAAGCTAGGAGCACGGTTTTATGTTCCATTGACTGAAATGTCGCCATGACATTCACCTTGTGAAATAGTGATTACCTCAACCGCTCCAACCTTGGCTCTGTTTGGTTTAGCATTTGACATGAGCATTTGGGCTAAAGTCCCATGGCCAAATGCAAATGCGTTTGGCAATTTTTTTGGAGCACTTTACGGAAATGCAATTGTATTTTCAAAGGACTCTAAAGGCCCTTAACCCAAGGCAGTTCCAGAGGTATTTTGGGCCCGTTTGGTTTGACTTCGGGGGAATGCATTTGGAGGAATGCAAATACCTTTGAGCTAAATGGGTTTTTCGAAATGCAAATAGTATTTAGTAAGTGTGTTTTAAAATCAACTTGGGCTAAAGGACTTTTGTCAATATTTTTTTTTTAAAAAAAAGCTCCGATGGAGCTAAAACGGCGGCCACCGCCGCCGGCCAGATCTGGTCGCCGGCCAATCGCCGACAGCCAGATCTGGTCACCGGCCACCACCGCTTGGGGTCGAGCGACCCCGGCAACCGCCGCCTGGGTTCGTCGGACCTCGGGCATCGCCTGGGTCGCGCAACCCAGGCCAAGCGTGAAATTGCGCAACCCAGGTCGGGCATCGCTTGGGCATCGACTAGAATATCTAATTGCTCCACACCACATTAATTTTCTAGTGTGAAATTTTTCTAACACAACTTATATATACATCAATAAGAAGACATCTACATCTAGTAGGGCCAAAACAAAGCGTTGAGATTGTGCTAAGTGGTTGAGGAGTACGTTTTGGCAAATCCAGATATCTATGCTTCAGTGCTGTGATGTCGTGCTTCGCTTTTGGGGTTTAATTTGGAGGTTTGAGTTAGAGTAATTAATGTCTTTCTTGATGTTTTTTAGTGAAAAATGGTTATGATTGGGCGAAAGTTAATGATTCCTATAAAAAAAAAGTTGATGGGTTTTCTACGTTATTTTCTTCAACATCGTGGGCCATGAGTTGATCCAAGAAAAGAGAAGAAAAAAGAAACAGATTACAAGCGAAGCTAGAATTTCAAGAGATTTACACATTGTTCGGTACAACTTCTCGCCAATAGCTTTTGCTGTAAAAAGGGGTGCTGTAACTTTGAAGTCTTTGGAAAACACCCCCTAGCTGCAACTCCTCCAAAACCACACTAATTTATATGAACTTTTATGAAACCAATTTACCCAACTTTTAGATGTTGCAGTTTTAAAACATGTATTACCAAATATAAAAGTTACAACACTTCATAACACAACGACTACAATTCAGGTACAGCTATATACAAGCAGGTTCTTATTGTAAGTGGTTTTGTTGCTACGTATAGCAGAATTCCTGCGCTCCATGCACCAAAAAACAGAAAACTATCTCATATTGGAAATTTTATACAAAACGTAATAAATTACTATTTTGTTGGTAGCAAAAAGTGACTGGTTTGTTCATTCCGATTTGCCAACTTTTCCTAAGTACTAACCTACTTTTAGCCGAAAAAAAGGACCGGTAAATTGTTAATTCCGGTTTTCCAAATTTTTCTAATAACTAACCTACTTCTAGCAACCGTCGCGTCAAATTTCAAATTTCAAGTATTGCCTCAACCACATGAATCGGAGTGATTGCCAAAATATAATCCTGATCTTCAATTTGTAAATGCTAAAATTCTATAGAATATGTATCTTTTTGGGCTCTTGACCTGGCCAAACATTTCTATTCATTCCTAGATTCTTACTCTCACTTCAGAATTCATATACTTTGCTCGGCCTTCTAGCTAAAAAAGATTAAAAATTCATCAGAAAAGTGTTGCAATAATGTTCCTGTAACTTGCTTTTTCAGAACCAGATATCTATATTATATATGTTTATGTCGTCATAGACAAAAGTATACAAATCCAGTACAAGCCATGCATGTGGCAATTTGGCATCGAACGAGTCCCGATATTCCCTCTAAAGTTTGTCTCCATCGAATGAATCAAACATCATGCCATTCATATTGGACCATATCCTATGAATCCATACCTAAAGGTTGTGTGATAAAGCTTGTCATCTTCCCAACATGAAGTGGTTGCGATGTCTCTGTGGGACTTCCATGAACCATCACATGGCAAAATTATGTATGCTCAACCCATTTTTTTATGAAGTCCGAAATGGCAGACTATTCAACACGGTCTCGAGTTATTTTAAAGTAGCATATTTATCACCTATGTTGTTTTTTGTCTATTAATATATAGTTACCCTCCCGACATATAATTTAGTTTTTTTCTAATACTTTTCAGATTATCAATACTCGACCACAAATGTTTTGAAAACCTAAACTGCTACACGAGATATAAAAGTTATCATGCAGTTTGTCCGCAGGCTTTTACGTGATCTAAGAATTAAGTAAATCAAACCACTTAATTGAGTTTTCAACCAAGGTCCAGGTACCATAGCGATTGTTGTCTTGATCAGTTACAAGTGGTAGCTATAAGGACAAGGAAAGAAAAAGTGCATGATTTTTCTTATATTGACTTGGGGTCAACTTTTATTTTTAGGTTAATTAATTTCAAATGGCAAGTTAAACGTTGGCGCATTTGTTTCACAAAAAAATAATTCTTAATAGAGGAAAATGTTTTTCTTGAAAGTCACTTTTCAAGGAAAATGACTGGCTTTCAATTGTTTGGTGGTGTACTTGATAGTGAGACAGAAAATGCTTTTTGATATTCAGACCTTACTATAAAAATATATTCTCTCCGTCATAATTATAGTTTGATCCTAATGTAAGATATTAAGATGATATGGTTATCCTTATCTAACATATTACTAATATAAAGTATAAATTTTAAATTTTCTTATCATATAACATCAGATCTGAGGTCGCCTATGGCCGTCAATTCACCCACCGGTATTCTATCAATCCTAATCTTATAACATGCATGGAATTTCATCCAACTTTTTACGAATTACTTCCAAATTTCTTATTTCTCCTTTTCCTCTTCTACGTGGAGCAGCTTCCAAACCCAAAAAAAAAATTGGTACCATCTTGCCATTTGCAATTCAAGAATTTTGCGTCGTTGACGTAGTAGTTAAGTCGATAGTTCGGTCCAAGTCGCTGGCAAGTGGGAAGGGGCTATTTTTCTCCCCTTGTGTTGTGACTCTCTAGAAACTGGCGGGTCAATGCCAATGAAGAGAAGACTATCAATAAATTTTAAAAAGAAGAAGAAGAAAAACAAAGTCTTGGTCGGTCAGTACACCCTGGAGTGCTCCGAACTCTCTTTAACGTGCATGTGAAGGCCCTAAAAGCTAAGCCCCCTTTCGAGAGTCTATACATAGCACCCTGGTTCTTCATCATCTGCATGAAACTCAAGTTCTTGCACTAGTAAGAAGCACTCGCACATATTTCTTCACATTCTATCCAAACTCTAGTTCAAATCTCTTTCCTCTCCCAAGACAAACACATGGGTGTCACCACAGAGGGGTGTCAAAAAAGCCCACGCTAGCCCGGCCCGACCCACGCTGGCCTTGCCTAACCCTAAAATTTGGGATATTTTGATGTTGGGTCTTAATCTTTTTCTGATAAGGCTTTTAGATATGGATATTATTATGGTTGGGTAGGATCAGGCCCGATCCATTGATACCTTGGGACCACTCACAATTCTCTCTCTCTGACTAAACCCTAGATCTAAGCCAACAACAGCACTATTCTTGATTGCTTGAGCAAAGAGGCGCCATGGCATTGAAGTGGGCCATCGATGCAACCAGATCCTCCGGATAAGAATGGTGTGCAGGATTTGATAGATTCTCTCCCTCCCCCTCCCCTTAATTCATCCCGAATCGATCCGATTCGACAAAGGGCTTTTCTTTGATTTGATCGGGAATTAATCTGGTTTCGAGTGGTGGTCGTGGGTTTGCTACGGATTTCGATTTGCAAACCTCCTCGGCCAGATCCGCCGCCGCCGACCAGCAGCAGTAGGAGGGGCGAGGGGTTTTTTGCCTGTCGCCATTGAGGTCAAGAAGAAGTACATTACGTCGAAGGAGCTTCGGAAGCACAGCTCGCAAGGGGATCTGTGGATCTTAATCCAGAGAAAGGTGTACAACGTGAGCGAGTGGGCGAAGCAATACCCAAGCGGGGAGGTGCTGACGTGACTGACGTGTTCATGGCGTACCAACCCGGTTCGGCATGAAAGCACCTAGAGGGTTTGTACACCGGGCTCCGCATTCGGGACAAGTCTGTCAATATCCCCCTCGCGACAGAGCGAGGTGACCGGTCGCTTGATAGTGACAGTGCCCGGCTAACGGTGAGCTTGGCTACACCGCTTGGGAACGAGACGACCGCCTCTCTTCAGCCAAAGACTAACGGGTTTGCATCCGTCGCCTTTAGCTTGAGGGATGGGGAAGACAAGCAGATGCTGAAGATGGAGGACGCCATAGGAGGCTTAAGGTGGAAGTTGACGAGAGAGGGTCAAAATGAAGAAGCAAGAAACCAAGAGAGACGAAGAGCTCTCTCTCTCCCTCTTGCTAAAAAATAAATAAAACCTGACCCGGCCTGGCCCGACCCGACCTCTCTCAGGGGTGTATGCTGAACAAGGTCTTAGGGTGAGTTGGGGCGGATCAAGCATGACCCTATAGATTTTGAGTCGAGTAGAGTATTATGAAAGCCCGATCCGACCCGACCCATTGACACTCCTATCACCACATATGCCCAAGAATTCGCCACCCCCATTGCTCCATTGAGAATGTTCAAGGCTTCGATTCTTGATTCGCACAACCTAATTCCCAAGATTGCCCCTCAGGGCGTCAAGAGACATCGTGTTCATCGAAGGAGATGGAGGAGCCGAAAGCATCAAGGTCACCAACTTCGCCGAAGGTTAGTTTACATATCAAATGATGCGCGGAGAGTCTCATTCGTTTCACAATCATATGAATGTCTCTTTTTTTGTGTACGTCCTATATAATGTTATGTAGTTTTTCTGTGGCATTATAGGTGGTCACTTGAAGTTTTTGAAGCACATAATTGACGCTCTGGACACTGAGAACTTGGTTTGCAAGTACACTCTGATTGAAGGTGAAGTGGTCTTCGACAATATCGAATCGATTACCTACGAGGTTAAATTCTTGGCTTCAGGCGACTGTGGATGCGTCTGTAAGATGACCCGGGAATACCACACTAAGGATGATGTGGAGCTCAAGGAAGAAGATATCAAACAAGGCAAAGAAAAGGCTATGGGACTCTACAAAGTTGTTGAAGAGTACCTGTTGGTGAATCCCGATGTCTATGCTTAAATTGCAACTTCTTGTGCCATTTCCGTCATGCGTCATTTTGCCCTAATTTCCCTTATCTGTCACTATAAGGGATGTGCAAGTGTGATCTATTGTAATTTTGAGAGCGATTGAACTGTAATTTTGGGTGTGATCGAACAACTTTCCATTGAAATGGTTGATGTTCTATGAGTAAATTGATCTGATATCGGATCAAAGTGAATAATGAATAGCGACTCTTCACGTTTTCACTTTCATGTTTCCTTGATTGATGTCCCGATTATTCAAAACAACATATCATCCAGCTCAAGATGTATACATTAATTTAGTTAGTGATGGACCCATTACAGGGCCCAGATGTAAAACGACAACAGATCAAGCACTGTTACTGATTACTTAAAAATTCAACAAGTCAACATGTGTTAAAATCCAAATTTAGGCTCCATTTGTTTCGCAAAAAATAACTTTTAAGAAAAAAAATTTCAGATTTTTCAGCATTTGATTCACATAAAATAAATTAATTAAGGAAAACATTATCGATCAATGGAATAGAACACCTTCAAAAGTAAGATAAATGAAAGAGGAAATCATTTTCCCTTCTCTTTCTTTTACCCAGACCCAGCAAGTTCTACTCTGTGGACTGTACTCCTTCACCTTCCTCTTCTCGCCTGTGCACTCCTTCACATTTCTCTTCTCGCTTGTACACTCCTCATCTCTCTCCGGCTCTGGAGTTCCTCCATCGCCTCTCAGCCTACGTGTTCATCTTCTCTCTCTGGCTCCAGAGTTCGTCCACCTCCTCCATCTCTCCGTCTCCAAAGTTCCCTCTTCTCCCTCTCCTTGTTCCTCTGCCTCCAGAGTACGGCTGGCTTCAGGCAAGAGACAAGCTCGCCGGCTTTGGGCAAGGCTTCAACACCATTACTCACCAAGACTTACCAGCCCGTGGAAAATCCGGTGATGGACAATTTGATTTCGTGGAATGAGGACGAGACGACGTTCATTGTGTGGCGGCCAGCAAAATTTGTGAAGTATTTGCTCCCCAAGTATTTCAAGCACAACAATTTCGCCAGCTTCGTTCGTCAGCTAAACACTTACGTAAGTCTACAATTGCAATTCCTAAAAAGCAATTTTGCATGGTTTAGGATACGATTTCTGCAAAATCTTCTTCATGTCGATGATCATAATTGATTGGCTTATAGGGATTCAGAAAGGTAGTGCCGGATTGGTGGGAGTTCGTCAATTATTGATTCAATTAAGAAAGGCGAGAAGGCCCTCATCCGCGACATACAATAGAGGAAGATCTTTACCTTACCAGACCCGACGAGACTCGAGCTTGTCAAACCTCACTCGATGCTGGTGAGGCTTTAGCTCGTCCAAGGCTCTTGCCCCGACGGAGCTGAGGAAGAAAGAAAAAGAAAATGAGGGAAAAGAAAAAAATTAATTAAAAATTCGAATTTTTTGATAATTTTCACAAAAAAATCATATTAGATTTTTCATACCAAATGGCGGAAAACATTTTCTAGGTAATTTTCAGGTTTCAGCCAAATATGGAAAAATAATGTCTTGAAAAATGACTTCTAAGAAAATATTTTTCAAAAATGTCACATTTTTCGCAAAACAAGTAGAGCACTATTTTTATTTCAATTTCCGCATAAACGGTTCCTATACAATTGAAAACTTTTACGTGTCTACGTGTTATGACACTTTGGATTGGGACGGATGTAAAGAGGATTGTTAAGGATTACCAATTTCTAATGGATGGGGTAGTAATTACTTAAGTATTGTACAGGGTACACCTTTAATCTTTCTACGGGACACCCTGCGCAGTGTACATGATATAGGATACAAGGTGGGAATGACCCCGAACCTTCGAACTAAGGGATGGGCATAAGGCGGGGCAGGACCGGAAAATAGTGACACCGAGGAACTAAAAATCAAAGCATATGCACCAGATATCGAATGACATGTAGGAAAATTAGTAGCGACGTCCACGACACATAGGCCCAGCGCATGGGATTCATTGGAATTCGTGGATCCCTCACGGGAACCACATGATCCGACGGATGATATGCACTGGACCAACTCTACCATATGCACCCAGTTAACTTCTCCGGCATGTGAGGCTACTTCTAGCTGTGATGCGAAGAAAAGTCCATCTATGCAAATTGGGAGTTTTAAATGATGTGCTAAATAATTTTCCGTACTTCGGCGGTCAACTCCTATAATGTGAACATATATGTTCTTTCATCTAGAAGTGGGGCCAGTCGAAAGTGGAGTGCTACGGATGGATCGAACTTAGAATTCTTCGTCAGCGAAGACAACTAAACCATTACACACCCGTCTCCTACAATCTATAAATACCCATCAAGTTGTTACTCAAAATCTTCACAACAAACTCAACAGTCTTCTTTCTACCTTCGAGCAAATACTTCACACATTTCTCCTCCATTTCCAGATATTTAACCTCAGGAAGAAGCATGGGCGTCACTGCCTTTACCCAAGAATTCGCAACCCCAATTGCCCCATCGAGAATGTTCAAGGCTTTGATCCTTGATTCCCACAATCTCATCCCCAAGATCGCCCCCCAGGGCATCAAGAGCATTGAGTTCATCGAAGGAGATGGAGGAGTTGGAAGCATCAAGCAGACTAACTTTGCCGACGGTAACTATCATCCTTAATCCGTGATGTGTGTAGTCAAACTTCTACCCTTATTAAAGATTCCAATTGTAATGTTTCTAAGCAAGAGTTTTAATTTATACCAGGTGGTCACTTGAAATGTTTGAAACATAAGATTGATGCTCTTGACTCGGACAACCTCGTCTGCAAGTACTCCTTGATCGAAGGTGGCGCGATCTTCGATAAAATTGAATCCGTTGTCTACGAGGTTAAATTTGAGGCTTCAAGCAATGGTGGATGCATCTGCAAGATGTCCAGTGAGTACCGCACGAAAACCGGTGTGGAGCTTAAGGAAGAGGATATCAAACAAGGCAAAGAGAAGGCTATGGGTTTGTACAAGGTCGTCGAGGAGTACCTCTTGGCCAATCCCGACGTCTATGCTTGATGCGCATTTTAGACCTTATGTTTTCTGCCAAAATTGTGTGAGGATCTTTCATTAATCTTTTCTTTCTTTTGGGCCATGTTGTATTGGATTTGCTTTGGGAGATCTAAGTCGATGGGTCTTAAGCTCTTCCCAGAGTTGTCACGTTGAAATAAATGGATTACTTTGAAAGCTTGTCATAAAGTTGTATGTGACTATTTTTATTTTTAAATTCACTTATGATCCGTAACGTAAGGACAAACTCCCGATGCGCATTTATCAGATGATGCCCACATTGTTGAACGAGAGAAATTGATCAACAACGAGAGAAATTGACGACCTGTTGAGTTTGATTTCTTCACTAATGATAAATGGGTTCGGAAGAGCAAGAGGCTCTAGGGCATTTCATATTGCAAAAGCACGAGAAACGCTTGACCTCGCCGGCACTGCCGAGGGCGACGATCTCGCCGTTGTTGGGCGAGCTAGCAAGGCTAGCCCTCATCCAGCAATAGCGAGGGCAAGCCTCGCCATGGCTAGGTGAGTTCGACCTCGCCTAGATTTGGCTAGGGCAAGCCTCGCCGTGGCCAACCTCGCCCACAACCATGACAAGGCTCAACCTCACCATGGCTAGGCGAGCTCAACCTGGCCTAGATTTGGCGAGATTGAGCCTCGCCATGCCGGACCTTGCCCATAGCCATGGCAAGGCTCGACCTTGCTCACGACGACGAGGTCGATCTTGCTGGCCCTAGCCTTTGGCCTGTTCAGCGACCGGCCAGGGGAAGAAAGAAAGAAAAAAAAAAAAGGAAAGAGAAAGGAAAAAAAAAGTAAAAATTCAAAAAAATATTTTAAAATTGTCACGTCGGCACCGACCGTCATCCACATCAGCTTTGGCCAGCCGAAATTGGCCAGATTGACTAAATTGATACAATTGTAAAAGGTTTATGACTAAATTGGCAAAAAAAAAATATTTAGGTTTGAATTGATACCATTGCAATAGGTTTAGGACTATTTGGGTAATTTTCCCTAATATTAAGTACACTCTCAACTAGGGGTATGCAAAACGGACCACTCGGACAGGGAACAGCCTAGATCGGATTGGACCGATTGGTTCGATCCAGTTCCCTGGAGTATCAGCCCGATTTTCGATTCCTAAAAGTGGAATCAATTGCCGAGGCTCCGGTTCCCAGTTCCAAGGGGGAATCAGACCGAACTGACTACATATACTTTTTTATTTTTTATTTCTTTAAAAAAATTAATAAAATGTGAAGTACATTCATGTATAATGCTTTTCCCTTATCATCACACCACAATAACTCTTCACTCATCGTCGTCAATATGTTGAAATTTGTCATCCTCTCTCTTTGTGTTGGGAAAAAAATAAAAAAGTGACCGGTTCCATTGGACTAGACCAAAACCGGATCGGGAATCGAACACCCATGCCCTCAACCCAATGAATCAAAATGACTGCCAAAACATAAGCCCAATCTTCTATTCGTAAAGGCCTACATTCTATAGTACATACATCTTTTTGGGCTTGTAACCTGGCCCAACATTTCTGTTCGTTGCTATATTTCATATATATTTTTTCTGAAAAAATATTAAAAAGATCAATGAGAAATGTGCTGTAATAATGTCCCCATAACTTTCTTCTTCAGACAGAGATATCTGCATTATAATATGTTTATCCTGTCATGGGGACAAGGGTCACAGGTCATGCATGTGGCAATTTGGCCTCGAAAGGGTCCCGATATTCCCTCTGAAGTATTGTCTTTATCGAATGAACCAAACATCATGCCATTCATTCAACCAAGTTCTGAGTATCCATACTTAAAAGTAGTCTGATAAGCTTCTCATCTTCCCAACATAATGTCGTTTGCGATCTTTCTGTGAGACTTCCATAAACCAGTCACATGGCAAAATTGTGGGGGAAGAATAGCATTGGTCCCAAAAGTTATAGACGGAGCTCACTTTGGTGCCAAAAGTTTCATTTGGATCACTTAAGTGCCAAAAGTTTACATCGGCTATCACTTAAGTGCTAAATCGAAGAAAAAATGATCACTTAAGTGCCAACGGCGAGAAATTCCGATCAAATTTAATACGTGGCTTTTATATTTAAATTTTAATGACACGTGGCATTTCCATGTGTATAATTCAATTTTTTAAATTTTTTTTCTAATTTTTTTCTTTCTTTTCTTTTTTCTTTTCTTTCTTTTCCTTTTTCATTTCTTTCTTCTTCTGCTTCTACCATGGCCGGTGGCCCAAGGCCAGCCACCGGCCATGGTCGCCCTCACTGGGCGTTGCCTTCCTCCGAGCGTGGCTGGGCGTCGCCCTACCCAAGCGAGGGTCGATTCGGCGAGGCCGACCCTCGCCGAGGCCACGGCGGCCTCGCTGGGCCTCGCCCTAAGGAAGGCGATGCCCGGTGAGCCCGGCCATGGCCGATGGCCAAACGCCGACCATCGGAAATAAGAAGAAAGAAAAGAAAAAAAAAAGAAAAGAAAGAAAAGGAAAAAAAAAAAGAAAAGAAATGCCACATCAGCTTGAGAAATTAATAAAAAAATGGCACGTCGGATTTCCGGCGAAGTGGCACTTAAGTGATCATTTTTCACAACTTTTGGCACTTAAGTGATCTGATTGAAACTTTTGGCACTAAAGTGAGCTCCGTACACAACTTTTAGCACCAATGCTGTTCTTCCCCCCAAAATTATGCATTCTCAGCTTATTTTTTTGATCGAGCTAGAAATGGCAGACTAATCAAAGCCATCTTTATGTTATATAAAGTAGGATATTTAACATGTATGTTTTTTTTTCCATTGATATATTGTTGGCCCCACGACATATAATCAATTCTTGTAATGTTTTTAAGTATATTGATGTTACCATATAATCGGGAAAATCATCTAAAAAGTCTTAAACTTTTTGTCAATTTATTCATAAACCTTTTGATGATTTGCTAATGCCATTGGCCGAAAAATGCTTACTCAAATATCCAGTCAGTGTCGACTATCCTACATGGCACGGCCGTGCCGATGTAGACAGTTTTGGGAATTATTTTAAAATTTTCTGATTTTTTCTCTTTATTTTCCATTTTCTTTTCTTTCTTTTCGTTTTCAATTTTTCCTTTATCAGATTTTCAGCCATCTCCAGGGCCGGCGAGGGCACGGAAGCCTTCACTTTTGCCGGCCAGAAATTGGATGAAGAAAAAATAACAAAAGAAAAAAATGGAAAAATGGAAAAAAAAAGAGAAAAATTTAGCAAATTTAAAAAACCTACAAAAATCGTTCACATCGGTGCTGCCTAACACTAACGAGGCATCTACCTATGTGTTTCTACCAATAATGGCAAATCAATAAAAGGTTTAAGACTAAATTGATAAAATTGAAAAGTTTAGAACTAAATTGGCCGTCATATGATAGGTTGAGGACTTTTTTAACGAAATACCACTAATGATATAATCATGTGCGGGTGCCTTTCTTGCTAGTGTAGTCTGGACACGAAGTGTGGCAGTGGGAATTAGATTTCAAAACTGATATGTTAAGCAACTATTATTCATGAGATACAATCTATAAACTGGCGGACAAAAAGAGATAAATCGTTAACAATTATTATATTTCTTAAAATTTGATTAACTGAGGGAAGAAAATATTCTTCAGTTTTGATATCAATTTATTTGAGATATTAAAAGCAGGACCAATTATCATTTGCAATTTGTCGGTGGGCTCTTAAATGATCTAAGAATAAAGTAATATCAATCCACTTAATTAAGTTTTCAGCGGAGGCCCATGTACCATAGTGATTGCTATCTAATCATTTGCGCTTGACAGCAAAAAGGACAAGGAAAGTGAAGATGCACGATTTATCTCACATTGACTTGTGGTCAACTATTATTAGGTTAATTGATTTCGAATAATAAGGCAACGTTTTTTTAATAGTCGGAAAGTTGAATAACTTGTAATTGAAAAACGTCTTATTGCAACGATCAACATCTACTTTTATTGACATAGGATCGTTGTCCAATTATCGTGTCCATCTTCTTGATAAGACCTCCGACCTAAACATGTCTTTAAAGATCTCATCTCAGTTCTCGTTTGGATATCGAGATTATCGAGATATAAAACTTTCAAAAGATATTCTCTCTTTCTAAAAAAGAAAAAGATTCAATAAGAATTAGATATGCGAGGTGTGCTGGCACTGTCATATTAAAATAAAAATCACATCCATGGAGCTTGCCCCACAGGATGGGGACAAGCTACGGATACCCTTGTAGGAGTGAAAGCTCTCTTTCTTTCGTAAAGTTATCTCTTAATCAAACATCAAAGATCCAAAAAAAGCTCCTCCATCTTCTTGATAAGGCCTCAACCATGATTGTTTTGTACAATTTTTCGCAACAATTTCAATTGTTGAAAGGTGGTGTTGTGGCTTCAATTATAACTTCCGTAGGATTGCCATCTTCTATATTTAAAGGGTAAATTTATGCCGTAAATTAACCCTATTAATAGAAGAACCCATGAGCATATTAAATTTCGCTGACTGAGATGTGTTCTCATTTTCTTTTTTCCATTTTCCATTTTGCCTTTCCTTTTCCTCTCTTTTATCCTTCTTCTGTGTTCCTCCTTTCTCTTTGCTCGTTCTCTTTCATGTACTCGTGGTCGTAATACCACTCTAATTAATCATCACCGCCATTACTTGCGCCCTCTCTACGTTCGCCATCGACTCGTAAATCGGAAGTCGCCTAAGTGAATGGTATTTCATCCAATTTTTAGAAGTGAATTTATTTCCAATTTCTTGTTTATCTTTTTCCTCCTTTACGTGGAGCAGTTTCTTAATTCATCGAAATAAATATATCTCGTTCTGAAAATGAAATTCATACCATCTTGCCTATTTCATTCCAAGAATTTCGCATGATTAACGTATTAGTTAAGTTGACAATGCGGTCCAAGACGCTGGCGAGGGCTATTTCTTTCCCCTTGTGACTCTCTAGAATATGGCGCGTCCACGGCACGGAGTGGAAACATCAATTTTTAAACCAGAAAAAGAGGAACAAAACAAATTCTTGGTTGGTCACCATGGAGTGCTCTCTAACTCCCTTAATGTTAATGTGAAGGCCTTAAAAGCTGAAATGCATTTCAAGAATCTATAAATGGCACCGTGGTTCTTCCATCTTCTACATCAAACACAGTCCTTGCACAAGTAAGAAGCACTCGCACACATTCCTCCATGTTTTCTCCAAATCTCTAGATCAATTCTCTTTCCTCTCCCAAGACAAAAACATGGGTGTCACCACATTTACCCAAGAATTCACCACCCCCATTGCTCCATCGAGAATGTTCAAGGCTTTGATTCTTGATTCCCACAACTTAATCCCCAAGATTTCCCCTCAGGGCATCGTGAGCATCGAGTTCGTCGAAGGAGATGGAGGAACCGGAAGCATCAAGGTCACCAACTTCGCCTAAGGTTAGTTTTTGTATCAAATGATGCTCGAAAAGTCCCATTTGGAGCACCTCCTACAAAATGTTATCTGATTTTTACGTGGTACCATGGCTGCTCACTTGAAGTTCTTGAAGCACAAAATCGATGCTCTCGATACAGAGAACCTAGTCTGCAAGTACACTCTAATCGAAGGCGACATGATCTTTGACAAGATCGAAAAGGTTGTCTACGGGGTTCAGATCTTGGCTTCGGGCAATGGTGGATGTGTCTGTAAGATGACCAGTGAATACCACACTAAGGGAGATGTGGAACTCAAGGAAGAAGATACCAAACAAGGCAAAGAAAAGGCTATGGGACTCTACAAAGTTGTTGAAGAGTACCTGTTGGCGAACCCGATGTGTATGCTTAAATCGCAACTTCTTGTGCCGTTTCCATCATACGTCGTTTTTCCATTACTTCCCTTATCTGTCACTATGAGGGATATGCAAGTGGGATGTATTGTAATTCTGAGGGTGATTGAATTGTAATTTTGGGTGTGATTGAATAAATTTGCATTGGAATCGTTAATGCTTTTTGAGTGATGTGACTGTATAATGTCATTTTCATTCAAAGAAAGATCGCTAGATATTATTAATAATCATCTCTTTCTCTTATCCTCAATGTCCGGAAGTAACATAAACAAGTTGGTCAATGGCTATCTTAGCATTCGCACTATACGATGATGCTCGGCATATTTGTCAGAAGAATTTTGCAGATGTAATCTTAAATAATGTCCCCATCATTCATATCAACAAATCATCCAGCTCAAGATTTATCCACTGATTGAGTACGCGATGGACCCATCACAGGTCCCAGAAGTAAAACGACCACAGATCAACCACTACTGTTGCGAACTTAAGAACTAAACAAGTCCACGTGTTGAAAAATATCATTTTAAGGGAATTAATCCCTTTTTACCCATCGTAATCCATGTTTATTTTTATCGTAACTTGCATTTAAACGGTCTTTACGTATGATTGAAATTTTTTTAGTGTCTATGTGCTATGACGATTTGGATTAAGAAGGATGTACAGAGGATTGGCCCCTTTTGATATCATAGCCAGGTCGTTAAATGGGTTACAACTTAGAAGTTTCACAGGGAAAAATTAGTGCTAAGGATTATGCATTGGGTGCTAATCATGAGTGTGCAAGGGTGGGTAGGATACTTGCCCTAACCTTGAACCTACCCTATAGGCACATGTTCTAAGTTTTTGCAGCCTAAAACTTATTGTTAGGAGCACACAGCAGAAAATTCGATCCTTTTCACCAAGAGAGAGACCAAATCCGAGCTTGTTAATATATCGCCGAGCATGTTAATATATCTAGTTGGACCCATATTCGCTCAAAAACTTAAGCCCATGAGTTATGACACCACATTAATTCTCCGATATAGGATTTCTGTAACATAACTTATGCATATATCCTAACAATCTTTCCCTCTCATTTGAGCTCAGTGTTAGGTTTATTCTCTCTTAATCCAAGTATCATTCTACATCAATATATTTCAACTTGAATAGATTAGGGACCCATCAATCTACTATCGGCTTGATATCATTTATTGGGAGCGCGTAACAAAAACCCGATACCTTTTGCCTTGAGAGATTGCCAAGAGGCAGCCCAAGTTTAAACTTGTTAATATATCCAATTGAACCAATATTTACTCAAAAACTTAACCCAATGAGTTACGGACCAACTATGATATATTAACTATTATACACCATACCAATTCTCCTATGTGGGATTTCTCTAACATAACTCACACATGCTTCTTAATACTTATCATATAAGGTTTTGAAACCATAGGAACTAGGAATTTGTGAGTTCCAAGGTACACTATACTACCCTATATTCTTATTATATTTTTATTAATTAAATAATGTCATAATTCTAATGAGTGACATATGCAACATTCAACATAAAAATGTAAGTGAATTCACAATTATGTACATGTACATTATCTAATAGTAGCATAATGCTAGACATAATGTAATACAAACAACAAATAGGTGTGCTTCCCCATCAATTCACAGATTTAAATATGAAAAGTCTATAAAGAAAGAGAAAACAATAAATTATCTAGTGCATATAAATTTACATAAATATCACAGAAGGCACCCTCTATCTCTCCCACAAATACCAGGTGAGATTGACAGACTAATCGATGCGAAGTGGTTTCTTGTCATCTTCCCAACATGAGTGGTTGCGATCTTTCTGTGAGACTTCATAAACCATCGCATGCCAAAATTATGGGTTCTCAGCCCATTTTTTTAATGAGGTCCGAAATGGCAGACTAATCAATGCGATATTATGTAATTTAAAGTAGCACATTTATCATTTATGTTGTTTTTTTCTATTGATATATAGTTGGCCTCCCGAGATATAATTTACTTTAGTAATGTTTTTAAGTGTCTAAACACTAATGAGAAACGACACAAAATGGAAGATCCCAATGTGAGCCAATTCGATCTTTCTTGTATTCTCAATGTACATATTTATACACGATTCACAACTATATTTCTTAAATCTACTCCTATAATTATGATAGGTACAACCGAAAGATTGAATAAAACAATTCACAGGATAAGAATGCCATGGTGGCATATGATCACGCTAAGACTCCCTCTCAAGTTGGCACGTGTAGGTTACATACGCGCAACTTGGAAAGTAGCCATAGGTACTGATCTCAGCATAGTAGTTTGGTAAACTCGTTAGCTAGTTGTGACTATGTACCGATCGTCAATGGAGCAATGAGGCCGGGTTGTATTTTTTCACGAACGAGATGGCAATCAATTTCAATGTGTTTCGTTTACTCATGAAAAACTGGATTGGTAGCAATGTGGAGGGCAGCCTGGTTATCACAGTGTAAGGAAAATTGGGGCTTGGAGAGGCGTGCCAATGTCTTGAAAGAGGTATGATAACTAGGTAATTTCACATGTAGTTATTGCCAATGCATGATATTCCGCTTTAGCAAAAGAGTGTGAGACTGTTTTTTGTTTCTTGGTTTTCCAAGAAATGAGGCTATCACCCAATAAAATGTAATACCCAGTTAATGAACGGCGAGTCATGGGGCAATGAACCCAATCTGGGTAACAATAATCCATGAGTTGGAGTCCATTTTTAACTGGGTAAAAGGGCCCCTGGCCTATAATAGCCTTCAGATACCATTGAAGACGGTGTGCTACATCCAAATGTGGTTGGCGTGGTGCATGCATAAATTGACTCAGGATGTTGACACTATAAGCAATGTCTGGCCTAGTAACAGTTAAATAAATGAACCGATCAATCAAGCATTGATAGATAGATGGATCCTCCAGTAGAGTGCATGTATCAATGCTCAATTTTATATTCCGTTGCATGGGAGTATTAGTTGGTCGAGCTCCACTAAAACCACAAATTTCTAGAACATCCAGGATATATTTTCGCTGGTATAAATAAGGACCAAAGTGGGATCGAGCCACCTCAATATCCAAACAATATTTTAGAGGCCTGAGGTCCTTAATGTGAAACTAATTGTGTAACATAGTCTTCACTAAATCTATCAAAGAAGCATTAGTACTAGTAATGACTAGATTATCGGCATACAGTACCACAAACATAGCGTCACTACCTGTCGCGACCTAAATTTTCTCTCAGGCTAATGGATTATTAAGACTAAGCTTAACTCGGGCCCTCCCAAACCCTACCAATTCGCAACTTAGTATTTAAGTTCTTAACGTGCAAATGTTTTCATGCTTGGAGTCGCCACTAATCTATTTGTGGTAGGTCGATTAGAAACCTAAATAAAACATAGGGAGATATGTTTTATTCCTACGAACCAGAGATTCTAAGCTCGGGGACTTGATTACGCTAGATTTAGTCTAACGCCCTTTCGGTACCTTTTCTTTTCAAAAAAAATGTTTTGCATGCAGTCTGGATCCATTTTATAGCCTAATTACTAACATGTGAGGTGTTCATGCGAGTGCGCAAACCACCAAAGTAACACCCAATAATCAAAACATTAAATAAATTGCATGAATGGGAGAATTACTTACCTCGAAGCAACGTAAGCATCTGCATTGTTAGCTAGAAAATCACATCAACAATCCTAATATGATTTCTAATTAACAAGCAGTTCACTCATTATTTTTTAGGATTTTCACTTATTTAAATGAAAGCTAAGCTATATGTAATGACGTGTAAAAATTAACATGCGATTAATGCAGCCTAACATGCAAACTATATGCCATGTGACGACGTGACCTAATTCTAATGATGGAAAAATGATTTATTTTTGGTATTTTTAAATGAAATTCGGAATAAAAAAATGCCTAAAATAACATGCAATCTATCCTAGAGACTATCCTAAAGTGATTCTTTTTTTTGGGATTTTTATTAAAATTCGAAATTTTAAAATATCCTGAATAATCCACTAAGATTAAAACAATCTCTAATTTAAACTAGGAAATATGCTATCCTAAATCCCAATTTAAATCAAATAATTATCTTATTCTTTTGGATATATTTAAGATTCCCTAAACATGCAAAATTTCTAATTTAAATCTGACTAACAAATTTTTGGATTTTCTTTATTTAAAAGGAAAATAATCAAATAAAGATAACAATCACATTCAAACAATCCACGCAATCCGCAAGATTTTTTAAACTCAGATAAGGCAAACAAATCAAACTAACGGTCATATCTATAGGGTTATAGATATCGACGGAAAGTTGATTGGTCAAATTTGAAAAGCAAATAAAATCTATTATCGTGTCCAAGTGATTATGAACAAGATAACGATTTTCCGTATCACCGCGTATCGTACCTTAGGGATAAGGTCGGATAGTCGTCCAGATACGTTGCTAAATTAGGCAAAATTCCTAATTTTAGATATTTTCAAATATTGCAGATATAGCGCACAAAATTATCCTAAGATATCTAGCAATACATCAAGGAATATCCACGAAATATTCAAACACCGAAAACTTAGGAAATTAAATATTTCGAAAAATATTTGGATAATGATCTTACCTAATTTGCGGATATCTTCCAAATTCGAACCACGCGGATCGGAATTGCGACCGGCGGTGCGTCGGGACTAGCGGCCGACGAATCGACAGTGGCCGCGACAGATGGTGGCGGGCGTGGCCACGAGGGCGGCAGTGATGACGCTTGCGGTGGTGCTCGGCACTAGGGATGGTGGTTCTCAACCAGGACAGGAGTAACTTGCAGTGTGGACTTTTCAGTGGAGGTGGTAACGACAAGCAAGCTCGGGATTCCACCAAGGACACCAACGGTGGTGTTGATGGTAGTGTAAGCTCGGCTTGATAATCTACGGGAAAACTTCGGCTCACCTGCAAAAACTAAACACGGGAAGATCGCTGACTCGGTAAGGCAGCGATCTCGTCGTCGCGAGCAAAAAGGGATCCACAATAGCTCCTCGGCTCGTGAAGGCAGCAGGGACACAGTGGACCCGCGCAGGCAGTAGGGACGTGGCGGAGCTGAACGCAGCAGCAGCAGCAGCAATGCCTTCACGGATTGACGCCGTCTCAGTCAGGTGGTGCGACGGTGAGTGGAGGAACAGCCACGAGGCACCACAGCAGCAGGAGCAAGCGTTGGATCTCTCTTTATTTTTTTTCTCTGTGTTTGTCCCTCTGTTGTCTTCGTGTGTGTATGTCAGAAGGTCCCCCCCTCTTTGACTTTTCTTTCCTCTCAATGGTCTCACCGCCCCCCTTCCACTCACTCTCTTCACGATTTTCTTCTTTGTGTTTCTTTGAATGGCCCCCCCATCAATTGTCTCCAAAGACATATATTTATAGTGTAAATCTAGGTCAATTAGCCAGGTTTTCTATTCCTAATGGGCTTAGGTTTAGGCTTTAATTTAATTCTTAGTGGGCTGAATTAATTTGGGTTTTTCTTTAATTAAGCATAATGGGCTAATTTAAGCTCAAATTAAGACAACCAAGCCCTTTTGCGTGTGATTTTCAGCCCATGCTTTCCGAGTGAGTCGAGTCTCGTTCGATGCCCGAGCTCGATTTACATGATGAATTTTAAGCTCGCTTATCACCGCCGATCCGATGCGAAATGCAGTTAATCTATATGAACCTAAACTTTATGATATGCAACTTGTAATATTTTTGTTCAGGGGTTAAAATTTAATCCCTAATTTTCTATGCAATTAACCACTAAATGATGCGTCGAAATTTAGGTGTCAACACTACCATTGTGTAAGACAAAGAGAGAATGATTGGTCTGAGAATATGTAAAACTGAAGTCACATAAGACAAACTAATACATAAAATACCATTGATGGGATACTTGTTTCAAGCCATGTAGAGATTCGTGAAGTCAACACACAAGATTCTCTCCCTTACGCCAAAAATCAGAGGAAGGTTTCATATAGACTTCCTCGTCCAAGTCGCCATGTAAGAAGGAGTTATAAACATCCATTTGTTCAAGAGACCATCCCTTAGCTATAGCAACGGCCAAAAGTATACAAAGCGTAACCAATTTGGCAACAGGTGCAAAGGCATCATGATAGTCTTTCCCTTCAACCTAGGTATAGCCTTTGGTGACTAGGCAGGCCTTGTATTGTTTAATATTGCCATCAAATTTTCATTTAACGTTATAGACCCACTTGGAGCCTGTGGCCTTGTTGCCAGGTAGCAGTGTTATGGGAGACCATGCATGATTCTGAGAAAAAGCTTTGATTTCAGCCTGCATTGTGTCTCTCCATTCCCGATGCCACATTGCCTCAGTGAAAGTGGATGGCTCAGTAGTAGTAGACAAACAAGTAAGAAATTCCAAATGGGATTATTTAAAATGAGTATATTTGAGAATATTAGGCATAGGGTAAGAGATACCTAGATCATTATTTTCGGCAGAACTTAGTGCTTGAGTAAGTGAACAATAATAGTCCTAGAGGTAACAGGGAGATTGACGTGTCTATCGGGGTCTAGTGGATTGTTGAGGTGATGGTGGTGTGGGGTTTGAATGTGGGGGTTGGGTTATCTCGTCACATTGGGTGACAAGTAACGGTAATACAGGCGACCCTAGGTAGGGTCGAGGAGGACCGAGAAAGGAAAAATTGTTTCGTAAAACACAACATCTTGGCTCGCATATAGCTTTTCGGTGAGGAGATAAAAAATGAGATACCCTTTTTGACTATTGGTATATCCCAAAAAAAAAAAAACCCTTGGAGTAGCACAGGCATCAAATTTATTTTGAATGGAGGTATTACACCCAAAACACAAGCAACCGAAGACTTGAAGTTGAGTGAGATTCGATGACTGACTATGTAAAACCTCATATGGAGTTTACCCTTTCAAGACGGTAGTGGGACCACCAATTCATTTAAAAACCTAAACTGCTACAAAATAAACTCTCTCTAGACATTCTACCAAATTCAAAGGAAGTTCAGCCTCTCACTTTTTTCCCCAAAAAGTTCCAGTAAAACCCATACATACATATATAGTGAATTTAATATATAATAAAAAAAAATAGTTATTTAAAAGAGACAGCATAAACATCTATCATATCATATCTCAAATTTGTATTAATTTGAATATAATTCCCAAAATTGCTCAAATCCCTCGCTTAAAACTGATTTTTTTTTATGTTAAGCAACTGTTATTCATAAGATTTAATCTATAAACTGACAACAAAAAGAGACAATCTGTGACAAGTGCTATATTCCTTACGATTTGTTTAACTGAGGGAAGAGAATATTCAGATAAGGTATCAATTATTTTCATTTGCAGCTTGTCGGTAGGCTTTTACATTGATCAAAGAATAAAATAAATCAAACCAATTAATCAAGTTTCAACGAAGGCCCAGGTTAATTAAATTTCACTTGCATGCGGTAGCTAAAAGCACAAGGATAGAGAAGATGCGTTATTTTTCCTTACATTGACTTGTGGTCAACCTTTCTAGAGGTTGGTTAATCTCAAAAGTGAAGCTCCTTTTTGGTCGGAAAGTTAAACTTTTATTTAGATAGAGTCTTAATCAAGTGATTAAGATCAACCACTTTTATTGGCATGGTGGGCTCATTGTCCATTTACCATCTCCATTTTCTTAACAAGACCTCGATTATTAAATGGATGTTTAGCACAAATCAACCACCGGTACTCTATCTACTAATCTTATAGTATACATGAAATTTCATTCGACTTTTTACGAGTGACTTTATTTCCATAATTCATCGAAATAAATATTTCTCGGTCTCAAAATGAAATTAACACCATTTTGCCTATTGGAACCCAAGAACTTCGCATAACGTATTACTTACTTAAGTCGACAATTTGGTCCAAGTCGCTGGCAAGGGCTATTTCTCTCCCCTTCCCACACTCCAGACAATGGAGGGCCCACGGTGTGAAGTGGAGACATTCAAAACATTAATTTTAAACCAAGAAAAAGAAGAAGAAGAATAAAAGCCTTGGTTAGTCAGTCCACAATGGAGTGCTCTGAACTTTTTTCACTAGGGCAACCCCCAGTCGTTAGCTAAGCCCCCTTTCAAGAGTATAAATAGCACTCTGGTTCTTCATCTTCTTCATCAAGCTCAAGTTCCTGAACTCGTAAGAAGCAGTCACACATAGCTCTTCATATTCTCTCCAAATCTCTAGTTCAGTTCTCTTTCCTCTTCCAAGACCAAAACATGGGTGTCACCACATATGCCCAAGAATTCACAACCCCCGTTGCTCCATCAAGAATGTTCAAGGCTTTGATTCTTGATTCACACAACCTAATTCCCAAGATTGCCCCTCAGGGTATCAAGAGCATCGAGTTCGTTGAAGGAGATGGAGGAGCCGGAAGCATCAAGGTCACCAACTTCGCCGAAGGTTAGTTTACATATCAAATGATGCTTTGAGAGTCCCATTCATTTCACAATCATATGAATGTCTCTCTTTTTGTGTACATCCTATATAACGTTATGTGATTTTTCCATGAGATTATAGGCGGTCACTTGAAGTTCCTTAAGCACAGAATTGACGCTCTTGACACCGAGAATCTGGTCTGCAAGTACACTCTGATCGAAGGTGATGTGATCTTCGAGAAGATCGAATCGGTCGTCTATGAGGTTAAATTCTTGGCTTCGGGCGACGGTGGATGCGTTTGTAAGATGACAAGTGAATACCACACTAAGGGGGATGTGGAGCTCAAGGAAGAAGAAATCAAACAAGGCAAAGAAAAGGCTATGGGACTCTACAAAGTTGTTGAAGAGTACCTGTTGGCGAACCCCGATGTGTATGCTTAAATCACAACATCTTGTGCCGTTTCCGTCATGCGTCAATTTGCCCTAATTTCCCCTTAATCTGCCGCTATAAGGGATATGCAAGTGTGTTGTATTGTAGTTATGAGTGTGATTGAATAAATTCCCATAGAAATGGGTTGATGTACTACGAGTAAATTGATCTAATATCAGATCGGAGTGAAGAGAGTTCTCATGATTGACTGAATCTTCACGTGTCCATTTTCATGTTTCCTATCTTATGAGAAAATGATGTCACCGTCTAATATCAATTTCCAATAGTTTGAGATCTTTTTGAAGTAAGTGATGGAAAATCATCTAAATAAATAAATCACAAGATATCGTTCATAATGATCTCTTTCCCTTTCTTTCCCTTATCCTTAATGTTCTTGAGCTTGACAGGATTCAAATAATAGGAAATGACATAAACAAGTTGGCCTCTGGCCACCTCAGAATTCGCACTACATGGTGCTCGGCATATTTGTTAGAATTTCTTTTTGCAGATGTACTTCTTAATTGATGTCCCGATCACCCAAATCAACATATCATCCAGCTCAAGATGTATCCATTGATTTCGCTACGGATGGACCCATCACAGGTCCAGAAGTAAAACGACAACAGAACAACCACTGTTCTTTTTTTTTTTTGGTAAGGGAACAACCACTGTTCTTGATTGCTTAAGAATTGAACAAGTCAACATTTGTTGAAACTTTGAAATATAAAATAGTAATTATATAATCCCCTTTTACCCGTCCTACACATATTTAACTTCCATACAAGCTGTCATTATATATAATAGATATTTTTCAAGTGTCTACGTACTATGACACTTTGGGTATATGTACAGCAAGTGACATATTCAACATTCAACGTAAAAATACAAGGGTATTCAAAATAAGGTATATGTACATATCTAATATTAGCATAGTCCTAGACATAATAACATCGAAAATATAATGTAATGCGTGCTTCCCCCAATCATTTCACATATTTAAATATGATAAATCGGTAAAGAAAGAGAAAATAATAAATTGCTCAGTCCGTATATATTTGTTTAAATATTTTACGGGGCACCTTGTATCTTTCAACATAATACCTTGCACATGGTCCAGGGTGTATGGTAATTGATGCGAATGGCCCCAAATCTTGGAATTTAGGGATGGGCACGTGGTGGGGTAAGGTCAGAGAATACTGACATCGAAAAACTAAAAGCAATAATGAAGCATGTATACCATAAATGGGACAACAGTTGGGAAATTATTAGTGGCATCCAGAGCACACAACCCAGTTCATACGATCCGTTGGATCTCGTGAGTCCCACACGGGATCCCCGTAATCCAACAAATGGTGTGAATTGGACCATCGTTACCGGGCGCACCCAATAACTTCTACCGTATGGGATGCTGCCAAGAAAAGTCCATCCATGCAAATTGAGAGCTTTAAATGAGGTGCTAAATATCTAGTCAATTCCATCAAATATAGTAGACGACACAATTGACGCCAAAATGGTCCCCTTGTGTGTGTGCGTCCAGCTTTCATAGTCCTCGGTTCCTGATTGGAATTCTCACTCATTCCGAGGGCTTATTTGGAAATTCATTTTCCTAGCTACGCTTGTTATTGCAACTGCTTGGTTCTTCGAGCTAGGATTGGCCCAACATATCGGGCTTTCAGTGTCACAAGTCCGTTGGGCTTTTGAAGTCAATGCACGAGACTCTCTAATCTTGATCGAGGGAATGAAAGTAAGCGCAACACTGTCGTGGGTCAGCCGCCGCTGACGAGGACTCGAATATCGCCACTGACCCAAACCGATTGATGCTCCATCCTTCGCGGGCGATCTCTATCTAAATCTTAACTTTTCTGCGAGTACCAAATGTCCATTCTTTTGAGGGAAAATGCCAGTGTAGATGGAGTCTCATGCCTCATGCCATTAATTACGTAAAGGCTCAAAAGGTCTGTTATATATAGTGCTGCTGGGGCTTGGTTCCAAAAAAATCAAATGGGCTGGCTAATGCAGCAGCCCCTTGAACCACACCCGTTGCTTTTTTAAGGGAAATTTTAGATAAAAACTTGAAATACCCTCATTTTCTAAGAGAGTTCAGACTAAACCTTATTTCAAATAAGAGTTTGAAGTGTCCAAGTCAATCTCAAATAAGGGCCCAAGCTCACTAGCTAGTCAAATGTTCGTCGGCCAGCGAGCATGTGATTTTTTTTAGGGATCGGAACAAGGCCATTTTTGTCCAAAACTTTTTTAAATAAAACAAACCCAAAGCTCTAAAATAAAAATCCCAAAATTGGTCTTCTCTTCCCTAACCATTGTTTTTATTATTATAGGACAATTGCAACAATCATGTTCAACTTTGATTCTTAAATCAAATACCATCTCCACATTTCAAAACCTACAATTTGCATCTCCCCCGATCTAAAAGGACCCATTCGCTCTTTGCACAATCTAAATGTACACCAAAGACCCTCTCCCACTGTCTCTCTCTTTCTTTCCATGCCTTTTCTCTCTCCTCACGCATGCTAGCTGAGCCCCACCCACAATAACGCGTCACTGCCCAATACTGACCCTATCACCACTTCACAGTTCAGTTGCCGACGACCTTGTCCTTCCCATCGACCTTCTCCTTGCTTTTTTCTCCGTTGTGGCAAACTTTCCCTTGAGCTCAGAGTCATTAGGGCTGCCATACTAGGTTGCCCTCGAGCTTGCAAGGGCTGCGTACAAGAGAGCTCATGAGCTTTGCAGTGGAGCTCGGCCATGGCCACCAGCAACCTCAATCTAGCCTCGAGTTTGCAACCGTTACCCGCCTCTTATTTGAGGTCGGCGAATGTTCATGATGGCCTACAGAGGAGCAATGGTGACCCACACGGTGGAGAGAGGGAGACTGGTCAGCCTATGGTTTGAGTTTGTTGAGTTACGGGAGAATATATAGCTATATATTTTAGGTTTTGGTGGGGTAATTTGGGAAATAAAATGACAACTTGGTAAATTATGTGTGGGTGGTAGATGCAAATTGAGATTCAATGCAGAAGTAGGGATAATAAATGTAGGGTTTGAAATGTAAGGAGAGCAATTGATATGAAAAGTAAAGTTGACTATGATTTATGTAATTTTCCCTATCATATTTTGTCAAAACATATTCCATTTTATACTTTTTTTCTTCTTATACAAGTCGATCTTAAACCATTTCGGTTATTTGCTTATAATTATGTCAACCAAACATTACTTTAAATATCTTGTTGTGACTAGTGGTTAGACAGGAAACATGTATCTCTTTCATAGGATCATTTATAACATGAAGTAAGAATTCAAAGATTTCTAAAGAGATTGATTTTTATTTTTAGTAAATAATAACATAGATATACCACCCGCCTGGGTGGCGCTGCTGGAGCGCGCACTCTTCCTCTCGCAAAAGGTTGAGTGTTCGAATCCCGTGCACCGCAAGGTGACTTAACCGGTGGCACGTGTGTGGTGGCTAGCACGTGTCGCCCCCAAGGTTTATTCCTCGGCTGTCGGCCATGCGGTGGTTCCCTGGGTTATCAAAAAAAAAAAAAAAAAAAAAAAAACATAGATATTAGTTTTAGGTGTCTTCAAGAAAGGAGAAACTCATAACATACATCATGACTCCAACAATCAACATTATTTAATAATAAGATTTAAATCCAATAATGCTCTTTATCAATCAAAATCCAAAACACATTTTATTCTTTTTATGTTATATTATTGATCGGGCAGAAGTTTTTCACATAAATTAATCTTCAAATCGAATATGCTAAAGATCTCTCCCCCACTAAATTCCTCCGTCAGAAGCACATGTTATCTCCCTATGGAATGGCTGGAAACTTGCATAATCAGTTCATGAATGGAACAGGTCAAAAGTCAACCCATAATGCATATGGGTCGGCCATTTTTTAATCTTTAGGTTCACAATCATTTAGAGAAGAACCTTAAACATGGCCCCCAGCTAATACTAGTATTATTAATATTTTAGTACGTCAACCAGTTAAAGAACTAATTAACTTCATGTTACTTGAGGAATAGCCACATAATGTTTTAATTTGTTATAAATTAATGCGGTTTGAGGTTGCTCCATCGACATTGCTTTTACTAACATGATATCAACGTTGGATCACACTATGGTTGGTACTAAAATCGCTCTTTTAATGAACCGGACTATTCAAAGATGAAAAATTGAACAAAGGGGACGCACAAACAAGAGTATTAGGGACGGAAGCAAGAGAAAATCATTATTGTTCTACTAATGATGAAGAAGGTCCATGAAATAGCTGGCACTAATAATGAGGATTACTTGCGAAATGAGACGACACAGTAAAAAATATCCATAGGTCAATGTCGACACCACAGGACATTATCGCAAGAAAACATTTTTTATAACTTGCTTAAGAAAGTAATGCGTAGAATTAGATGATAATGTACTATTAACTACTAGTAATTAAGGATGAATCTCAAATTGGAACATGGAATGGGATTGTTTGTTTGTTGAAATGTTGAACGTGCTTAGACCAATTTTCTCCAAATTCGAATTCAACGCATGCATTATCTTGACTCCCCTAATTTGTCTCAACTTTATTGTAGCTATGTGTGTTGAGAATATGTTTTGTGTTTCAACCCGGAAAAAGTACCAAAAAAGTCCTAAACCTATTGCATTTATACCAATTTAGTCCCAAACATTTCAATTAGACTAATTTAGTCCTAAGCATTTCACATTCATACCAATTCAGTCATCCAGCCAATTTAGACAGAAAATTGCTGATATAGACGCCGGCCGTCCTACGTAACATGACCGGTGCTAATGTAGATAATTTTTTAATAATTTTTCGAATTTTTTGTTAATTTTTACCTTTTTTTCTTTTTTTTTCCTTTTCTTTTTTTCTTTCCTTTTTTTATCTTGTCTTCCTTTAACCTGTGGCCAGTGACCGGCCACAGGCGAGGGTCGGCGAGGGCATCATGGCCCTCGTCAAATCTAGCGAGGGCTCGACCCTCACGAATTAGAAACGAAAAAAAAAGGAAAGGAAAAAATTAATAAAATTAATAAAAAAGCAAAAAATTATTTTAAATTATAGAAAAAAAATTTGTCCACGTCAGTATCGGCCATACCACATAGGATGTCCGGTATCCACGTCAACAATTTCCTACCGAAATTGGCCGAATAGACTGAATTAGTAGTAATATGAAAAGGTTTAGGACTAAATTAATCAAATTGAAAATTTTAGGACTAAATTGGTACCAATACAATAAATTTTGTACTTTTTTTGTACTTTTCCCATTTGAACTCGTAAAGGAAACACAATTCAAGTAGATTTCCTAGTTTGAGTGATTTCTTAATTTGAGTAGGTTTTCCAAAAGGGGTTTTGCTATTTAGACCCAAAACTTTTTTTTTATACAAGAACTAAGTTTTCTTCTTGAATTTCATCAACGAGGAGCTTTTGGTATTCAAGTCAACAACTCTTGTGGTAAGATTTGTGAATTTTTTTGTGAGATTAAGAGATTATTTCACAAGAAATTATGAGAGCTAAATACTGTGTAAGTTATTAGATGTAATCGAGGGCTGAGAACAACTGAAAATACTTAAGCGACTCAAGTATGATTGTAATTTTTGTTAAATCGCTTGATTAATGGTGAATCATGTGCTACTCTCTTCATGGAGTAGGTCCCATAGATCAAACTAGGCAAATCCGAAGTCCGATTTATTTGCTTGTTCTGCTCACTATTGTGTTTGATCGCTTGTTTTTTTTTTTTTTGCAACAATATGAATCGTTTAAATTAACTTGATCGGTGGAAAAAAAATGAACTCTTCTTTTTGCAGAGATGCTACCAATCCCTTTTTCCTTTAAAATATTGTGTTTTTACTTTTTGTCAATCCTTGGAAGATTGTATACATGTTTCTGACTAGATGAAATCACCGATCCAACTAACCTGACAAAGTCAAATTTCTATTTTGTTTCCCAATTAAAGTTCGAGATAATTTTGATGTCATGTCATCATACAGTTTCTCCTAAAAATTATAAATTTGATCAGATTGTTCCCTCGTAGTTATTTTAAAAAGAGCTAATGCAACTTCATAGGATGAATGCTTTGACTCACGAAAATCAGAAATCGAAAACAAGCAGTCCGTTAAAAAATAAAAGATAATGCCTGCTCCATCATGTTAGAACCATTCAAAACTGTTTAAAAAAATTAGAGACACACCTACTCTCGATCTCACATGTATCCATGGAGGACACTAACTTGCACGATCACCTTCATGACCAATCTATAAATACCTTCATCTTCTTCACTCGAAATGCACCATCTCAAGAAGCTCAGTGCTCGAACCAAATCCGGAAAAAAAAAAAAAAGAAAGGCTCTAGCTCTCCGATTTTTCCTGTTTTTATCATCGAAAACACTCATTAGAATATGGGTCTCATCACTTATGACATGGAGATCTCCACCTCGATTCCGCCTGCCAAGATGTTCCATGCGTTTGTTGTCGACGGAGACAAGATATATCCGAAGATCCTCCCTCAAGTCTTCCAAAGCGTGGAGATCGTCGAAGGCGACGGAGGGCCCGGAACCATCAAGAACATTACCTTTGGAGAAGGTTAAGAACTTACAAATGATCTCCATACATTTATTGGATTATCCATATGGTTATTTTAATGTTTCATTAGAAAAGGAGTTTATGTTAAAGTGATCGATTTTAACATTACACCTTCGTTTGTTAGATTAATTAAGTTCCTGGATCAGTTCACAATGATTTCATAAAATTACAAAAATCACAAGTCATAAAGAGACTAATGGATGATAGTTCAAAGTAATTTTCAAAAATGAATAGAGAGCCTATTAATGTAGTATTTATTTTCGAGAGTTGACCGCAGAAAACTTTTCTAACATTACAACACCATACGTTCCAATGCTTCTTGTGAATTGTTATCACAATTTGCATACAACCAATTTTGGCTCATCATCAATCTATGAGCAAGTAACATTTTCTTACATTCGATCAATTGATTGCGATTGCAGCTAGTCAATTCAAGTATGCAAAACACAGGGTCGATGCTCTGGACAAGGAGAAGTTAACATACAGCTACAGCTGGATCGAGGGTGACGCCCTGATGAACATATTCGAGAAAATCTCGCATGACGTCAAGATCGAGGCCGGCCCCAACGGAGGGTCGATATGCAAGAACACCAGCAAGTACTATGCCATCGGCGACATCCAGTTCACCGAGGAGCAAATCAAGGATGGCAAGGAAAAGGTCTTGGGCGTGTTCAAGGCTCTCGAGGGTTATCTCTTGGCCAACCCTAATGCTTGCTAAGGACGCACACGTGCGTGGTTATCACCATCTACTACCAAAAGATTATCGATCTTATGGTGTCTCCTAAAGGGTGTGTGTCTCTTCATGGTTTTTCATATTTAATCTGGGGTTTATGGAGATCTGGGGTTTATGATCTAAACTTCTGAGTAAGGGACCTCAGGCTTGCCCATGGCAAGTTCTTGAGGTCGTTTTGTTGTTCGAGTATTTTCAGAATGGTGTAGTGTATATATTGTCATCAATAAATTCAAGGGAAATCATCTTTCTATTTTGTTGGTATTCCTTAATTTGCTCCTGAATTTGATACATTAGAACAAAGTAGGTAAAAGGTCAACCATGAAGGTGTATTAATTATACGCTCTTTATTTCTATAATAATTTGCGTATCGCTTCAAATATTTTACTTTTACTAAGTCAACTATACAACAGCTTAGCTAACAATATATATGTCGGAGAATAAATCACTATGTACTTTGGTTATGGAATAATGGCTATAACCTTGAGTTCTTAAATAAGACTAATGGCATTCATTTCTATATCAAACACAGTGTTTAAAACTCCAATTTTGTTTCTTAATTTTCATTATAATGTGCTAAATAAGTCCCAATTGATGTTGTAATCAACCCAATTTGCCGACTTGACTATTAACACGTACTCTTCCAACAACTTTTCGTCATTTGGATCAAGCGAAATTAGTATATGCCATGTGAACTGTGAAGTTAATCTAATTATAGACAATATGAAAACGATATGGGTGTTGACTGTAGCGGCGTACATTTTATTATCTAATTCGTCCACAATTTTAAAAATAAAACCCATTGACCATTTAGACAATACCTTATCTTCTCCAACCTTGGCCGCTTTCTTGTGTCAGAAAAATTATTTCCTAATCACCGACCTTATAATACAAATCCTGTTTCCACATTTGAATGAGTCTGATAGGAAAAATTATCCAAAAAAGTCCTAAACTTAATGTACGGAAACTAATTCGGTCATAAACATTTCAATTGTACCAAATTATCAATTTAGTTATAAACCTTTTGACAATATGTCAATTTAGTCATAAACATTTTTTCTTGTCAATTTAGTCATAAACCTTTTGAAGATTCGCTAATTTAGTCATAAACCTATTCTTTAAATATTTGGTCAGAAGGGCTATATTAGTAAATCGTCAAAAGGTTTAGGACTAAATTGGCAAATCATTAATAGGTTTAATACTAAATCAGTGCAATTGAAAGGTTTATGATTAAAGTGGCGAATCCTCAAAAGGTTTAGGACTAAATGACACAATTGAAAGGGGTTTAGAACTGAATTGGCCTCTGTATAATAGGTTTATGACTTTTTGGACAATTTTCTCTGAATCCAATGATATAGATATTTAGACTCCGTTTGTTTCGCGAAAATAAATAATTTCAGAAAATATTTTCTATAAAAATAATCATTTTTTATCGCTTGAAATAATTATTTAAATGAAAAAATATTCAATATCAACGACAATTCAACCACGTATGAAATTCATGACCAGCTACTTACGTACCCCAAATCTGCTTTGCAGACCAGCTCTCCACATGCTTTCAATTGCACAATCGATCCTCATGTCGTATGGGCATTGGTTGGTGTTGGCCTGCTCTATATAGTATCGCCTAAATGGGATAAATAATGGACTTTAATTGCAAAAACCAAACATTAGTATTGGATCTAAATCGATCTAAGTCAAATATGCCGACCAGACAGATTGGGAAAATGAACAAGAGCGTGTTCTCTGGTTCTACCCTCAACCTCAAAGTGATCAAACTTCCTCATTACAAAATTTGTAAAGATGGATCGAGTGACTGTGTGAGTAATGAAGACGTGCCAGCTCTTGAGAGTAAGAGCTCGAAAGACATTTACCACTTTGATCTCGATGACAAAGAAGTGAATTGCAAGCAAATTACGGTGTAAAGACCAGCTTTTAAAAGAACTTGAAAGCAAAAGTACTGAAAATTGTCATTCCAAGAAAATGAAAATATTTTCTGAGATTTGGCTGACACCTGAAAATGAACTAGAAAATATTTTCCGTTATTTGGTAAGAAAAATATCATTTAATTTTCCTAAATAAACATGCACTATTTAGGCTCTAGTGATTTGCGCATGGATAACCAAGAAATTCGGCACAAGCAACGAGGTCTTGTCGCGACCTAAATTTTCTCTCAGGCTAATGGGTTGTTAAGACTAAGCTTAACTCGGGCCCTCCCAAGCCCTACCAATTCGCGACTTAGGATTTAAGTTATTAACGTGCAAATGTTTTCATGCTTGGAGTCGCCACTAATCTATTTGTGATAGGTCGATTAGAAACCTAAATAAAACATAGGGAGATATGTTTTATTCCTACGAACCAGAGATTCTAAGTTCGGGGACTTGATTACGCTAGATCTAGTCTAGCGCCCTTTCGGTACCTTTTCTTTTCAAAAAAAATGTTTCGCATGCAGTCTGGATCCATTTTATAGCCTAATTACTAACATGTGAGGTGTTCATGCGAGTGCGCAAACCACCAAAGTAACACCCAATAATCAAAACATTAAATAAATTGCAAAATTGGGAGAATTACTTACCTCGAAGCAACGTAAGCATCTGCATAGTTAGCTAGAAAATCATATCAATAATCCTAATACGATTTCTAATTAACAAGCAGTTCACTCAATATTTTTTTATTTTCACTTATTTAAATGAAAGCTAAGCTATATGTAATGACGTGTAAAAATTAACATGCGATTAATGCAGCCTAACATGCAAACTATATGTCATGCGACGACGTGACCTAATTCTAATAACGGACAAATAATTTATTTTTGGTATTTTTTAAATGAAATTCGAAATTAAAAATTACTCAAATAACATGCAATCTATCCTAGAGAAAATGATTGATCTATCCTAAAGTGATTCTTTTTTTGGGATTTTTATTAAAATTCAAAATTATTAAATATCCTAAATAATCCACTAAGATTAAAATAATCTTTAATTTAAACTAGGAAATATGCAACCCCTAATCCCAATTTAAATCAAATAATTATCTTATTCTTTTGGATATATTTAAGATTCCATAAGCATGCAAAATTTCTAATTTAAATCTAACTAATAAATTTTTGGATTTTCTTTATTTAAAAGGAAAGCAATCAACAAAAATAACTACATTCAAACAATCCACGCAATCCGCAAGATTTTTTAAATTCGGATAAGGCAAAGAAATCAAACTGACAATCATATCTATAGGGTTATAGATATTGACGGAAAGTTGATTGGTCAAATTTGGAAAGCAAATAAAATCTATTATCGTGTCCAAGTGATTATGGACAAGATAACGATTTTCCATATCGCCGCGTATCGTACCTTAGGGATAAGGACGGATAGTCGTCCAGATACGTTGCCAAATTAGGAAAATTTCCCAATTTTGGGTATTTTTTGAATATTGCGGATATCACAAAATTACCTTAAGATATCTAGCTATCCACCAAAATATTCACGAAATATTCAAACATCCGAAAACTAGGAAATTAAATATTTGAAAGAAATGTTCGGATAATCTTACCTAATTGGCGGATAATTCCAAATTTGAACTCGGATCGAACTCGGGCTTGCGGATCGGGAGGGTGATCAAGGTGGGAGTTCTCGCGGTGGTGTTCTGGTCAACCGGGGGTGCAGTGGAGGACTCGCGGCAACTATTGGACACTCGTACTCGAAGAGGCTTCACGGCAATGATCGTCAATCTTGGACCACGATGAATGCTTCTGCCTTTCCGTTCTCCTCGTTTGTGAATGACCCAAAATCCACCCCTTTGGAACCTTCTCGCCACTTCCCTCACGGATCACACCTGCACACAATGGAAATTTCTTTCGTTTTTTCTATTTTAGTAACAACCCTCCAATGGACAAAGCACCCAAAGATCTCTGGCACAACTTCGCACAATTGGGATTGTCCCAGCGAATCGTTCAGTGAAGCTCGGCTTGGCCACTAGTAGCAGTGGGGAAAAGGCTGATGTTAATCTTTTGTCAAGGAAGAGCTTGCGGTAGTGAGGCTCTCGACAGCAGCAACTTGTCGTTGGTGTAGCAGGAGTGTCAAGCGTGAGATGTTTCGCGACCTGGCTGCTTCGTTCTTGGCCAGGGGTGCAATGACCGTGAAGGTTGTTGGCGACGGTGAAAAGGCACGCCGGTGTGGAGGGTCTGCTTGGTCGTGAGGCTCGGCTCGACAGGCATCAAGCGTTTCGAGCTGCTGGACACTCGCTGATCCGAGGAAAGCCTTGACGACTGGTGGATGCGGCAGCTCACGGTGTGTGGCTGGGCGTAGGCACGAAGGATGTCGCGGAACAGTAGCGGCAGCTGTTCGCGCGGCGTGGATGACAGCGTCGGTGCGGATGCTAGACGGCACGAGCACAAGGTGGCATGGACGGAAGGCAGCGCGGTGTTGGGGGCAGGCCTGCACAACCAACCCTCTCTTTTTATTGCTCTAGCTCTCACCTTTTCACCTGTGTATCTCTCTGTGTTTTTTGCGTATGATCCCCCCCTTCTCCCTTGAAAGACATAAACCTATATTTATAGTATAAACCTAGGTCAAATAGCCGGGTCTTCTAGTCCTAATGGGCTTAGGCTTGGGCTTAGGCTTTAATTTTCATTTAATTCCAAATTGGCTGAATTAATTCGGGCTTTTATTCAATTAACTTGATGGGCTAATTTAAGCTCAAATTAAGACAACCAAGCCCTTTTGCGTGTGATTTTCGGCCCATGCTTTCCGAGTGAGCCGAGTTTCGTTCGATGCCCAAGCTTAATTTACATTATGAATTTTAAGCTCGCTTGCCACCGTCGATCCGATGCGGAATGCAATTAATCTATATGAACCTAAACTATATGCTACGCAATTTTAATATTTTTGTTCAGGGGTTAAAAATTTAATTCCTAATTTTTTTATGCAATTAACATTAAATGATGCGCCAAAATTTAGGTATCAACAGCTGCCCCTCTTTGAGTGGAGGCTCGCAGAGGTTTCGCTCAAAGACTGAGACCTAAATTTAAACTATGCAAAATGATGAATGATTTTTTTTTAAATGCAATGATGAATGATTTTTTTTTTTAAAATGCAATGATGCATGATATGCAAACAATAAGGAACATATGTTAAGGCTTCTCACTTCATGTGGAGCGGTGAAAGAGTCTTACATACGGATCGCACAAAAAGCGTTCAAGTGATGGAAAGCTTTATAATGCTGTGAATTTCCTCGATTTCCAAACTTCTGGTCCACTGGAAGTAAGGTTCTCGAGGTACTGGATTGCCTATCTGTTACCTGTAGTTTCCTACAGATGCGAAATAGCGCATGATATGAAGAAAGAATGAGGACGTGTTGCCTATACCACTGGGCAATCACGAAAAGAATCATGTCACCTCTTCCATTGGGTGAGCATGAGGTTGGTTGTACCACCTATTCCACTGGGTGAACACAGAATGAAAAATTATATTGCCTGTTCTACTGGGCAAACATAAAAATGAGGTGTGTTGCCTATTCCACTGGGCAATCATGAAAAGGATCACGTCACCTCTTCCATCGGGTGAGCATGAGGTTGGTTGTGTCACCTATTCCACTGGGTAAACACAGATTGAAAAATTATGTTGCCTGTTCCACTGGGCAAACATTTAATGGGGTGTGTTGTCTATTCCACTGGACAACACCAAGAGATATGTCACATGTTCCACTTGGTGAACATATGAGAGGGATCATGTCTCAGATTTTACGAAAGGAGAAACAATGAAGAATAATTAGCAGACGTACCTGATTTCTTCCTGTGTTATAAAAATGGCAACACCAATTGCACCTGTTTTTACTTGGGAAAAGGTTAAAACAACACATGCGCAGGGGCAGAGAAAACATAATTCATGAATTTGCTTGCATTACCAAGCTTCACTGGGGAATTTATCAATAAGAACAATAATTTCGTCCTTTTGAAAATTTGATCACATTAAATGAGAGACCTTTAATCAGAAAGGACTTTCTACTCACTCTCAATGAAAGGCTTTTGACCCGACTTTTGATGCGGGTATAAGAATCACACAAACTCTCTTCATCATGCTTGACAAGGGTTCGGATATTCTCAAAATCAGTATAACTTGGCCAATCTGAGAGGTCTTTATAAGGACTAAAATGAAGGCTTGGTTAATGGCTTAGCAAAAGAGACTCTTCGAGTCGAGGCTATTGAAAGAATTGATATCACCAGCTGCTCCAGGTTTACAAGTCAGGAATACTACAAAAATGAGATAGAAAAATCTTGCTCGCACTTCTTCGAGCAACATTTATAAGCATTTGAAACTCTACGTTAACTCAAGTGCCCTATTCTGAAGAGACTTCGGTAAAGGTTGTAACGTAGGCTCAGGTAAGCTTGAAATGAATGGCCTATTTCCATCAAAAGGGGAATTATGAACATAAAGATTGATGATCATCCAATTATGCTACTGGTAGCCTTGATCCATATCTAGCAATTGCTCCATAAATGAACCTACAAACGGTCTTTTTCTTGAAGACTGATCTTGCATATTGACTCAGTTCTTGCTGAAGCTTTTCTTTCTCTCTCATTTTCCTCTTCTCTCTTTTTTTTTTTTTTGAGAGAGAGATTTTCTTTTCGAGATATTTTTCCAAGAGAGAGAACTTTGATTTAATGGAGTCCTTTTGCGTCCGTTCTGATGAATTTTCTTTCGAGCTCCCATTTGCCTCAAGTCACCTTGAACTTGCTTTAAGATGATTTCATTTGTTTATCACAAGCATGATCACCAATCGGGTTGAAATGAATCCACCGCTCAAATTGGGTATGCAAAGGGTATAATGTGTAGGGATATAGAAAGAAATGCTCTTCGTCATATCTAAGGCACTCGAGCTAACACAAAACTTGCATGCAATAAATATACTTGAAGATTGATGCAAGTGAAAGCAAGAAAATTCTAACCATTTTGAACTTTCTAAGAAATTGCCCCGGTATGGGGTTGTTCCTGACAGGGGTAAGAAATGAAACTCCGTTCAAAGGGGTTAAGCAAATGATAACATGTAGTATTTAGATAGAGGAAATGAATGCCTCTCATCATTTTGGTCGTCATACTTTTCGTGAGATAATCCTTTACCTTGTCAGCATGGAATTTTCACTCAACTCGCACTAGGGATTATTATTCAGAACATGTATGGAAATGTCTTGCCTTTCGTCATCTTGAAGTCTCTCATGCAATATGATCGCTACATTAGGACAGAAACAGATTGCCAGATCAAAAGCTTTCCTCAAACAAAGCTTAGTAACATCAATTGACTCATGAAATTCAATTTGAAACTTGATAGAAACAAAGTCAGAATGAGTACAAATCAAGTGTAATACTTCTTTACAGAATCAGAATTAACTGGACTGGAAAAAACACGACCATCCATCTCGGCCAAAATCAAAGCACCTCCTGGAAGGACTTTCTTCACAATGTACGGGCCGCCATAATTTGGGGCGAATTTTCCTTCTGCAAGAGGAACTATCGGCAATAACTTCCGCAGGACAAGGTCACCTACCTGAAAATGTCGAGGCTTGACTTTCTTGTTGAAAGATTTAGCAACTCGTTGTTGGTAGCACTGGCCATGACATAGAGCTCTAAGCCTTATCTCATCAATCATGTTCAACTGGTCCAACCTTTGCTGGATCCAATCTGCTTCTGACAATTGTACCTGTGAAAGAATACGTAACGAAGGAATTTCAACCTCAACAGGTAGAACTGCTTCCATACCATACACAAGAGAATATGGAGTTGCCCCTGTAGATGTCCGGATAGAAGTCCGATATGCCATAAGTGCAAAAAGTAATCTTTCATGCCAATCACGATAGTTCTCAGCTGTTTTAGCCAAAATTTTCTTGATATTCTTATTGGCTGCTTCGACCGCTCCGTTCATCTGCGGACGATATGGAGATGAATTCAGATGCTTGATCTTGAACTCCTTGAATAGATCATCCATCAATTTATTATTTAGATTCGACCCATTGTCAGTAATTATGGTCTCAGGTGCACCATATCGAGTAATGATGTCTCGACGAATGAACTTCACTACATTCCGGGCCGTCACTGTTGCATAGGACATAGCCTCAATCCACTTCGAAAAATAATCGATAGCGACCAGGATAAACCGATGTCCATTTGACGCTTTAGGATTAATTGGGCCAATCACATCAATGCCCCACATAGAAAATGGCCATGGTTCAGACATCTGATGCAATTCATTCGGAGGAGTTTTAATCTTGTCACCATAGATCTGACATTTGTGACAACTTCGGACATGCTGAATGCAATCACTCTCTAAAGTGAGCCAGTAATAACACATCCTCATTATCTTCCTTGCCAGCATATGACCATTCATGTGCGGACCACACACTCCCTCATGTACTTCTAGCATCAAACGAACAGCCTCGGTTGAATCAACACACCTTAATAAAATCGAATCATAGGACCGCTTGTATAGGCATTCTCCGTTCAAGAAGAACTTCGACGCCATCTTCCTGATATATTTTTGGTCAGATGCGGTACTTTTCTCAGGAAACTCCTGTGTTTGAAGATATGTCTTGATATCATGATACCACGGTTTGCCGTCAGGCTCTTCTGTTGTGGCCATGCAATAAGCCGGTTTCTGTAAGACTTCTATCTTCAAAGGTTCAACTTCTAAACCACTTGTCACTCGTAGCATTGCCGATAACGTAGCCAGAGCGTCGGCAAAACTGTTTTGAGTCCTTGACAAGTACTCAAATGAAATGTCTTCAAACTCTTCCACCAACTCCTCTAAATAAACGTGATAGGGCTGTAACTTAGCATCTCTAGTTTACCACTTACCAACGGTCTGAAGAATAATGAGGGCTGAATCTCCGAACACTTTAAGTCGAGCTACTCCCATTTTAATTGCAACCTGTAATCCGAGTATGCAGGCTTCATATTCGGCAATATTGTTCGTGCAAGGAAATATCAGTTTTGCTGCAACCGGATAATGTTGTCCGCCTGGGGATATTAGAACTGCCCCGATACCTGATCCTGACAAGTTTACGGCTCCATCAAAATACATGGTCCATACATACTTATCAATTGGCATGACTCTATCCTCTAACGGATCCAAATCCTCATTTTCCCCAGTGTTGACACCTAAATTTTGCCCAAATCATTTAGGGTTTTATCACATAAAAATTAGGGTTTAATTTTTAACCCCTAAACCAAAAATATTTTCATTAAAATTGCATGGCACATAGACTTTAGGTGCATTCACATAAGATATATTAGAACATGCCCTTTTGATTTAAATTCAAAGAAAAATTTCGTAAAAAAAAAAATAATTAATTAATTAAAAAAAAAAAAAGAGAAAGCCAGCGTTGAATGATTCAACGCTGGCTTTCTTCCCTTTCTCAGACTTGCAGCGACCTGGGGAAGGGAAAAAGCGGGAGAGTTCAGAGTTCCAAGAGAGGGAGAGTTCCGAGGAGAGAGAGCTCGGGGGCGAGACCGAGAGATCCGAGAGAGAGGGAGCGAGGGAGACCAGAGGAGAGACCGGGGAGAGAGGGGAGAAGAGGGAGACAGCAGGAAGCGAGAGAAGAAAAGAGAGACTCGAGAGCGAGAGAGAGAGATCCAGAGAGAGAGGAAGGCTGAGAGTGCGAGAGAGCGAGATCTGAGGCCGAGCGGTCTCCCGTCGGCGACCGCCGCACCTCGGCCGTGGCCGGCGAAGCCCCGACGAACCCCTGTCCTCACGGTAGGTCCGGCTTTGAGTCCTCTTTGAGCTTTACTTGGTCTGTTTTTGGCTCGATTCGGGGTGTTTTCCCGAGGACCTCGGCTCGGGAGCGTGCGAGGTAGCCGGATATACTCCGATCTGCCAGGCTCACCCACATTCGCCGCCGCCGGGCCGGGTAGGGAACACTGCGACGGCGACCCTCCTCCCCTGTTTTCTGTTGTTCGTTCCCCTGTTGTTCGGGTTCACTGGCCGGAGCTCGCGGCCGTCCGGCTTGCGCGAGTTCCGGCCCGTGACACCTCGAACCGAGTCCTGCTTGCTCGAGCGTCGTAGCGCGTGAGTTTCAGATGTGTTTGAGCCTTGATTGCGCCAGAAATCTCCCGTTTTTGTTGCGCGCCCCAGCCGTTCGATGTTATGCATGAGTGAAATCCGGTTTCTTTCCCTTAGTATATGGTGCATTTTTGAACCTTGGCTGTGTCCTCTTCACTGGTGGCGCGTTGGTTGAGCTGCCGCCGGTTCCCGGTCGGCCGAGTCGTTTGTATTTCTTTTCCGACGGCTGAAGGAGATCCGCGATGAGACAACACAAGCGCGGAGCTCGGTTTAGCCGGGTCATTGTCGGGATCTGCTCGGTTCGCGGTGGGCCAGTTCCTCGTCGAGGTTTGGACGGGCCCGGTCGGACGCCGGTCGCCGTGGGGGTGACGCAGGCCGAGGATGCCCACCACCCCTCGTCGGGGTGGTGGCGTGACCAGCGACAGCCAGTCCCTCGCCGGGATCTGGCTGGCCCGTGACCGGCCAACCCCTCGTCGGGGCTTGGTCGGTCCCGGTCAGTCACCGGTCACCACGCGGGTGAGACGCCGGTCGCCGGCGTTAGGGCCGGCCGCAAGCTCGAAGGCGAGGCCCCAGGTGCGGCGAGTCGAGTCGCGAGTCGGGTCGGACGCGCAGGTGATCGGGTAGGGTTTTCGCTGAGTCGGGTCGCGTCCGGGTCGGCGAGTCGGGTCATAACCGGGTAGGATTAGGTACTGGGCTTGGCTTTAGGTTTGTTAATGTTTTTATAAAGTTTTGGGCCTTTCGCGGATGGGCCAAAATCCGAATTGGGCTGAAGTGTTGTTAATTTCTTTTATTTTAGTGGGCTTTGGGCCTTGTTGTTTTTTTTTTTTTTTAAACAAATTTTAGACCGGGCTCAACAAATGAGCCCGGTTCGCCCGCGGACCCGGGCCGGCGCGCCCGGGTCAGTCCCGGTCCGGGTCGGATGTGGAGATCCGACCCGGACCCGTTTTATTTTATTTTAATATTGTATTTTTTTAAAAAAAATAAAAAAAAAAGAAAAAGAAAAGTTCAAATTTTATTTATTTTATTATTATTATTTTCCTTTTTCGAAAAATTTTTCAAAAAAAAAATTCCGAAAATTTTCAGAAATTCCAAAAAAAAGAATTAATTAAAATTTTAAAAAAAAAATTTTAAAAAAAAATCCAAAAAAAAAATCAAAAGTTTTTATTTGGATTTTGAAATTAGTTTTCTCGCCCTTTTCGCATGTTAGTGCTTTATTTAATCCCACGTCGTTCGGTTCACACACTTTGAGTTGCACATTTAGATTAACCTCGCATGTAGTTGATTATGCGTGTTTAGGTTTAGATATTAATCGTTGCTTCCGTTAGTTTAGTTAGGAACGGAATTTTGAAGCTCCCGATTAGCTAGAACATGTTAGGTGGTAAATTGAACAAGATTAGGTACCGAAAGGGCACTAATTAGCCGATTAGTGTAATCAAGTCCCCGTACCCATTGAATCTCTGGTTCGTAGAAGTGAAGCATTTCTCTCGTGCTTCGCTTAGGTGTCTAATCGACCTATCAGAAACTGATTAGTGGCGACTCCTAGTTGAAATCGATTTGCATGTTAATAGCTTAAATTTAAGTCGCGAATTGGTATGGGCTTGGGAGAGCTCGAGCTAGGTTTAACTTAGTAATCCATTAGCCAAACCCGTTAGGCGGCGGGGCCGTTTCGGGGAGGTCGCGACAGCTTGGCGACTCCGCTGGGGATATCTGTGGACTTAGGCCGTTTATCTTGTTGGAATACATCCCTAACGTGAATGTTCTTGGCACTGACCCCTTATTTTGCAGGTTTGGGATTTGGGGAATGAATGTTTATTTCTTCAAGCGCTTGAAGTGTTGTTTGCTTATAAATTGTTGTGCATGCGTTAGATGTTTTAGCACTACACTATGGCACACACAACCATACTGCCGGACCCGGGCCGTGATAGGACGTTTTAGGATGGTGTTAAGAAAGATACAACCTCGAACGCGAGACCGCAATGTAGAGGTTGCCTTTCTTTTCCCCGAAAGTTCTTTCCTGGTGTCGTAAGTGTTTATCCTTGTCCGCGAGACTGCGTGACTATAGGGTATTTCTTTCGACTGAGCCGGAGTTAAGAGGACCTGACACCAACGCGAGACTGCGACGGTCAGATCACCCTCTTAGCTTCACCTTGTTAAACTGTCTAGATAGAAAACGAACCTCACAAGTGCATATGTGTGTCTTTGCGTTTTTTTTAAAAAGAAAGAAAAAGAAAAAACGATCGTCACTCACTGTAAGTATGATTCCTCTCATTATTAGCTCACTTTGAATTGAAATTTTCATTTTTGAAATTCGTGGAAATCAATCAAGTGTCCTAGGTGATTTGAGCTTATAATGGAAAATTTTAGACAATCATTCTTGACAGTGAACCTTGAGCATAAATCACAAACACCTGTGATTTGGCCCCACCAAAACAGATGATTTTGTCTAAAACTTTCAGTTATAGGCTTAAAATCGCATTTTTTGTACGGAAATTCTTTCAAGTCAAGATTGCATCTTGGGGCATAAAATTGAAATCACATTTTCAATAAAATTCTTGTTCACATTTCAGAATCAAAATTCAAATCACTTTTTGTGTATTAATTTTGTAAATAGGAATCCTCATTTTTGCAAAAATAAAATCACAAATCTGTCTTTCAAAATTGATGCCGCTTTTTGCTATGAAACTTTTGGAATAAAAAGGGCGCTCGATTGATAGCCGCGATTTGATCTTTTAATGATGTCTCCACTTACGATGAAATCTTGGTGAAATACTAAATGCCCACAAATGGGAACCATGGGGGGTGTATTATTGCCTCGCCTTCGTCATGAGAGGCGGCATCAGTAAAAGACCACTTTTTCATTCACATACTAACGTTGTCTTCCTTTTGCAGGTTATGCGTAACAGTCGTTCCTTAGAATTTTCTTGCTTAGTCATGCAAGGAACCGGAGTTTAAAGTTAGAACGGGAATTGTTTGTTTGCACTCCTCTATTCAAGAGTTTTTCAAACTTTATCCTTAGAAACCATTGTTTTCTGATTTGGGTTTTAAATGTGAACCCAATCGATATATTTGTAAATCACACAACTCACGTCTCTGAGTAATGAGGTTCTAATTTAGATCATTGTCCTTTGAAAATAATTGCGGTATTTCCACTTGAGTCATCGAGTTAGGCTTTTATGCCTTACCTTCAAAATGTTTTGAAATTGAGTTTCAAGAACGACTCGCATAAAATTTTACCTCTTCACCTGGCCAATTTTGCTGGTTGATTTGCAAAAGGATATCGTGAGATGGTAACTTCGTAATCGTTCCAATGAGAACTCTTTGTGCAACAACTGACTCGTTCATCCGTTTTTGTCAAAACAGATAATTGTAAAGTGGGTAATACCGAAGCGTGAGATGACAATTGAAGGACTTTAATGGCGCAGCTGACTTTCAAGAAGGAATAATGAAAAATGAGCGAAATTCTGCAAGCAAACATGATAAGTCATTGCAATGTCAATTTACCCCCACAAAAAAGAGAGCACTTAATAGGGAGATAATGTGGCCAAAATGGAGATGAGATTGGAGGGACACAATATTTCAAGAAACTCCCAAACAAAGCACGATGGAGCGACAACGGAGATGGATTGAGCACCGGATGCCAAACTTCATCTAACTCGATGTGAAGCATTTGACCAAAGGGCAAAGTCTTTCCTTCCCCCCAACAAGCAAGCATGATGGGGCAACATATGTAGAACAAGGCCTCTCACCAACAAGTCATGATAAGACATTCAATTTAGCACAAAAGGATGTGTCGTTCCTAAAGTAAGTTCAGTCAAGAGTGGAGATAACATGCTCCATTTCCTTTTGTAGGGTGGTAAACAGGGCAGGTCACTCAAAGGGCAATAATCCTCACCCGTGATGCATGATAAAGAGGAGTCATTCGATTCAACACAAAAAGGGTGTATTGTTCCTAAATTAGTCTAATTCAATTTGGGGATTGAACTAACATGTCTCCTCTCTTATAGACAAAGGCACACATTGACCGCGGAGGCGACACCTCCTACCAAAGAAACATGCAATAGATGGGGCAGGGTATCCGAGGGACAATGCCCTTAAATATCGAAATAATACCGAAAAATCAAGGCGAAGAAAGCAGATGAAGGGAGTTGCCAAATATACATAGAAGCAAATTCAAATGAAGGGAGTTGTCAAACACCCAAGAAGGCAAATTCAAATGAAGGGTAAATCGTATCGTTTCCAATTGTCCATTTTAATATAATTTTTGACATAATTCTTTTTTCCTTTCATAGGAAGCATCAAAGACTTGAAGGACAAATGCAAGCGAGGGGTAATGTTGTATCGTTCTCAATTTTTCAATCATTAAAGGGTCTTTAACTAACACATTCTTTCCTATTCCCTACAGGGTTAGCAAGTCACCATGCCCCAGGTAAGTGCCCTTCTTCCGAAATTCAAATGGAAATCAAATGAAGAGTTTTCATTACGAAGAAAGTTTTTTGATGCTTTCAGAGAGCACAAAAGTGAAAATGGTAAAATCAAACTTTTCATCGAAATTTCTTCAAAAAAAAAAAAAACATTTCACAGAAATTTTGAATATCATCATTATCTCAAAGTTGTTTTTTTTGCTTGACGGATCATTCATTGTGAATCAAAATTCCCTATGGAGATTGATCAATTCATGATGATCTCAACAAAATGAAAGGAAGATGTTAATGATGCCAAGTGAGAAATACTTAGAATGAGGAAAGGCAAGCCATTCCCAAACACGTCCCACAAGCACTTTGAGAATTGAGTGGAAGAGAAAATTAGTGTTGTTTAAGAGCAAGAGATTCATTCGCAAGTAGTACATGGATCGAAATGAAAGGAGGCATTTCCTTCTTCTATCCTATACACTACAGGTGATCATAGTTAGCCCATTTGAGCCATTAAATGTGAAAAGTTTGCAAAATACCCATGTCAAGAACTACCCTACAACGGGGCAAAGTTGGAGGTTTTGGTTGACATGCTTTGGAGGAAAAGATGAGAAAGACTTCTTTGCCCTTACTTGCATTAATCTTTTTGTGGTAACTTCAGATGAGTCCTTATGGAAGCTCGAAACATCCCAAAATGAAGAAGAGCATTCATTTCTCTATCCAAACACTCATACCATTTGCTTAGCCAAGTTGACCCTGAATATTCATTTCTAAAGCCCGAATGGTGACTATCTCCCTACATTGGGGCCAAGCACGTGATTTATCAAGGCAGCTGGTACTCATGAGACAGTGTGATAGACATCTCGAAAGTTTCAAAAGCTCGAAAAAATGAAAAGAGCAAAAGTCAAATGAAAACTAGGGGGCATGAAAAAGCAGTGTGCCTGGTAAAAGCAAGGCCAATGCCCTTTGTAAAAAAAAAAGTTGCATCAAGAGAAAAATTCCCATAAAAAAGGGGGGAATGTCAAAAGCAAAATGCTTGCAAAGAAAAAAATCATTGCAAAAGCAAAAGTCATTAGAGAAAAGAGCAAAGCTCTTACATTAAAGTGATTAGTCAATGGACTTTCGAGACAAGTTGAATTTCAGAAGTCGAGTGCCTTCCAAAGATTGGATGATATGGTAATGATGCCATGATAATCACCAACTCCTAAACCCCTTTTGTGAATTTCTGAGCCTTTCGAGCCTTTACCCAAACCAATGTTACAACCCTCTCCAAAGTCTCTTCTGATTGGAATGGTTTAAGTAGAAATTTGGATGTCCAAAGAAGCTACCGCTTGAAGAAATGGGGGCAAAGTTGTCTTATCTCACCTTAAGGTTTCTTGACTTGTAAACCCAATGGAGATGCTGATTGATAATTATTTCATTCCTTAGCCGATGATGCTTATCCGTTGTTGAAACCATGACTAAACCCACATTACAGTCCTTTAAAAGACCTCTTGGATTGGTCAACGTGTACTTATTGCGAATGATTCTCAAAACCTTCGACACTAGTAGCGTGAGGTATATAGAGAGATCATGTCTACTTCCCACATCAATGGATGGGATCAAACAACCTTTTTGAGAATATGTGAGAAGTCCTTTCAGACTAAGGAATTCTTGTTTGGCATGCTTAATAGGCTCTCTTCGGAAGTTAACATCACTTTGATAAAAGACTTTCTCCTAAGGGAATTTGATGATTAATGACGTCCTTCATGCATTAAGGCAATTTTGCAATATTGAAGGATATTGAATGCTTTCCAGACAATTGAGTCTATTCTAAATTGCTCGTGCAATCAGTACTTTTTCATTGATGATACCATTTTGATATGGCCTATTGTGATGTTATCTTGCCTGGTACGCACTCGCTACTAGAGCACTTGTTATAACACGTACCTGTTATTACTAATCCTGTAAGACAGGTGACGTTTCCTCAAACACCAACCTTTATGCTGATCTCGGAAATGCTAAGATGCATCCAGGCATTCATGAATTCCCAAGACTCTGCCGGTAAGGACACAATAGGCGATCTATCAAATCCTCGAACAAGGACCCCTAAATGTCTGAGTCTTTTCAAGCCTCGCTGACAGAGGGCTTTTAAGCGATCCAATCTGACATACAGGTATGTACACCTCACCACTCTTTCCAAAAGGTTTGTGGTCCAACCTTAAACCACTCTTTCCAAAAGGTTGCGGGTCATCCTTAAACCCTGATCTCAAAAGGTTGCGGGTCATCCTTAAACCCTGATTTCAAAAGGTTGCGGGTCATCCTTAAACCCTGATTTCAAAAGGTTGCGGGTCATCCTTAAACCCTGATTTCAAAAGGTTGCGGGTCCATCCTTAAACCCTGATTCCAAAAGGTTACGAGTCATCCTTAAACTCTGATTTCAAAAGGTTGCGGGTCTATTCTTAAACTCTGATTTCAAAAGGTTGCGGGTCTATCCTTAAACCCTGATTTCAAAAGGTTGCGGGTCTATCCTTAAACCCTGATCTCAAAAGGTTTCGGGTCATCCTTAAACCCCGATTTCAAAAGGTTCCGGGTCTCTCCTTAAAACCCCGAAAATCTTGAGTGCAATTTAAAATCCTAAGTGGAAATCTTGAGCACTTTAAAATCCTGAATGAAAAACATTAGGTATCTCAAAATCTTGAGTGCAATTTGCCGTTCATAGGGTTTTAGTCCCTAGGCGTACTTGCTGGGTTTTAGTCCCTAAACAGAATCTCTGATGTTCATAGGGTCTTAGTCCCTAGGCGGGATCTTAGCTGCTCGTAGGGTTTTACTCCCTAAGTGAAATTTCTGATGTTTACAGGGTTTCAATCCCTAAATGTCACAAGAATTCCTCTTTCCTTGCCTGGCGAGCTTTCGCAGCCCGGAGCACCTTATTGACCTGGCGAGCTTTCGCAGCCCAGAGTCTTTCTCTTTCCTTGCCCGGCGAGCTTTCGCAGCCCGGAGCACCTTATCGACCTGGCGAGCTTTCGCAGCCCAGAGTCTTTCTCTTTCCTTGCCCGGCGAGCTTTCGCAGCCCGGAGCACCTTATCGACCTGGCGAGCTTTCGCAGCCCAGAGTCTTTCTCTTTCATTGCCCGGCGAGCTTTCGCAGCCCGGAGCACCTTTTCGACCTGGCGAGTTTTCGCAGCCCAGAGTCTTCCCCTTTCATTGCCCGGCGAGCTTTCGCAGCCCGGAGCACCCCATCGACCTGGCGAGCTTTCGCAGCCCAGAGTCTTCCTATTTCCTTGCCCGGCGAGCTTTCGCAGCCCGGAGCACCTCATCGACCTGGCGAGCTTTCGCAGCCCAGAGTCTTCCTCTTTTCTCGCCCGGCGAGCTTTCGCAGCCCGGAGCACCTCAGCGACCTGGCGAGCTTTCGTAGCCCAGGGTCTTTCTCTTTCCTGGTCCATTGAGATTTCGTAGCGTAAAGTACCACATCGATCTGGCGAGCTTTCGCAGCCAAGAGTTTCCTTCTTTACATAGCAAGACTTCATGTAGTCGAGAGCCCGTTCTTACACGGTATGGCTTCCTTTTCGGTCAAAAGTCCGTTCTTACACGGTATGACCTCTTCATCGAGCCAAGAGCCCGTTCTTACACGGTATGGCTTCCTTTTCGGTCAAAAGTCCGTTCTTACACGGTATGACCTCTTCATCGAGCCAAGAGCCCGTTCTTACACGACATGGCTTCCTTTTCGGTCAAAAGTCCGTTCTTACACGGTATGACCTCTTCATCGAGCCAAGAGCCCGTTCTTACACGGTATGGCTTCCCTTTCGGTCAAAAGTTCGTTCTTACACGGTATGACCCCTTCATTGAGCCAAGAGCCCATTTTTACACGGTATGGCTTCCCTTTCGGTCAAAGTCCGTTCTTACACGGTACAACCTCTTCATTGAGCCAAGAGCCCGTTCTTACACGGCATGGCTTCCCTCTCGGTCAAAATCCGTTCTTACACGGTACGACCTCTTCATTGAGCCAAGAGCCCGTTCTTACACGATATGGCTTCCCGTCCAGTCAAAGTCCGTTCTTACACGGTGTGGCTTTCTTCTTGGTTGAAACCATTCTTACATGGTAAAGCCTTGTCGAGTAAAAGAATTCCCCTTTTGGATAGTATTCGTGAAAATAATAATAACATTAATAATCAACCCCATGCCTCAAGCATTGTGCCATCCCACGCCTCCCCCCAACAAAATTTAGGTGTCTTTTGTCTTTGAATGGAACTTCTTCGAACTCCCCTTCAAAGAGGGGCAGCTGTTGACACCTAAATTTTGCCCAAATCATTTAGGGTTTTATCACATAAAAATTAGGGTTTAATTTTTAACCCCTAAACCAAAAATATTTTCATTAAAATTGCATGGCACATAGACTTTAGGTGCATTCACATAAGATATATTAGAACATGTCCTTTTGATTTAAATTCAAAGAAAAATTTCGTAAAAAAAAATAATAATTAATTTAAAAAAAAAAAAGAAGAGAAAGCCAGCGTTGAATGATTCAACGCTGGCTTTCTTCCCTTTCTCAGACTTGCAGCGACCTGGGGAAGGGAAAAAGCGGGAGAGTTCAGAGTTCCAAGAGAGGGAGAGTTCCGAGGAGAGAGAGCTCGGGGGCGAGACCGAGAGATCCGAGAGAGAGGGAGCGAGGGAGACCAGAGGAGAGACCGGGGAGAGAGGAGAGAAGAGGGAGACAGCAGGAAGCGAGAGAAGAAAAGAGAGACTCGAGAGCGAGAGAGAGAGATCCAGAGAGAGAGGAAGGCTGAGAGTGCGAGAGAGCGAGATCTGAGGCCGAGCGGTCTCCCGTCGGCGACCGCCGCACCTCGGCCGTGGCCGGCGAAGCCCCGACGAACCCCTGTCCTCACGGTAGGTCCGGCTTTGAGTCCTCTTTGAGCTTTACTTGGTCTGTTTTTGGCTCGATTCGGGGTGTTTTCCCGAGGACCTCGGCTCGGGAGCGTGCGAGGTAGCCGGATATACTCCGATCTGCCAGGCTCACCCACATTCGCCGCCGCCGGGCCGGGTAGGGAACACTGCGACGGCGACCCTCCTCCCCTGTTTTCTGTTGTTCGTTCCCCTGTTGTTCGGGTTCACTGGCCGGAGCTCGCGGCCGTCCGGCTTGCGCGAGTTCCGGCCCGTGACACCTCGAACCGAGTCCTGCTTGCTCGAGCGTCGTAGCGCGTGAGTTTCAGATGTGTTTGAGCCTTGATTGCGCCAGAAATCTCCCGTTTTTGTTGCGCGCCCCAGCCGTTCGATGTTATGCATGAGTGAAATCCGGTTTCTTTCCCTTAGTATATGGTGCATTTTTGAACCTTGGCTGTGTCCTCTTCACTGGTGGCGCGTTGGTTGAGCTGCCGCCGGTTCCCGGTCGGCCGAGTCGTTTGTATTTCTTTTCCGACGGCTGAAGGAGATCCGCGATGAGACAACACAAGCGCGGAGCTCGGTTTAGCCGGGTCATTGTCGGGATCTGCTCGGTTCGCGGTGGGCCAGTTCCTCGTCGAGGTTTGGACGGGCCCGGTCGGACGCCGGTCGCCGTGGGGGTGACGCAGGCCGAGGATGCCCACCACCCCTCGTCGGGGTGGTGGCGTGACCAGCGACAGCCAGTCCCTCGCCGGGATCTGGCTGGCCCGTGACCGGCCAACCCCTCGTCGGGGCTTGGTCGGTCCCGGTCAGTCACCGGTCACCACGCGGGTGAGACGCCGGTCGCCGGCGTTAGGGCCGGCCGCAAGCTCGAAGGCGAGGCCCCAGGTGCGGCGAGTCGAGTCGCGAGTCGGGTCGGACGCGCAGGTGATCGGGTAGGGTTTTCGCTGAGTCGGGTCGCGTCCGGGTCGGCGAGTCGGGTCATAACCGGGTAGGATTAGGTACTGGGCTTGGCTTTAGGTTTGTTAATGTTTTTATAAAGTTTTGGGCCTTTCGCGGATGGGCCAAAATCCGAATTGGGCTGAAGTGTTGTTAATTTCTTTTATTTTAGTGGGCTTTGGGCCTTGTTGTTTTTTTTTTTTTTTAAACAAATTTTAGACCGGGCTCAACGGATGAGCCCGGTTCGCCCGCGGACCCGGGCCGGCGCGCCCGGGTCAGTCCCAGTCCGGGTCGGATGTGGAGATCCGACCCGGACCAGTTTTATTTTATTTTAATATTGTATTTTTTTTTAAAAAAAAAAAAAAAAGAAAAAGAAAAGTTCAAATTTTATTTATTTTATTATTATTATTTTCCTTTTTCGAAAAATTTTTCAAAAAAAAAATTCCGAAAATTTTCAGAAATTCCAAAAAAAAGAATTAATTAAAATTTTAAAAAAAAAATTTTAAAAAAAAATCCAAAAAAAAAATCAAAAGTTTTTATTTGGATTTTGAAATTAGTTTTCTCGCCCTTTTCGCATGTTAGTGCTTTATTTAATCCCACGTCGTTCGGTTCACACACTTTGAGTTGCACATTTAGATTAACCTCGCATGTAGTTGATTATGCGTGTTTAGGTTTAGATATTAATCGTTGCTTCCGTTAGTTTAGTTAGGAACGGAATTTTGAAGCTCCCGATTAGCTAGAACATGTTAGGTGGTAAATTGAACAAGATTAGGTACCGAAAGGGCACTAATTAGCCGATTAGTGTAATCAAGTCCCCGTACCCATTGAATCTCTGGTTCGTAGAAGTGAAGCATTTCTCTCGTGCTTCGCTTAGGTGTCTAATCGACCTATCAGAAACTGATTAGTGGCGACTCCTAGTTGAAATCGATTTGCATGTTAATAGCTTAAATTTAAGTCGCGAATTGGTATGGGTTTGGGAGAGCTCGAGCTAGGTTTAACTTAGTAATCCATTAGCCAAACCCGTTAGGCGGCGGGGCCGTTTCGGGGAGGTCGCGACACCCAGGATTTTCAGCTAAGACATCAGCAATTACTCGTCCTTTGACTGATTTCTGGGACACGAATCGAACATTAAATTATGAGATGAGAATCTGCCATTTTGCCAGTTTTCCAACCAAAGCGGGTTGATTGAGCAAGTATTTGATGGGATCACATCCTGTCACAAGCAATATCTGATAGTGCAAAGTGTATTGCCTCAACCTGTGTAGCACCCAGACTAGTGCTGCGCAAGTTCTTTCTGCTTCAGAATAGTTCATCTCGGAGGCGGTGAACTTCTTACTCAAATAATAAATTGCACGCTCCTTTCCATCCTCTTCACTTTTCTGAGCAAGCATGGCACCTAAGGATTCACTGTGGATTGTAAGGTACAGGGTCAGAGGTTGCCCCGGCGTCGGCGGAACAAGCACCGGCGGATTCGTCAAGTAGTGCTTAATCTTGTCGAATGCCAATTCACACTCTTCATCCCATCTAACCAGCGCATTCTTCTTGAGGAGTTTAAAGAAAGGCTTCGCTGTCTCAGATAGCTGAGAAATAAATTTGGCAATATAGTTTAGTCTTCCCATTAAGCTACGAACTTCCTTCACCGAAGAGGGAGACTTTATTTCACAAATGGCCTTCACTTTCGATGGGTCAATCTCAATCCCTTTGTTACTGACAATGAAGCCGAGTAGTTTGCCGGAGGCTGCCCCGAACACGCATTTTGCCGGGTTGAGGCGCAATTTGAACTTACGAAGCCTATCGAATAATTTCTTCAAGGTTTCTATGTGATCTTCTCCTCGTCGAGTTTTCGCAATCATATCGTCAACATAAACCTCGATCTCATTATGCATCATGTCATGGAACAACGTGACCATTGCCCGCTGGTAAGTTGCCCCAGCATTTTTGAGACCGAAGGGCATCACCTTATAATGAAACGTCCCCCAAGGAGTGGTAAATGCTGTTTTCAACTTATCATTCTCATTCATCAAGATCTGATTATAACCTGAGAAACCATCCATGAAGGAGAATAGTTCGAATCCAGCTGTACTGTCCACAAGCACATCAATGTGTGGGAGTGGAAAATCATCTTTAGGACTAGCTTTGTTCAGATCTCGGTAGTCAACACATACTCGAACCCGACCGTCTTTCTTCATCACTGGGACTATATTAGCGACCCATTCTGAGTATTGGGTAGTCTCAATAAATCCCATGTCAAGAAGCTTCATGACCTCTTCCTTGATCTTCTTTGCCAGTTCTGGTTTAGCTCTTCGCGGCCTTTGTTTCACAGGCTCAACCAAAGGATCAGTCGGTAAACAATGTTCGACGATCGATCGATCAAGGCCCGGCATGTCAGCATAAGACCAGGCAAAGATGTCTTGATAATCCTTCAACAACTGGGTCAAGCGTCTGGCCACATCTTCAGGAAGACATGCCCCAATCTTCACCTCTCTAGGATTCTCCGTGTCGCCAAGGTTGATTACCATGGTTTCTTCGGCGGTCAGAGGCTTAGATTTCTCATGGATTTCCAAGTTCCGTCGTATTTCTTCATCATTCGGATTAGAATCATCTGAGTCATCGGATTGGCTTGCATCATATATATGAGGGTCCACGATTCCCGTCCCTTCGCATGCCTCGAGATTAGTGCTGAAACATGAAAGAAAAGGATCAAAAAGACAAGACAGGGTTTAACTACATGCAATTTTTGAAAATTGTTCTTTGCTTTTTTTTTTTTGAAATTCATTTTGCTTTCGAAGACCTCGAAACGAGAATTCTTGAGAAGCCCAACCCTCAGTTCTTACCGTAGATGACAAATTTTTCAATCGTTGGTTATCGTCATCGGGTTGGTTTGGGGCACTTCAACAAGATTCAAAAATGATAAAAACCTCTGTAATTTTATTGATATCGAATCAATGAATTACACCTTATTGGATTGAAAAACCTAAGTGCAACATGAATTGGAATGAAAATTGAGAAAAAGCAATAAAGATTCCCACACAAGGGATACTAAAACTGGAAATAATTACTCTTGAGGGCCAGCGCCCATCCCTTCAAGTGGTCCTTCAGTGATTGCACCAATGGAGGTCTCAGCAAACCAACCGGTGAGGTAAGGTATATCATCATTAAAATCAGAGTCCACCACCTTCGACTCCGGCTTCTTGAAAACACAGGGTGTCTGGTCATCCTCAGAATCATCAGACAAACTGACCAAAATCGCTTTACCGTGCTTCTTAGGGGAGTCAGTTAAGGCTTGCGGCGACTTAGGGAAGATAAGCCCAAGATCATCCTCAGTCGGGCTCAGATTTAAATGCTTATATCCTCCCACAACTCCAGCCGAGTGAAAAGTGTCGTTGATGGACGGTGGTAAGGGACTTTGGCCTGCTCCTGTTCGGCTTCTGCAACAGTCATTGCTTTGTTCGCGGCTTCCCTGCCCGTGATATCCCAAACTAGCTTTGTGGGATTGTCCATTTGTCTCGATCTGGGCATGAATGCCTTGGCCTTCCTTCCCAAGACCCTGACCTGGCTTAAAACCATTACCGACCATGACCTCGGCCACCATGAGAGCTGCTTTAGAAACTTTAGGAACGGGTAACGGTATATCAGAGGAAGCTTGAACAACTTGAACTATCTCAAATGAATGATAGCTATCCTCCTCAACATGATCGGGCTCTATGTACGGGATCGATGTTGCATTGAAGATTCGGTGATCTTCCTCTCCATAAATTGTAACCAACTTTGCTTCAGCCACAAACTTGATCTTCTGATGCAAACTGGAGGATACTGCGCCTGCATTGTGAATCCATGGCCGACCTAGCAAGAAATTGAAAGCAGAAGGGATATCCAGCACTTGAAAAAGAACATCAAACACTGAAGGTCCGATCTGTAGCTTTAAGTTAATCTGGCCTATAACATCCTTCTTTACTCCGTCAAAGGCTCGAACAGAAGTTTTGGTTGCTTGCATGGTAGATGGAGGAATGACCATCCTTTTTAAAGTAGCCAATGGGCATAAATTCAGAGCCGACCCGTTATCAACAAGCACCCTAGCCATGTGAGTCTCCTTGTACTTCACTGATATGTGAAGCGCCTTATTATGACCACGTCCTTCAACTGGGATTTCCTCATCAGAAAATGCTACTTGATCTTTGAGGAGGATTGTCCCGACAAACCCTTCTAGCTTATCTTCTTCAATAGTCTCGGGCACATGAATCTCACTCAACACCTTCATTAGAGCACTCCGATGCTTATCTGATGTCTGAAGAAGTTCCAACAACGAGACTTGTGCAGGTAACTTTCTCAGCTGATCAACCACGTTATATTCACTAGCCTTAATCACAGCTAGGAATTCCTTCGCTTCTTTCTCAGCCACTGGCTTGGCCGGTTGCTTGTCAGGATAAGTTCGCCCTGACCTCGTTATCAGATCAACGTCGTACGACCATAGAACCATCTTGTCACTCTCATAAGCGTAGGGCTGAGGTGATGCCAGGATCAATACTTCCGGAGTGTCAAGTACAATGATCCCGAGGTCATCGTCAGAGGCGTCCTCGAGAGCGGGCATGTCAGGATCCAACTTTACTTGTTCATCGGTCATCCTTGCGAGTTCTTCATTCCAATCAATGATGACTTGGGATATAGTGGCCACTACCCCGAATTCATCTGCTATCCCAATCATTCCCTCTCTAACCAACTCATCCACTTTCTTTCTTATGTCACCAAGTGACACCACCTCACCGGTCGAAACATAACCAGCTCGGACTAAAGCATCGAATATATCTTCGAGAGGGACCCTGAAGTTTCGAATCTGCTTGACTCCTGGGCCAAAGACAACATTTGTACTGCTTGAATGATCAGGGAGTGGATTGTTTTGCACATTGGGTTTACTGGCTGATTGTAGTGCAAACGCTCCAGTGTCAAGTAGATCTTGTACTCGATGTTTGAGCACTTGGCAATCATCTGTCGAATGTCCTACTTCACCTCTATGGTAATCGCATTTCTTCGACGGATCATACCTTGCAAAGCTGGCAGGATTAGCTCTTTGTGGCTCTGAATTCAGCAAGTTCTTCTTCCTCAGCACTGCCAGTACCTGAGATAATGTCCCAGGAAGTGGAGTAAACTGGCGAAGTTTGCGCTGTTGGCGTGGGTCCTGCTGGCCTTGCCGTCCATAAGAGGTCGTCTGCTGGGTGCTAAATTGTAGCTTTGGGACCTGAGCTGGCGTCTTCTGCACATAGGTCATGTTGACTTCGGGGACATGCTCTTTGTCCTTCTTACTAGTAAATCTCTTGCTTGATGAACCTGACTCACTATACCATCCTTTCTTGAGCCCGGTCTCGATCTTCTCACCCATGGCTATCAGCTGGCCAAAAGATTGGGCGGCCGTTACCAACATTCGTGAACGAACCGGCTGCGGTAGAGTGGACACGAACAACTTCATTAAGTCACGTTCTGAGGGTTCGGGCATGATCTGCCCTGCCATGTTCCTCCAACGAGTGGCATACTCCTTCAGAGTCTCCCCCTTTTTCTGCTCAGCTCTCTCCAGGTCTTCCCTTGTAATGGTGACATCGAGATTGAACTTAAAGTGTTTGACGAAAAGGTTTGCCACCTCTTCCCACGAATCTTTCCGGTTGATCTGGTGGTTGGTATACCACCTCATTGCAGCATCCTTCAAGCTTGCTTGGAAGGTTTGGATCATTAGGGGTCCATTAGAAACATATCTGTTCATAAGCCCCTGGTACATCTCGATGTGCTGAATTGGGTTTGAAGTGTCGTCATACTTCTCGAAAGCTGGCATCTTGAATTTATCAGGCACTTGGACTCGGGTAAAAACGGACAAATCAACAGGTGAAACACTTTGAGTTCCCTCCACTTCACGTAACCTCTGCTCAAGTTTGACCAACAACTTGGCATTCTCATCATTGGGGGTTGGATGAAGAACAGGGACCGACGGAGAAGCACTATTGTTGATCAAAACGGCATCATCCAGTTGAGGGGTTGGATTAGTGTTCACAGTAGGAGATTTGTCAAGGCGGAGGCCTTGACGAGTTGGAGGTGGAATCTCCGATTGAGAGGCAACACTGATCTGCTGCTGCTTAGCCATGAGATCACTCATCATTTTGGACATGGCGGCCGTGATCTGCTCATTGATTGCATTCATGTGTTCCTTCAGCTTTTCGTCAATCATGGCTGCAATCTCGGCTTGATTGGCCATCCTTCTTTTGGTCACCGATCGAGTATTATGAGGATGAGGGGGATCCGTGGCAAATTACCTACAAAAGTAACAATGGAATGAATACAGCGAGTAAGAATGACGAGTCGGTCCATGACATTGGTCTAACCGCTTTGATTAGAAATGACCTCTTTATTGAAATGAAATTTTTTTTTACAACGACTATAACTTGCAATCACAAAAAAAAGACTCAATTCCTAAACAAGACTGAAGACTAGAACTGAAAAGAGAATAAAAATTCAAGCTATTCTATTTGACTTGATCCATAGACATATGGGCGGCGACTTCCATCTTCAATTGCTCATAAGCTCGAGCTATCTTGGATGCCTTCTCTTGAGCTTCTTCGGCCTTCCTTTTGATACGGTTGTTCTCTGAGCGAGTGGCGGGCTTGAGAGGCACCTTGGGTATCTTCGGGAGTAGTTCCTGTGGGACCTTGTGCTGTCGAATATACTCGGTCGTCGCGAAGTAGGACTTCTGCTCCCCCTTGAGTTCTTTTTGGGGTTGGGCTATCTTTAAGAGGCGACACTTCTTCCACATCTTCTTGAGCTGAGCTACCGTCCCTTCGTGGTCTTCATCGCCATTGGTGAAGTCGACTTGGAGGAGCTCTGGTTGTAGCGCTGGAGGGAGTCCTTGGAGAATCTGGTACTGACGAGACACTCTGGCGGGGTAGTATTCGATCGCACCGGTGAAACCCAAGAGTGGAACCGGTCCAATACCATTACACGTAAGCCGAGCTTCCTCGACTTAGAACCAGTTAGCATGCCATTGGAAACCTTGGGGTCTAGCGTTTTTCATGAAAATGATCCATTCAGAGTAATGATAATCGGGTGCATCCCCTTGTTTTTCTTTATACCTCAAGACTGGATGACTAGAATCACTAAGCTCAGATATTGTGAGTAAATCGCCACACCCTTTTATGTGAGACAAAAACCAAATTTGCAAAAGTTCGAGGGGGGCATGAAACGTTTTGTCAACATGTTGCTTAAATTTAGTGAGGGAAATGAAAGTCTCGGTTAAAATGGTGTTGACAAAATTCTTTCCAAGACAGACTTGTTGGACCAACCATGCAATTGACGAACTACACGCATTCTTACAGTGGGGAAAAATCACGAACCCGAAAAATGCTAACAAAAATATTCTGCCTTTTTGAAAAGATGTGGCTTTATCAAAACATTGACAAAGGTACGAAAAGGAACATGTTCCACGATTTTCTTTTAAGACTTTTCCCAATTCATCTTTTCCGACACCCAAAAATTCAGACAACATTAAGGTGGAATCAATTCCTAGAGGTGGTGTAACTAATTCTGACCCTAAAGGTTTTCCAATGATCACGCTATATTCTTCCAAAGTCGGGGTGAGCTCATGCTTACCGAATATAAAGGTAGACGTCTCGGGACACCAGAAGTGCGCTAATGCTCGAACAAGGCCGGTACGGACTTTGACTTCCAATAAGGGGAGTAGCCTTCCGATGTGGCCTTCAACCAGCTTACGGTTGGTTGGACTGAGTAAGTTCCACCAGGCACGGAGCTCGTCCTTAGGAGCATCAAGAATCCGGATGTCTGCCCCTCCCATAGTATATGGACCAAGACTCACGACCAACCTAATGTCATGGACCGACCAAAGAAAATACGAAACATAAATAAATTGCGATAAAGGTTCAGGAAACTTACTTCACCCAATAGAACCATGGCAATCACAAAGACATGCGCATGAACTGTGAGGTTCGATTTCTATCTAGACTCTGGCTTACAAAATAGAGACGCGAGGATTACCGGGGTAAACCAGTCATGGTTGTGGTTAGGCCGGGATTCCCCTGACTCCGGCTTAGTCAAGGAGCCGACCCGGGTTGCAAAGGGTGCAACCGTGGTGGAAACTCAATGACACCGTAAAAAAAACTTTCAGGACCAAGGAGGGCGACCCATACCACGCGAATGTGGTCGGGGTGTCCGCTGTCTTAGTACCATCTTAAACCTATGCCGCCCAGGTCCGGCAGCGGGTAGTGTGTGCGGTGTAGTGTAAATGCAAGGCATGCACAGCAGGTTATATCATACAGCGCTCCGTGTGTAAAATAAACCATACATCCAAACACCTCCCTGCAAAACAAGGGTTAACAATCACGCCTCCCCTTGTACCTCCCATTCTGTAAAAACATTTAACACCTAAAATGTTAGGGACGTACCTGGGATCCTCGCTGCCAAGCAAAAAATATTTTTTGAAAAGAAAAATTGGCCTAAGTCCACTAAGAGTTTTAACTCAAGTCCCCAGCGGAGTCGCCAAGCTGTCGCGACCTAAATTTTCTCTCAGGCTAATGGGTTGTTAAGACTAAGCTTAACTCGGGCCCTCCCAAGCCCTACCAATTCGCGACTTAGGATTTAAGTTATTAACGTGCAAATGTTTTCATGCTTGGAGTCGCCACTAATCTATTTGTGGTAGGTCGATTAGAAACCTAAATAAAACATAGGGAGATATATTTTATTCCTACGAACCAGAGATTCTAAGTTCGGGGACTTGATTACGCTAGATCTAGTCTAGCGCCCTTTCGGTACCTTTTCTTTTCAAAAAAAAAAATTATTTCGCATGCAGTCTGGATCCATTTTATAGCCTAATTACTAACATGTGAGGTGTTCATGCGAGTGCGCAAACCACCAAAGTAACACCCAATAATCAAAACATTAAATAAATTGCAAAATTTGGAGAATTACTTACCTCGAAGCAACGTAAGCATCTGCATGGTTAGCTAGAAAATCATATCAATAATCCTAATACGATTTCTAATTAACAAGCAGTTCACTCAATATTTTTTTATTTTCACTTATTTAAATGAAAGCTAAGCTATATGTAATGACGTGTAAAAATTAACATGCGATTAATGCAGCCTAACATGCAAACTATATGTCATGCGACGACGTGACCTAATTCTAATAACGGACAAATAATTTATTTTTGGTATTTTTTAAATGAAATTCGGAATTAAAAATTACTCAAATAACATGTAATCTATCCTAGAGAAAATGATTGATCTATCCTAAAGTGATTCTTTTTTTGGGATTTTTATTAAAATTCGAAATTATTAAATATCCTAAATAATCCACTAAGATTAAAATAATCTTTAATTTAAACTAGGAAATATGCCACCCCTAATCCCAATTTAAATCAAATAATTATCTTATTCTTTTGGATATATTTAAGATTCCATAAGCATGCAAAATTTCTAATTTAAATCTAACTAATAATTTTTTGGATTTTCTTTATTTAAAAGGAAAGCAATCAACAAAAATAACTACATTCAAACAATCCACGCAATCCGCAAGATTTTTTTAAATTCGGATAAGGCAAAGAAATCAAACTGACAATCATATCTATAGGGTTATAGATATTGACGGAAAGTTGATTGGTCAAATTTGGAAAGCAAATAAAATCTATTATCGTGTCCAAGTGATTATGGACAAGATAACGATTTTCCGTATCGCCGCGTATCGTACCTTAGGGATAAGGTCGGATAGTCGTCCAGATACGTTGCCAAATTAGGAAAATTTCCCAATTTTGGGTATTTTTTGAATATTGCGGATATCACAAAATTAACTTAAGATATCTAGCTATCCACCAAAATATTCACGAAATATTCAAACATCCGAAAACTAGGAAATTAAATATTTGAAAGAAATATTCGGATAATCTTACCTAATTGGCGGATAATTCCAAATTTGAACTCGGATAGAACTCGGGCTTGCGGATCGGGACGGTGATCAAGGTGGGAGTTCTCGCGGTGGTGTTCTGGTCAACCGGGGGTGCAGTGGAGGACTCGTGGCAACTATTGGACACTCGTACTCGAAGAGGCTTCACGGCAATGATCGTCAATCTTGGACCACGATGAATGCTTCTGCCTTTCCGTTCTCCTCATTTGTGAATGACCCAAAATCCACCCCTTTGGAACCTTCTTGCCACTTCCCTCACGGATCACACCTGCACACAATGGAAATTTCTTTCGTTTTTTTCTATTTTAGTAACAACCCTCCAATGGACAAAGCACCCAAAGATCTCTGGCACAACTTCGCACAATTGGGATTGTCCCAGCGAATCGTTCAGTGAAGCTCGGCTTGGCCACTAGTAGCAGTGGGGAAAAGGCTGATGTTAATCTTTTGCCAAGGAAGAGCTTGCGGTAGTGAGGCTCTCGACAGCAGCAACTTGTCGTTGGTGTAGCAGGAGTGTCAAGCGTGAGATGTTTCGCGACCTGGCTGCTTCGTTCTTGGCCAGGGGTGCAATGACCGTGAAGGTTGTTGGCGACGGTGAAAAGGCACGCCGGTGTGGAGGGTTTGCTTGGTCGTGAGGCTCGGCTCGACAGGCAGCAAGTGTGTCGGGCTGCTGGACACTCGCCGATCCGAGGAAAGCCTTGACGACTGGTGGATGCGGCAGCTCACGGTGTGCGGCTGGGCGTAGGCACGAAGGATGTCGCGGAACAGCAGCGGCAGCAGTTCGCGCGGCGTGGATGACAGCGTCGGTGCGGATGCTAGACGGCACGAGCACAAGGTGGCATGGACGCAAGGCAGCGCGGTGTTGGGGGCAGGCCAGCACAACCAACCCTCTCTTTTTATTGCTATAGCTCTCACCTTTTCTCTGTGTATCTCTCTGTGTTTTTTGCGTATGATCCCCCCCTTCTCCCTTGAAAGACATAAACCTATATTTATAGTATAAACCTAGGTCAAATAGCCGGGTCTTCTAGTCCTAATGGGCTTAGGCTTGGGCTTAGGCTTTAATTTTTATTTAATTCCAAATTGGCTGAATTAATTCGGGCTTTTATTCAATTAACTTGATGGGCTAATTTAAGCTCAAATTAAGACAACCAAGCCCTTTTGCGTGTGATTTTCGGCCCATGCTTTCCGAGTGAGCCGAGTTTTGTTCGATGCCCAAGCTTAATTTACATGATGAATTTTAAGCTCGCTTGCCACCGTCGATCCGATGCGGAATGCAATTAATCTATATGAACCTAAACTATATGCTACGCAATTTTAATATTTTTGTTCAGGGGTTAAAAATTTAATTCCTAATTTTTTTATGCAATTAATACTAAATGATGCGCCAAAATTTAGGTGTCAACAGGTCTCAAGCCTAGATGCTTGACTCCCAAGCATGAGCACGAGCATTGGTCTTAGGTCCACCGAAACCGTGCTGAGAACTTAATGCCCGTGCGCGACTTCTTGGCGCCCCAGCCTGAGTCTACAAAGGTCAAGCCTAGGTCCCCGGCGCCCAGGCTTTGGTCAATCGAGGCCAAGCCCGAGACTCCGGTAGTGGTATGCATGCCCCTGTCCATCGAGGCCGAGACCCTGAACTCTGCGCCTGGGACTCGGTCCCCCTATGCCTAGACCTAGGTCCATCAAAGTGGGGCCAGAAACCTTGTTACTCATGCTCGAGTCCATTGAGGCAAGGCCCTGGTCCCCAGTGTCGAGGCCCAGCATCGATGGATTAGGGCGCAGGCACAAGGGACTCGGGCAAGGACGCGAGAGTCCTAGGCCCGGCCTCGATGGTCCTAGGCTCAAAAGTCGGGGACCCAGGCATGGTTTTCAAGGTCCGGGGATCGGCCTCAATGGACCCGAGAAAGCCGGACAAGGTCTCGAGCGCGGCCTAGATGGACTCGGGCTGGGGTGTTGGGGTCCTAGGCTAGGCCTCGATGGACCCAGGCTTGATCGCCGAGGACTTGATCTCGCTACCAAGTGCCCGTAAATGGGCATTGGAGTTCCCGTGCCCAAGTGAAAAGTTTTTGGTCTAAGCACCGATATCTAGTCATATTTTGGAAAAATGATTTTCGATTTTTTAAAGAGGAAATCATTTTCTTTAATATAAGCTTTAAAAGGAAAATCTTTTCCGTTGACTCATTTATAAGTGATTCAAATGTCGAAAAACTCGAAAAATGTTTTCCACGAAACAAATAGAGCCTAAGATTAAAACTGAAATGGAAAGACATTGTTTGGAAAGGGAAATGCTTCAGGAGAAAAATTTGACAGAATTCTAGCATAGCTCCAGCATGTCTTCTTCCTCCCTGTCCTATCTATCTTTATTCCTGTGATCTCCTTCAATGGTTATTGGAATTCACCTGTAATCTTTTCATTAGCTGCGCCATGCTTCCATGGTTTCCTCCATGTCCACGATCTCAGTCTATTCTCTGTGGTAGTCCTGCGTCCTGCAACAACCGTCCCTTCATCCACGAACCGATTTAATTCTGCAACGGTTTCCGCTCTTAATTCAAACAGTTCGAGGTATTCTTTCCTTACTCCGCTCGATGTAGTCACCAATACATCTCTGGTTGAAGTCGGATTACACATACCCACAGCTCAAAGTTAGACTGGTTAAGCTCCAGACCGAAGTGAAGTTCGCGCAACTTGACTTTCTATACCTGGCTGTACACCTCTAAGCTTATTCTAACCACCAACCTTGCAAAATCAATTTCCATGAAGGAGGGTTACATGTATATACTACATTACTACTGTACTGTTTCCTTTCGGAGCTTGGCTGTGGGAAATGGGGGTGCAACCTAGGCTGAATCAAATGGGTTGTACGATTGCGACCACGATTGAATGGCTACAAGTTTTTCTTTCTTTGGGCTGGTTCCCACCAATCCGTGATCTTTCCCAGCAATTCAAAGCTCACTGGCACAATGGTAAAAGTAATTAATGTAGAAAATCATCAACCCCTCTTGAAAAGCTGTTATGACCCATAAAAACTTATTAGACTCAGAGGTTGGGTCGCGAATTTCACAAGTCTTCTACTTTTCTACGAGGTTTTGACTCACGTTTTGTTAAAGCATCCCACATCCATTGTATAGGAGAGTTGTATATTATATATATATATATATATATATATATATATATATATGTAGTCTCCTTCTATCTATTAATCTAAATTTTTTAATAGGGTTTTCTAGCATGATATCAAAGTTTCTCCATTTATCATGTGATCTCCGTTTTCCTAAAGGTAGGTCGGGTCAAATCCACGTTAGGCCCACACTATTCAAGGGCATGCATTACAATTTATTTATTTTTGTCTGGTGGAATTTTGGATGCATCCTCTATCTATGAGAGGAGTTGTACCGATCGCGTTTATTAGTCTTCGCTGTTAATAGATGGGTGTGCCGTGGAGTGGATCAAGATGACACCCGAACCACTTCATCTTGTGTTTTGGCCTTTTCTTTTTGTTCCTTGAGTTGTACTCTCCTATATCACAATAAATGAGTCAGTCGATGGTGCGTGGAATTTCGTGTGAAGTAAAAACATATACTTCAATTGTTTCATCAGCTTTTTCATGCAAATAAAGAAGTTGCCCCAATAGCATTAATGACATAGAAGTAAAAAAAAAAAATCAATGCCAACCCCTTATTTAACATCTCCGCTGAAATTAATAAAAAAAATAGAGGGTACAATATCATGGTGCTTATAATTACCAATTAATAATAATAAAAAAAAGAGTAGGCTCGAGCCGAGTGATGATACAGATCCCACATCAAGAACATATGCAAAAGTATGTATATCTCATCAAGACTAATGTCCAAAATCACGAAGAGCGCCCTAATGCAAGTGAAATTACTCAAATCTATTTTATGTAAAAAAAGAGACAACAAAAAGAAGAAAATACACACACACTTTATTAGTAGACGAATTTTCTCTATCTCACAATATTTCATGGGTGAACCTTCCCGTGCGAGAGATTAGAATGTAGAACTCTATCTATATGTGTGTGTGACCTTTGTGGGAAATTTTTAACCTGGGACAGATGATGTGACGTGTAGCTACCAAGATAGACATTAATTGGAAGGACCCATCTCACTCTTTTAAATTCACCTCCACTCTTCACAGTCTCATCCTACATCTAGAAATCTCACCTATTTCATACTGAAATTTATCTCAATTTCATTCTCATCTTTCAATTACATCCCTAAGGGGAGAAAAAAGAAACTGAGAACAATCATGAGTGCTCCGGTTACATTCACTGATGAATTCAGCAGCCCCGTCCAGGCGCCGAGGATGTTCAAGGCTTTGATCCTTGATGGTGATAATCTCATCCCCAAGCTCCTGCCTCAGGCCATCAAGAGCGTCGAGCTTGTCCATGGCGACGGAGGCCCTGGGAGCATCAAGCAGGTGAACTTCGCCGAAGGTTAGGTGACTTTGGTGATTTAATTACTCGCATGCTATATTTCAGCACGATCTCTTCTTTAGTAATTAGAAGATTGTTATGCAAGTAAAGGGGGATAAAACATCGCGTACGAGATAAGTCAATTGAGGTCTGATACATTTTATTTTATCTGGTAGAAAGTGACTATCCCTAACACAAGGATATAGCATCATTATTTACCAGCAAGATGATGAAGATCAATCATCTTCGTACCTATCCTTAACGGAGTAGAAAAATTCTCGATTATACACGTAATAATAATGACAATAGTGACCCTTTAAGTACAGGCAGTCACATGAAGTACGTAAAACACAGAGTCGATGCACTGGACAAGGAGAAGATGACGTACAGCTACTCAATGGTGGAGGGAGGCGAATATGCAGACAAGATCGAGTCGATCTCTTATGAAATCAAGATGGAGGCATCTCCTGCTGGGGGCTGCAAGGGCACGAACGTGAGCAAGTACCACCCAAAACCAGGGGTTGTGATCAACGAGGAGGAGATCAAAGCCGGGAAAGAGAAGGCCATGGCCGTCTTCAAGGCCGTGGAGGCTTATCTCGTGGCCAACCCCGAGGCCTATGCCTAAAAAGCTTTTTGTCTTATATTATCGTCTCTCTTTGAAGCAAGTTTTGCATCTCTCTCTGTGGATCCCATAAGTTATGCTAATTATAATGGGGTCCTCTATATGTGAGAACCCCTTGATTGAGAGTGCTAATGGTGTTGCTACTACAATAAAGTTTCTCCCATTCTACTACATATTATAGTACTTTGGCTTGCTAAAAAGTGTCTCGGAGCACATTAAGGTACAATGATGTTGCGGTGATGCATATATCAAATGTATTTTGAAAATTAGTGAGCGAGATTGTTTTCACGCGTTTGAAGAAATTTGGGTGCACCTCTTACAAGGTAGCAATTTTCCTTCAGCTTGTTCCTTCCATTGATTGCATTCGATGCTTCAATACAATAAATCTTAGAGGATTCCATCCTTTTAAAACTGAAGTATAATATATATTATATATTGTTTTGATTCAAAAGAAAGGTAGATTTGGATCTGGCCTTTCTTTGCGCTGTAATTCTAACCCAAATAGCTGTATCATTAGATGAGAGGTTAAGATGTTTATAACATTTCTATAGAAGCATGTAATGAGCATATGTGATTGAGTGTAGAAGCTCTATCATTAATGATCACGTTCATTTTTTTTTTTTATAACCCAGGAACCCCCCGCACGGCCGACAGCCGGAGGAGTAAACCTGGGGCGACGCTAGCGTAGGACCCACTTCATCATGCCTGCTTATTTCCAAGAAACTTTACCAAGTCATATTTAAGAAGTGGGTCTCATGTCATAAATATAATGGCCCAGAAACCCTAGACTCTTGACAATTCCATGCAAAAAAAAATCACGGGTCATGTTTCAACTTTGCCAAATCTACAACAATATTAGCTCGTGTAGATCTGAATTTGATCGACGCCATTCATCTTTTCTTTTCTTTTCTTTTCTTTTTTCCCGATTATAGCAATATATGAACATATGAAGCCAACTGTTCATCATCATATAGGACCCAACATTTAATGGGAAATCAATGTAGCACGAAATATCCTCTTGATCAAGAAATGGCAAAGCTTAATTTGACGACGACACGCACGCAAACACTTCAATTATTTGTGGTTGGATATATTGAATTACCCAATATAATTAATCACAGCACCATGAAAAGGCATAAGAGAATATCCATGAGAACACAGGATAAAGTGGCCGGTTAATTGGAACTTGAGTAGAGACCTCTTAGTTCTCATCCAATTGGTCATTAAATTAAATAATTGTAAAGGTTTGCAATGTCCCCTTTTTTTATTCAGCCTCAGAAACTGGCTGATCCATCTTAGCAAGCTAATTTGTCGATGTAAGTGGGGTTGATGAGTGCATTCTCTTTGTTTGTGACGCCCTTCCATTCGATAATTAAGGTGCATCGGCGAGTTTAACATTTAGTATGCGGGAGAAGTAGTTGCCCCATGGTGGGACGAGGGAATAATTAGTTAAGAATCCTCTCAGATCAAGTGGACTTCTCGAAACATTTGTACATTAGAAGACGATGAGATGCACACAAATCGAATGCCGGCAAGCTTTTCCATTCACTGAACCGCACTCTAACTACCTTGAATTATCCATAGCCCCGCTTTGAGAACGATGCCCTATCCCAATCAACTCATGAATTTTTTAATTTCCCTCCGAATCACGACAAGGAAAGACATCTTTGGTGCTCTAGAGCCAACAGAGAACATACCCCGATTCAACGAGGGCTCCTCCTCTCAGACCTATAAATGATGCCCTCCCTTGGCGCTCTCTTCACACCAAGCTCAACCAAGTCGATTTCATCGTTTGCATAATTTCACTAGCTGGTCCCTAGAGATCAATCATGGGCGTGTTCACATTTAATGATGAGTACAGTTCCCCCATTCCTGCGGCGAGATTGTTTAAGGCCTTGATTGTGGATTCCCATAACCTCATCCCCAAGCTCATGCCTCAAGCTATCAAGAGCATCGAAATCGTCCAAGGCGACGGAGGAGCTGGAAGCATTAGGCAAATCAATTTCACTGAAGGTAAATTTTTCTCAAGGGCTTTTCTTGCATAATGAAATTGCAAATTTTCATAAGAAACAACATAGCGATAAGAAAAAGAAAAACATGGCTATTATTAAGATGTTATACTGTTTGATCGGGCGACATTTCTGAAGATGTTATTTGTCTTCTGTGATTAGTTCAAATCTAAGTAGTACGTATGTCCCATTTCCTACGCAGGTAGCCAACTCAGCCACATGAAGAACCGAGTAGACGAGCTGAACAAAGAGACATTCACATATAAGTACGCATTGATCGAAGGCGGTCCATTGATGGAAAAGTTCGAATCTATTGCTTACGATGTTAAGTTCGAGCCAACACCCAACGGCGGGAGCAAGAACAAGATGACCAGCACGTACTACACCAAGGGCGATTTTGAGCTGAAAGAAGAAGACATCAAAGCCGGCAAAGAGAGAGCCTTAGGAATGTACAAAGTTGTCGAAGCATACCTCCTCCAAAACCCTGATGCTTATGCTTAATTCCGGAAGTTCTTCTCTCAAATAAATTTGGAAGTGCTCGTGGTACTTTGTGTCTTCCATAGTAAGTGTTTGGCTTGTTTTTTTGTGATGGACATGATCATCCTCTTGAGTGTGGATGACAATAAGGATACATACTTTGTACCTCGTTCAAAATGGTGGATCATTATCCTATGAAAGCATTTTAAGCATTTCCCTGAATACCACTTCACTTTCCCACTAATTTCGTAAGAAATCTCATTTAGATTTTCTCGCGACATGCTTGTTTTGCTATTTGCCTTTAAAAAGTTTTGCCAAATGGTGTTATATCTCTAATCAAAGTAAACAATAAGATAGTTGTTCATTTTGATAATAGACATGTGTCTTCCTAACAAGGCCTCTGACAATATTGAAGGAAAAGCTAAACTTGATCGAGATACTAAATAAGCCAAAATCAAACAATAAACTTTAAGTCTTGTGAACCGGTTAAGTTCCAACTTAAAATTACGAAGGTAGCCATAGCCAGAGTACATGGTTTGCCCACATTTTATGGGATTTAAACAATGACCTCTAATTCCTGAACTGAAAATTCTCCAACGTCTAGACCAATTGTACCAAACTCTGAGGTTGACCAGCCCTTTTTTTTATCAACATTTCTGCAATTCCAACATTTCTTGAGTTTTATCAATATGCATAAAAAAATTCGCTATAGATGCGCGAGACCCTATTTTCCCCTATGTGATATACTAAGGACCTTGCATAATATTGCTATGAGATTCTATTTAACAGAAATGAGCAAAGCACGAAAATCTTCCTTACCATGCCTATAAGAAGGTGGCACTCTTAGATCTTATGAGTGTAATTATGATTGTGACACAAATAAATTCATTTGTTTGATCTATACTTTTATTCTTAGTCTTATGTACTATAAGGAGAAAATAAGGTTTTTGCGCACAAATGTTTACAGGGAGATGAAGAATTCTCACTTCGTTTGGCTATTTATGCTTGGATTCAATCATTTCGCATAATGTTTCATAAATCGGATAATACGACACGCAAAATATGGCCAACCAATATGATTACCTATATGTCTAAACATGTGCAATCCAATTAACCCTGAAATTCGAAAAATAGAATTAATGGTGATTATCTTTTTCGTCTTAGATTTAAAAATAATCAACCAATCCTAATGTTTGTTTCTCTGATGATCATTATATCAGTCTTTTACTAAGTCTTCTTGTACATACTGAACTAAAAGAGAAAATAAGAGAATATGATGTAGATTTATGCGAGAACTAGCAATGTGCACTCGGTTGCATGTATGCGAGATATTGACATTTGAAAAATAAAGTAAAATAGTTTTATTACGAAATATTTGAACCATTAATGGAAAGATACTACTGATGAAAATACTCAATACAAAGGACCGTATAAATATATGTGATATAAAAGATTTATTGGAAACTTTTTAGGTAAATTGTTGTAGGATAGAAATGATTTAAATTCTAATATTGAAACATGTGATACATAAAACAGAGAATTTAATTTACACATTTATCCATGGATCCAATATTTATAAAATAAATAATTGAGGAAATTTGAAGACTGAAAAAAAAAATGATTGACATCGATCCCTCATATGTAGGATGTTCTTTTTATTATATAAACTAGCTCTCTAGCACTCGATACACACTTGTGGTTGCCTTCATGCACTTTTGAATTAGTGAATAAGTGGTTTGTATTTCTTTAACGGCTTTCATTTTTTTTTTGTTTACAAGTGATAAGAGTTTGATTTACAATAATGGATTCTATCGAAATAATAGATAGGAAAATCAAGGATATATTTGTAAGCAAGAGGTTGGATATCAAATTCAAAAATTGACTTTATGTATAGTGTTAATAGATAGATAATAGCACAGATACGATGGACCAATGTGTGGTGGTCCCAATCATGTCAACCTTGAGATGAATTTTCATTCATATTACAATTGTTTTAACCATAGAGATCTATTATATTTCTTTTGCGCCTTCGTATTATCTAAACAGATGATGACCGTGAACATTGAATATGCTCTTTTTTGGATTTTAAGAGCCTCTCTCTCTCTCTCTCTCTCTCTCTCTGGAGAACGACGCCTCGAGTCCAATCAACTCTTGAGTTTTCATGCTTAATGCTGACAAAAGGCAATGTATGGAACTTTAGGACTATGACAATTTGAAGAATTTTACATACCCAACGAAACACTCTTTGGAAAAGTGAGGACTCCTCTACTTGCGCCTATAAATACATCTTCTCCATATCTCTTCTACACCAAGCTCAGAAATCTTCCTTAAACTCCAGCCACCTTCATCATAGTTTCATAATTTTCTCTAGCTAGCAACAAAGTTATTCATGGGTGTCTTCACTTTCACAGATGCATACACATCCACGATTCCTCCAAAAAGATTGTTCAAGGCCCTCATTGTGGACTCCCACAATCTCATTCCTAAGCTCATGCCTCAATCCATCAAGAGTATCAACATCGTCCAAGGCAATGGAGGGGCCGGGAGTATCAAGCAAATCAATTTTATCGAAGGTAACGATTATGAGACTTTGCTATTGCTTCTACCATTATTAAGGCACCATCACCTTTCTATATGACTCCTATGTATTTATCTTATGACAAGTTTTTAGACTTTGACAACGAAGCGATTTCCATAGAAACATCAATAAAATTCTTTTCTCATTGTAGTATGCTTTGTTAATCTTGGTTTAAAAATATATTCTAAGCTTTCTTATCTGGGAATTCTTGCATAATTATCACCTCTGTTGTTTTAATAGATGTGTCCAACTAATTCGTATAAAAAAAACAATTCTCATCATATGATGTAAAGGAAAAAGTTCCTTTGTCAAATTTCATTTACTAAGTGTACAAGATGTAGTGTTAATCTGTAATGTTTTGAGATGTAGGAAGCCAACTTAGTAGCATGAAGAATCGAGTGGATGAGCTGAACGAAGAGACATTCACATACAAGTATACTATGGTCAATTTTAATGGATAAATTTGAATCTATCGCATACAAAGTCAAGTTCGAGCCAACCCCAGATGGTGGGAGCAAGAACAAGATGACCAGTACCTACTACACCAAGGGCAATGTCGAGCTTAAAGAATTGAAGAGGACATCAAGGCTGGAAAAGAGAGAGCCTTGGGAATGTATAAGGTTGCGGAAGCATAACTCGTTCAAAACCCTAGTGCTTATGCTTGATTCTTACAAATAAAACACTTAAATAAGTTTGGAGCAACCTTCTCCAATAAGCACTTGAATGGTTAATAAGGATATGTACTTTGCACTTGGTAATTGTTTGTGGGTCAAATCCTGTAATGCTTCCTTCCGTGAGTCACCCACAGGTGTTTCACTGGATGTTACTTGAAAGGAGTTTTCGTTTCACATTACCAACAATAAAAAGCTACTTTAATTTGGATGTCAATAGTGGAGACAGTCCTTTTCTTTAATAAGTCACTGTCCGTCCTTGTCTATGCGTATGCTCAAGATAGCAATAAGGGGCTCGTATTGTAATTTTTAAGTCAGCTTTAGGCATTAAGCTGAAGAGAGAGAAGGGAGAGAAAATAAGACTCGGCCTCGTAAGCGCTTGCGACATTCTTACCTAGACAGGGTCGACAAGCAATGAGGAAGTCCCAGGGCTGATGCTCACCTAAGGTCAGCCCAAAGTGGCTGAGCGTACGTCACAATTTGTGGCAGCGGGGTGGGTTCGCGAAACCTCTACCCATGCCTTCATCCCATAATTGGTCAAGTCCAATTCAAGACAGATATTAACAACTCTATAGGACCATTCAGTTCCGAAGCTCAGTGGACACTAACATGGAATTCAAGCATAGCTTTATGGAAGCTTGAACTCTGCTTATCTGAAATTTGACTATGGGTACGAGATTATTGTCATTCGATGAGCCAAAACTTGGCTTGATAAGTGTTCTTTTCGACAGTTTCAAATAATTGGTAACTAGACTTTGTGCCTGTGCTACGACCGATTGGGTTACACGGTTATTAACAATGGTTTTAAGAAACTATCAACAATTCCTTGGGGAAATGACTCTACGAAATGTTTAGATTTTGAGGAGCCATAAACCTGGAATGGTCACAAGAATATGGACAATCAGTATCTGAGAATTGAGTTAAGATAACACTACAAAGTCTTAACAGGAAGATCATTCTGAACAGGACAAAGTCGCCAATTATAGTTTAATTTTGCGGATGCATTTCTGAAGCCTGGAAATGCCTTTTAGTTTTTCTAATCTGACCCTGAACAACGAATTCAAACATTAATGATCAAATATTCTATTCTAGCGTAAACAAGAAATAAATAACCCACGGAGCTTATCCTTTAGTTTTCTAGTTCGTGTGATACAGTCTACAAATTAGTAATAAGCCGTTTTCCTCGTTGGAAATTTGGCAGGAAATGGATTTCTAGGCATGTAAGTCTGCTATGTAGGACGTTGCCATGATCTTATTAAGGTAATCGAGTAATTTGGCCGAAAAAAGGTATGAAAGCTATCTTCGGATATGAATAAAGACATAGACAAGATACAGTAAATAGGAGGAGTTGGACTTAGCATTCGAGGGGTGTAGTTCATGTGCTTGGATTGGATCGGATTGAGCGCGGACTAATAAGTCATTGGTGTAGCTATGGCCGGCGATCGGCCTAAGAAGAACGAAAAAGAAAAAGAAAAAAAATGGGGTTAATATCACAAAAAACCTCAAATTGGTACACATGTGATAAAGTTACCTCAAAATAATTTTTTAACCATCAAAAACACAAAATTGATACATATGTGACAAATTTACCCTTCATTTATTCTCGTTAAATTTTACAATCAAATTACTGAGTTGAATGACATATGGTAGCTAATGAGTATACCAGTTTGGGGTTTTACCTTCCGTTTATCACAAGTGTATCAATTTGTGATTTTCTATGGTCTAAATTCAATTTAACGGAAACCAATTGAAGGTAAATTTGTTATAAATATATCAATTTGGGGTTTTTAGTGATAAAAAAGTTAGTTTTAAGTAAAATTGTTACAAATGTACTAGTTTGAGATTTTTTATGGTCAAAAAATTAATTTGAGATAAATTTATTACAAATATACTGGTTTGGGGTTTTTCGTTGTATTAACTCAAAAAAATAAAAAGAAATTAAAAAAAATTAAAAATTCGATTTTTTTAAATATTTTCATAAGAACGAACATTTGATTAATGAAGGACTCGAGCCTGAGCACCGAGGATCCGCGCACAGCCTTTGTGGGGCCGGGCTTGAGTGCTGGGGACCATAGCTCAAGTGTCAAGACCCAAGCACTCCTTTTATGGATTCTGGCTTAGGTGCTGGGGCATTGGACATGGGTACAGGGCTTTGGGCCCGGTCTCAATGGACCTAGGAATGGGCGTTTGGGTCCCGGGCCTAGTCGCCGAAGACCTGGTCCTGAACGCCAAGACCTAGGAACCAACGTTAGAGTTTCTATGTCCAAGTGTGGAGTTTCAGGTCCAAGTATCGATATTTAGTCATATTTTGGAAAAATGTTTATCTACTTTGTCAAAGAGGAAATTATTTTTTCAAATTTAAGCATAAGTTTTCCGTTAACTTATTTTCCTTAGCGAACTAAACACTGGAAAATAAGGAAAATATTTTTTTTAAATATTTTCCACAAAACAAACGCAGCCTAATATTTATTATTTTTTTTAGTTGCCATTGTATTACTTGAGCTACGAAGGCTATGAACATGAGAAATGCTCCCTTTTGGATTCTAGTGCTCTCTCCTCATCTCTCTGTCCTAGAGAATGAAACCCTAATCCAGCTAGCGAACTCATGATGTTGGAACAAACAAAAAAAACTCCTGATGCAAAACATGACAAAAGGTAGAATGGTTGGTGCTTTGCTAGTTTCACGAGTCTAAAACTCATCAGCCAATGCGAAACACTTTGGAAAAATGAGGACTCCTCCACTCCACCCTATAAATGTATCTTGTTCTCGTCTCTTCTATCCCAAGCTATCAAACGTCCAGAGCCCCACTCTCTTTGATCATATCCCAACCATCATGGGTGTGTTTGCTTTCACAAATGAATACGCTTCCCCAATTCCTCCGGCACGGTTGTTCAAGGCCCTAGTTTTGGACTCACATAACCTAATTCCCAAACTCATGCCTCACGCTATCAAGAGCATTGACATCATCCGAGGCGATGGACGGGCTGGATCTATTAAGCAGATCAACTTCATTGAAGGTAATTACACAAATGGGCCATTTCTTTCTAGCTTAACGTATATCATGGCATATAAAAGTATACCGTGATACGATCTCCTATTGTATACAACTAGTCAACTCAGAAGCCTGAAGAATCGCGTGGATGAGCTGAACAAGGAGACATTCACGTATAAGTATACCATGATCGATCTCAAGGAGAAGTTCGAATCTATTGCTTATGAAGTCAAATTTGAGCCGACACCAGAAGGTGGGAACAAGAACAAGATGACAAGCACGTATTACACAGAAGGCAATGTCAAGCTCAAAGAAGAGGACATTAAGGCAGGCAAAGAGAGAGCCTTGGGAATGTACAATGTAACAGTCTGAATTTTCGATCCTTTTCCCGGGATTTAAGAAATGAAATTGATCAATGCACTATAGTGAGATCTCACCCGAGACCCGCGCATTCTCGGGATGCTAACCTTAGGGGTAAGGCCAGTACGGGATTGAGTTCGCACGACCAAAGAACTTGACCTTGGTTCGATCTTCGACCATATGGATTGACGAGGGAATGTTTTGAGCCAACTGAGATCGATCTATTTGATTGATCGTGTCCGAAGGGCACTAGTGACAGACCCTCGCAATTATATGACAATCGAGGTCGCCTTGGTTTGAGCAAACTTAAACGTGATTTGACTTAGTGTCGGTCACGGGTCGAGAGCGCGTAATCCCAATGAGCCACTCGTTAGCAAGAGATAAGCTAAAGTCGCGATTGTTCGATTTTAGTCATTTCTTGGAATTCGGGCCCGGGAATCGAGAATTTTGAAAGTGACAATTTTGGGCGGCCGATGACGTTTTTGGCTTGGCCAACCTTGGGGCCACCCATTTCTACAAAAAAATGGATTTCGGTTCAGGACCGGGAAGATTACGGTTTTGCCCCTGTGGGCACCGAGGCTGGATTCGGAGGCCGTTTGAGGTTATTTTTCGCGGCCAAGGTCATTTTGGGGTGGCCACGCACATTTAGAGTGGTTTTGGACAAAAACGGGAATTTCGACAAAAATTGGGAAAATAATATTATTTTATTCCCGGAACTTTGCAGTCGATTTCCGAGGGCTTAAAAAGTGAATTTCGCGATTCCGACATCATATTATGTTGGCTACGCACATATGGAACCCGTATGTGCGAAAATTGGAATTTCGCCCCGGGACCGGAAAATTACCATTTTGCCCCTGGACCTGTACTGGGAATTCCGAATTTTGGAAAATTTTGGGCAATAATTGAGGACTAAAATAAGTGAAAAAGAAATTGGAATTATTGAATTACCATATTGACCTTGAATTATTGGATAAGGATTAATGTGGGCCAAGTGTTCAAGGGCATTTTGGGCATTTGGAAAGTTTGGTCCAACTTAGTCAAACCCGTCTCTCTCTCTCCTCTCTCTTCTGGCCAGAACCTCCCCCCTTCCACGATCACTCTCCCTCTCTCTCTCTCTCTCATTCTCTTCATTTTTGTTTCCTCTCTTCACCGTTGCTGCTGCTGCTGCTGATCCGCCCGATCCAGCCTGTTCTTCTCGCCTTTCTTAGGTAAGTGACCTCCCCAAATGTCGCCTAGGACCTTGGGTATTGTTAGGCTCGTTTAGGGCTCGGTTTAGGGTGAATTTCGTGGCTGGATGTGCTCGGTGGTGTGTGTTGGCTGAGTTCCAGTTAGGTTGCTGCTGCGTCGCTGGTTTTTGTTATTTTTACTGTGACTTATGTGGCCCGAATTTGAGGAAGTGTTCTTCATGAAAGTTGTTCCTAACTTCTTGAAGTATAACATATTTTAAGGCGATCCTGAGATTTTCCCTAGGGCATTTTAGGGGTTGTATAACTTAGGATATCCGATAGGGAAGTTAAGTTAACCAAACCCTGATCTTGTGTTATGACGGTGATTCCGGATGTTGGTTTGCTGTACATGTATGTAATATGATGTTTGCATATTTGGTGCTGTATGAATATGTTGTTGTTTGATTGTTCCGTTGTTCTACCCCGTTGTCGTCATTATTTGTCCGGGGTTTTGTTGTTCGCTTCCGCATGTGGCTCTGATGTTTGGATTGGGTCGGCGATGTTCCTGGGACGTCGCACAAATTCGACCGGAGCAGGGGATGTTGCGAGCTCGATGGGGGTTCGGGGCGTGACATACAAGGTCGCCGAAGCTTACCTCCTCCAAAACCCTGCCGCTTATGCTTGAAACTTAAGATGCTCTCTTTTAAATAAATTTAAGAAGTCCCGTCAATAAGTACTTGGGACACTTTCTATCTTCCATTAGAAGTATCCGAATTTCTTTACTTCTTTGTATGCCTACTGTAAATGTCCCTCAGATTTGGATGGCAATAAAGAGATGTACTTTTTAACACAATTAACACAATTGTAAGCGATTCCTATGATTGCCTTATGAGAGGAACCATTTGTAATGTTAAGGTTGCGCATGATAACTTGCCAAACAATATTTGATTCTGTTCTTTTATTTCCAGAATCAATTTGAGAACAGAAATGCGTTTGTTTAATTTTTTGATTTTGGGCAGAATTTTGTTAAAAATTGTTCCCAGAATCAGTTTTCAAGAATAAAAAAAAAAGTAACTTCTTGATTCTGGGAACAATTTTGAGAATCAATTTTTTTTCTTCTTCCTTTTCTTGGTTTTTAATGTAGCTTCTAATGTCTGGACCGAGGACCGCCCTCGCCGGATCTAATGAGAATAAAATATTTTAATAAAAAAATATTATTACTAAAAAATATTTTATCGGCCATGGGCAAAAAAGGAAAAAAATATATTTTTAATAAAAATATTTAATAAAAAATATTATTAATAAAAAAAATATTTTACCTGCCATGGCCGGTGACTAGGCCATGGCAGAAAAAGAAAATATATATATTTTTAATAAAAATATTATTAATAAAAAAATATTTTATCGGCTATGGCCAAAAAAAATTAAAATGTATATTTTTAATAAAAATATTATTAATAAAAAATATTTACAGGCCATGGTTGGCAATCAAGCCATGGCCCGAAAAAAGAAAAAATATATATTTTTAATAAAAATATTTTAATAAAAAAATATTTTACCAGCCATGGCCGGCAACCAGGCCATGGCAAAAAAAGAAAAAATATATATTTTTAATAAAAATATTATTAATAAAAAAAATATTTTACCGGCCATGGCCGGCAATCAAGCCATGGCCCAAAAAATAAAAATGTATATTTTTAATAAAAATATTATTAATAAAAAAAATATTTTATCTGCCATGGCCAGCAACCAAGCTATGGCCCAAAAAAAATAAAAATATTTTAATAAAAAATATTATTTATAAAAAATTATTTTATCGGTCATGACCGGCGACCAGGCCATGGCCCAAAAAAAGAAAACGTACTTTTAATTAAAAATATTATTAATAAAAAAATATTTTACCAGCCATGGCCGGCAACCAGGCCATGGTAAAAAAAATAAAAAATATATTTTTAATGAAAATATTATTAATAAAAAAAACATTTTACCGGCCATGGCCGGCGACCAGGCCATGGCCGGCGCCCACAAAAATAAAAATGTATATTTTAAATAAAAATATTTTAATAAAAAATATTATTAACAAAAAAAATATTTTACCGGCCATGGCTAGCAATCAGGCCATGGCCAAAAAAATAAAAAATATATATATATTTTTAATAAAAAATATTATTAATAAAAAAATATTTTACTGGTCATGGCCGGCGACCGGGCCATGGCCAAAAAAATAAAAAATACTTTTAATAAAAATATTATTAATAAAAAAATATTTTACCGGCCATGGTTGGCAACCAGGCTATGGCCAAAAAAATAAAATATATATTTTTAATAAAAATATTATTAATAAAAAAAATATTTTACCAGCCGTGGTCGGCGACCAGGCCATGGCCCAAAAAAATAAAAATGTATATTTTTAATAAAAATATTTTAATAAAAAATATTATTAATAAAAAAAATATTTTACCGACCATGGCCAACAACCAGGCCATGGCCAAAAAATTAAAATATATATTTTAATAAAAAATATTATTAATAAAAAAATATTTTACTGGTCATGGCCGGCGACCAGGCCATGGCAAAAAAAAAGAAAAAATACTTTTAATAAAAATATTATTAATAAAAAAATATTTTACCGGTTATGGCCGGCGGGCAGGCTATGGCCAAGAAGGAGGAAAAGAAAAAAAATAAAAAAAGAAATAAATATTAAAATATTAAAAAATAGTATTAATAAAAAGAAATTTTGTGACGTTACCAAACGCATTTCTGCCATTTTTCTATTCCAGAGATGGAATTTTGGGCCGTTAACAAATGCCTTAAAACGCTTAGCATCAATTCCGGGCACAGAATAAAAAAAAATTATTTCTAAGTGGAATTTGTTTTCGGGCACAAAATCGTTGTCATGCGTAGCCTAAATAGCCGTAACGAGCCACAAAGTCAGCTTTCGGAATCTGAGCCTATGCCCAGTTTCGTCCCGCAGCCAATGGAGTAGAGCCAACATTAAGGCTTGGGCTCTAGGCCCAGTGGAGAATTGGGCGTGAACTTGTCCTATAACAAGTGCTTTTAAGATATGGCCCATGGAGTCACGTACAAATACTGCTGATGATTTCTTTGATATGCACCATCCATTGAACTCCATCCTATATTGAATTTTATGGGCTATTATTTTTCTTTTATATAAGTGAATGAAGTGAAGACGAGAGAGGAAACGGGTGAGAATTGCACTTACCGGTGGAAGCCCACCCGAGCACGTAAGAGAGGCCAAGAGCTTAAAGAACTCAGCATTCCAAAATGAACAACCTTAGGAAATAGTCGAATCATGTTACAAGCCATTCAATTCATCTATGCGTAGTCGATTTGCGACTTCGATTCACCTCAACCCTTCAAACACTCGCACCCATCTGTCAAGGGTTTCGTCCTTCAACAATGGGCTTATAATATGGTTCACGATTCCTAAGATTGACCCTCTTGAAACAAGCACATTAGGCTCTAAAATTACAGCAAGTGTATATCGATGGCCTCTGATTTGATTCAATAGCTTGAACCATGAAAATTTACTGCTCTTTCATAGTAAGGTTCAGCAATGTCCGCCAACTTAATTTCTCAAAAAACCATGATCACCCCAAATGCTGAGGGCCTTTTTCCTCCCCCGTCCCAAACTTTTGTTCATCGCCATAGAGATAGAGAAATTTGGTGTGAATCTTTTTTCTCAATACTATGGTCTCAACGCCCACTGCGTCATACACCCGATCCCGACGGAGGAAGTACATGATATGTAAGTCGGCGATCGACCCATGTTTTCTTTTTATTTGTTGGTCAAAATTTTGCTAAAAAATTATATATATGTATATATATATATATATATATATATATATATTACCGATCCGGTCCGGATGTGCGGGTGAGCGGTTCCATGCTTAGAACCAGGAATCGAACCGGTTCACCGGTTCTAATAAATTAGAACTGGGAACTGGACTGGTCCTCACGGGAACCGCCGGTTCCGAGCCGATCCGGTCCAGTTCCGGGCAGTTCCCGGTTCCTTTGCACACCCCTACTCACCATTAAGGGAAAATTTGTTCAAAAAATCCTAAATTTATTGCAATTTTGCCAATTTGAGTCATAAACCTTTCAATTTTGCCAATTGAGTTCATTTGATTAATTTTGACCGAAAATCGCTAACATAAACGCCGGCCATCCTACGTGGTATAGCCGGTGTTGACATTGATAATTTTTAATAATATTTAATATTTTTTTTGAATTTTTTCCTTTTCCTTCTTTTTTTTTCTTTTTTCCCTTTTCTCTTCTTTTCTTTTCTTTCTCTTATTTATTTTTTCCTGTTTCTCACCTCCAGTCTCCAGTGAGGGACGCCCTCACCTTAGCTCACCAGATCAAGGGCAATTGTTGCGTCGCCCGCCAAGGCGAGGCGACCCTAGCCCGAGGTCGTCGAGGGCAGCCCTAGCCCAAGGCTGGCGACCTCCGCCGGCCATTGATGAGGCCCAACGGAGAGAAAAAGGAAAAAAGAAAGAAGAAAAAGAAGAGGAGAGGAAAAAAAAGAAGGAAAAGAAAAAAAGGAAAACATTAATTAAAAATTTTAAGAAATATTATTAAAAATTGTTAACGTCAGCGTCGGTTGTGACATGTATGACGACCGGTATCCACGTCGGTAGTTTTCGGTCAAAATTAGCTCGATGAACTCAATTGGCAAAACGTAAAACAGTTTATAAATCAATTAACAAAATTAAAAGATTTAAGATTAAATTGATAAAAGTGCAATAAGTTTAAAACTTTTTAGATAATATTTCCATCCAATAAACAATTAATACAAAAGAGAGGAAATCTAACTTTTGACGCAATTTATACCCCATCGTCAACCTTCCAATGTGCCCCACCCTTGAACGCGGAAGCTTCATTCCATCTCTATCGAGCGAGCAGTCCTCGAAAGAAAAATAAGGGGTTCGAGAATAGAACAATCTAGCGCCGCGTTGAATTGGTCAAACGATTTGCACAGGCATAAAGTCCCAATCCATTTGTATTCCCTTTCATACGCTGGAGACCACCAGTAGGTTGGATCCAATCTCATATCACTGCAAAGACCAGCATCCTTTCGTTCTTCCCAATTTTGATCTCCAATCTGAACTCCTCCACCGAAGTTCGGTCGATCCATTGAAGCTCTTTCTCTGTCTGTCGAAGTTTCGGCTAACATGGGCATCACTCGATACCACCACACGTTCCGGGCGCAGGTGACCCCGGCCAGGATGTTCAAGGCCTTGTTCCTCGACTCGCACAACCTCTGCCCGAAGCTCATGTTCGCGTCCATCAGGAACATCGAGTTCATCGAAGGCGACGGGGAGGTGGGGAGCATCAAGCAGGTCAACTTCACCGAAGGTAAGAACGAAAGTCATATCTTGATTCATATCGATGATCACCATGACCTGTGTTGTGTAGTCCTTTTCACAAGTTAGATATCAGAAATTTTGAACTCTTGAGGAGTAACAAGGAGCCGGGTTTCTTTCGGAATTCGCAGCTAGTCCGTTGAAGTACATGAAGCACCGGATCGACGCGCTCGACAAGGACAATCTCACCTGCAAGTACACTCTGATCGAAGCCGAACCGCTGATGGAGAAGCTCGAGTACGTCACCTACGAGGTCAAGTTCGAGCGATTCGGCTTCACCGGGTGCATCTGCAAGCTGACCAGCGAGTACAAGGCCAAAGAGGGCATTGAGATCAAGGAGGAGGACATAGAGCATGGGAAGGACAGAGCAATTGGGATGTATGAAGTTGTGGAGGCCTACCTCATGGCACACCCACATGCCTACGCTTGAGAAAAACCAGATTTTTGGTTCCTCCCTTTGTTTATTCTGCAAGTAAAAAGTAAAATGGTCGCTTATTGAACAATTCTTTAAGCAGATCTGGGTTTGTTTGTTCATTCAACAGTGTTCTTGTCCCTGAGGTGAGCTCAAGGGGAGCTGTCATGTGAACTGAGATTTGATGAATCTGGGTTCAGTATTATGAGTCATCTGACTATGAATTTTACTCTGCAATTACTCAAGTTGTCAAGTTATCAAAAGAAGCATTTTTTCTCCACATTCTAGAGAGACAGAGAGAGAGGGCCGTGGAAGGAAGGCGCTGGCGGCTAAGTTATTGGTGGCTGGAGTTTCATTTCGTCATAAATTTCACTTTTTTCGGGCAAGTTGCTTTGACACAAGTATCATGTGATCATTTTCAAGAATTAGATGGTGATGGGCCTAACAAGACTGTATTTTCTTAAATTGTAAAGGTTCCCAGTCACAAGCACTAAGCAGCTCCACAAAAATGTGAGTCAGGCAAAAACACACCCAATTAGTTTATTCAAAGCCCGCCTCCGCAAAAGAAAAACCTCAGGAGACTTATAATGAAAAGAAGTCTCTGTTATCCCCTCCTTCGAGGCTATTACTCTAGAATGATTGGAAGTTTTGACTGAGATCGCCTGCCTTTTTTGACTCAGCACCCCAATTCTTTGAATTAATAAAGAAATAACATATGCCAACTATTTGTCAAATTTAGTGCGGACTTTGATTGAATTTGAGTCTATCTGTTCTTCTTCTGCTGGTAAAAACCATACACTGTCACAGATGGTTTTACCTAACATCAGCATCAGCTGTATTTTCTTGCAGTTTCAAGTTTCAATTCTAATCCATTCCAGACGAGACTATATTGGTAATTTGGAATGTTCTTGTAGGACAGTTCTCTTCGGTAGAAAAGTTTAAACTCTGTGAATGGGTCTTCGAAATTTTCCGCACCCTCACGTTGCTCGAGAAAGGCCGCTTCAGTTGATAGCACTGCACACAAAGCGGGGTGTGGTCATGATTCAGATTCATCGCCTTAAAGAGGATGGTTCTGTTTCTTTGAGCGCCACTTCTTTTCCAGTTAACACTCCAAAGTTCTCTGTGTCGTGATTTTGGAGATAAAAAGATAGATCGTTGGCCTTCAAGGCATGTTAATTACTTCAGGGGGGTGTCATGCAGCATTCGCCAGTAGTATGATTCGGCGAGGTGTTTCCTGGGGAAGGATTGAATCTTTGACTTTGAGATCGGTACGAGGCTGCTGGCGATGACGGCTCCCCGTCCACATGTAATCTCAGAACTATGTGAATATATGAACTGTCGGAGTGACCGTAAGCAGTTTTATGGAGTATGCTGTGCTGAAAAAGTTAGTCTGTAAGCCATGTTTGCAACTTGTTAAGATTAAGCTCCTCAATGAGCTGAGGAAAACATCTTTTCCTTTTCAATCCCATTAAACCACCGGGGTGAATAGAACCCCAGAGGTTTCTTTTGTCCTTTTTGACATTTTTCTTGTGCAAGATTCCATGAGACCACAAATCCATGATCGAACTTGTCCCCGCTGAGATATTTCCCAAAATTTCCCGAATAGAACCCACAGATAATAGCAATGGCCACCCTCCACTGTGGCTTTTTTTTTCATAAAAGCACACAGGTCCAAGTAATCATAAGGGAATCCTCATTCGTTCACTGTAGAGTGTAGACCAGGGAAAGTATCCTTCCCAATCTCAGTCAAAGGTGTCCCCAGCAAAAGGGTTGAGCATGATGACCGTACTTTAATTAGAGGATACCCAAATTTGATACAGAGACTCCCCCTGCACTAGGCTTTTCATGCATGTTTCATTGTCTTGCCTATGAAACCATGCGAATGCTATTGAAAATACGCATCCTTCTGGCTCCGCAACAATCTCTAGTTGGCTTTAAGTCCCATATTTACCTAATATCAAGTAAATTCTGGTCTAAGAGGGCCATTATTTCGTTCAGATTATGCAAGTAATTGATAGCATGACCAACTTGGCCAAAATAGCTCAATGCCTCTCGTACATCAGGTGAAATCAGCAGTTTCACAACATGATGAGTTTAGCCTTTACCTAACGGTCTAAGGCGCGAATGATAACTATTCTATTTCTCTATTTTTATATTTTTTTGATTCCCAAAAATAGATTTGGAACAAAAATTTGTTTAGTAAAATAATTTCATTTTTTTAAATTTTTGAGACAAATCTTGGCCCAGAAATAGATTTGGAATAGAAATGAGAAGTTAAAAATTTTTACTTTTTTGTTTCTGGAACAAAAATAGAAATAGCAACTCTTTTTTATTGCTCACCCTTGCTGCCCACCACTGCCAGTCGTCTGCCGTCACTTGCCGCCGCCAGCCATCCACCTCCGCTCACCAGCCGGACCCCCTACCCCCCAACTGTCGGCTACTACCCACTGCCGCTGCCCGTCCGCCGCTGCTTGTCGACCCCCCCACCACTGGCCGTCAGCCTAGCTACAGCCGCTCACCATCCCCCCCCACCGCCACCTGCCACCATTCGCCGACCGTCCACCACCACTCGCCGACTGCCGTCCGCCACCGTCAGTCGTCTGCCGCCGCTCGCCATCTGCCTCCCCCACCGCCGCTCGCCATCCGCCGCCCCACCCCCTCCCCCCCACCGCCGCTAGCCGCCACCGCTCGCCGGCTGCCCGCTGTCGCTCCTCGGCTGGCGGGAATAAAAAATTTGCGTCATTTTCAAACAAATTTCTAATCCGAAAACAAAAATTTTGTGTCGTTATCGAACTCTACTTTTTGCTTAGAAACTCATTCGAGAAAGAGAAATAGATTTTTTTTTAATTTCTTGCCAGAAATAGGGTCGGGAAAGAGAAATGTTGTCATTCGCGCCCCTAGCGTCCAGAAATTTCTGGTCCAAGCGGTGCAGGAAGTTCATGGACCAGCGACGCTTCTTTTTCCAAATACTAGGGCTTTCAATGCCAGCCGGGGAATCTAACCTTCCAATCTGCACCAAACTTTATGACAAAAACAAAAGATGGCTTTGCACATCACAAACCCTCTTAATAATGCATTAGAGACAGGTTCCATTTTTTCGTTACTATCAATTTGGGGCATGGTATGAGCTTTTCTTGAGACACAAGGATTCCCTGAGAATGCATATCCATCATGCTTGACAAAAGCCACTTTCATCTCTTTGACTGATGAAACCATACGCTTGTCACTGATCTATCTCCTGCAATCCGCTCCATCACTTTAATCCTTTTTTGTTATTTTTTGCTTTTCTTATTATTTATCGCTGGTCGGTTTTGGATATCATATGTGCACTCAGACCCCCATCAATTATAGATAGCCACACATCTTTAAAAAGCAAATTCTCTTTAGCTCAACGTTTCAGGGTGCAAGCAAGAACTGACCCTTTCTTCAACATTTGACAAGGACATGAAAGATGGAGAGAACGCAAGTAATATCGATTTCCGTCACAGTCCGAGAAAGGAGATTCCTTACATGTCCCACACACTTTTGCTTTTCACATATTCCCCTTCTGGGTGCACAAATAAATGCCACCTATTCTGATTCTCTCTTTACACATGCCCATTCACCTCCTCTTCTCCAATCTCTTCACATCCTTCTTCATTCCAAGCTTTGCCTCATGATTCCAGAATTGGAGGTATTGATGCTTCAGGAGTCCATTCCCTCAATTCATCAGTTTCTTATTTCCCCTTTGGAAAAAAGTTTTGATTTTGTTAAACATTGTGTTTGTGCTCTCTAATGACGCAAGTCTTTTTCATTCGTGTCCGCGCAGAAGCCTCGGGTCACGGAGATAAATGTCCGGATGGACTGCAACGGGTGTGTGCAGAAGATCAAGAAGGCGCTACATGGCATTAATGGTAAGTGCAATCGAGAATTACTAAAACATCAGCATCAATTTCTTCATTTCTTCTTTCATTTATATATGACTTTTGTTCCAAGTAAAAGAGTTTGCTTTGCCGTCAAAATTTCAGGTATATATGATCTCAACATTGATTTCCCACAACAGAAATTGACAATTGTTGGTTGGGCTGATCCTGAGAGGATTGTCAAAGCCATTAGGAAGACCAGAAAAACTGCCACCATCTGTTCACATGCAGAGCCATCATCAGACCAACCTTCTCAGCCCACAGAACAAGCCCCCAACAGCGGCGCCCCACCGCCTGCGGAGGCAGCAAACCCTTCTCAACCTGAGGCCCCGCCATCAGAACAACCAAAGGAACCTCCGCCTCAGGAAAATCCGCCGCCGCCTCAGCAAGAGGAAAATCCGCAGCCGGATGCAAATCCACCTCCAGCCGCTGCTGCCAACCCTCAAGAAGGCCAACTGCCTCCACAAGAAAACCAGCCACCACAACCCTCCATGCCTAAGGAGGTAGGCGAGGTTCACACAATATACCATCACCCCCCGGGATATGGTTACAGATCATATGGCTGCAACCGCAGCTACAATGGCCACTACTACAACTACCCGAGCAGCAGCAGCCACCAAGCATTTCAACACAAGCCGCCGCCACTGCCACCAGCGCCGGTCTACGTGACTCACAGCTACAACACATACAAGCCGTCACCTTATGTCACCGAATATGAGTACGTGAGATCGCCACCACCACCACAATACAACTACAGTCAATACCGGAACATAGACCACTATGGGGAGGAGTCCCCCAGCAGCTATGCCAGCGCCGCTGGGAGCGGAAACATCACTTCGATTTTCAGCGACGAGAACCCGAATGCTTGCAGAGTGATGTGAGAGGATTGTCTTGAGGGTGATTCGCATGATCAAGCAACGCACATGGACCGTTCTTCGCCTTGGACTCAAAGAGGGTGTGGCAAAAGAAAAAAGGTTAATCCAAATTAGGAATAATTTGTAGGACAATAAAATTTGAGTGGCCGCAGTATTTTGGTGGATTAGCATTTGAGGAAAAGAATGAGATTCCAAGCTTGTAAGTGCAGGAAGAATCGGACACACAATGAGAAAGTTAAAATTGAAACATGAAAGTCTTAACTCAATGCCGTAACCATTTCCTTTTTCCTGGAGAAAGAATCTGATTCCGTGGGCACACATATACTTCCTAGCTTAGACTTCCATTTCTGCTACATGATAGACTACTTCTGTCATTTTAGGCAAAAGCTTCATGCGAGAAAGCAAGTGGAAAGATCCGGAATTATGCACGGCCTTGCCATGCTAGACCACGGACCTTAGAAAATCATGCGCTGGGCCGTTCGACGGCCAGTGAAGGACCGCCCTGTGTTTCTATATACAACAGTGATTGATTGATTACTTTGGCAAATAAACTGGTTTGGACTGCTCGATAAGCATTTCTAAACTTCGTTATGAATGGGAAGAGGTGCTCTTAGTGTTCTTCATGTGTAATAGATAACATAGAACCAGCAGCTACCTGAAGGTATATGCACAAAACAAGAATGATTGAGAGAGTAATCGTGTAGATTCTGCTCACCGTCCATATATGCAGAAAAGGTTTCGTTATATGTGGTATTAAGATCTGGCCAAAGATGACCGAAGTAATCCCATCTATTCTGCTCACCTTCTCTTACTTCATTGAGATTATGGATTAGCTTTCACGACACTCCATGTTCATACGAGGAAATATGACACAAATGGTGCTTGAATTTTGGCCTAATATGCGATGTGGTCCCTGAACTTTAGCCTAATGTGCAATATGGTCCATAAACTTTCAATTTGTTCAATGTAATTCCTAAACTTTCGGTACATGTTCAATATACCCCCTGAATTATATGAAAATATTCAATATTGTCCATAAACTTGAATTGATGGAGGGACAACATTGAACATTTTCATTTTATTCAGGGACTAGGTTAAACATATATTGCAAGTCTAAGAACTACATTGAACAAAATGAAAGTTCAGGGACTACATTACGTATTGGACTAAAGCTCGGAGATTATATTGAACAATTTAAAAGTTCATGAATCATGGACCATTTATATTATTATTCCTTCGTGAGAAATGAAAAGACCATTTTAACGCGGTTTTCGAGAGCCAAAAACAAAGGGGATACAGACCAAGCAAATTTTAAAAGAAACATGATAAGGAATGGGATCTTTTGATATGATCTGATTCGTGCGATATAGAGTGATCCATCAGAGCTTGCCAACCACAATGAATCACTATTAAAGACAATTTTTCTGTCAGACCTAGCTTTTGATTAAATTAATATCAGACAATGTGTACTACAATGATTAATATAGCTGACCTAATGAATTTAAACGCAAGAAAATTATAAATTTAATAATTCTTCTTAATTCCCACGAGAATGGCATTGTCATTATCATTGCCTCATAATTACTTGGGGTTCTCCAAGATCTTACAAAGAAGTTTTACCTCGAAATCATACGGAAACTTCATTTGTCATCCATAATTATAGCATAGATTGTAATCACCACTAGTACAACATAGATATCTCTAATTCATGACAATCGAGTTTTACTCAAAGGTCATAGATTGGTTCTTCAATGGCAGTACTAATTTTCGAAATACACGTGCGGTGGTTTAACGTTAGTGATTTTTGTTGGTCTGGGTCCTCCTCTTGTGGGGTCCGGCTCATCATCTTGAATAAAAAAAAAAACAAAGAGAGAGACAGGGCCATCCATATTCGATGGTGAAATTGCATCGGATTTGGCTAAACTTTCAGTATATTGTTCGCCAGTCCAAGATCTACAAGTTGATCGGCTTTGTTCGTTGAAATTTTTGTCCAAATTATTACTCAATTTCTCTAACAGGGTTGAAGCTTCTTGCTTCTTTGAGTTAATCAACCTTTGTTGCAATGATATATTGTAGTTTACTAATCTGAATAGCCTCCAGCTGTGGCTCAATATGTGAACTATTATGTATTCTACTATTCGTAGAGATTAGTTGCAGTTATTTTGAGCGGCTCCATGAGTTTTCCCGCATCGGGTTTTACACGTAAAATTTGTGGGTGTTGTTTCGAATTTTGCCTTGCTTTAATTTTAAGCACCATATTTACCGCATCGAGATTGATATTATTGAAATAGTGCGACTGGCTACTGCTTGGTATATTTGATATTAGTTAGTTGAGTTTTGGACCCCAACAATTTTTGTTATCAGGATATTATTTTCTGAAAAGAATACATTAATCAACACGAGATCGTAAAAAACCCCCCGACACTAGGTTTAGAATTCATGTTTGCATGTCATGTTCGCGTCATTTCAAGTCGTTACAGAGATGTTTCGACGTAAATTCAACTTCTTTCCACTACAGATTAGTAAAAAGGAGTCAATTTGGAGTTAAGCCAAGTCGAGCCTGGCCGGGTTTCTCTCGGCGAGTCCTTGTCGGATTCAATTTGCATTTATCGTGTCATGTCGAGAGTTATCACCCTTTTATCCAATGGTGATATACGTAAAATTTATGCCATAACTCTAACAATTTAAGCTTTTAAGAGAAAACGGTTTGAATTCCTCCACTTCTCCTTAGAGGAAAATATTGGGAAGGAAAGTATCAATACATAGATATATTTTTCATGAAGCTATGACAAAATCGAGCTATGCTTAATTTATTTATTTTTTCGAAAGCCATGTTTAATTTGAGGCAACCGTTTCCTGCAAAAGCTGACGTGGCAGAGAGAGAGAGGGAGAAGGCGGCGAGGGGGGGGGGAGAGGGGGAGGGGTGGGAGGCCATTGGATAGGCAGTGGTTGGCCCACCAGGCCGGGCCCACAAGCCCAAGTTGGATCCAGCCACTGTCCATTCTTATCTCCAGAAAAGCTCTCCACAATTGCGATTAGCTCAGCCGAAATGACCATATCAACCCCGTCATCCGGTCCGCGTGCCCCCGGCGAACGCGCGGGACTTTTCAGTAATTCCACTCCACTGCCGATGACCCCTCTAGTCGTCCTCCCTTCCTTCCTCCCTTCCTCCCTTCTTCCTTCTCCGAGCCATCATCGTCAGTTCACAGCTGCATTCCTTCCTTCGCCTCCGGAGCGGAGCCGCATTCCGGACCTCCGGCCTCTTCCCTCCCCTCCGGCGCCGGTGAGCCCGATGGCGACGGGGACGGCGGCGACCGCGGCGGGAGCGGCGGTGATCCTGTACTACGTCCTGAGGAGGACGCTGGCCTCGAAGGAGGGCGGCGGCGGCGGCGAGGAGGACGAGAACGGGGACCGCGGCGGGGATCCGTCGAGATCGAGCAGGTCGCTGAAGAGGAGGATCGCCCGGCGGCCGGCCCAGGCGCCGGCGACGCCGCTCGAGGCGATCGCGACGCTGGCGGAGACGCTCCGGTTCACGTACTCGGAGACTCTGGGGAAGTGGCCGATCGGGGACCTGGCGTTCGGGATCAAGTACCTGATCAGAAGGCAGGTACGTACGGGCTTGTTTTTCCCGGGGTTCTTTGGCTGGAAACTTTTGGTTGTTTAGGCCCGTCAACGCAGTCGCTTGGCTTGGATTTTAGTGTAGTTGAGCTATACGATAGTGTCTTGTAGCGTGGCAAGTCGAGCCTCTTGATGAATGTTCAATCGCTGGTTCCTCAAATGGTGAACTTGGAAGATATCGCCCTGGCACTGCAATCATTTTAGTACGGCTGTTACGCCGCCTGAACCGGTTGCATTCCTTGGTTGTAGTTATGAATGGCAGCTTGAGAAGCAATTTGTCTACAAGTTGTTATGCTACATGTTTTCTCGCAAGTCAGCTATTTTAAATCATTGTTAGAAAAACTTCCATATACATTGTCTCGATCACGAACAGCTATAGCAAAGAACATTTATAAGCAGCACCAATAGGAGATACTGACAGGAAACGATAGAGTTGGTATCATTGTTGTTTTCTCTTGCTTAATAACGGGAATGAAGCATCTTATGCTTTGTCATGTCTAGTAGAGATTCGAAGATTTAATTTTGCACATCTAAAATTGTAAAGATTAAAGAAAAAGGACGGTGATTCTGTATTATGTCATATATTATTCGCCTTGCAACTTTTTCATCAGCATGTACGAATTCTTGCAGGGTAATATCTCAGTTGCAAGTATATATGCTGGAAGTAACTGCATGCGGCTGGGGGGCCCTGAGATTCTGACCAAGGTGAATCATCTCTTGAGGTTGCTGACGCTTTGCATGCTCTTCTCTAAGAAGCCATTTCCAGTGTTTTTGGAGTCATCCGGATACTCTCAAGAAGACGTGCTCCTTCAAAAACCTAAGGCCGCGGTATGTTACCTTCATAAGCACAATCACAGTGATCTGACCTTGAATGATTGCCCTGCCAAACATCGGATGGGTACACCGGCTTAGCACATTTTAAGATACTTTTCAATTTTGGAGAAAATCTCTTTTGCAGTTTTTTACTTGAAGTATGGCTGGATACTCTTTCGACTTTCGAGAAGATCCATTCTGCACCTTTTTCAACAGTGGATTGTCGACACTGTTGACTATTTCACTGACAAGATTAAATAAATTTTTCAAATATTACGCTGTGGGTGACAGTCTTGGCAAACCCTTTTGCTCATAAATGACTACTTTTATCTTTGAAGAGCAAGAGCTCACTCTATATAATTTGTTTATGATATATGCAGCTTTTGAAGCCCGCTTTTACAATAATACGTGACAAAAGTGAAAAGTGCCTTCTCCTATTGATTCGGGGTACACATAGCATCAAAGATACGCTAACTGCAGCAACTGGTGCGGTGGTCCCTTTTCACCATTCAGTTTTATGTGATGGTGGAATTAGCAATTTAGTTTTAGGATACGCCCACTGTGGAATGGTTGCTGCTGCTCGTTGGATTGCTAAGCTTAGTACTCCTTACTTGCTTAAGGCTCTTGATGAACATCCTGACTACAAGATTAAGGTACTTTACGTCTCCTGCTGGGAAGGATCGCTGGAAGTTCTTAAATGAAATTATTTTCTTGACTAACAAAAATGGGATAGCAGTAAATTTTTCCTCTGAACTGTCAACTGTGTATGAAGTAGTTGGTGTTTTACTTGAATTTGTAAAGCTTGTGTTTGTTCTTCTGTTTCCAGGTGGTTGGACATTCTCTAGGTGGCGGTACTGCTGCACTCTTGACCTACATTCTCAGAGAGCAGAAAGAGTTCTCCTCAACCACATGTGTCACGTTCGCCCCCGGTAAGCACAACTTATTTTTTCATGCCAATACATGATTATTACGTGCAAGATGGTAATTAGCTGGACTAAGCTGTAACGCATGATTTTCACCTTTATATTTTCACCCAAACCTGTGAGGCAGTAATTGGGTATGCAGTTGCCTTTTCCTAATTGTCAAGCTAAAGTTTTGCAAAAAAATGAAGTTGGTAGAACAAACGTTACTGTTTTTACTATGTTTCCAGCTAGTTTAAACTGGTTGTAGCTTGTTTTTGGCCACAAAGAAAAAGAAACTGTAGAAGCTTGTGGGGTATCAGGATCTAGAGATTATCAGCTTTTTGAATTGATATAAGACTTGTTGGTGGAGACAAGGAGGTTTATCTCAGCATCAGAGGGAAAATTAACCGACCAATGAGCAAAGTAATCTTTGACATGGGCGGCACAGTGTTTCCACTGCATGATCATGAGATCGCTTATTTAACTGAAGCGGGATCTTTTACTAGACGCGGCAATCTTCATCTTCCTGTTTGAAGGATGTATGGTAATGACTTTTACATCTGCCAGTTCATCACTTTGCTGAATTTATAGTGGAAATTGATTCAGTTTTTCTCCAAAGGACTGGGATTGGTGATGTAGATCTGCCACGTTGAAACTTGCGTGTTGTTTTCCTTTCTTAACTAGGCAATGACTGAACTAGTGAAACCATAGCAAAGTTGTCTTCTTTCCTCTTTGATTTGAATTTAAAGGAACACTTATGCTACTTCTGGTAAAATATGCACTTGACTGGTAACCCAACTGGGGAAACTACATAGATAGAATGGTAAAAATTCAATTTTAGCAGAAAGCTTATTGTACTTCTACCATTCTGCAGCTGCATGTATGACATGGGAGTTGGCTGAATCAGGCAAGGATTTTGTGACTACTATAATAAATGGCTCTGATTTGGTGCCAACATTTTCAACCGTTTCCGTTGATGATCTTCGTTCAGAGGTAGATAACTGTTGATTCCTCTATTCCCGCTGTAGTGCCCTTTCAAATGTAGGAATATGGGGAATTCTATTATTCCTCCCATTCTGTCGAACTAATGAGTCAGTCTTATGCCTAATATCAGGTGACAGCATCATCCTGGTTGAATGATTTAAGGGATCAAGTGGAACGGACGAGGGTCCTAAATGTTGTTTATCGCTCTGCAACTGCTATAGGATCTCGTCTGCCTTCTATGGCTAGTGCAAAAGCCAGAGTTGTTGGTGCCAGCGCACTTTTGCGCCCAGTCTCAAGTAGCACTCAGGTAATGTTACGTGTCATTATTACAGGTAAAATGGCGGATACCGTCTTCTACACAGCCTTGTGCACGTTTGAATGTGCTGAGCATTGGATACTAAGAGACATAGGGTGTAATTACTTTTTAAAATAATAAAAGAAAATGGTCGTATTCTATCATATTAATACGTGATGCGCCCATTTTAGGGGGTGATGAAGAGAGCACAAAATGTAGCTCAAGCTGTAGTCAGGACTCGCCCATCTCTATCTTCATGGACCTGCATGGGTGCTCGTCGCCGCAACGTTGCTTCTTTATCAAACTCGAAAGTCGAGGATCAGCCTGAAGTTCCTCTTATACCTGATAAAGCATGTGAATCTCATCTGACAGAAAAGACAATGATAGGGTCTGTACAAAGTCATAATGAACTTCATCCTAGTGATGGATCAGGAATCGACAGTACAGATGAAGAGGAGGAGCTCATTCCAGGGGAGAGAGATGTATCAGAAGAAGCAGAAAACATAACAGAAGGCGAGTTGTGGTATGAATTGGAGAAGGAGCTTCAAAGGCAGGAGAAGGAGCCTGACATTCAGGCCCAGGAGGAAGAAGCAGCTGCAGCGAAAGAAATTACCAAGGAGGAAAATGAGATAGCCGATGCTTCAGAGAGCCAGAAGGCTGGAACTTCGCTCAACTCCCTAGAGAGCCACAGGTTTTATCCTCCCGGGAGAATTATGCACATAGTCTCTCTGTCGGCGTCAGATGACGCCGACATGGATCACGACGGCTCTCACGAGGAACGTGTGGGAATTTATGAGACGCCAAGGGAATTGTACAGTAAAATCAGACTATCAAGAACGATGATCAATGACCATTATATGCCTATGTACAAAAGGATGATGGAATTGTTAATTAGGAAACTGGAAAATGACGAAGTATATTGTGAAGTATGATAATAGTTGGTTTGCTTTCGATTTCAGGCCATAGGAAAGTGACGAGATTCACGCCAAATGGGGACAAAACGGATTGAGGCTGGAAATAGTATGTCAAATGGGATTCTATATTATGTGACTTTTTGAGTCATGCTCATGCGCCCTACAAAGAAAATTGCACTGCACGTGTCTTTTATGATGCTTCCTACAAAGATGATATCCAAGTTGGAGGAATGAGAACTGTTCCTGTCTTTATAATAAACAAAGAAATTAGTTATTTCGACTGATTTATATGTTAGTAAGTTATGAGTTATGACTAATTTATAATTTTAGCTAAATTATGAATAATAATAAATCATTTATGGATGGGTATTGGACATCAAATTCACTTTTAATATTGTTTCTTAGTATTGCAATTCTCCATGGCGGTTAGAATTCTACAATCCGCCGTTCACTGACGAAGCCCCCACATCAACGATGTGCGATTATCACACAGGCTCTCTTAATGTCAAATAGAGTATCACTCTGAAAGTATCACTCTGAAGGATTTAATGTCAAATAGAGTATCACTCTGAAGGATCTTAATGTCAAAATAGAGTCTTGAAGGATTATCCCCAAGGCCCTATTAATGTCAAATAGAGTCCGTCTTCCGTGAAAAAATAAGCCCCTAATCTCAAATCAAATCTCTTTGAATAGCCTTCGAATTCAAAGAATGCTCAAATCAAATCTCTTTGAATAGCCTTCGAATTCAAAGAATGCTCAAATTGAATCTCTTCGAATAGCCTTCGAATTCAATGAACGGTGTGTTGGGTATCCAATAGGTGTGAGCCCCACCAGAAGAGGTGAGGGCTTCCAAAAATTGGCGGGCAAGTCCCACCTAAAGTAGAGCAGGACTCGCTCGCCGCGTTACTAGGGCGTGTTCGTTTGTAGTAGGTGTCGGCGCGACCCGCCGTCTCTAAACGATCATTGACGAGTCGCCTTTCACCCCTGACAGGACGAGTTGACTCTTATCGACCAAAATCGAATAACTTATAAGCAGCCACAAAACTGTGGGAAACCCCCTCATGTTCGATGTGGGATTTTCCCTAGGCCTCTCCTCTCCTCTCCTCGCCTTTTCGATGCCAGATTAAACGGTGCTTTCGCGACTGCCCATTTGTTATTTGAGGCTGGTTTTATCTGTCGGAATTGCAAAGAGTATGATTCAACGATCAAAATTGAAGAGAAAGGTGAAGCTCTGTTGCGATCTTTTAGGGCGGAAAACGCAGAGCTGGGACAAAACGCCTATTCGTTTTATTGGATCTGTGGTTAGAGATCTACGAAGGTAAGACCTTTCGTTTGTGTGTACAGCGACTGCTTTGAGTCATCCTATATAGGCAGCATCAATAAATTGGATTCAACCATCCCACCCGCGGTGTTTTGGAGTTTTGACACCAGCTTCTATTGTCGGAGCCCTCAGAGGGCGATTGAACCCCGCGGTCACCGTATTGTTAAAGAAGAGGCAGATAGCTGAGATGTCGTCCATCGCAATGCCTCGCCTCTTGAGCTTCCATGCACGAGCGGCGCACTCTACCAGCGTCTTAGCCGACTTCTCCCTATCAGGTGCCGACGACACAATTTGAACTGCTTCATGATTGGCTATCACGTCCCACACCTGCGCATAGATGCGTAAACGTTCAGAATCTGAACTATCATATATCAATCGCAATCCATTCTCCTTTGGGCAACAATGTAACTTTCCAACTAAGATCTCGTACACGTTAGATTGAAAATTGCTCCTCTTTCCGTAACGACAGATAGCTACCTGAGTAGGATATCGGCTTTATATAGGAAAATCAAGGTGTATTTATCAACTAAATTGATCACATATTTAACATTTTAGTCTCAATTAGAGGTTGTGTTCTAAGCTAAGTGCCCATTTTAACACCAAATGATGGTTGCAATATCCACAAAAATAAGTGAGCTCGTGACATTTGCATTAATTCCATGGTTGGGTTGCCAACCCTCAGATCATCACATGGAAAACATCACAGTTCAGGCAATATTCATTAGCCACCGCCACATAATCATTTCCTATCTTGATCATATGAGGCCTCCAAGCTAGCTCAATGGCAATTCATAGTAGTTTACACTGAATTCTCAATCAACTAGATCAAAGATTAAGAGAGTTTACGTACCCGAATGAAAGAGAAAAGCATATTCTTTTCACATTGCTTTCATTTTACTCAATTTCACCACAGAATCCATTTGAGCTTACCCCTAATATCATCTTATCTTGGAAACTCAAGCTAACCTCCCAAATCCATAATCAAAGTTACTCATTTTATCTACTTAGAAAGTCCTGATGCTTTATAAAACAGCAAGCAAAATAAGAGAACTATGAAAATGCTTACTCCATCAGTAGCCAAAATGATAAATTGGTCGCGGCTGGTTATCTTTCGTTGTGTCACATATGGCACTGAGATTAGTCCAAAGTCCTTTAAGCAGAAGTCACCAAAGGCTCTTGAAACTGCTAATCCTGGTGTCTTATCATTTGGCCTCCAGACCCTGTACAACCCTGGTTCATCATGCAAACAATATACCCTCCCTTTTGACTGCTTTATTCGCTCAGCTTCCTCTGTTACCAACATCAACAACACAATATAAGTCTTCCAAAACATGTGTCTCCATGCTCAGTGTCACATGCTCACATACACATAAGCAAGTAGATAACATGTAGAGAGAGAGAGAGAGAGAGAGAGAGAGAGAGAGAGAGGCTTACGAGGTAAGTTGGGCTTAAAATCGATGGTTAGCTGAAGAGGAACCAAACTGCCATTATCAGAAGTAGTAGCCAGAACAGCCCGAGAATCACCAATATTTGCTATAAGAAGATTTTCACCCTGAAATCATAGAAAATGGAAAAGGAAATCTTCAGACTAGAATATGACAGGTTAAACCCGAGAGATCCATAAAATGATCATAAACAGGCCATTAAATGAGCTTTGGTTATTTAAAAAATACAGTGAAAATTTTGCCCATATTTTTTCAAAGACTCTGAGAAAGAACAGTTAACGTAAATGAAGCCAAACTGGGGCTGTATGTTACACTTAATAGTTCAGCAGACAACAATGATTGTAGTAAATTTTTATAAGAATATCCTAATGGACAGGTCAAGCATGCACTACACAAGTGCATTAAAAAAAAAGTGTGAGCCTAATTAGGGTACCTGTTTAACAATTGTCGAAGCTGTAGTTCCACTACAGAAAGTATCGATACTCCTATGCAGCTTCAGCTCCTGGTCAACAGCAGCATATGTTTTCAGGAAGGATTGCTTCCATATGTCAAAGTGCTGAAGGTTTGCATTCCAATCTTGGGATCCTAAACCGAGAGCTTCTTGCCATTTACACAGCAAAAAAGAAGGCAACAACTCCCTGACCCGCTTTGCCACAACATGGCCCCAAGGACCATGGCCATCAAACACTCCACAAAAGGTCATGTCCTCTTGACAACCAAACTCCTGCCAAGAAAAGCACGATAATTTAGGCAAGGTCCATTTGCACAAATCTTCTTCTTTTGCAGTATGGTGTTTGTTGGCTTCAGAAAAATCCAGAAGATGATTGAATGACCTACCTCCCAGAGTATGAAGCAATCCTGATTTATACCTTTGTGTCCTCTTTTGGAGCATGCAGAGGCGAGTCTACTAGACTTGCTAGTCTTGACAGCAGCTGTAGAACTCAAAATCGACTCATTCTTCTTTGCTTCCTTGGCCAGGGTATTTGCGGCTTCCCTTCCAACATCACATGGACCACTTTTTCCTTTCTTATTTGATATGGTTTTCGCAAGTCCATCAAGGAAAGTCGGTAACAAAACCATAGCCCCTGCATCTCAACAAGAGGCAATAAATCAGCAACCTTTAACATTTTGTAGGAAGAGGCCAAGCACGTGAGAATCACCCAGAAATCTGATAAAAATCATGAAAAGGTGAAAGCAAATTTATCACATTCAAGGATTCAAATGGATTTTACATAATATAGGTGGATTTTCCGATCTTTACATACTAGAGCAAAAACTGAAGACAGAATGCTTCCATTTCTTTGCATCCATCTTCAAATAGATCAACAAAGCATGCCAAAACCACATAAAACACGAAGATATATTTGATAGTTCAAAGAAACTTCTTCATAGCATAGTATTCAATCGAATAAACGCAATTATATAAAAAAATATGGCCCTGCATGTTGAAGTACAAAATTTCCATAAGAACTACACGTATAGAGCCCATTGAATTTTTACCAATTTCCACCCCCCCCCCAAAAAAAAAAAACCGACTCTTGACTTGTTCGATAGCCAAAACAACCCGGAAGAACCAATAGAAAACTAGCTCCCGCAACCGACCGTGCTCCTAAGGAAACAAACCAAAGCCTCCTTGACCGGAACTGCTAGATGGCAGTATTAGGCTCAGCTGAGCAAGAGAATTTCGTTGCCTCCTCTGCAGTGGCTCCATAATTGATAATAATAATAATAATAATAATAATAATAATAATAATAATAATAATAATATGCTAAACTACAATTTATAAACCTTGGAGTCTATTTGCAACCACCTCCTCATCTACCAAATTCTTAGTATAACCATTTTTGCTATCGTCACACCGCAAAGATGAACGCTTTCGCTTCTGTTTTTTTTACTTTGGTTTCCGGTGGAAACAGATATTCTGAGCAAACAGAATCAAGCACAGTTCGCAATTGACCTCACACGCTACAGTCGCTTCCCAGAAGAATCCGAAACAAGAGACAAGAAAAACTCGCATCAATCTCCAAAGAAGCAACCGGAAACATTAAACAAAACCCGAAATAAAGTACGTCAATCATGGCGACGGTATCGTCTCATCCTCCGATCACACATTCGCTCCCGATGATCGCAACCGTCCAAAACCTCCACTCTCTCTCTTTCTCTCTCTCTCTCTAGAAAGCGCAAAAACGAGCTAAAAACTGAACTCCGAAGGCGATGATGAACACAGAGAGGAATCGATATATGATCGCAACCATCCAAAACCTCCATTCTCTCTCTCTCTCTCTCTCTAGAAAGCGCAAAAACGAGCTAAAAACTGAGCTCCGAAGGCGATGACGAGCACAGAGAGGAATCGATATCCAGCACCAGTACCCGATCGGAATCGCCCGCTGCCACCGGCCGACGAAGCACCCGATCCAGGCTCCGGAATGCGGAGGATCGCCGGAGGAGACGCCGGCGCTCGCGTTGCTCGGAGAAGGAGGAAGAGGAAGAAGAGGAGGAGGAGGAAGATGAGGAGGAGGAGGAGGAGGGGCAAGTGTCGCTCGGGCTCCCCCATTGCCGACTTCTTTATCGAGCGCGTACGTGCAGATTCGGCCCGAACTCTCAAAAAAAAGAAAAAAAAAAAGACCCGATGGAAACGGCATTTACTCGGTGGTGGAATTACCGGATTGCCCCTCTCGCCCTTTCGAATTAGAAGAATCCAGCGTGTCGGATTTGGAAGGAGGGGGGTTCGGTTTGGGGAACCGAATATTATAAATCGAATTTGCAATCTCCCCCTAAAATTCCAACATCTCGTATTTTAGGCGAAATAATTGTACAGAGATTCCTCCTCCCTCGTTGAATCGAATCTCATTAGAAATCTCGTCTAAACTATCGACAACAATATAAATAGTCTCTGAACTTTGATCCGATTGTGCAATATCGTCCACGGACCTTTAATTTGTCGCGATGCGATCCGTGTACTTTGACCCGACGTGCAATGTCGCCCGTAAATTTTTAATTTATTCGATGTGGTCCATGAACCATCAATAAATGTTCGACGTGATCTTTAGATTATATTAAAATATTTAAAAGTTCATAGACCACATTGAATGTTAGATCAAAGTTCATGAGCCGTATCGAACAAATTAAAAGTCTACAGAAGATATTACACATTCACATAAGTTAAAAATCTAGGAATGACGTTGTAGATTGGATCGAAATTCATAGACCCCATTGTAGAAGTTGAAAAGTTTAGGGGCAGCATTGTTCGTTGGGCCAAAATTTGGTAACCATTTGCGGTCATTTTACATGTAATCTAGGTTCTAGCGCCATGACGTGCCGTGGGCCTCCTCCATCCACGTAAAAGTCGCCCTCGTTTTCGTTTACGGAAGCTAGGCCGCGCGGAAAGTGAAGAGCCATAAATGCCTTTTTCTCTTGGTACCTCTAAAAAAAAATATGCCGGATCGCCGTGGCTTTTTTTTAAGGAATGTTTGGTAAACTAAAGAAAATCATTGGTGACGTCGTATGCGTAAACTGATCCTTTCGATTGGTCCGACGTAGAACCACCCACGGCGCCTCTCGCGCGATAATATAAAAGATGTAACTCGGTCGCCTGCCCACCAATGGGGAAGCGGTGAACGTCCGTCCCGGTGCCCGACGTCGACGCCGGCGATGTGACGGGCGACGGACAAGGGACTCGAGAACGAGATTAGGCCGCACGATTTATACAAAAAAACTGCGAGGTCGGTCCAAAGGGACAGTTGGGCTTCATGGCAAGGCAAGTACGTCAGCGCGCACATGTTAATGGTATTCATGCGGACGAGAATCGGCTGGCCCCCTTTCAAGATGGTCACATCGGCACCTCTCCATCGCGGGTACAATAATCAATCGGTGTTGACCCCATTAGTATAATCGAGCTTCGGCTTTTTGCGTATATTACGTGGTTGGCCAGGCCAACCCATCGATTTATCTTTGGGCTTTTTGCTCCATGGGGGGAAAAGTAGAACGCGTTTACTAGTGGGGGAGCAATTATGTGGAGTTTTTACGTGGAGATTTGTTATTGCAATCGATTAACTTTGAGGGCCAATGAAGATGCCGAGAGACACGTGGCGCGTTGCTGGCCGGTCCACGTGGATGGAGGGGGCAGTGTGTTTTTTTGTGGGGGAGTTCGGCGTGGGTTGGCGCGAACGCGGACGTATAAGGAAGGGGGGAGAAAAGAAATGCCGAAGTTCAAGAGGGGACCGAAATTGTGGTTTATGTAGGATGGAGGAGGGGAAAATTTTGGTGGATTTTGGCTTTGTGGGGAATGAGAAGCTAGAAAAGGGTCAACTGGACCATTCATGGATTGCTCAGTTGGTTATGTTGTACTTGAAATTGTGTGGTTAGGCGCACTGATCCCAAGTTCGATTCCTCAATTGAGTACTTGTGATTTAAGTGGGGGGGCCATGGCGGTGGGTTGCTGTGCTAGTCTCCCCCGAAAAATAGTCGAGGTATGTGCAAAGCTACCCGGACACTTCAGTTACCGAAAAAAAAAAAAAAAGGGTCAGCTGGCTGCAGCACATTTACGTGTAACTAGCATGTGGTAAGGGCTAAAGATTTGGCGATTGTAAGTGGGGAGACTTAGGCCATACATTTGGTCATACCGTTAGTGGGATGCCCCGCCCACCCCACCCACCTAAGTTCACTGACATTTGATGTTGACAAGGCACGATTCCTATCCATTGGAAAAAGAGTGTTTTTTCGTGAGGTAGAGATTCGGAGCTCGCACGAGTGTTCCGTCCCCCAACTTCTAAACCCATGCTGCTTCTTTCTTTATAGAACGCAAAAGAAAAGGAACACGCAAATTCGGGGCACTTTTTTTTTTTGTGTTTATGTAAATTCAATAAGCAAGAATGCTGGCGGTTCTGATCTCTGTCAATCACGTTTCTTGCGAACGCGCGGAGATGGGGTCGAAGGAGTTCCTAACGTAAGAGCATCGTCTTGTAAGCTAGGGACTCCATCGAATGAGCAGTTTATGGACCATTCCCGGAGAGTACTATGTAGCTTGCATCAGAGATATGCCTAGCCACGTGAAGATAAACAAACAGATTGACAATGCACTAAGGCCCCGTATGGTTCAGCTTTGAGAAGGGGCTTTCGAGGCCGAAAGCCCCTTTCCAAAATGCTGAACCATTTGGTTCAGCTTTCTGCCTAGTATTGGCCAAATGCTAGCATGCCGAAAGCCCAAATTTGATCCGGACCAGCTTTGGGCTTTCGGCATTTCATAAATGCTGAACCCAAATTTTGTCCTTAAACTATTCTCATTTATTTTATTTTCTTTCGATTTTGTCTCTTTTGTTACAGTTCATCTTCTTTGTGAGGCAGTCAATGAGGAAGGCCGGCGAGAGGCCGACGAGGTCGCACAACCTGGTTAACGGCTACCTGAGGTCGCGCGATCACCCAAGCGCCGCCAAATTGGGTCGTGCGAGGTCATTTGCCGCTTGGGTTGCCCGGCCTTGAGTGACGGCCGCTGGCTCCAGATCTAGTGTGCCGGCAACCATAGACTTTCATCGGCTCCAACATAGGGTACGGTAGGTTTTTTATTTTTAATCAAAAAGATAATTCTCAAAGCCCTTTTGCAAAAAAACATTTGCCAAACACTAATTGGACCAAAATAGCTTTACAAACGATTTTTTACCCAACGCAATTTACATTTCCCCAAAGGACTTTAACCTAAAGATATTTATATTCTCCCAAGTAGCATTTGAAAAGTTAAACCAAACGGACCCTCAACCTAGAGATCAGCACCAGCGTGCAATAATCTTTAAGGCGCCACTGGATGATGATTTCCAAGGTTTTATAAATAAGTATAGAGGTGTTCACTTGTTGCTTACAAGACAAGTAGCTGCGACGAGGCCATCTTTCGACTCAAACAACAAACCTTCAACGGAATGAAGTTTTGTAATGAGATGAAGCAAAAGTTTAGATGACAAAGGATTAACATTATTCCGAAGTCAGCACTTTATATTTACGACAGACATTACAACTTCCCTCCAACCCAACAATGACCCCACCGAAATAAAAAAGAGACGTGGAGTCGAATCGTTTTTCGTATACTGTAACGGTATATGCATGTAATGATACAAATACGGCTGTCTCTTCGCGCTTTCGTATGGTTGTAACCCTTTAAGCTCCCCCTAAAATCGTGCTCAGTGGAAAACTTGAGGAGATGCGTAATATTCGCTCTCGTTAAACACCGGTCTTAAATCTTCTCCGCACATGAAATCCAAGGGAAAAGAAACAAGATGACCCCTCACTGACTCTAATCTCAGCAAGGGATCGGTACTCTTTATATCGCCGTTGTGGTAGGACTCTAACCTCTCGGAGGCAATACCTAAATCGATAGTAGTGTGCCCAATTTTCTCCTTCCAGTGGGCCGTGTTTTCTCTGATAGCGACTCTGCATGGCAATCATCACAAAACACAGTCAACTCACAAGAAAGTAAAAGATGCAAAAAGGAAGATCTGATTACATATGCATTGTAATAATCAACCCAAAGGAAGGAACGAGATGAGAAAAACGACCGTACTAGTTGTGTGCTGTACCTGGTATGTATAAGATCATTAGGTATGCAAGAGAAGACATCTTGGTAAATTGCGGTATTTGTCTGCCAAATGTACAACAAATGATCAGTAAATGCTGGCAATTCCCAATTGAACGACTATAATACACATTGGACCTAACTCCACAAACCCTCCCCCTCCCCCCACCACCCCCCCACACACACGCACACGCACACTCTCACGCACTCACGCACGCGCAGGCGCCCATCCATTCTAAAATTAAGAAATTGAAGCTCTTCTAGTATTTATTCAAAAGCCCTATTCATCTTTCCCATTGCACAAGAGATACAAGACAGATTTCTTCACACGAGGGACCTAATTCTACCAAATGCAATGGAAACAACTGCAACTGCTTTCACATATTTTAAAAAACCAAAAATACTCCTCAGGTACACTGAAAATCTTTGAAATCAGGGTGAAAAGCTTCTTACCTTTGCAGTTGCCATCCATATATCTTTGTAAGTAGAATCAACCACTGGATCAATTATTTGATTCACCTGAGTAAAACAAAACAAGCTGAGGTAAAAACTCATCGCTTGTGATTTAATAAAAACGTCAGTGAATGTCCACTTTTATCCACACATATGCAGCACCCAGAAGCTAATGTTTACACCACCCTCAAGCTCAATCCAAAATTCCAAAAACAGACAACCATTTTCACTGACCTCTCCAGCACGGAGACCAAGGTGTTCAGACCACAGAGAAAGACGAAGACTCCGAGAAAATTTTCCAGCCTTCCAAGGCATGCCTCCCATAGTTGAATCAACCAATTCCTTGTCTTCGATAAGCACGCCAATCTAAGTTAAAAGCAGAAGTCAAGAAGGATGAGATGAAGAAAAAACATCAAGTACATGCAGAAATACCCCAGAGTACAGTAACGCTAGACTATGTAATACTGAAGCAGAGCCACAGAACCTGATGTATCAAATCTTTCACAGTTTCACCATTCCATAAGCTGATAAATCCACCCTTAGATTCAGTGGCGATGTATATCCAATAGCTTACTTCTCCATTTTAAGGACAAAAAGGAGACGACCATTTTAACTTAGGATGAAGGAAAGAAGGTATGGAAAACAAAAGGAATGAAGATAACGTGGAAATGGACATAACAGATCTAAAGCAATCAATTGAAAGCTGACACACCATTCTACCAATTTAAGATCTGCCGCAGAAGAAAAAGTTCGTCAGAAGATCAGCTATCACATTCTCATGCTTATGGGTGTTGATGACTTTCAATAAGCAAAAGACCCTACCAGTATTGCAAGCGCGAAAGACTTTAGTCATCACTAAGTCACCAATAAGCAATTACATGGCTATAAAGTTCCAATAGTAACTAGTACCTCAGAATCTCTGGAACCAAGCAAACTTCTATCATTTATATTTGCTGATCCAATAAGCGACATGCAGTCGTCTATTATCATGACTTTACTATGCACATACACCTGCAATACAGGACAACAAAAACTCAGAACATAGTGCAAACGCTAGACCCAGTAAATATCAGAAATGGAAAAGGCGAGGAAAGTAACTGAGAAAGCAAATAAATATAGACTGAATTTGCATTCGTCGTGGTATTCTACCTGGCTAGATGCAATAGAGCCTCCATCAAAGAGCTTCCCGTAAGCTCTGAGACCATAAAAAGAGATGTAATCACGAGCTTTAGGACCAAGTAGATCATAAAGATTGTGCAATATTGAATTGTTTCCTCTGCAAATAGTTCGATATTGCCAGTGCATTATGGCTCTAACAGATGCTGCACCACCATCATCAAGCCCACCCTGTTGGAAGTTCACAGATTTTTAAGAAAACATTCTGAAAGTTATTAATTCTAAGTTCAATGTCAGGTAATAGAGAAATAACCTGGAAACCGGGTAGGAGAGGTATGACAATTATAACTCTGAAAGATCTCTTATCATTATGAGCTTTCATAATCCGGCAGTATAGTGATTCCAAAACACGATTTCGAATAATTTCATCTCCTGAAAGACCTGATATAAAAAATTGATTCTGGCAATTTGGTTGCCACAGAAATGGACAAGGTCAGGTGTGAACAATCACTATAAGTAGAATGCAACCCAACATAAAAATATAAAACTATGGTACAAATAAGATAAAAAGGCATAGTTTGACCAAATAATCAAAATCACCATTCACAAATGAATGAGAATGAAGATGCATTGCCAACTGCATAAACGTCCATGTAAATGCAAAAGGAAACACAAACATGGCTCGTAATAAGAGAACGAACTAGAATTTCTGAAGATTTATGTTTTACTTGATGCAGTATATCCACCCCAAACATACTTTCACCCAGTTGAATGTGTTTTACAAAATTCTTTGTCCAGTAATCTGTTATCTCCAACGAAAACTACTCCCTCCACAAGCTTTGCCTTGAAAACAGCAAAATTTATCAGGAAATTGGACCTTGTCTTTATACCTCAATATAAATAAAGTGTTCTGCTCTCTCAATAAGAGAACAATAGGCATTGTGAATACTCTCCTCAGTCTGGCTTGTTCCAGCAGACCACTGACTGACACTCCTAAATACCTGGAAATTATAACAATGAGTTATGTAGAGGAAATCACCTTGAATAGCAATAAATAATCATGTAGATTACAAGCCTTCTAAGGATTTTGAAGTATCTATGGCTAGAATAAGGATATAGACACGCGCTGACGTTGTTCAAGGCATATGACAATATGCTAGATACTTGAGCAGAACACAAATGAAACTAGGATAAGATAAAATATAATAAGTATAGCATCACATGACTGACTCCTGTTACCGATGGTTAACAGACTTCATTCACAGAAATATTGGGATGTAGTTGTAGTAGCCTTGCAGCCAAATAGAATAAAAAATATTAAAGCACAAAGGGCAGTTTCAAGTACCATAATTTGATAATAATTTAAGATTAAGCAAGGTACATTATTTTTCAAATGAATTTTCAACAATCACCAACAGAAATCCCCCAAGAATATGTTGCCTGAGAGGAAACATTTAGTTCAAGATCTGTATTTGCTATATCTGACAATTGTCAGAAATATTTAATCAATCAATATACAACAAATTTCCAGAAATCTTCCTTTCAAAGGTCCAGAATTTGCAGAGAAGACTGAAATTCCAACTGAAGATGTAAACTTCAAAATGCTAAAATGAACATATCAGTTAAAGAGTAATATATATGCCAATTATATTTTGAGTAACACGGGAAAAACTATATTTTGAGTAACACGGGAAAAACTGCAGTCAGGAGATATGACCCACCTGACAACGACATGGAGTGCAAGGACCAACTTGCCCAGTTTCATCTGCAGGTGCCATTTGAACACCCCGCTCCTGTGTTTCCCACCATTCTGGATCCGAAGTCAACACAACCAGTGGACAGGGTTTTTTAGGAAAATCGTTGTCAAGGTCATCAACAAAACCCTTCATTGGTGTATCGACCACATCTTCATATTTGGATTTACGTAACAAAAAGTGATTACTCCTGCCTACTCTGCTTGGCTGATCAATGAGACGAATATCATGATCCAGACAACTGGATTTTGGGCTCCCTTCAGGAGAAGCATCGACACTATCAGGCTCTTGAGGAAGAAGCAGCGGAATATCTTGTAAAGAAGATCTAGAGGAAAAGGAGTCTTGTCTTTTGAGGCTTTTACTGTGACCTTCTTCAACATTCTTGCTCTCAACCTCCAACTCCTTACTTTTACCCATGTAGTGCGGAATAACCATATGATGTTGAGGCATAAGTAGAGGAATTGCCTCCTCATACGGGGCTTTATTTCTCTGAAAGATTAAATATTAAGCACAATAAGTCACGGCTTCATGACTGCTAAGAAGATTTACCATTTCAAAGAAAATGAAAATCCAAATGAACCTTTGCATAGTTCCACCGTTGAACAAAGTGTCTAGCTACATCCCGGCAAGGTGGTCCCCATAGAGCACAATGGACGTCATGCCAAGGCATGCGAGGATATTTTTCACGGTCCAATTCATCTTTCATCGTGTCTTCCCACGAATTTGGCTCAGATTCCCTGATAGATCACATTTTAAAGTGCAATGCTCATCAAGTGGCAGATCAAGGAAAAACAAAGCGATAGTCCTCCACGTATCTAAACAAGGAATTGGATAGGTACAGTTTCTTATCACTGCTCACAAAAATAAGTATTTTCCTAAAAGCCTTTTCTCTGATTCAGCAATTATCCCTTCCACCTCCTAGTCATATAAATGACTACTCTACAGACAAAATCAGTTTATATGACAAAGGACAATAGAATTTGACATGGTATAACAAACAGCTAAGTAGCGTATGGAGCATTTCGTCCTTTGCCAAATCTTCACCACAATTGTGATGTGCTGATGAAGCTTACCTTGGGTTGTAATAATCCTTTCCAGGCCAGATCAAAGGGGGATGGTCACCGACATTGTGTTCGGAGGTGTCATAACGACCAAAACACAAATCTAGTCCACCTATGAAACAAATCTGGTTATCCACAATGACGATCTTTTCATGGTGGGACCTGAACAGTCAAATGCTGATATCAGAAATTGCCAGCCCACAAGAACAATGTCTAGAAAGCCTTAGAATCCTATTAATTGTTCCTAAAATTCGCATACCATAGGTAGACACCACTAGAAAAGTGATCAGGATATCGAAGTACCCTCACATTCTCATGAATGCTAAGAAGCTTTTGTTTGCTGGACATGCTGTTGATTTTCAAAGCAAGGGCCACCTCTTTGTACAAAAGAATGTAAATCTGCAATCACAAAAAATTTCATGACTAAGAAACCAAGACAGCTTGGTGTAGTCAAAATCGCGAGTTGACTTGTAAAATCAGTTAAAAATTATATAAGGCCATGAACTTATGTTGTGATTTTGGGCTTTGGGAAGCCCAACAGCCACTTCACACCACTGAAACTCATTGTTTCACTGATGAGCACGGTCTAAAAACTTTTTAAAAGAAAAATAAGCTGTTCTTCTTCAACGAGACATAGATACAAATCCATTAGGATTCAGAGACAGAGTCACGACTCTCTCAATGTCTCAACAACAATGATCGCTCCTTGCCAGCCACAACGTCACTTTGGAACAACTCCAAAAGCATGATCACCTCTGACCCATATGTCTTTTTGTATCCTTTGATTTTACCGATAGAAGCAAATTTTGGATATATTCTCTACAATTTAATCTAGATCAGTCAAAGATTTAGCTTTATCAGTACACTCAAAGTTAAATAACAAAAAGATATGTTTGGACGCTAAATTTTAACTTACATTTGAAGTTTTAACCTTTTCTTTTGCCAAATGAACTTTTTCAACAATTACAAATTCCTTTCGGTACAATAAATACATTCAATTTAAGTATTGTTTGTGTAACTTCAATAATGATCACTACTTATTTTAGGAACCACCTTCAATCTTTTGGATTTAACAAATACTAGTTGATGTATAAAAAAGAGATTACTCTGAAGTTGTAATCGATAATGCCAGTAATTACTTAATTTAGTAGTTTTGAGCTTTATGATCCAATATATATTAGACTCGTGAAATGTTTGTAGCTAATTCATAGAGTTTGTTAAATCTTACCGTTTCACGATTCAATCTTATGATTCGATTTTATGGACACCTCATCGATCCTAGGTGAAAAGGTGAGTTTGACTACCTTGATAGTCATAGCTGAATATTTGGTTCTAGTACCAATTTAGTAATGTCAAAAGAGCTAAAACTAATCATCTATTTGTGTGTTCATCTATAATTTTGAATCTGAACCGTCATAGAACTGTATTTTCTCCTATAAAACAATATCATTAGAATGTTCAATATAGTGACCCCAATCTGCCATTGAACAGTAAAATTTACCTGCACTCCTTGCTTAGCTTTTGCTTCCAATAATGCATCAAGTCTTGAGGAAACATTAGTATGAAAAGGGCGCCTTAAATATAGTTCTGGGCACACCCACCATCCACAGATAAAAATCTGGAACAACCCTTAGCCAATTATGATACGCATTATATGACCATTTATCAATTTAATAGTTCTGACAAAACTAAGAGTCAAGGTTAGCAGACAGAGACCTCAGATTTCGCATTTTCAATAGAGACAGCAATGGCTTCAAATGCTGCTTGTCCATCAATGAACCACTGAGCCTGGCTACCATCGTCAATCAAACCCCTTGGAGGAGCAAAAGAGCCAAAGCGATGGGGATGGCACCAACCTTCTGGAGGCCTAAGACCAGCATCATTGATAGCAGCCACCCAATCTTTGACTTTAGCATTACTCTTGACTCTTAATCTGATGTTCCGGGTTCCACAAGTCACCTTTCATATTACGCACTTGTTAGTTAGACTATAAAACTGTTGCCTATTAACTCCATTGAGTGTAACATGTTATTCGATTTTAGCCATGATTAACAGCAAATGTGTTATGACTCCTCAATCATCTGAGACATATACCCTTCGCCTGTAACATCATGCAACCGATGGGAGTCAGAGTAAGTGTTCCCCTTCCTCTCTAACAATCACTAAAGATTGTTCATTTAGGTTTTACTATATTGACATCTATTTAAGATGTTTCTCAACCACTCAATAACCACAAACAACATCACGTAGAAAACTGCCACCAATTCTTTTGAGTCATATTTTTCTATTTATGAGCCAAATAAATTTTAGATTTCTTATTAATAAAATGACTTTATTTCCTCTGTGAATGATACAGAGTTCAATTACAAACCTATGACATAAAGTTAGCATAATGATCCCAGAGCAGAGCCGCACTGTGGCAATAATAGAGAAGTTGTAAGTACAATTAAACTCCCCCATAATGATATTGACAGGTCAAAAGCACTAGAAAGTGCCACGTCAATTAATTCTTTTAAGCCCCCCCCCACCCCCAAACACACGTGCAGAGCGAACTGTGCGTGCTGCATGCTTTCTTACCCTGAATGCATGGCGGAGTGGATTATTTTCCTTCACTTCTTTAGCTAACGACACTCTCCCTTCTCCATTTCCATCTGATGCTGGTAATACATCAAAAACAATTATATCCAAAGGTTTTGTATCAAAGGGATCTCCCAGCAAGGCTAAGAATCCAGGTTTTAGCACAGCCCACACCTGCAATGTACAGTGTTCTCAAGAGTTGGTCGCGAAAATATATCTGAAAGTGTCCATAGAAATCAACTAAACGAAACTTCTGTTCCAGTCAGAAAGTTTGAATGCTGAAAGAGTACGGTTATATACAGAGAAAAAGGAGAAAGACAAACAGAAGATGAATGATGACAATGTATATCATGATGAAAACAAGAAAAATAAATAAGGTAAAAATAGCTACACTGTTTAAAACTGATGAATGCCAAAATCTGGCAGGAAAAATCATCAATCTGTATGTCAGCCAATCTATAATGAACAAATAATACTTTACCTTGCGAAGAAGAAAACAAGTAATTATCTCTGGAGTGACTTTGATAAGGGGGAAAAATACACGTGCATTAACACATGCTTTGATGCACGTGAGAAGGAAAGCCGCTCAATCCACAAGTTAGCAAACTACTTCAACAAGATTTCAAGTAAGATCTACATCAACACCTACAGCCACTAATATTAGCCTCAACTGCATGGATGCATTATATTACCTTTTGCCAGTTATTATTACAGCAACTGAACCAACCACATGCACAGCATTTTCTGGAATCATCACTTTTTGAAATCTTTGGCAGATGCTTCACCATTACATACTCCTCCTTCAGTTTAGGGCCATACTCCGGGCAGAAAGATAACTTAGAAACCTCCAAAAACTTGCATACCTATGGTGTAGCTTGCCAAGCATGGAAGAACTGATATTAGGATAACCGGGGCAATAACAGTACTACTACAAGCTCCCCATATTCAAATGCAAAGAAGCCACAACCATTTGCCTCTCTCAGAAACATGCGAGAACTACAAAGTTTCTAGATGGTAGAACATTTCATTGAGAAGCATGTCTATGCCTTAGTCAAGAAACTCAAAAAAGCAGATTTTTTGCATTAAGTGGTTACCAAGGAGGACCTTTGACTATTATTTCCACAACTAGTGATGTTGAAATTATACTTGCTTTCAGTGGTCGTACCAAGGTGTTCACATGCAGTGCCGTAATATTGTTTAACACAAAAAATTCCTTAAGGTTACAAGTAAATTGACATTATCCAGCCGGACTTCATCATAGAAACAACTCTCACAGACAAAGATATGACCGCATCAGCTAGCTACAACTAAGCACAAAACTATTAACAGTCCAGACATGAAAGTAAAACTTTCAGAAACCAATGCACATCCAAAATCAGGGAAAATATCAACCATATAGTTAAGCATAATTACGGCGGTATACCTCTCGAGAATTGACAAGATCCATGTTTCCAAGAAAGTGATTCAAGTACTCTTGCATTGCAATCTTTGCTCTGTCTGATATAGATTGCTGCCTTCCTAAAGCAGGCCGAATGACAGGAAGAGCAGCTCTTGAGGGAACATCTCTGAACAAAAAACCCACCTGTAAGAATTATTAATATTATGGATGCTTCAAATCATAAAATCCGAATTAATGTGCCATAGAGTGCCGTGGATTACCTATTTTTAAAACTTTCATCATGATGAAATGGAACCGCATCGTCATCAACTTCATCTTCATCTTGCACAACAGTTGTGTGATCTCCGATTCCTAGATTTTGAAGCCATTCTTTAACCTTAATATTCCAAAAAGGAGTACATCAAAAGCCCACATTTCTGAAACGTTAGCCTTAAATAACTAAGGTAATAGAGCATAAGAAGGACAAAAGGGTATTGAACAACTGTAAACTTAGATAATTTAGAACATTACAATCCAACACACACCTGCTCCTGTTTCTCATGAATTTCCTCAATGAAGGCACGTTTCTTCAACGCAAAGTGCAGAATAAAGACTTGGGATGCTTTCTTCAATAAACGCCATTTGAACTAGGGCATTCACAACAAAGAGAGAGAAATTCACCAACCAAGCTTTTAAAACAGAGTGTGAGATAACAAAAGCTTGGCAAATTATGATTGTGACGAGTTAAAACATCAAAACCTTTATCCGCAATTACAGAAAAATAAATCTCAAAAGGAACAACGAGCTCGCTATATAATTAGTTCTGATCAAGGATCTACCTTTTCAGACTGACATTTGAAGCAAAGGACTCAAAGAACAGGAATTTGAACTACCAGACTCACCACTTTCAGATTTTGGTCAACAAAGAATACAGATTTTGCATTTATCGAAGCACCAAGATAACAGAGAATTATGGAGCATCGTACTGATTCATCTCAAGCTGCCCATTCGCAAAACAAACTACGCTACACCGGCCCCACTACCTCCTAAACCAAAAGCAAAAGAAAAGAAACACAAACGTGCAAACTAAACATAACTGCAGCATCAATCAACACAGTAAAACATCACAGAGTATCACATTCACTGGTGTAAAAGAGACGCTCATCAGTAAGAGCAAAGCCAATTACAGAATTGCTCAAATGTTCATCCATGCCCAACGATTCGTCAACATCTCAAAAAGTATCGCCGCAGCAAAGTCAACCGAACAAGCCCCGCCAAGCAAAAGCCGAAATACTTCTAACAGCTCGAGACGATCGCCGCACGGACCAGAAGGCACCATCCCAAGCCCGCACCGCCGGGGCAAAGATAGAAACCGTTACCTGCTTGTACTGAAACTCGATCGTGTAAGACAGAAGCATCGGGCTGATATCGCCGGCGTCGGGCCTCGAGACGGACACGATCGCCGCCTTCGGCAGCTCGTCGAAGATCCGGGCCACCTCCGCGGAGCCCTGGCGGAACGACGGGAAGGACGACGCCGTCGCCTGGGACGGCTCCGACTCCATCTGGAAGTACCGGTGCCCGCCGGTCCCCATCAGCTGCTCCGACGCCATCGGAGCTCCGGGAGAAAAAAAAAAATCCTCCCTCCGATCAAGGAACGCGAGGGATCATTCCTTCCGGCGCCGATCGATCGGGCGAGCTCCGACGTTTCCAAGTTCCGAACGGGATCTCTCCGGCGAGCGTCGAGAATCTCGGGCGGCGATCGCGAAGGACGGAATGCGGTTGTCGATCGGAATTCTGGATCTCTAGAGAGAGAGAGAGAGAGAGAGCTTGGGTTGATTTCGCTGGACACAACTGCTACACGAAAACTGAAAATAGCGACGATACGAAAATCTGGAAAATTTTTCCTCTTTTTTTAATTCTTATTAATTTAATCGAATTTCCGAGTAGATGGCCGGGGTGCGGTCTTCTAGAATCGGAGCATGCCTTCGTCCTTAAGCAATTAATTAGATTAAGTTAATTATACGGTTAATTGGTATTTGTTTTTTTGGTGGGGGAGGGGGGAGGCATGCAAGGATTTGACTAATCGTTATGAACAACCTAAAAACGTGAAAAGTTAGGTGGAACCATATCGATGATTTGACTTATTTATATGGGAATATTACTATAGTCGTTATTTTCTGTGTGGTCCGTTGTAGTAAAGTGGTGATCGTAACGGGATACCGATATTAACTTTGTGCAAGAAAAATAAATTTATTTTGTCTACACCGAAGCGAGAAAGACCTTCAATAAAAAAAAAAACATAAGCCACCAGTGAGCAAGACGATCGACGAATTACAAGCTTGTCGATTAGAAGGGATTGGCAGCATATGGTGCGAAATTTATCAACGAAAGCCTTTGCCTAAAATGAAGAGAAAATGATCGATAAAGTCATTGAGAGCAAATGATCCCAAATTCTGATTAAGTGTTGAGATAGTACAATTAATGAACTGAACAGAAGTTTGGGGAGGTGGTAACGTTGAAATGGCAACGAAGATATATCATGCTGGTTTGGAGAAATTGGGTTTTCGTTGATTTTATTGTTAATATTTTAAAGTGAAGGCACACCCGTGATGATGAACATCTAAGATTAACAATGATTGGTGACCATATATTGTACATCTACGTTTAGTTGTCTAGATTTTTAGTTAGAATACGACTGAATAGAATGAGATATGAAATGAGAGAATTTTTTTTATATCGTATCCACTCTTTAATGAATCATAGTAATAAAATCCTATCACATATATTGTTTGGTACGAACGATATATCGATGTAAATGAACTTGAAAATGCTCAAACGAATAAGAATCTCACTACTAAAGAAACAACAAATGCACAAACGAAAATAACCTTCATCAATTAATCCATTATTATTATATCATCTAAGCCTTAAACAACAGAAGAGCTCATTGTAATATTCTAAAATGATAGGTTCATCTATGACAATAAATGTAAACAAGTTCTAGCAACATAGCTAGATTGGTCAACAAATCCTATATCTAGTAAGAGAAAGAAAAAATGATAATGTACCTTCACAATTCCCAAAAAGAAATAGAGTACTTCAACTTTCTTGCCATTTTAGTGAAATTTCAACATGAACCACAGAGTTACAAAGGAGAAGAAACTCCAACAATCTTATTGTTTTTGTAGACTTTTGACATGAACCATAGAGGTAAAATGAGTTTTAACTCTTTCGCAGTTTTTGTGAAAATTTAACATGATCTAGAGATACAGGCAAGGATGAAACAAAGAGGGTAGAAATTTTTTTTTAGAATTCTTATTAGCCCTCGTTCTTCAAGAATAAGAGAAAATCATTTTCAAATTTGAATTTGTTCATGTAAAATCTAGGTTCTTCTACTTCATTTTTATTTCTTATTTTTTATATTTTTATTTCTTTTCTTATTTATTCCCTTCCATCATTCCTCAATAAAAATTTAGCAAACAATAAATTACACTTATATATAAAACATGTAGAAAATATAAATGCTAAATACATATATAGAAGATATATTATATACTAGAAAGAATTTCAAAATAAAAATAAAAATAGGAATAAATAAAAAAATAAATTGTTATTATTTTTTGTCACATTGAATTTTCTTTATTTATATGAGAATACAAACATTATTAATATTTAATTATTATTTTAATCTCATTAATTGAAAAAATTTGTTATTTGAGAAAAATAGCTTTTATACCATAGATAAAATAAATCTTATACACTTTTATCCAACCTCGTTCATGAGATGTTTTTATTTAAATTATACCATTTTTATATCCGATTTTATCTTATTTTGGGTAGGAGTGTAATAATGGGCTTAAATAACCCATTATTTTGTTTAGAGCCCAGCTCATTAATTGACCCTTTACCTTCAACGCAAGGGTTAAAGAAGCAGACCCTTCGTGACCGAAAACAAGAGGGAATGAAGAGGACGCACGCAAAGAAGAAGAAAACGAAGAAGAGGGAAAATCTTCGCGTGTTTACAATCCGGATGACTCGACAAGACGAATCAACACTATTTTACAATGCTGGGTAAGTAATCGAGGCCTCTATTCATCTAATCGTAATGATTTCGGAAATTACGGCACAAATTTAAAGGAATATTGATTTTGAATTACAAGGCTCGATTGAGGAGTTATTAAGCTACGATTTTGTGTGGAATGATTATTTATGGTGTTGTTGAACGGTGGAGTTTGTCGAGTAACTATTTCGAAGTATGGTTTGTCCGGGATGAATTTCAGAGGTTTCATGTTTGAGTTACGCGTATCGGATAATACGCGTAACGGAGAAAAGTGAACGTCTGCTATAACCGAGTTTATTCATTAGCGTTAGGAGTCGTTTTATCGACAAATAAGTGTAGTTCAATCGAGCAGTTAGTTAAAAGTAGATTTTACTTGATTTTTGATACCGTGTTTCGATTAATTGTTAGGAATTCGAGTGCGTCAGCTCTAGTAACCACATAGGTTGGCTTTTTGGCTTTTTTCATATGAGTGTTATTATTTCTTCAATAAATTTACAAGGTCATGTTTTGAAAATGGTAATATTATAATATACTAAGAGTTATTAAGAGCATATTTTATGCATAAATGGGATCGAACTTTTATCATCTTTTAGTCAATTGACAATGTATTGGAAAGTCTTACAAAATAGCTTGAAAATGAGTATTTGTGAATGTTTTGCTTAAATGTTTTTGTGAAAGGAATTATCAAAAGCTATTTGTATTGGATGCGACATGTTTTATGAAATGGATTCTATTTGATGATAGAAGATGATTATGTGATTCGATTTGTGAAACCGATTTATGAAATGACTTTCTGATGTTAATTGTGAGTTGTTGGAGAAAGATTTTGGTTATTGTGGTTCATATCGCTATGATGAGAACCCATTGAGAGGGAGTATGCATACTATTAAGACGTCCTTCTGGGCCGAGCCGCCAACTGATATAGGTGGTAGACCTAGTCAAGGGAGATAAACTTGGCCGTCTTTGTTACGGCGTTAAACATGACCATAGTTTGATAGTGAACATTAGATTTGTCGATGGAATGGACCATCGACGTGTGATTTAATGAAATTAGTCAATGGATAGACCATTGATGGTTGTTGTTGTCGAGTAGGTTTTATTGACTAATCTTGTACATTATAAAGTTTTGTTGGAAAGCTATCATATATTTTTTATATTTTACATATACCGTATATTGAATTTGTAACGATGAGTTATGATGTCATTTTATAGCGTTGCATGTGATTGTTTGATCCACTTAAAAGAAATGTATTACTTAGTGAGCTGTGATAACTCACTTCTTTCATCTTACTTGCTTTTCGGGTTCTTCAGCAAGTCGCAAGTCGGGTGTGAGCGTATCATTCTCAGGAGGACTTTTGGTAGTGGGGATTTTTATATGAGATATTTATAGCTAATGAGCTTCTAAGTTAGTTGTGATGGATATGTATATATCTTTTTCATGGATTATATTGAACTCCGATACTATAACCATATGAACTTTTTATCACATATATATGGATGTATATATTTGATATTAGGTTGAGTTTTGATTTTGTTGAGGTTGCGTCCTTACGTGTTAGAACGGCCGTGTTATGCCTTTGCTCTTTTGAGTTGGGAGTGACATTTGTTGGTATCAGAGCTTAGGTTTTGATCTTTTGAGTATAGATATAGATGGGATGTTTTGAGATTGAGTGATAGTTTTAGCACGTTGATCTTTTAGGAACTAAGGTTATGTTTCGCCTTGGATCCAGATTATCATGCGTTCTGACATGGAGACACTTGCTTCTATTCGTAAGAATAGCAAAGGCAAGCGAGTCATTACCCTTGACACTAGTGATATGCCTCAAGAAAGACACGGTTTCGACAAAAAGATGAGATGATGCAAGCTCGAACTCACGGGAGACGAGATGAGCATTAGCAACCAGTGGCTGATATATCGAAGCTTGCCAAGTAGTTCTTGATTTTCATTATCAGCTAAAAGAAATTGGTACACTTGGAGTTGTTGAATTTGGGAATGACGTAAGTTGTACCTTAGCCCAATTCAGGAAGTTGAAGCCACCCATTTTCTATGAGAAAGCTGATCTGCTCGTGACTGAACGTTGGATTAGGAAAATTGAGGGAATCTTCATAGCTAAAGGAGTCCCCGAGGATCGAAAGGTTGATTTTGCCACTCAATGTTTGGAGAGTGAAGCTAAGTATTGGTGGGAAGGAATGAGGCCAACTCTTAGAGGCAGGGATTCTATTATATCTTGGCAGGATTTTGTGGAGGCTTTTAACACTCAATTCTTTCAAGAATCATTCCAAGCGAAGATGAGGAGCAACTTCGTATATATATATATATATATATATATATATATCTCAAGGCTACTCTACCGTTTTGGAGTATGCAACCTGCTTCAACCAGTGGAGTAGATTTGTGGAGCATTTTGTGGCCAATGAGAAAGATAAAGCTAAACATTTCCAAAGAGGACTTCGGCCCAAGATATTTTCCATACTTGTACCTCTTTTATTAACAACTTACAAAGACATGCCGGAACGAGCGATCAGGGTCGAACAAGACACGTTGGAGTGCAGGACACAAGGTGGTCCTCAACAAAAGAAGCCAAAGTTCACGGAATTTCAAGAAAGCTATGTTTTTTTTTTTTGATAATCGAGGTGTCCGCGCGACCGGCAAGCGATGACTCAGCTATAAACCGACGGTGATGCACGACTAGTCCTCGAGTGACGCTAGCGCAGGACCCACCACCACGGCGTCACGGAATTCCAAGAAAGCTATGCTAGTGGTCGCAACAAGCAAAAAAGCATTAGCTGCCCTAGAAAGGATAAAAGTCAAACTATTCAAGGTCCTTGCACTACATGTGGAAAACAGCACAGTGGTCAATGTTATTGGAAGACGAGAGTTTGCTTTTTATGTGGAAGGATGGGACACATGCGACAGAATTGTCCAATGTAGAGGAATGCTCCAGCGAGTAATAGATTATGTTTTGTACACCGACAACCTAGCCATTTAGCACGTACTTGTTCCATGAGGAAGGATGTGCCTTCAGTTGGTAGACCTCAAGAAAATCCGCAAAAGTAAAGGACGACCGGGAAAGTTTTTGAGATGACAAAGGAGGATGCGACAGCATCTAATGCAGTTGCTACAGGTAATATTTTTATTGCCTTGCGATATGCTTATGCATTATTTGATCCTAGTGCTACGCATTCCTTTATTTCTATAGGATTTGCAAAGAAACTTGGTGTTCTACCCAAGCCTCTTGAATGTGAAATGCATGTTGATACTTCTACCGGTGATTTCTTGGTTGCTGACCGTGTGTTTAAGAGATATGTTCTCCAGATTGATAATGTTGAAATGCCAGTAGATTTGGTGGAGTTAGATATACGGGATTTTGATGTTATTCTGGGGATGGGTTGGTTTTCAATATTTCATGCTATTGTTGATTGTTATTCCAAAAAAGTCATCTTTCGACTTCCCAATCAGCTCGAATCCTCTTTTTTGGGAAGTTGTAAAGGCATTTTTCCAAGTTTGATTTAAGCTTTGCAAGCGAGGAAACTTTTAAGGAGGGGTTGTTGTGGTTATCTGGCTTATGTAAAAGATATAAGGAAAGAAGTTGTAAAGCTAGAAAATATTCCTATTGTCATGGAATTCTCCGATGTATTTCTTGGGGATTTACTTGGTTTGCCTCCGGATAGAGATATTGAGTTATGTATTGATTTGATGCATGGTACAATGCCTATCTCTAAGACGCCATATCAAATGGCATCGTCTGAATTGAAGAAATTGAAAACACAGCTACAGGAGTTATTGGATAAGGGTTTTATTAAACTTAGTGTTTCTCCTTAGAGGGCTCCTGTTTTCTTTGTGAAAAAGGACGACAGCATGCAACTTTATATAGATTATCGAGAACTTAACAAGGTGACGATCAAAAACAAATATCCTATGCCCCAGATTGATGATTTATTTGATCAACTTCAGGGAGCTCATATATTTTCTAAGATCGACATTCATTTAGGGTATCATCAGTTAAAGATAAAAGTAGATGATGTGCCTAAAACTGCTTTTAGGACAAGGTATGGGCATTATGAATTTCTTGTTATGCCTTTTGGGTTAACAAATGCGCCTACTACTTTCATAGATTTGATGAACATGATATTTAGGCAATATCTTGACAAATTTATTATGGTGTTTATTGATGATATTTTGGTATATTCGAGGAACTTGGAGAATCATGAGCAACTTTTGAAGTTTGTCTTATAAACCTTGTGTGAAAAGAAGTTATTCGCCAAATTCAGTAAGTGTAACTTTTGGCTTGATCATATAGAGTTCTTGGGTCATGTAATTTCAAAGGATGGTATTTCAGTTGATCCAAAGAAAGTTAAAGCAGTTATTTAGTGGAATCGCCCGACCAATATAACTAAAGTGAGAAGTTTCTTTGGGTTAGCGGGCTATTACAAATGATTTGTGGAAGGGTATTCCAAAACCGCTGATCTACTTACTCACCTAACTCAGAAAGGAGTTAAATTTGCTTGGTTGGATAAGTGCGAGACAGTTTCAAGAGTTGAAAAGGCGGTTAATGTCAGCTCCTATATTAACCTTGCCTTCAAGAACTAGCGGCTTCACAATTTTCTGTAATGCATTTAAAGAAGATTTAGGTTATGTTCTTATGTAGGATGGTAAAGTCGTGGCCTATGCCTCCAGACACTTGAAAGCACACGAGAAGAACTATCACACTCATGATCTGGAGTTGGCAGCAATTGTATTTGCCTTGAAAATATGACAGCACTACTTGTATGGGGAAAAATGTGAAGTCTTCACTGATCATAAGAGTTTGAAGTATATCTTTACTTAGAAAGAATTGAACAAGAGGCAGAGGAGATGGTTAGAACTTTTGAAAGATTATGATTTGTCTATTAATTATCATCCAAGTAAGGAACATGTAGTAACCGATGCCTTGAGTTGTAAATCTTTTGGAAGCATGGCGACGTTGCTCACTTCTCAGAAGACCATCCTCAAGGATATGAGAAAGCTAGACCTTGAGATATTGGTACATCAGCTGGGTACTTGGATAACAAATCTTCAAGTACAACTAACATTAATTGACAGAATTAAGGCTAAATAGAATAAGGATCTTCAGTTGGAGAAGATTAGAGAAGGCGTAGAAGCTGGAAGACAAGAGGACTTCGAGATCTATGTAGATGGGTCGTTGGGGTTTCATAGTCGGCTATGTGTTCCTGATGACTCATAATTAAAAAAGGAAATATTACAGGAATCTTATAACACAAGATTTATTATTCATCCAAGAAGCACTAAGATGTACAGAGATTTGAGAGAGAACTTCTGGTGGATTAACACGAAAAAAGACATTGTGAAGTTTGTCAATCAATATATGATTTGCCAACAAGTAAAAATTGAGCATCGGAAATCTAGTGGCCAGCTGCACCATTTGAGATACCTAAATAGAAGTGGGAGCATATCACCATAGACTTCATCATTGGGTTATCGCGGATGCCCAACGGTAAGAATGCCATATAGGTGATTGTCGATCGATTGACTAAATCTGTGCACTTTTTTTCATACTGATTCGATCTTTCACTAGAAAACATGGCAAAGCGATATGTTAATGAGATAATGAGGCTTCATGGAGTTCCAACAAGCAATATTTTCAATAGAGATATCGAATTTGTATCTAACTTTTGGAAGAGTTTACAAAAAGCGTTAGGTACTCAACTCAATTTTAGTATAGCTTTTCACCCACAGACAGATGATCAATCGGAGAGAACCATTCATACGTTAGAGGATATGCTACGATCCTACATTATTGACTTTGGTGGTTCGTGGGATGAACACCTGTATTTGGCGGAATTTTCTTATAACAATAGCTATCTCTCTAGCATTAAGATGGCTCCATTTGAAACGTTGTACGGTTGGAAATGTAGAACTCCTATTTGTTGGGACGATATTGGTAAGAAAAGACTAATCGGCCCCGAGTTGATAGAGTAGTCAAAAGAAAAAGTTATGCTGATTCGAGAGCATCTAAGAATAGCACAAAGCCATCATAAAAACTATGCAGACCTTAGAAGGCGCAAGGTTGAGTTCAATGTAGGAGATTATGTATTCCTCAAAGTTTCTCCAATGAAGGGCATTATGAGATTTGGTACTCATGGCAAGTTGAGTCCAAAATATGTGGGACTATTCCTGATATTAAAGAAGATTGGCAAAGTTGCTTATAAATTGGCTTTGCCACCAGCATTATCTAGAGTGCATAATGTGTTCTGTGTGTCCTTATTGCGGAGATATGTATCAAATCTTGGACATGTACTAGATTTTACACCATTGAAGTTAAATGAGAATTGAACTTATGAAGAGCAGCCTATACGCATTATCAACAGGAAGGATCAAGTGTTGTGATGACGCATTATTCATTACATGAAGATTCAATGGCAAAACCATACTGAAAGGGAGGCCACTTGGGAACTCAAAGAAAAGGCACGACGTAAATACCCGAACTTGTTTGACAATGAGGTAGGTCTAAATTTCGAAGACGAGATTTTTGTAAGGAGGATAGAACGTAATAATAGGCTTAAATAACCCATTATTTTGTTTAGAGCCCAGCCCATTAATTCACCCTTTATCTTCAATGCAAGGGTTGAAGAAGCAAACTCTCAGTGATCGAAAACAAGAGCGAAAGAAGAGGACGCATGCAGAGAAGAAGAACAGGGGGAAGAGAGAAAATCTTCGTGCGTTTACGATTCGGACGACTCGACAAGCCGAATCAACATCGTTTTGCAATGTCGAGTAAGTAATCGAGGCCTCTATTCGTCTAATCGTAGTGATTTCGGAAATTAGGGCACAAATTTGAAGGAATATTGATTTTCAATTACGAGGCTTGATTGAGGAGTTATTAAGTTACGATTTTGTGTGGAATGATGGTTTATGGTGTTGTAGAGCGGTGGGGTTTGTCGAGTAACTATTTCGAAGTATGGTTTGTCTAGGACGAATTTAAGAGGTTTCGTGTTCAAGTTACGCGTATCGGATAATACACGTAACGAAGAAAAGTGAACGCCTGCTATAATCGAGTTTATTCGTTAGCGTTAGAAGTCGTTTTATCGACCAATAAGTGTAGTTCAATAAAGCAGTTAGTTAAAAGTAGATTTTACTCAATTTTTGATACCATATTTCAGTTAATTGTTAGGAATTTGAGTACATTGGCTCGAATAACCACATAGGTTGGTTTTCGGCTTTTCTCAAGTGAGCGGTATTATTTCTTCTATGAATTTACAAGCTCATGTTTTGAAAATGGTAATGTTATAATATAGTAAGAGTTATTAAGAGCATGTTTTATAGATAAATGGAATCGAACATTTACTATCTTTTAGTCAATTAACAATATATTGGAAAGTCTTACAAAGCAGCTTGAAATGAGTATTTGTGAATATTTTGGTTAAATATTTTGTGAAAGGAATTACCAAAAGTTGTTTGTATTGGATGCGAAATGTTTTATAAAATGGATTTTATTTGATGATAGAAAACGATTATGTAATTCGGTTTGTGAAACCGGTTTATGAAATGACTTTCTGATGTTAATTGTAAGTTGTCAGAGAAAGATTTTTATTGTTATGGCATAGCTATGATGAAAACCCATTGAGGGGGAATATGCATACTGTTAGGATATCTTTATGGGCCGAACCGCTAGCTGATATAGGTGGTAAATCTAGCCAATGGGGTAAACTTGGCCACTTTTGTTACGGCGTTCAATGTGACTATAGTTTGATAATGAACATTAGATTCGTCGATGGAATGGACCATCGACGTGTGATTTGATAAGATTAGTCAATGGATAGACCATTGTTGGTTGGTGTTGTTGTCAAGTAGGTTTTATTGACTAATCTTGTACGTTACAAAGTTTTGTTGGAAATCTATTATATATTTTTGATATTTTACATATATTATATATTGAATTTGTGACGAGGAGTTATGATGTCATTTTATAGCGTTGCATGTGATTGTTCGATTTGCTTAGAAGAAATATATTACTCATTGAGCCGTGGTAGTTCACTCTTTTCATCTTATTTACTTTTCAGGTTTTTTAGCAAGTCGCAAGTAGGGCGTGAGCGTATCGTTCTCACGAGGACTTTTGGTAATGGAGATTTTTGGTATGAGATGTTTATAGCTAGTGAGCTTCTAAGTTAGTCGTGGTGGATATATATATCTTTTTGATGGATTATAGTGAACTCTGGTACTGTTATCAGATGAACTTTTTATCATATATATATATATGGATGTATATATTTGATATCAGGTTGAGTTTTGGTTTTGTTGAGGTTGCTCTTTTGTGTTGGGGGTGTGACAAGAAGCCAAACAAATTTATCATGATTGTTACTTTTACTATATAGCATAGCCTAAGCCTTCTAAAAATTGATTAAAGGAATGACTGACTGCTCTATACTTTTTCAATATCACAAAAATATATAATTTTTGCATGCTAATAGAATATTAGCAGTTTCTCTTCTCTCTCTTTTCGGGGAGATAAGATAGGACCAATATGCTACATAGGCCAGCTACAAAGGGCAAAACGTCTATTTGGAAACTAACAATTGAAGTGAACAATTCAGCGTGAATCATCCCTTTACTTTGGCGCATCTCTTCATTGCCATTAAGTAGCTTGGTTTAGTGCAATCAATTTGCAAAAATAATTAAGTTTTAATTCCTACAAAATCTATAACTTGAGATGGTTTTGTGTTAAAATAATGGGTTAATACCACAAAAACCTACAAACTGGTACATCAGTTATAAATTAACCTCAAATTAATTTTTGAATTGCCAAGAACCCAAAACGGGCATACGCATGACATATTTACCATATGTTAACTTTTGTCAAATTTTGCCGTTAATTTGTTTGATGAGATGATACATGGCAGTTGACATTGCAAGTCCACGTGGAAATTTGTATGTGTTAATATCACGAAAATCCCAAATCGGTATATCTGTGACAAATTATCCCAAACTTGTACATATGTGACATATTTATCTAGTTATCTTCCATTAAATTTTACCGTTAAATTTAGCGAGAACTGTAGATTGTTTTCCTCTTCATCAAGTTCTTCATCGTCATCTTTTTCTAAGGTCGTGAAAATTACGAACATCATTTAGCAAGAACTTTTTAATGACACTTTAGTGGAAGTTGCTCTGATTGACTATCACTATTACTATTATCACTCTCACTAGCATCCTCGTCAAAATTACCATCACCAAGAGCACCACAACAATCACCAAGAGCAACTCCTTCAATATATACTTTAATAACATCAAAGCTCGATCCTAGAATCATCAATTTTAGGACTCGATCATCACCAAAAATCTGCACAACACCACCTCTCAAGGAATACCTAGAAATTCGGTACCATAACTTTTGAACTGTGTATCCTAGATCAATTAAAGCTTTAACAATTGCATTATAGTTCACTACCATTGACTTACAACCATAGAGATATTCTACATGGCGGCCTGTATATTTCATGATGTCTCCAACTCATAATTCAACCCAGGTTAAGTGCAATTGTAATTCATTAGACATCTACAAGAGAGCAACAAACAAACCAATTAGCTTGTAAAAACCTCTCATTGATAACTAGTAAAGATGGAAAAATCAAGTTCGACAAACAAGATGAGAAGGTTAAGTTCGGCAAACAAGCTTGCTTGGTATTTTTCAAGTTTCACATACAAGCCAAAATAGTGAATTCTCATAAGATAGGTCGAATCACACTCGAAGTAAACCGGAAATAAGTGACAAAATAATGCGAATCTAGTTTTGGCATTTCATCGGGCACGTGGTGTACAGTTAATCATACCATTCATATGTAAGTTTCACGTTATAAATTGATACATGTACAATTCATGGTTGGAAATACCACTTAACACTAATGAGGACATGAACTAACACGAAAAACCAACATTGTGGCATCCATGAATTCGGGCCTAGGAAGCCGAAGGTATGTGATAAAAGATTGGACAAGCAGTCCAAGCCGAGGGTCGATAATGAAACGGACAACATGGTTAGAACGAGTGTACTGAGGGTTGGTCATGGTTTGATCGAAAAGATTATCCATGAATGGGCCTAGGGATCGACAGTGGAATGACTCTCTAATTACACAAGACGATTAGAGTAATATGATCGTAGAGTGACCCTTCGACCATAAGGGCCGTTAGTGGGACCGTCCAGGATAGCTATGGATTAGTACTGTGTCAGTATGTGTTGGTCGCGAGTAATACCACACGACCATGCATCGGCCACGGATGACCATGAGTTAATTTCGAGGTACTGGATTCCATGAGGCCACATGACAACCGAGGATCGACCATGGATCAATGATATTCGAACGTGGACCAGTCGCAAATCGGCCATGAATCGTTGCGTTAAGTCAGGTAGACCATGGACGAACCATGTGCCAGGCCATGACCCCAATGGCTTAGCCGCGGACTAAGTTATGTGCAGGCTAGACCTTATGCCCGGACATGACTGGCCATCATGCACGTCAGCTAGGCTACGGACCGGCTCTGGCCGTATGCCGGTCATTGTGCATGACCCTTGTGCCAGGCAATGTGCTCATCAAATTCAATTCCGATCTAGTCCCGTGCCCAATGGACTTGGCCATGAGCCAATGCATGTGTTGGACCCATGAATCAGCCCTTTGCTCATGCGGGTCAACATTATGCTCGGCATGTTACTCGTGCAACCAGCGTGGTACTCGACACGTCGCCCCTGTGGCCCCATCATGCGCCTGGCCCTATGCCCGTGTGGCCTAGTCGCGTGCCCGTATAGGTCGACAGTGCAACCGGCCTAGTACCCGGTTAAACCCGATCACGCGCCTAGCCAGCCGGTTAGCTTAAGTTTATTCCATTTAACTTGGACCTTGGTTTGATTATATTAGGTGATATTTGAGGACATTCTCGCACTAAACCTTGAATTAAATGGGATTGTTATGCGTATTTTATTGCAAAAAACCCTCGGAAAACAAGTTAGATATTATGATGCGAGGTTGCGATTTAGTTATCGATTAGTCAGTTTGTGTGAACCGGTTGACCTAAATCATTTGTGAGTGGAACCAACAATCCCAGAGGACCAGAATTGAGTCCCACGGTTTAGAAATTAGATGGAACTAGAGACAAAAATCTTAACCAAATCAATTCTCTAGAAGCCACCAATAATGGGCCTTAAGCTTATGTGTTCCACTTCATTTATTTTTGACCAGCTGAGTTGTGCATCTTATTAAGTGAAGTTTGATGACTCATGGTCATCAATTATTGACACAAGACAAGGGGGAAGTTCGCCAAGGAAGAGGATGCCGAGAGAGAGGCCAAGAGAGAGAGAAAGGGAGAGAATTAGAGCCAACAATGGCTTAGATTTATCTAGATCACCTTCGTCATGTTCTTTGGCTCATGTCAATAACCTTAGACTTTGAGGCCCTTTCATGATGACAAAGCCTTAAATGACCTTAGACTTTAGAGACCCCCTTTCATAATGACATTTTATCTATTCTTTTGCTTTGGCCACTATAAATAGAGGAAGTCCCAATTAATTGAGAATTACTCACCCCATCACCATCGCTCCCCTCATTCTAGTGCCCAAACACACACACACACACACACCACCGGCCACTTGTTCTCTTATTTCCTTGTTCACACCCAAGGAGAAAGCCCCACTGACTCTCTTTTCTTTTGATTCGGCCAAGCTAGAGAGCCACGCTCAAGACTCCCTTGTTCACCACACGCCTCTCACTTTCTAGTTCTTGTTTTATTTGTTTGAGTAAGTGAATTCCCTAATATCGGGAAAGGAAGTTGAGATACGTTGTAACATGGTTTGCTTGGACCGTTTATTGATTACTTGGACGATTATAGCTTGTTCCTTCTTTGGCCAGTGATGTTCGCACATGTTTGATGTTGTATGTTGTTTCGTAGCATGAACTTTGCTATTGATTTGCCATCGGTGCCGGTACGATAAGAGCCAACTTATACTAACGGCGATTGATTCATCATAACTTGATATTAGTATTTTCACTTATTGAGTCTCCCTGACTCATTCCTCGTTGTTTTTCTTCTTTTTAGGTCGGTAGGATGGCATCTCCCCCTACCCAGTTTTGATAATCCCATGGAGATGAGAGCCGAGTTGCTCACGTTGATGGATGCCTAAGAAGGTCGTGCCTATCGTCGGATTACAACGTATATTATGGTAGATGAAGGCCATGAGGACTTGGTTCCTCATCCATACGTGGCATGGTATTGCCTTGCGAATGGAGATTGAGTTGGACCCCTATGTGGGTTCAACAGGCCGTTTGGCGAAACAGGTGGACCGGCTCTAAAGCAAGCCACGAGCGGGGTGTAAGACGACCAGATGGATGGGATGCGGGGAGGAGACAAGCGTGGAGCGAGGAGCGAGTAGCTATAAGAAGTAGTGGGAATAGGATGACCAAGCCAAAGTTTTGTTTGTTCATAGTTGACTCGTGTGCAAAACCACCTTGACGATGACATGTAAAATATAAGCAAGGGCCCGAAAAAGGGACTTGTCAAAATAAGCACGGATCATGTAAATACATCATGCGATGTTTGCTTATTTCTATTTGTTTCCGTTTGCGCATTGTTAAAAATAAATGGGCTGCTTTAACATATTTCTACAAGTCACGGTTCCACTTGGATCATGTTCGGTCGTCAAGCATCGATCTTGATTCCAGATTGGGACGTGATAGTGGTATCATTTTTTGTATCAAAGCAGGTTTTCCCTCCGGTAGGTGCAATTTGAGGTACCTTGCGATTGGACGATCCGACGAGGGCGGGGAGTAGTGCAGGGGCCATACAACTTGAACATTGTGCGGCATCTAAGTAGGTGATGCCGGGGTTATGAATGCATGAATATTGTGCAGCTTCTAACATGAAGTGGCGCCGGGATAATAATACCTGATCATTGAGCGACTTTTGACTAAGGTGGCGCCGAGGCAAAAAGCCTAATCATTGTGTGACCTTCGGGTAGAAGTGACGCCAGGATATATACCACCTGATCATTGAGCGGCTTCTGAATAAAAGTGGCGTTGGATTGAAGGGCCTGATTATTGAGCGGCTCCTAGCAGGCTTCTAGAATGGCTAAAAAAATGAAAATAACTTAACGGTGCACCGAATTGTGGAAAATGGTTCTAAAAGCCAAGCGAAAATATAGACCTAGAGTGATAAGGCGCACTGAAGTTGGGGTAGTTAGCCAGGAAACACCCTGCGCATGTGATTGTTTGTCTGCTTGGTTAGTGAATAGGCCTTGGTTGATAATCTTTTGATCACTGATCTATTCTTGCGTTGTAGAAAGCCCTAGTAGAATACCAATGGCAGTATGAGTGCTCAAGACCTGTCTACGACCTCAAAAGGAAAGTCAAAGCAAGATCCCCGAATAGACGGAATTTTGCAGGCTCTTGCGACTGTTAGAGATATGCTGGGACAACAGGTTCAGCAACGGCTACCCAACGCTGAGAATGCAGCGAAAACGGAAATGGGAATGGTGACCGTATGATGCACGGGTTAGTCGAGCAATTCTTGAAACTGCGACCCTCGAAATTTGTAGGGACAGGAGATCCCGAAGAAGCGGAAACCTTGATAGACGAGCTGCAAAAGATATTTGAACTGTTAAAATGCTCCGAAGAAGAGAAGGTGACCTTGGTAACATACCAGTTATAGGGTAACACCAATCATTGGTGGAAGGCGACGAAGGAAATCGTATTCTTAGAAAATATTGCTGTCACTTGGAATGCCTTCGTTGAGGCATTTAACGGAAATTATTTTTCCAAGTGTGCTCGGGGTAGAAAGGTGAAGGAATTTCTATAACTCCGTCAGGACAATATGACAGTGAATCAACATGAGGCAAAATTCATTCAGCTATCAAAGTACGCCCCTAAACTTATTGAAGACCAGGTGGATAGGGAAAAACGATTCTGGGATGGTTTAAAACCCTATATCCAAAGTCAGCTAGTACCTTTAAACTTGAAGGATTATAACGAGTTATATAAACGAGCCTAACTGATCGAGAAAGATTTGCTAGAGAGGGCGACTCTGGCAAAGCCTTACTATTTTGCTCATCGAGCAAATCAGTGCTTAGGCAAAAGACCTTTGCCAAAAGGAAAGTGCCCCTTCATTCGGAATAAGAAGCAAAATTTTCGAAAGGTGACTACTGATACATGTTCTAGTTGCGGGAGTCGACATGGTGATGCTCCGTGCTCACTTCGCACGGGAGCATGCTTCGAGTGTGGCCAACAAGGTGACATGGTAAGAGAATGTCTACAAAGGCAACAGGAAATGCCTTCACAACAAAGGCAAGCGATAGCATCAACTAAAGTTCAGCCTCATTATAGTAATGGCAATCGTCTCCTAGCACAAAGACGAATATATGCACTTACTCAAGAAGATGCTGAGAACTCCAAAGCAGTGATTATAGGTACAATTTTCCTTAATAGCTGTGCTGCATATGCATTATTCGATACTGGAGCTACACATTCATTTGTATTTAAGCAATTTGTGCGCTTGGCAAAAATTAAGATGAAATCATTAGAAAATGCACTTAGTATTTCTACTCCTATGAAAGATAAAATACAGACTACCCTAGGATGCCAAGGGTGTAAGATTATTATAGGTGGGATGGAGGATATTATGAATCTAGCGGTACTGGCCATGTATGATTTTGATGTTATTGTAGGCATGGACTGGCTCTGTAGACAGAGTGTTAATATAGACTGCTATAGCAAGGTAATCCAATTTAATCCACTTGATTGTCCCTCCTATACATTTGTGGAAAATGGAGGAGGACCTTCTACTTCTTTGATTTTTGCGTTAGAAGCAACCCGACTTTTGAAAAAGGGGTGTCACGGGTACTTGGCAATCATAGAAAATAAGTCAAAGGAAGAAGAGCCAAAGTTGGAAGATATACTGGTGGTACAAGAATTTTCGGATGTTTTTCCAAAAGAATTACCAGGACTACTTTGGTGTTGAAGTAGCCCCTAAAACGGAGCCTATTTTCAAAGCTCCCTACAGGATGGCTTTGACCAAGTTGAAGGAACTCAAAGTGCAACTGTAAGAGTTACTTGACAAGAGATTTATCTGTCCAAGTGCATCTTCCTAAGGTGCACCAATATTGTTCGTGAAAAAGAAAGACGGATCACTACGACTTTGTATTGACTATCGACAGTTAAATAGGGTTACTATAAAAAAAAAAGGCACCCACTGGCAAGAATCGACAATTTATTTGATCAACTTCAAGGAGCATCCGTGTTTTCCAAAATCGACTTAAGGTCGGGATATCATCAACTAAGGATCAAGAAAGAAGATATTCTGAAGACAGCATTCAGAACCCGATACGGCCATTATGAATTCACCGTTATGCCATTCGGCTTGACAAATGCGCCAGCTGCTTTTATGCACCTGATAAATCGAGTATTCAAGCCATACTTGGATCGTTTTGTCACAGTCTTCATTGACGACATCCTAGTATACTCGAAGAATTCAGCTAAACACGAACAACATATGAGATTCGTGCTTCAGAAGCTCAGGGAACACGCACTTTATACAAAATTCAGTAAGTGCGAGTTCTGGCTATCTCGCGTGGTATTTCTAGGCCACGTGATTTCGAGAGAAGGCATATCAATGGATCCATCCAAAATAGAAGCAGTAATCAACTAGCCGAGACCAATGACAGTCACAAAAGTTAGAAGTTTCTTGGGCTTGGCAGGATATTACAGAAGGTTGGTGGAACAATTCTCTAGCATCGCTATCCCTTTAATACAATTTCTAAAGAAAGAAACGAAATTTGAATAGATTGATAAGTGTGGGCGGAGTTTCCAAGAATTAAAACAAAGGTTCACGACTGCCCTTGTTCTGACTATAACTAAAGGACCAGGAAGATTTGAGATATATAGCGACGTCTCTCATAAAGGGCTAGGCTATGTATTAATGCAGTATGGCGAGGTGGTGGCCTATGCCTCAAGATAACTAAGGTTATACGAATTGAATTATCCTACTCATGATTTGGAGCTTGCTGCAATCGTGTTTGCCTTGAAAATTTAGCGGCACTATTTATAAATTTGTCATCTATACGGATCATCAGAGTTTGAAATATTTATTCTCCCAGAATGAGCTGAATATGAGGCAAAAACGGTGGATGGAACTTCTTAAGGACTACGATTGCGAAATATTGTATCATCTTGGCAAAGCAAACAAGGTTGCCGATGCTTTTAGTCGAAAGTTGACCATTACTCATTTAATGGTCAAAGAATGGGCATTGCTTGAAAACGCTCAGGACTTGGATTTCAAACTTGAAGTTAGATGACACCAAAGTCTACTAGTTGCTCTCATAATTGAACCAGAAATCATATTGAAAGCCAAGGCATCACAACAGACAGATCCTGAGATTTAAAAGATTTAGAAAGGACTCTCAGAACAGAAGAAATCCAACTTTTATATGACTGACGACAGAATCTAGAAGTTCAATGGACGCCTATGTGTGCCTAACGATGAGCAATTGAAAGAAGAAAATCTTGACGAAAGCCCATAAGAGCAATTATAGTATCCACCCAGGTAGTACCAAAATGTACTAGAATTTCTAACAACATTTCCGGTAAAATGGTATAAAGACTAACATAGCCAAACATGTTACTAAATGCTTAATGTGTCAGCAAATCAAGGCTCAATATTGCAAGCCTGGAGGATTATTGCAACCATTAAAAATTCCTGAATGGAAGTGGGAATACATCACAATGGACTTCATAATGGGATTGCCAAGAAGTTAGCGGGGAAATGACTCAATATGGGTGATTGTTAATCGATTGACAAAATCAACCCATTTTCTTCGGATAAGAAAGAACTTTTCATTGGAAGATTATGTCGAGTTATATATTCGTCAAATTGTGCAACTACATGGAGTCCCAATAACGATCACATCCGATCGAGATCCGAAGTTTATTGCGACTTTCTGGTGAAGTCTTCAAAATGCTATGGGAACCAAGTCACAATACAGCACTGCCTATCATCTGTAGATAGATAGTCAAATAGAAAAGACTATCAAAACTCTCGAGAATATGTTGCGAGCATGCGTCTTTGATTTTAAAGGGAGTTAGGATGAACATTTTACATATCATAGAATTTGCATACAATAACAGTTACCAGCAAAGTATCGGAATGATGTCATTCGAGGCACTATACAGTCGAGCTTACAGAACTCCAATCTGTTGGGATGAGGTCGGAGAAAAGAACGTCACGGGTTCAGAGCTAGTCCAATTCACCAACGATTTTGTGCAAGAGATTAAGGATAAGCTTAGAACTGCCCAAAGCCGACAGAAGAGTTGTGCTGACAAACATATGAAGCCTCTAGAATTTCAAATAGGCGACCACGTGTTTCTTAAAGTGTCACCCATGAGGGGTGTGTCGCGTTTTGAGAAGAAAGGTAAACTCAGTCCCAAGTATGTAGGACCTTTTGAAATTTTAGAAAGAATAAAGAATTTGGCTTACTGGTTGGCATTGTCACCAAAACTTGCTCAGGTGCATGATATATTTCATGTATCCATGTTTAGAAAGTACAAACCCAATCTGGAACATGTACTGAATTTTGACAAGGTTGAATTGGACAACAGAGTGTTCTATGTTGAGGAGCCGGTGCGGATCGTAGATCGCAAAGAGTAAGTGTTGAGAAATAAAATTATTCTCTTAGTAAAGGTCATATGGCGACACCATAGCATCAAAGAAGCAACTTGAGAAGGTGAGGAAATCATGAAATGTCAGTACCCGCATTTATTTAAAAAACCCAGTACGGGCTTAAATTTCGAGGACGAAATTTTATTAGAAAGGGAGAATTGTAACATTCCCGAATTCGGGCCTAGGAAGCCGAAGATACGTGGTAAAAGATTGGACAAGTAGTCCAACCCGAGGGTTAGTAATAGAACGGATAATATGATCGGAATGAGTGTACTAAGAGTTGGTCATGGTTCAATCGAAATATTGTCCATGAATAGGCCTAGGATCGACAGTGAAATGACTTCCCGATTACACAAGACGATTAGAGTAATATGATCGTGGAATGACCCTTCGACCATAAGGACCGTTAGTGGGACGGTCCGGGATAGCTATGGATCAGTACTGTGTTGGCATGTATTGATTGTGGGTGATACCATACGATCATGCATCGATCATGGATGTCAATGAGTTAATTCTGGGGTACTAGATTCTACAAAGTCACATGACAACCGAGGATCGACCATGAATCAGTGATACTCGATTGTGGATCGATCGCGAATAGGCTAAAAATCGTTGCGCCGAGTTGGATAGACCATAGACGAGCCATGTGTCAAGCCACGAGCCTAATGGCTTGGTCACGGACTAGGCTATGTGCCAGCTACGCTGGCCAGGCCTTGTGTCTGGACATGACCGGCCATTGTGCCATCAGCTAGGTCACGAGCTGGCTACATGCTCGGCCGTGAGCCGATCATTGTGCCTGACCCTTGTGCCAGGCAATGTGCCCGTCAAATCCGGTTTCGATCTAGTCCCGTGTCCAATGGATTTGGCCATGAGCCATGAATTATGCCCATGCATGAGCCAATGCATGTGTTAGATCCATGAACCGGCCCCTTGCTAATGCGGGTTGACATTATGCTCGGCACGTTGCTCGTGCAGCCGGCATGGTGCTTGGCACGTTGCCCGTGCAGCCCGGCGCAGTGCCCATGCGGCTCAGTCATGTGCCCGACCCTGTGCCCGTGTGGCCTAGTCACATGCCCGTATGGCTCGACAATGTGCCCCGCCTGGTGCCCGGTTAGACCTGGCCACGCGCCCAGTCAGTCGGTTAGCTTGGGTTTATTCCATTTAACTTGGACCTTGGTTTGGTCATGTTAGGTGATATTTGAGGACATTCTCGTATTGAACCTCGAATTAAATGGGATTGTTTGCGTGTTTTGTCGCGAAAAACTCTTGGAAAACAAGTTAAATGTTACGATACAGGGTTGCGATATAAGTATCAATTAGTCGGTTTATGTGAACCAGTTGACGCGAATCATTTGTGAGTGAAACCAACAATCCCAAAGGACCAGAATTAAGTCTCACAGTTCAGAAATTAGAAGGAACTAGAGACAAAAATCTTGACCAAGTCAATTCTCTAGAAGCCACCAATAATGGACCCCAAGCTTAGGTATCTCACTTCATTTATTTCTGACCAACTGAATTATGCAACTCATTAAATGAAGTTTGATGACTCGTGGTCATCAATTATTGACACAAAACAAGGGGGAAGTCGGCCAAGGAAGAGGGAACCGAGAGAGAGGCCGAGAGAGAGAGAGAAAGGGAGAGAATTAGAGCCAATAATGGCTTAAATTTGTCTATATCACCATCATCATATTCTTTGGATCATGTCCATTAAAAACCTTAGACTTTGAGGTCCTTTTATGATGACAAAGTTTTAAATTACCTTAGACTTTAGGGACCCCCCTTTCATGATGAAATCTTATTTATTCTTTTGCTTTGGCCACTATAAATAAAAGAAATCCCCATTTGTTGAGAATTACTCGTGCCATCACCATCTCTCCCCTTATTCTCATGCCCAAACACACACACCACTGACCACTTGCTCTCTTATTTCCTTGTTCACGCCCAAGGAGAAAGCCCCATTGACTCTCTCTCTTTTTTTTATTCGGCCAAGCTAGAGAACCACGCCCGAGAACCATTCGAGACTCCCGTGTTCACCACACGCCTCTCACTTTCTAGTTCTTGTTTTATTTGTTTGAGTAAGTGAATTCCTTAATATCAAAAAAAGAAATCGAGATGTGTTGTAACATGATTTGCCTGAACCGTTTATCGATTACTTAGACGATTATAGCTTGTTCCTTCTTTGGCTAGTGATGTTCATGCATGACAATCATGTTTGATGTTGTTTGTTATTTCGTAGCGTGAACTTTGTTATTAATTTGCCATCGGTGCTGGTACGGTAAGAGCCAACTTATGCTAACGGCGATTAATTCATCATAACTTGATAGTAGTGTTTTCACTTAATGAGTCTCCCCGACTCATTCCCCGTTGTTTTTCTTTTTTTTAGGTCCGTAGGATGGCGTCTCCCCCTACCCAGTTTGATAATCCCATGGAGATGAGAGCCGAGTTGCTCACAGTGATGGATGCCTGAGAAGGTCATGCCTATCGTCGGATTATGACATATATTATGGTAGATGAAGGCCATGAGGACTCGGTTCCTGATCCGTACATGGCGTGGTATCGCCTTGCAAACGGAGATTGGGTTGGACCCCTAAGTGGGTTCAACGAGCCGTTTGGCGGCACAGGTGGACTGGCTCTGGGGAAGGCCACGGACGGGGTGTAAGACGGCCAGACGGACGGGATGCGGGAAGGAGACAAGCGTGGAGCGAGGAGCGAGTAGCCGTAAGAAGTAGTGGGAGTAGGATGACCAAGCCAAAGTTTTGTTTGTTCATAGTTGGCTCGTATGCGGAACCACTTTCACGATGGAATGTAAAATATAAGCAAGGACCCGAAAAAGAGGCTTGTCAAAATAAGCACAGATCATATAAATACAACGTACGATATTTGCTTATATTACTTATGTTGTCTTGTTTATATCTATATGCTTCCGCTTGCGCATTGTTAAAAATAAATGAGTCGCTCTAACGTATTTTCGCAAGTCACGATTCCGCTCAGATCATGTTCGGTCATCAAGCATCGATCTTGATCTCGGATCGATACGTGACAAACATAGCAAGAGCAATATGTAAGTGTATAAAGAGATTTCTGGACAAGCAGCAAATCATGTAAGGCCGAGACATAGAAATATAAGATCAAGTTTGACACAAACCGACAATGAGTGAAGCAACTATATATGCAATTAGAAGGTTATTACTGAGGGACACGACAAAAATGAAAGAGAGGGAGGTCCTTGGAAACATAGAGCCTCAAACGCGACCTGTATAAATCAATGGAACGGAGGACTCTCGTTTTCCTAAAGAGTTCTCGCTAAATGCCATTCGCAATTTCCATGACCTTAGACAAAAATGATGATGAAGGACTTGATGAAGAAGAAGACGATCTAGAGTTCTCGCTAAATTTAACAAAAATTTGAAGGAAGTTAATGTAGGGTAAATGTGTCACGTATGTACCGATTTGTGACAAAATTTATCATATGTGTATTAGTTTAGAGTTTTTCGTAATATTAACCCATAATTTCAACATGAACTTGCTACGTCAACTGCCACGTATCATCAAACTTATTAAATTAACAACAAAATCTGACGAAAGCTAACCGAAAGTCAATATGTTACGTGCGTATCAGTTTTTGGTTTTAGGTGATCAAAAATTAGTTTGGGATAAATTTATCATAGGTGTACGAATTTGCGATTTGTCATTGTTTGACCTTAAAATAATTGAGAATGAAACATTTAATCATGATATGCATGGTTTTGGGCCAAACCAAGAAGTTAAGTGAAAACTATCTTAGACATCTTCAGAAGTTAATTGAGAATGAAACTTCGCCTTTCAATTATATATACACTGGTTTTTGAGCTCGCGCAAATTGACTGGTCTTGCATAAGAAAGCTGTGGCGAACGGCAATAAGGTAATAGTTCCATTCTTGAGCCCAACTATGAAGTGATAAAAGCGGCGACTAGTTGCAGAAAAAGTGGATAGTTACTCATTGGAATGGACTCTGGTAATGGATCACTACTCAATGGAATGAATGATAGTAAATATATTGTTGCGACCTCCTTGCAGGGGTAATGAAAATTTAGGTGTCAACACATATCAATTACATTTTCAATCTCTTCATCTATCAATCATCAGAAAGTCTTAAAGAGTAAAATCAAACCACAATGAAATTTTCAGTTATATATTCGATCAGATGGATACATGTATTTATACACTTTTACTAGTTTTGCAATAAAAAAAATTTCTTCCAACATGCAAAAGGGCTTTCTAGGGATAGCATGTTTCATGGTCAATTGGGGATATTATTTCGCCAGTAAAACATGTTTTCCTAAATATATCATGTTTGAGCAACATAGATATATAGATGTGATGCTTGACCTATTTCAACGTTGGCTCTCTCGGATCAAGCTTGGATCCGACAAGCCCGAACCCGACAAAATGGGGCATAAAACCTCCATAAATAAGTGGGCCTTCCAATAACTCATAAGCCCAAGCCCAAGCCCAACAATGAGATTCCTTTCGGCTCTTCATGTTCTTGTTTTTTTCCCATCAGTTTTCCCCGATTTTCCCGGGAAACCCCCCCCCCCCCCTCCGAACCCTAACTTCCCCCTTCCGATTCTCCTCCCCCATCGATTGCTTCCTCCTCGATCTCTCCCCGCCATGGACGTCGCTCTGTCGATCGACACGCTCGTTTCGGGCCTAGGGCTCGCGAAGAAGCTCTCGCTCGCTCGGTCCCATCACCACATCGCTCTCTCCGATTCGGCCGGCGACCACCCGCCGGCGCCTCCCGCCGCGGTCCTCCAAATCTCCGCCGCCGCCGCCGTGAAATCCCAGGCCTGCAGGACCCTGCCTCGCCGCCTCGTCCGGAGAAGGCGGCGATCGAAGCGGCGATCGTTGTCCGGAGATTGCCCCGACGACGGGGGCGACGTCGGAGACTGCGGATTCTACGGCAGCGACCCGTTCGGTGGGGGTTTCGGTCCCGGCGGCGGCGGCGGTGGCGGCGGAGGAGACGGCGGCGGATGGAATTTCGGGGGACCGAATTGGGAGGATGATTCGTCTTCGCGGTTCGGCTCCGGTTCGGGTTTCGCGCTCGACTTTGTGTATGAGGTCATATGTTGGATTGCGCTGTCGAATTGTGTGCATTTCGCATTCAAGAAAATGCTGAGGAGTTTGGCAGTGGATGGAATCGGCGATGCCGCGAGGGAGAGGGTTCCCATTAGATTGACATGACGACAATGTGTTAACTTGGTAATGCTATATTCGTTTAAGATTCAATCGGTGGATGATATTGGGTTGTCTGTGCCGTCGGGGCAATGTGAATATTAGATTTCATGATTCAGTGTACATAACGTATTTATGCTATAAGCTTATATACCATGAACTGGTCGGAAAGATTGTAAATGTTTCGGTGAAGTGTTCTTTGTTGGTGAATTGACTGATCAAGGGTGTCATGTGTTCCTTCCAAGAAATTGCTTGATGCAATTGGGAACTTTTTTTAATCACGTCTCTTCATATTTCATTCTGGTTCTTTAAGACTGTGCACTCTGTGAGAATGGTATTTCATATGGTGTCTCAAAGGCGATGTCTGTTTTAATGCTTTGGACCTTGAGGGACTGTTGCGGTCAGCTGTCGATCCCTCAGTAGTCTATAGCATTGTTGTTTTCATAGACTCCCTGACCATTGTCAACCAGACCGATCTTCCTTTCAGGGTCTAGTTATGTCTCATTATTTGCTTGCTCTTTTAAATAGAAGGTAAAGTGCACAGGGGAGAACGGATCCCTCCCGCAAAAAATGACAAGAGCGTTGAATCTCCTAGCTGTTGGTTAAGTCTGAAGTTGTTGAGATTAATGTGGAGAGGATTTAGGATAAAGTGGATGAGGCTGTATTAAGCCTTGTTAAAAGTGTCCATGTCAAAGCTGATGGTTTTGTTTAAGAAAAGCTGAGGGGATCTGAATACTGCAATTGGAAAGTTATTTGTTGTCAACCGTGAATGAAATGACCTCCCTCGTTATTTCGATAAGATAGCTAACTTTTTGGAGACTGAGGGGCCCTAGCTTGAAGTAAGATTAGTCTTCATCCCTGAACATGAGATTTGTTCACAATTCATTTGAGTCTTTCTATGTTAGTACTCTTCAATCACGGGTTGGCTTGGCCCACAGAGCAGTAGGGTTCCTTTTTCCCACCTGTTTCCGTTGGGGAAGTATTGCAAGTGGGGTGTATTATACTTCTTTATATTTATGACGATGCTTTAATTTGTTACTAGTTATGAGTGATATCAAGATTGTGCCTCCATACTTCATTGGCAAATCTGACTTTTATACTTGTACCAGAGCCACCTTGTAAAGAGGGAGGAAGGATGAGTATACGACAAGAATAGGATGCTAGGATCTGAACATTTTCAATAATAAATTCAATAAAGGGAATGATTGTCAAACTTCTGGTCATGCCCTTTCTTTTGAATGTGCAGTGTGATTCTCTTTATGTCTCCATTATGAAGAGTGTTCTTTGCATCTCACTCTCTCTCTCTCTTTCTATGTTTTGAGTGCTTCTATAAAACAAACAAAAGTAATTCCTTCGATGTCTCTGAATGCCAAGTCAATTTGCCCTTTTGGTCATTTAGCTTGGAGAGGATTGATAGTGAATGTTATGGGCTTCTTCTTTTCAACCAGTTTCCCCGTATTATTGTTGGATCATGATCTACATCCCATTTGATATTGTGACTTTTGACAGCATTTCTTTAGTAACAGAAATATATTCCGTTGCTTAAACAATAGAAAATTTACGGAGAGGGAACTTATTCTTCTGCAGCTCCGCTGTCGATAGTGTGTTGTCCTGAAAAATCCCATGGCTTGTAATTGCAAAGGAAGTGAGCTTGAGTCTCAAAGGCTTTCTTTGTCTTGGTCACAGGATTGAGTGCAAGTCTAATCATTGTTGCCGAAGCATAAAAAATTAGTACTGGCTTTGGCATTGATTGTTAGTTTTTTTGATTTGCCTCTGTTGAGCCCATCACATATTACAAGAGAGTTATCTTGAAAAGACTGTTTGACCACCCTACTGTGAGAGTGGTCGCTTTTAATTTTTAGCATGGATTGTTAGTTTTCGGATTTACCTTTGTTGGAATCGTTTCTTGGTCTTTGCCGGTCATTTTTTTTGGGATTTACATAGTTGATATGTTTTTTTTTAATCAATGCCAATTACTTGATAAACTTTCAGACAGGGATCTATGTACAGCCAGTGGAATTATGTTATTTATCTGAGGTGGTCTTTGGGTACTCTGCTCTGCTAAGAGCTGCAGGAAAGGCCTTGTTCAAGTGGGAGGGAAGGTAAAGGACGTAATTAGCACTTGGCTTTTCTTAAAGGCTGCACCATCATTTTAAAAACCCACATGTTGGTCATATATTACGAAAAGAAACTGGGTGTTGCTCACAAAAGGGGGAAACTCTGCGAGAGGTATGGTCCCTATGGATGCACCTAATTTCTGAGCTAAGTTTTAATTTCCAAGTTGAAAGAATGGTGATGCTGTCTCCAAGAGAATGAGCTGACTCGGCTGACATGAACCCCATATTTTTTGTCTTTCCGGCCTTTTAATATTCCCCAGTTCTACAGCATTTGCACTGCAGCAACATGGAGATGAATGATGATTGCATCAGGAGAGCGACCCAGATAAAGTGGAAGAGAGACGAAAGCTCTGCACCTGCTGCAATGCTGCAGTATGAAAACTCAAAGACTTCGTTCCTTTGATTGATGATGTCCTCAATCAAAGACCCCACTTGGATTTTTTAATGACGCCACCTTTGGTTCGGTTCATGCATCTTCCTTGACGGGCAGCAAGCGCTTCCGTTCAATCAAAGTCATATCATTTGCTTCACCAACCGTGTTGTGCCAATTTGACTCTTGCGTCCCTGCTTTTGAATCCTTTGGGTTACTTGCCGTGGTGATTGGTGGTATGACAAAGTATTTGCTTGGCTAATTGTCTGAGTCTTGGATATTCTCTTGAAGCGAAGCGTGTGCACGACGCGTGTCGCCGTCTCTCTTGCTTTTTTCTCTGGGGAGAAGCAAACACGAATAGGGATTGCTCGATCCAATATCGAGTTTTTAGTCAAGCCACGATCAACCAAAGTCTACGGACAGTAGAGGAAAAGGATCTGAATTATGGCCATTGGTTGAAATTACCCGTTGACAGGCCATGATAAGAATTTTGAATAAATGGAGAAAGGAACATGAGGCAAGAGCCTAGATCATCCCGTGTCCAAATACAATGAAGAGTTGTAGCAGATGACAGTGACTCCATGGGAGAATTGTTAGCTGCTCTGAGGTGCACGCGGGCCCGGTTGATCCGAGCCGGCCAATCACGTCGGCTCCCCACCCGGAATCCACGAGATCTAATGGCTTGGATCAACTAGGCCCATATGAACCGAGATCAGTCGAAGTATTGCTCGACCTATGTGGGTTCCAAATTCAAATCTCTCTCTCCAATTTAGCCTATAGTTAGGCGGCAATAGGCTCGATGAACACTATTTTCCAAAAAATCCCTCCTTGGTCATGGACCGTCTAATTTGAGTTCGAACCGTGACTATTTAGTGTTCATGCACAGTGAGTTTTGTTGAATTTTGCAACGACGTGTTAGGTCACTTATTGGATTAGCTTTAGTAGGTTTGGCTTGATGTTAAGCTATGTTGAACTGTGGTCTATGTTAGGGTACTTCAGGTTGAAAGCGTGGTCCTTGAACCGATTGATTATGTCAGCCATGACCTATCCATCAAATAGTACTCCTAACCAATTCGGGATTTATCTTATATTACATTGACGAAAATATATGATCTGTTGACATTATACAATTTGGGTGTTATATACCCTGAATCATTTCCAATTGACAAAGGTGAAAGTTGTATGTCCACGTATCGGTTGATATACCTGTCAACTTTTTAAATTCATTGTTCGTATTCTTTTTTCGCTACGCGGCCGCTGCCGCCTGCCATGGCCATTTACCACCACCATCGAGTGGTCACTATCACCGGCATTATCATTCAATACCGACACTAACACCACCATACCGCCCCTTCCATCACCACAACACGATTAATGGAATTGCTTTCTCCATTCTCATGACCACTCCTTGATCATTTTCTAATGCTAGTTAGCAACCTTCACATGTTATTAACACTAGAGAAAAATTCTACGAGATGTTGCCTCCAGAATCTTCCTCGTATAGAAACTATCACACCTTGAATCCAATAAGATTTGGGCAATGACACGGCCGTCTTTCTATTTTAAGGGTGCAGTCTCGAATACAACCAACTGCTTGTTATCAACACATATATATGATAAATCAGCAGGTTGGTTACAATATCAAAGTTTTTATAATATGTCAAAAAGAATATTAACATCTCATGCTAACGACCAAACCCAACAAACTCATCTCAATCATGTGCAATATACAATTAACGAAGCTCACACCCAAAAATCCAATGAATGAGATGACGCAAATGCTTCTGTTCTATCGGCCACTAGCTGAGGGACTTGAAAAGCATTTAAGACGAATGAGATGAGCAGCCACAACCCGATGAATAATACATCTCTTCTAAGCAAATTGAACATCCACTATGCACATTTAAGACACAAAAACATAACTCATTTACATCAAATGCAAAATATAACAAACTTAAAAGATCAAAACAAATAATCAATGGTCTAGTCCATTGATCAATCTTCTATCTAATCACATGTCAATGGTTTATTTCATTGATTAATATATTGCTTATTATCAAACCATTGTCACAACATAATGCTTGGTGGCTAGGAGACCAATATTTCTTATTGGCAAGGTCTTCTCTTATTATCAGCCGATGGCTCAGCCTAAAAGGATATCCTCAATTCGATATGCATACGCAAAAACCCATAACCAGGTTCACAACGATATTGAACATCAAACTATCATCCTCCAATTTAGACCCAATCTCATAAACCAAAATACATTTCACAAACCAAACATATAACCTTTCACAACTCAGCTCATTTGCCAAATTTACTTTTCGTAAAGCATTTTAAAATCATATCATAAACCAAATTTGTAAAGCAATACATATTATAAACTTTCATAATTCATTTCATAACACATTTCTAAAACCATTCACAAATAACCAAGGAGCTCAATCCAAATTTTTATGCAATAAGAATGCCATTTCATAACTCATACTATATCTACACTATATCAATTTTGAAATATGAGTTTACAAACTCAAAGAAGAGATAGCATAACTTACTTGGGAAAGCCTAAAACCAAATTGCAAAAGTTACTCGAATTGTTATACTCGCAATCCTATCAAATATGCGAGAAATATCATTTAAATTGAGTAAAATGCCGACTCAACTACAAATTGGCTAAACCAAGCTTACTTGCTAATAAAACAACTCCTACACGCTAACAAAACTCTTGTCGAAAGACGATATTCAAAGCTATCCGTGGCGCAGAAGTTGAGCGTGAAACTTCAAAAATTTATTCCAACCAAACCGAAATCCGGAATCGATTTTGTCAAACCACACAACTCTACAATGTCATAACGTATCATTTCCATATATATACTCACAGCTTGATAGCTGCTCAATCGAATCTCACGGTTCAAAGTTCACATAACTTCGAATATACGGCCTAACTCCAAAACCTACTCTCAAATTATATGAACTACGGGCTTGAATACTTACTAGACGTAGCAAAACGTAGTTAATTCGGCATGTCGGGTGCTCGAAATGAATTTTTCTCTATCTTTTTTCTTCCTTTCCTCTTTCTTTCCCTTTTCTTTTATAAGGGAAGAAGCCCTCACCCTCTTATACTCTCCTAAGTTCAAGGCGATGGAAATCCTTTTTCTTTTCTCTTTTCGACTTTTCAAATCCCCCGCATTACAAAATCCTACGTCATCGTTCGCGAGGATCTTCCCACGAGAAGCAGCACGAGCATCATCGTCCCTCAGATCTTCATGTTCCTTAAAGTCGGGGAAGACATTCGAGTTCGATCTCCTCTTAAAAGAAGACAGAGATTGAATTGTTTTTGAATAATTTATGAGTATGTTTGGTTCAACTTTACATATGAGTCCTGGAGAAATGCAAATACCTTTAGGTTAAAGTCCATTGAGAAAATGCAAATGACGTTTGGTAAAAAATTCTTTGTGAAGTTATTTTGGTCCGAGTAATGTTTGGCTATTTTTTTTTTTTTTTTGCAAAGGGCTTTGGGATCTTTTTTTTTTAAAAAAAGTTACCCTTCGCTTGAGCCGGCAAAGGGCTACGGCCACTGGCGAGCTAGATCTGGCGTCGGCGGCTGTCGCCCGACCTTAGGCGATGATCGCGCAACCCCAGGCAACGTACGCGCGACCCCAGGCGATTGTCTGCCTAAGGTTCGTCGACTCTAGGCAACGTCGACCTGGGTCGCGACCTAGGCCAACGATCGCCTGGGGTCACATGACCAAGGCCGACGCCGCCTGGGCAGTCGCGCGACCCTAGATGGCCGTCGCCTGGGTCGGGCGACCTAATCGGCCCCTTGTTGGCCAGATCCGGTGTTGTCGGCCGCACTTTCGCAAAGAAGATGAACAGTAACAACAATGTCAAAATCGGAATATTAAAGAACAAGTGAGGGTAATTTGAAAAGAAAAAAAATTAGGTTCAGCATTTTTAATGCTGGCTTCCAATCGAAAGCCCATTAAGAATATACTTGCCAAATCATTTTTTCAAGGAGCTTTCGTGGAAAAGCCGAACCGAACGGGGCTATCACGTTCACAACCAGTACTAAGTTTCAGTTTTCTTTTTCCACCCGGCAGTCAGTCGCATTGTACGATTGTCTAGATTATGGCCATACCACCAATTTCCAATAGATTCCAAATTGTCAAAATTCGATTTGTTTAATGTTATAAGGTGCGTGCACTTCTCTGAACTAGGTCCGTTCAGTCCAAGCCCTTTCCCTAGACTTTCCTCAAGTTCCACATCTTATCGCAGAAGCACCGATCTCCATGTCTCTCCCTTTTGAAAGTTTAATATTAATCAACTCCATAATACAGAGAAATTAGAATGGTCGTGTCGCTTTTTATTAGCATTAAATAATCAACCCCACATAGACAATTACTGAGTATTATAATACCAAAAGCATATACTAATGGTGCTTAAATAATTAAGAAACGGAAACTCGGGTACATGCATGCACCGACCCCTCGCGAGAATTGCACCAGATTTTCGAGATATAGAGTGAAGAGGGAGAACGGCGACGACAGCAGACGGAAAGAAAGATGCGCGACGAGAAGTACGAGCTACGCAATACTCAGTACCGTGTTTACGACACTCGAAAGGCTATTCATACATGTCTAAAGCATGCCATAATCAAGCATCACAAGCCGGAAACACAAGATTAAAGCACCACGAACGGAGATCAACTCGGTTACTATCTAATAAACAAGCTGGTTATCAGAACGGTGCTGGTGATGAGTGACGAGGTCTTGGAGCATCCAGAGATCGGCCGAAGACAGCTCGGCGCCTGTGCCCGGCTCCTCAGCAGCTGGGTCCAACCCCAAGAAAGATTCCAAGCTGGCGATCCGCTCCTTCAGCTCGCATCCTGCGGTTCCGGCCTCATCCTTCGGCTCGTCGGGGGCCATGCACCTCTTCTTGGCCGACGGCTGGGCAGGGCCTGGGGCTGGGGGGTCGCAGGGGGCGGAGAAGTTGAGCTTGGCCTTGTCGCCGCGGATACGCTTGGCGGCTTCGTCGTAGGCTCGAGCCGCCTCCTCGGGGGTCTTGAAGGTGCCGAGCCAGACTCGGACGCCCTTGTGGGGGTCCCTGATCTCGGCGGCCCACTTGCCCCACGGCCTCTGCCGGATCCCTCTGTACACGTTCTTGCGAGGCCTCTGGCTCTGGCTCTGGCTCTGGCTCTTGCTCTTGCTCTTGCTCTTGCTCTTCTGGGTCTCTGGCACGAGTCCATGACCCGCCTCCTCGTTCTTCTTCTCTTCGCTCATCATCGCTAACCAACAAGGTAAAAAAAAAGAAGAAAAAAAACAATGACAAGTAGTTTAGATTAACGTTGATCTAAAGATGAGATGTGTTAAACAATAAGAAGGTATAAATGGAGATTCATATCAGTAGTCATTTAGTCAAAAGTTGGTCGTTCGATTCTTCTATACTAACCCTAGCTGTTATGTACGTATTAATATGTCTAGTCAAGTATTAGTTCGTAACGTCAGTGATAATCTTTTGGACAACAAAGGGTCCATATCATTATGAAAGATCATGCAAAGAGAACAAGAGAGAAAAAAAAAAGTTGGATGTCCTAAACTAGACCTACCTTGGTTGAGTTGGCTTGGGTTGGGAGAGAAGGGGTTGTTGGGAGGGTGGCCGCCATGGGCGGCCGCCGGGCCGCCGCCGAAGCCGAGGAGGTCGGAGGCGGGGTCGAGCTCGGACCAGAGCTCGTGGGCGGTCAGCTTCAGGTTGGGGCGGCGGCGGCTGAGCCGCTCCTCGATGAAGTCGGAAATGATGTCGCCGCCACACATAGCTCACGCCCGACCAGAGAGATGGCTCATCAGACTATCAGAGAGCGAGAGAGAGAGAGAGCGAGAGAGAGCGAGAGAGAGGTACGAGGCTCGAGGTTCGGTAATGAAACGAGAGGAAAACGAAACGATGATGGTGTGAACGGAGGAACTAGACTGACATGGAGAGACAATTTATAAACAAAAATTGGAGAGAGGAGAGGAGGGGTTAGGGGGGACGGTTGCAGTGCAATCAATCTCTGATTAGAAAAGGACAAATGAAGAGAGGGCCACAACCCCTTTTTTGGGCTTTTCGTTTGTTTGTATGCAGATCAATCAAGCGGTGACGAGCGAGTCCCGGGACTGTGCGTTACTTGACCGTCGTGCCCGACGCCGTTCATCTCTCGGCTTGGCCTTCGTTTTTCTTTTTTCCTCCCTTTAAAAAGATAATCGCCTTACGTTACGAGTACCTGAGATTTTGATTCGATATTCAATTTGCCTATTCGCACTGCAAAAACTTTTTCTTGCTTGGACCCTCGATTTTAATGGAGCCTGCCGCCTGGTGTGCATCAGATACGACAAGTTGAGCGATGGGACCGGGGCGAAAAGCGAGGGTTGTCGGCCCTGAAATTTTATTTCGATATTCAATCACCCTCCTCTAAAACTGTTCTTCTTGTGCTCTCGCTTTTAATGGAGTCATGGATACATTGCATATGACAAGTTTAGCGACGGAACGAGGGCGAAAAGAAAGGGTTGTTCCGATCTCTGGGTCCGCGTCATTCTTTCCTTAAAAAATAATCGCGTTATCTATTGACTATCTGAAATTTTATTCGATATTCAATCATCGTGCTCTTAAACTTTTCTTTCTGCACTCTCGATTTTGATGGAGTCATGCGTACATCCGATATGATAAGTTTAGTGGCGGATTGAGGGCGAAAAGCATGGGTTGTTGCATCCCGCCCCCTCGGCGGCCCATATAACAATTTTGATTCCGCTTGTTTCGCAGAAAATGAATGATTTATAAAATATTTTCTTAAAATTGATCTTTTGTATCGTTTGAAATAATTAGTTAATGAAAAATATTTTCGTTATCAATAATAATTTATGTCTAGATATTTTCGTAGACGATAAAAATATTTATCGTTTGTTTATTTTTGTAAATGACACAAACAATTGTCTTTTTTATTTTAAAGTTTTTTAGATGATTCATTTTTTCTCGAAACAAATACAACCTTTATACGTATGTGCTTACCATTTTCGATCTTATTCAGAAAGTTTGATCATCGAACCCTCATTTTGGATTGTCCCGAATCAAGCTCTTTGGCCATTTTTACGATTTCTTTTTTCTTGTGTTCCGTCGCTAGATAAGCGTTCTTGAAAGGTACAATTGATCAACAAAGTAATTGAGGGAGATGGTTAACAAGTTAGCCTCGAAAAGTTTCTAATTACCAAAACCAAGAGTTATACCTTCGGTGGTGGAACGGTACCAATCCAATTGACAAATGACAAAGTTCCTACTAATTAGATGTATAGAACTAGCATGAAAAATCACGAAGGGAATGCTAGGCTTAGTAACAGTCGTTATCGCAACTACTTATTTATTTTGTTTTTTACCAGTTTTTGCGCCCTGTGCAGATGGCTCTAACTACAACTGTTTACACGAGATTGGTGAGATTTGAACCGAGAACGATTAGCACCAGGTCCTAAATTGGAAATCCCTCTAAATCCCGGCCAACCGGGTCGATCCTGGAATTCATACCGCCAATTTTGACAAAAAAGCTTAAACAAGAAGACTTCTTAGGATTTTGCACAAACCACGTTGTCTGGGGACACATGTTGTCATATGTCACAGAACATGCCTGTCATCTTTAGGACCAGGAGCTAATCGTTCTCAGTTACAATATTTTATCTCTGGATTCGGTTCAGAACCTACCCGGATTACCCGATCTGTACATCTTGACAAATTTTCATCCCGAATAATCAAATTAATATAATAAATAGCTGATTCCTCTATTTTTTTTTGTCAAGATTTGAAATGATAAATGATTAACTCATTACCATCGTATGTAATAGGAAAAATTTTCAAATAAAGACCTAAAGTGGTCATTTTCTCAAAAAATGGCTCATAGTGGACCTTGTTTTAAATAAGCACATATAATGATCAAGATAGTTTCAAATAAGGGTATGATTCCGACGGTTGGCCGGATGTTCGCTGGTTGGACATTATCTGGCCACTGGAGCAAGGTACTTTTGTCGAAAAAATTCTAAGTAAAGAATAGCCAAATTCCGAAAAACAACCTCCAATATTCATTCCTTTCTCTCTCCCAAACATGAGCTCCACACCCAATCGCCGTGAACCAAAAGAAGAGCTCGTCGACTAGGACTAGATCAAGAACATCGACGGCTTCCTCGACCGCCGCATCAAGAAGATAATGACGAGGCAACATGCTCACACGTGCGTGCGTGAACAAGAGGCTGAGGCTGGTCGGAAGCTCGTGCTCCTACTCCTACAACGGTGTTGCCTCGGAGAAGATAGAAGCCCTCAATAACCTCATTCCAGTCGCTAGAGATGGTTGCGACGTCGTCACCGCCGCCGAGCCATTTCAAGAAATGGCGAATTACATCCTCCAATCGTGGACCCAAGTCGTCATCCTCCCAGAAGCTGATTCATTTCTATGGATTGACCAATCTTCTCGAGAAAACAGCACATAAACAAGAATGCTTCTTTTGTATTACCCAATTTTTTTCGGCAAAAATGTCCTTACTTTGGCAGTAAAAAAGTCTCTGGTCAATGAACATCTAACATGCTGGCTAACTCATGTCCTTATTTGAGACTGAATTGATTATGGTTGACCCTTATTGAAAACAAAGCCCATTTTGAGCCATTTTTTGAGAAAATGGCTTCACTATGTACGTCCTGATTCTAAATAAAAAATTTATATCCAAATATTAGTTAAATGAATTTTTTTATCTAGTTCGAGTTATATCTTCTTATTTCATCGAGAGTTTAATTTTTAGTTATATTTAGTAAAATGAATAGATAATTAACAAAAGCTAGTGAAATTTTGCAACATATATTAGTTTGCCTGTGCCTTCTAGTGAGCAAATCGCCCAATTTGTAATACATTGAATGAAATAACAAATGAAATAGAAACAATTGACAACATCGCCTTGTTTTCTATTTTCCATTTTTTGACACATATAATTAAAGGAGAATTTTTAAAGACCCACGCGATTATACTCCGAATGGATATATGATTATCATCGACGAATCCTTATATTGATGGAAATTATAACGCAATCTACATTCGCTGAATGCATATTTAGAAGAATGTCGAATTTTTAATATAGCCATCTCAAATTTTAAAGAAGAAACAGAGAGAAAATTAGTTGATCTCGAGATTATTTCTTTTTTTGTTATGAGCCTGTGACGCTTTTTCTCACATCGAGAAACCATTTTCAACGCGACAAAAATCGACATAAAGGAAGTTTCAAACACGACAAGAAATCTTTCTCTTTACGATTAGTTGAATAAATCTTACAAACTTCACAATATCTTTCAAAAGATATCAAGATCGTGTCCGTGAACCCTATGGCAGGAGTACTCGACCTGGCGGAGCGTCAGCTCCATCTCGTGCCATGCCCCGTTGGTTTTTTTCTTTTTTTTTTGGGTCAAAAAGCGATACGTTTCATTCATTGGCCGACAAAGGATAACGTGAATTATTGATTTCTGATCATAAAAGATCCCAATAGAGGTAACCGTGATGTTACGAGTCAATCTCGGCTTCTCGAGCTCTTTACCGTTGATCTCCTTTCCCAACTGCTTGAGACCTTCGTGGCCCCTACAAACGGCTCCCGAGCCTCTCTGCCGCCAATCCCCGGACATATGTGGTACGCGAAACTGTCGAGCCTGTAGTTCTTCCCGAGCTTCCTTGCTTCTTCCCCCGACCCCGACCCCGACCCCGACGAAGGTGTAGCTAGGGTTGGCGAGGAACGTGTGGAGCGACTCCAGGACGGACCTCACATGAAGGAGCTGGAAGACGAGGCACCTGTGGCTGACCCACAGTTGAAGGATCGCGACGTTGGACTTGTAATTGAGGCAGCACTCGACGTCAAGGCCGGAGGTGAAATCCTCGAGTTGGGGGCAATTAGCGGGCTCGACGTTGCGAGTTCAAATCAAGACGACGCCGTTACCCTTTTTTTTTGTTTTTGGCCACGATATGTTTCAAGATTGGGATAGGGTGGTTTTAAATCCCGAAGTAATTTACATGTCCCGTGTAGACTCAAATCAAGAGAAAAGGTAACTCTCACAGAAAATCATAAGCACTCTCACAATTTTCTTTTTGTTGTACGGACACACGTTAAATGATAAAATTAGTCTTATTAAAATAGTGACTTTCATAATTTATGGAGGAATAATTTTTTATTGAGGAAAAATAATTTTCCTTTATAATATTTTGATTACGCGCATCTATCAATTCCCTTTTCGGCAATTATTCTTTCACTGATAATGAATCGAAGGAAAAAAAAGAGTTCAATATTTTATCATGAGCAAAAGTACTTAATTAAGGTCACTTGAAAATTAATAGAACTAGAGTCGACATTATGTTTTCTCTCCTTCGACTTGACTCGGAATAATCACGCTTTTAATTATACCCGAAAAGAAAAAGTCCATTCTTTAATTCCTCTTTCAAGTAATATATTTTTTTTAATTTGTGGAATTATTCCGATTTTTCTATTTTAGTAGTTATTTTGGGAAGAATTTTAATTGCTTTTATGAAATATTGAATTTTATTTCCTGAATCCTTGACCGAAAGGGGTTTCTTTTTCTCTTTTTTCTTTTATTATAGGGGGACAATGAACATATGGGGTGGAGTTGAAACGATTGTAAATTAGGGTTTTGGTTCCTGTTTTGATTTTACATTGTTAGAATATTGGTTCCTCCAGCAGATTTTCCTTCTTGTTTTGGCCACCCTCTTGCTTTTATTTGTTTTATTATTTTTTTGTCAAAAGAAATTTCCATTTAAGGCAAGCCATAAAGCTCCCAAATAAACCAAAAATCAAGGCATATCATCGTAGTATTGTTTGCATTGATAATCACAGGCTCTTCATTCAAGAACATATTTGTCTGCTTTTATTTGTTCTTCAACAATTGTAGACATATATAATATATGACGAGTCCAATCACCCTCAGGATGCTAAAATAGCAAAAATTTATCCAAAAAGTCATAAACTTATTACATTTTGCTATTTCAGTCCCAAACTTTTTAATTACGTTAATTGAGTTCTAAATTTTTTTACGTTTTGTCAGTTGAGTTCATCCATTGATGTGGAAGTCAACCGTCTTACGTGATACGGCCGGAGCTGACGTGAATAATTTTTAATAAAAATATTTTTTTTCGAATTTGCCTATGTTTTTCAAAGAGTATACGAGCAATGCCATTCAACTGACATATAAAAAATGAGCAATGCCAAGTATAGTCTAATCTTTTTTTCTTTTTTTCTTAGCAAAAAAAAATACTAAGCATATTTAGTAAATATTTCATATTAAGAATGAATTCATTGAAGTTTTTGAGTACTCAAAAAGTAACCCCACGGCATATGGTAACCTCGACGTGACAAATTCACCAACTTCTTATTCAAGCAGATGCCCCGAAACTCTAAGAAAATTATTACTCTTCGTCTTTATTATGACTTAAAGGCACGAGCGTAGAGGTCCATTTATTTGAAAATTATGAGAATATTGTGCGTAAAAAAATTCTATAAGTCTTATGAATAAATTATGTCTAGGCTTTTGACTTGTGTATGCCTCAACAAGCAATTTGCATGCAATCAGTATAGTTCGAACCGATGATTTATGCTGGAAATACCCGGACATCTCATCCAACCGCACCGTCATTGAGAGTTACTACTATTTGTTATGGTTACCTCATACTGAAAATTTAACAATAAATCAATCTTCTCAAAAGTGCCTCAACGAAATTGATCGAATGATCAATTGTTTTATTTAGTTGTGACAATCTCATTATTTCGGCTCAATTGACTCTTGGATGCCATGTATCTTCCGTTGTTGTGGACATCTCATTCAATTTACTGCATGTTAACGGGATGGTTTGCGTTAATCGAATTGAAAGATCGGTGCTCCAAATTTAGAAAAAAATACAAAACTTTAGAAAGTAAATTAAACGAAATAAACGAACAATATAGGTCTTCTGTCATATGATTAAGGACAAGACCGAGGTCGTTCGTCTTCTTCACATTAGTAATTTACCCGACAGAAGAGAACTTGGTGTATCATATAATAAACATAATTAGCAAATGCCAAACTTATCCAATAGTCATGTTGTTCAATTCCGTGGTGTATAAACTATGCTTTGGTAGTCAGTTCACAATGCACGTTTCCATCTGATCTCTTTCTGTAAATACAAATCGTTCAATCGAAAGAATTTACAGTGTACTTAAGACCTCAAGGAAGCACTAGATGAAATCTCACCATCTGGATGGTATCGACATCTATCGCGAATCATGAGGAAAAAGTGGAAGTAAATTTACAGGAGCGATTAAATCCCGATAGCATCAAGGAGCTCCGAGTGTTGGGTCACGGAAACTAATGTATTGGCCACAATAGCGCCACTGGCGGCGACGGCAGGGACCCCGATGCCCGGAAATGTCGAATCGCCGCAACAGAAAAGCTGAGGGATAGGAGTCGAATGTCCGGGGAAAGAGTCCTTACCTGCCTGAATAGCAGGACCGTATGTTCCTCTGTTTCTCCGAAGAAATCTTTGATGCGTCAATGGAGTTCCAATCAACTTCACCTCGCATTTGTCCCTGCTGAATCCTGGTCCGAGTACACGCTCAACAGCTCTCCACATAACCTGGTGGATCAATGCACAAAATAGTGTTTTCCTGCTTCTGACTTGGAAGTTATACCAAAGTTACTCGACAAGGAGCAGATCCAAGAAGAAATACCTCTGATCTTTCGACTTTCAGTTTCTTGTACTCAGCACTGCTGCGGTCAAGTCCTTCCCAGAGTTCATATGGTTCAGTACCGGGAGTATAAGCATGTAGCACATGTTTCCCCGGCGGTGCCAGGTCCGGACTTAGTATGCTAGGTACAGATAACAGAACAACATTCTGGTCAGCATCGACTCCTCGATCCCAGTCATTCACAACTATATGATGAATTCCCAAATCCTCAGACACACCCTGAGAAGGAACAAATCTTCTAAAGAGCTTCAGAGACAAATTAAATGTCGAAACAACAACAACAGGTTCTGGTTGCAAAAAGCGACTAGCCTTAAAAAAAGGAAACAGAACATTAAGCAGGAAAAGAAACTCATAATTAGATGATGCTAAGGTAGCAAAGAACATGCGGTGCTATTGCCAGAAACATCTCCAGTAAGTTACCCCTCTCTCTCTCTCTCTTTCTCTCTGCGCGCTCACACGCATTCCCCTGCGCTTTAATGTGCGAGTGTGAAGAAGCCAAGCAAACCTAATGACCACAAAAACTCATAAAATAAAGCTCTCGAGAGATTTGGATTGGAAACTTATGAATTGTCAAGATATTGCGGATGACCTTCATCAGCAGGAAGATCAAAAAATTAAGAAGATGCAGAATTAAAGTACTTGGTAAAGTGTGCAAAATGTTGCAACGTGGTTAATTACGAAGTACGAGGTGTAGGGAGGCCACATCATGTATGCCAGAACCTAATTCCCTCTGTTGTTTAATGCTTGAGAAGATATAGAAAGAAAAAAGACATCCAGCATACTGCAAAATTATAAAGCAGTAGGAGCTAGAGGGACTGAGAAAACTATCCCCTACAATATTTGCAATGCACACCTGAGCATCAAAACCAAGATGAAGATGCATAAAAGATTCGCACTGTGGAGTCCTCTTAATCCTGTCCGAATACGACTTCGGAATAACTTCCTCAGGTAACAAACCTAAAGTGTCCCACATAGATGCATTGCTGACGACAGCTTTCTTAGCATGCACAAACTGCAAAATCCACAGATGCAGTTCTTCAATTTGTGTCGATCTCATGATTAAATCTAGTTAAAACAATTTTTAAGTCTTGAATTTTCCCTGAAAAGTCCACTCACTTGACCGCTTCTTAATTTGACTCCAATGGCTCGGCCGTTTTCAACAACAATCTTTTCCACATGACTCCTGAGAGAAATCCGTCCACCAAATTTTTGCATTCCCCTGATGAGGGCATCAACAATAGCTCCACTTCCATGAAGAGGGTACTCAAGACTGCAACCAGGTTTGTACCACTCGGCAAACATGTACACCTGAAAATTGCAGATATAAGGTGTCAACACCTCAAAACAGTGGATGTAAGCTAAAATAAGTTAACTACATATTTCAGCCATAGCCAACTAACAACTTCAAATAAAAGAACCTACATGCAAGAACTCGGAAATTAATAGGTTAAGGAAAGTAGGCATAACTACATAAAGAGGAGGCAATCTCTCTTGTTAATATCAGGATTAAGCTTAGCCATTTTATCACACCATTGTTCATTTACTAAAGAAGTAACTATGGTGGTAGTTTCTGCAAGATTGGGAACTATATCTAAAAGAAACTCGCAACACTGCATAGTTTGATAGAACTTAAGACCTCCAAATGATTAACAATCCTCCTAAATTAAAAATAACAGCTACTTAACTTCTAAAACTTTATCAAGTGGCAGAAGATTGAAATTCAATGAGCTACAGGGTACATGCTTTGATGCTTTAGAGTTCGCAAATCGATGAATCACGATCTATACAACTGCCAGCAAATATTCTCTTGAGACTACTATACTAATCATTTCATGACCTGTTAACAATAAAAATAGCTTATTCACACAGAATTCAATACACAAGTAGAACTTGTACCAAAAAAGTTCCTGAAAGAGAATATGGACACCCCAAGGATCACAATGACTGATGGTAGGAGCTTTTAAATATCTTAAAACATTATAGTTACCATCTCTGCTGAGAGTATACCATTAGATTTCACCCCTGCAAGAAGAAAGGCAAGAAGGTCCACCCAATTCATTATAAAAGGATCTTTTAGTTCCAATGAGTCGATGATTTCTGAGAAGGGTCTAAGAAGCCTTGTCGCACCAATAGCACCCTGAGGTCCCATTTCGATGAAAGATTTCAACAAAGAAGGAGCATATCTAACGGCAGCGGTGGAAAGGACACCCAAATCACCACGAACAGATAGAGGAGGCAGAGCCATCGCAGCTGCAGACATTGGAAGCACTGCATCCTGCAAATTCATTTTAAGTAAGAGAAGATGAAATTGTAGCAGCAAAGTAACAAAGAAAGATGCACATACTTCAAGTACAAGCAATCACATTCATTACTTGTAGAGTAAAAGATATCGACTATATCATGATGTTCTTTACGATGGATTGTAAAGCATTAAATTAAGAGGGGCCAACTTAGTTTAATTTGTCAATACGTGGGTCAACATCAATAGAAAAGGTGCTTTGCTTATGAGCCATTCCTAAAATCTTCTTTTGGTTTTGGAATCTACAACCATCTCGTTCTTTCTTCACATATTAGACAGAATGAAACAGTACATACCAGGAGCTTTTGCCATTCTTGGACAGCATTCGGACTCGCATACTTCTCGAGGTCCTGGAATAAAATTTCATTAAAAGCATGAGCAGAAACATACTTTAAAATGATAACAACACGGATAATTGACTGAAGATCTTCCGAGACATTATCACCAGATTGACCAAATTGCTATCAGTGGACCCTCATAATTTCTTACAGGAACATATGAAGCAAAAATACAGTTTTTTTTTCTTTGGAATATTAGTCAGTTCGATGTATACACTTGCGTCTTTTGAGTGCTCGCCAAGTCTGTATAATATCCCATTCAGCCTAGGAGGCAGATTACAGACCATGGTCTTCTTCTTAAATTAGACTGGAGATCTGTCAACACTTTAATGTTCATTCCAGACAAGACTTCTCTACCTCAAACAGAAAGTTTTTGGTTTACAAGTATCTAGAAGTTTCTTCATAAGGTATCTTGGTTATGCATACCAATTTCTTCAATGTACCTAAAGGAAATGGCAATCTTCACATTCTCTACAACGGTAGTTAGCACAACGAATGCTTTCATCATAACTGCTTGGTAGTTGTCCATTGCCATGACAACCATTCTGTTGTTTATAATCCTGTTCAGCTCACGTCAGACACTTAGCTTCATCTATGAAAATCTATGTAAAGACATTTTTTCCTCTTGATATTCACACTACGATGCCTTGCAGCATAAATCCTTTCGGAATAAGTACTCTATATTAAGCTACCTTATCGTCCATCCAAAAGTAATAACCAGCTTTTTCCACATTAGCATCCGTGTATTTGACAATGATGAGCACCATTAGATTTTCACTAATTTAAGCTCAACTGTCTGGCTATCAGCTTATCCATTTCATACTAAGCAGAACATGATATATCACCATTTTCTTCAATCTTCAATTAGAAAGATGGCTCTGAGAATGGTAGGTATCACATAATAATAGATGCATTAAAGCTAGAACCAACGGAACATGATACTATAGATGAATAAGGGAAAAGAAGGATCCACCTTGAAAAACTCTGTTGGACCAATACGTGACAAAAATTCACCTTCTGGTATGTACACCATCCAGGAGTCATATTTAGCACAAGGAACGGACTCTCCTAATGCATCTAACACCTGATACATAAGCAAATGTTGTTATCTATCCATATCATCCAGAGATGGAAACAATACAGGAGTATACCCATGGAAAGCGGCAATATAAACATAAGTGATCCACACTTGATTCATGCTAGAAACAAAACACTGAAATAGGGCAACTAGGAGTGATGGAAATCAGATTACCTGTGCAAGGGGATTCGCCTGAGGACCTCTAGATTGGAAGCCAGAGAACAGAGAAGGACCGGAGTCAAACTTGTAACCCTTAATGTCAAACGCGTGAGCGGCCCCTCCCGGTTGGTCGCGGCTCTCTAGCACGAGCACGTCTTGGTTGTATCTGGAAAGAAGCCCAGCGCAACAGAGGCCAGCGATACCACTTCCGATCACGACGACATCGGCCTCAGGCTTCCCTGAAACTCAAACCCACAACATCACATCATAAAAGAAAAACCCAATTCAAGTATACAAATCCCATTCGAACATTACTGCAGCCTCCAAGTAGCTACTTCAAAAGTGAGAACTAATACAATCTGGGTTAATACCAAAAACCAACCCGTAAGCATTTGAGAAAGTTACAACGTATTATACCTGATTGAAACTGATAAAAGCCGCAAATTACCGTCACACCCAGAAGCAACAACGCTCATATAAACGACTTAAATCCCCAATCAACCCAAGTTTGTACTTGCATTAGCGGAGGAAACACAAAAAAGCCGACTGAAGATAAGGAGATGAAGGAGGACCTGGGAGAGATTTCTTCTTCTCCTGTGTGGAAGGAGGGGAGTCGTCGGTGGAGATTCGCGCCGAAACGGCTTCCTTCCTCCCGTGGTTTTGCGCCCGTTTGAAAGGGGAGAGCGGACTCCATGGAAGCAAGCCATGCACGCTAGCCAGCACCATGATGACTTTCTGGGGAAGATGAAGAAGCAGTGACCGAGTGAAGTAGAAGCAAAAGTTCGAAACTGCAGCTGCTCTGCTCTGCTGTAAGCCTTCGGTTTAGAGAGAGAGAGAGAGAGGCTGCGGTTGCGTTCGTTTGTGGTCGGGTCGTTTCGTTTGTAGTTTCAAGCCCGCCACGTCGTCTCCTGTTTCGGGGGAAAAGATTTTGTCTGAAGAGCCAGCAGCAGTGGCGTTTGTCGGTAACGAGAGGAGCGATCGATATCAACAGTACACACATAATATCGGAGCATGGTTAATTAAAAAGTTAATAACACGAAAAATTCTAAACTAATATATATGTGATAATTTTATCACGAATTAATTTTTTACTATCAAAAACCCCAAACTGATATACCTGTAATAAATATATCTTTCATTATTTTTTGTTAAATTTTACTGTCTAATTACGAAGTTTGATGACACGTGATAGTTGACGGGCATATCAATTTGGAGTTTTTCATAAGTTTACCAATTTGTGATTTTTCATGATATTAATCCAATTTAACAGACACAAATGGAGGAAAAATTTATCACAAATATAACAGTTTTGGATTTTTAGTGGTCAAAAAAATAGTTCAGGGTAAAATTGTCACAGATGTACCAGTTTGAGATTTTTGGTGGTCAAAAATTTAGTTAGAGGTAAAATTATCACATGTGTACCAATGTGGGGTTTTTGGTGATCAAAAAAATAATTCGGGATAAATTTGTCATAGGTGTTCTAGTTTAGAGTTTTTGATAGTCAAAAAATTAGTTCGGGGTAAAATCGTCACAAGTGTACTAGTTTTGGATTTTTCGTAGTATTAACCCTTAATTAAATATTATTTATGCATTTAAGGGCCAATAATTCTCTTTTACTAGAAAAAAATGTACACATTTTCGTGTGCGCAATAAAGGAAGAGAAAGTATGATTTTATTTGATTTAACTTGAATTTGGAAATTTATAGGATACTTAATATGATTATTATGCCGACCTTTTTTTAATTACCGTTTCACTCATCGTTTCGAAACCATTGGATTATTATTCGTTAAACAATAGTATGCATATTATCGGAATATTTTTTTACCAGAGTTTGGCAATGGAAATAGGTGGTTTTTTCTCTGAGTGCTATGGAATCAAGAATGAAATATAACTTCGATTGGCCGGAAAAAAATACTCAATGATAAGAGCATTCGACGTTTTCTACTGGTTTAGAGCAACTCTTGATGATAAACATTTGTTACGGGCCGAAAAAAAAGGGGTTAATACCGCAAAAAATCCCAAACTGGTATGGCTGAGACAATTTTCCTCCAAACTAATTTTTTTACCACTAAAAATCTCAAACTGATACGCCTGTGACAAATTTACCCTCAATTTATTTCCATTAAATTTTTTTATCAAATTGCTTTGTTAAATGACATGCGGCAATTAATAGATGTACCAATTTTATGTTTTACCTTTCGTTTGTCACAGATGTACCAGTTTATGATTTTTTATGATATTAATTCAATTTAATAAAAACTAACGGATGTCAAATTTGTTACAAATGTACCAGTTTGGGATTTTTGGTGGTCAAAAAATTAATTTGGGGTAAATTTGTCATAAGTGTATCAGTTTGAGGTTTTTCGTGGTATTTACCCCAAAAAAAAATCGAAGCGGGTCTATTGTAAAAGTACAATAGATTTATGATTATTTGAAAAATTTTCCCATGCTAAGACCATGCAAAAACTTCCGCGGTAGAACTAGCAGAGAACCACTCAATTCATAGACAAGCACATGGATTGAATAACTTCTGTATCTTAAGGAAAACAACAATCCAATGTCAAAAACCTAAAACAAAGTTGCAGAAACTCCAGTATCCAAAATTTATATCCTTCAAATTCTAGTAATCCAGATCTCTATCCTAATTGCAGCAACATATAGCCAAAGGATGCATCACCAACTCTACGAAATTGTCAGTCTTAGCCCTCATCCGTGGAGTAGCGAAAAAAAATTGTTCTCTTTTTCTCCGTTAGAAACTCGAATTGATAATGTCTAAACCTTGGATTAGACCCTTCAAGCTCACATGGCCCGCCCGAGGATCTTCCTGCTCTGTCCAGTTCAGATGAATGCCGACGAGCAATACATTCTCGCACGGCACGCTGGGGCTGCACAGCATGGTCACTGCCTCCTTGCTGTTGTACGTACCGGTTATGTTCTTGAACAGCATGTTACTGAGTTTTACTAGTGAGGACTGAATCCGCAAAAGGAAATTTTCGGATCAATTAATTAATGACTTGGTATCAAGATTAAGGTATATGTATTAGGAAATAAAGAGCACGTTCTTGAATGAATTGCTTAGCTTTATGCTTATGTACCTTCTGGATATCGCATTGCTGTGATGGACAGTACTCTTGATCTATGATGATGGGGCTTGTAACATTCGTCATGACGATGTTCTCGAATATCATGTTGGAAGCCTCACTCGGCGGAGCCCCGGGCCACGTCTTCACTCGGACGCCGTTCTGCGTCCCGTTGATTGTGCAATTGCTCACTCTGATCAGATCGACTTTCTCCTCATTCTTGTATTTGCCTAGGCTCCCGACACTGCCATGACGGAGACAAGAGTTTCACATTGAAATCAGGATTGAGCACAAACTGATTTTGGTCTCGATTTTGGCATGTCAAGCAGGCATTACATTTCAGGATTATAAGTACTAGAACCCTACTTACATGGGGCACGGTCAATGCTGCGTGGTCGACCGTACCTTAATTGGAAGTGCAACTGCCTACCTGATTCCATGTCCTGGACCGCAATCTACGTAGGAAACCGATATATTGGTGCTGCCGGGTCCTATCGAGACGCAGTCATCCCCAACACCAATAGTCGAAGAAGTAATGGAAATGTTTGCAGAGTGACTAACGTGGATTCCATCGGTGTTCGGGCTGTCTCCAGGTGCCATAATGCTGACGTTGTGCACTCTAATGTTACTGGACTTGTGGATGCTCATGTGGAAGCTCTTGCCGTTAAGCAGGTTGATGTGGTAGATCGTCGCGTGCGAGACGTTGCTCAATCTCATCGACTGCATAAGATGAAGCACGAAGAATTTGTTGAAGCGTCAATTGGAGGTTAATTGCCAAACTTTCTGAGGTGAATTGACTCGAACCTACAGTTATCAGCTTGTCGCATCTGCTTTTATTCTGGCAGCTTGGGTCTTTCCAGGCTTCTGATCCTTGGCCATCGAACAAAGCCCTCCCGGTCTCACCTGTGAGGACTAGTCCGTGCAAGTCTCGGAAAACGATCCAATCGTTGGTCGGAAACTTACTGGGGGACGTCAGCGCCTTCAGAGTCCCTCTGACCTCCACTCTTGGCGAATAGAGATTGCGGCAAGGTCCGGTGAGCGAAAGTGGACCAACCAAAAACGTCTTGTTGGGTACATAGAGGGTCGAATTGCTGTGGTGTGCGCATGCTTCCTCCCAGGCAGACAAGAATGCCTGTTCAAGCATTGCTTAGAGTCAAAAAATGTTGTCTCTCTTCTTGATTGCCATCTAATTCCAATGGGCTAAAGCTAGCTAAATGATGCATCTTATGCTTAAAACAATCCATGTATGATGCAACTCTAGGTGAAACAAAACTGTTAACTCCATTTTTTAACTTGGAAAGTTTTGTACCGGTCCTGCAAAAGATGAACAATACCCCAATTTAACTACTTCAATCCTAGTACATCTGTAGCTGTTAACAATTGAGAGTGTACCGTGCTGCTATCCGTCTCTCCATCGGCCACTGCTCCATAATCCATGACATCAAAAACTCCCACCAACATTTCTTGAGTCGTTGGAGGTTCTCCACCCGATTGACCAGGAGCAGTCTCGAGTGGATCATCTGCCAGAGGTGAAGGTGCGGGCACATGGGCATCGGCCGGGGACGAAAAACACTTGGCGATCACTAGACAAATTATGAGCATGGGAACAACTCTCAAGGTAAGCTTCATGTTCATTTTGTTATGTGAATCCCTCTTCTGAGTTAGGCTTATGCAGTTTCTTGTAAAGCACAGATGTTGAAAGTTCTTTCAAAGTAATTTACACTAAATTCAGCAATAAATGGAACCATGCTTCCGGTTGGAGTTTCCCCTCTGGTTATAGTAACTGCTCTGTAATTAAAAACTTCACATTCGAAACTTGTTCTTGCGATAAATTCCGTTTCATTACTGTTGAATGACCTTTTATTGTCACATATATCTCTGTTCTTGAGGCTTCAAGCCTAGTGGAAATATCCCAAACTGTTCACAGACAACATTGATTTGGGCCACATCTTATAGAAGATTATAAGAATGAAACTTCCGTTTAGCCTCTAATATATGAGGTCTCCCAGCTGTTTAAGTCCGACTCCAGGAGGAGTCACATTCCATTGAAAGCACAACAGGTGCTCGAAATATTTCCCGATGCAAGAATTCGGAAAGACGGTCCGGCTAACTGATTTCCCAACTTTGACTGATTGTTGAGAATGTGGGATCAGTGTTCGAGCTGATATTTGAGCGGGCAGATAGAAAGATAGAACCAAGCTTGCTGTTCGTTTACGCACAGTTTGGATTGATTTATTAAGAGGGAAACGGAAAAGATTTGGTTTACTATCGTTTGGATGTTTATGACAGACAAGAAAGGAGATGAAGAGAACTTGGTCATCGCATGTTTGGTTGCAGACGAGAAAAGAACGGAAGTGAATTTAATCACATCTTCATAACTATTGTGCCTACTTCTCCATTGATGCAATTAAATGAAAATTTAGTAACGTGGCCTTTAAGCTCGTTAAAGTTTCAACATCATGAATAATTAACTCATTTCATAGAACAATCATCTCAATCCATCCTTTTTACCAAGCCCAGGATTTTTAAAATTTTTTTTTTTTCTTATCTACTCTGGTCCGTCCATCCAAACTCAATGTTAATGAACAGAATATTAATGGCACCATGTACATAAAAAGTTAATCAGAAGCCTCAAATTCATTAGGACAAATTCTCTCCAAAGGAAACAAGAGAATGTATAAAAACTGGAATTTTACTGAACAATCAGCATGAGAAGTGGTTCAATCCAGCGTGCTGATCTAATAATGCTCTCGTCATCACACGTTGGCAAGGATCACCGTGTGAAAACTGCACTTGAGAGTAACGAAGAAAGGATCAATCAAAGCTTTAGGTTTACGTCTTCCAGTCTTCCAGTCTTAAGTGATATGATTCCCCTTGAAGAACTGATTCTGCTTCCAGACAGACAAGCATCCTCAGCATCTCCAGCTTTTGTAGTCAAACAGGGTCTATGCTGCGACCGTGCGACGTCTCGTGTAAATTCATGAAGTCCACACAGGACATTAACCTTCAAAGAAGCATTCCCGGTGAAATGATTCGCGCATAGGCCATCATTACCGTTTACATTGTTCCGTCGAGGTCAAGCACACAGAAGTAACCGGACGGTTCTACTGTTCCGTTCTTCTTTGATGCCCCTGGATTCCAAAAAGAGGTGATAAAAAAAGTTATTGGTTATCAATTCTGGTAGCTTGTTGGTAACTTACCAATCACTTTTATGAAATTACTCGCATTTGTTTTTGATAAGCTGGTGAGTTGCGCTAATTTAGGTTGACAAGTTAAAAAAAACACAAAAAACAAATGTCGGTATAAGTAATTCAAATGAAAGTTAGTAACTCATGGAAATTTAATGAGAGAAAAATTGGTGAGTTGCGTCCATTTAGGTGGATAATCTCTAAAAAGAGTTAAATATAAGGGGTTGCTAATCAAGACAGATAAAAATTGGTAGCTCAATAGAATATTTAGTAAATTAAGAAAAATAAGTCAATGTTGGTAAGCTACTCAAACGAGAATTTGCATGATCGTTAATTTAGAAACTATAATAAAAGTTAGTAAATTCGTAAAAGTCTTGATAAGTTACTAACAAGTTATCCGGAGAAAAAGTCATAATTTTCTCTTTTTTTACTAACAATTCTTTTAACACTGACCAATACATAGTGAGTTTTACTGACATAAAAAAAAAGATAATGCATTTTTGTTTTTGCAAGAAACAATTATGGATACAGTACCCAACTAGCTACTACTAATTTCTGTGCTAATTATTTTTCCGCATCTTCTTGCTTCCTGTTTGGCTCAAAAACAAAACAGAAGGGGCACAGAGCTGAGCTAATGGCCTATAAAATTCTCATTGTGCTTGCTAGTAGCTCAAATGTGCATAATGACATGTTATACCTGTGCTTATGATTTATGTGTCATCCCGGGTGTATTATGCCGCTAATCCATACGATACAGGTTAAGTAGAGGAACAGATATGAGATCAAAAACATGATGATTAACAGTCGTACAAGCAAAATATACAGTTAGCGTTCCAGACCATGAATGCATAAACAGTCCAACAGTGGCGGTCTGTTGGTTTAGATGTTCCTGGCGTGCTTGCTTGATTGCGGCATTATCTTGCCAGATTGCATGCTTCGGTTGCTGCAAATCTGCTAGACGAATTTTGCATGACGGCGTTTATGGCGAATGTTTACAGTGTGGTGCTTCGCATACTTCTCTTTTGATTGAAGTTCGCCTTTCTGATGTTGACCTTTTTGTCAAATTCGGTGAAGATTTTCGTACCACCTTATTTACAGTCACTTGATCATGGATCCAGATGTTAGGTAATTAGTGCCTTGATCAAAGGCGGCAACGACATACATTACTTTACAGAATGGATTGAGTACACAGCTAATCAAATAGGAGAGTTGGAATGAGTACATAGCAGTACTAGTCTAGAAGACAGAGCTTAGAAAGAACATGGCGGAAGTCGGACATCCCTCCACTTCAGACGCTAGAATACAAGGGTATTACTTGAACCATGTACAAGACAGAATCTAGAAACTCCAACCAGGAACTTTGCTGTCCTTGTTGATCTCCATAATAATCACTCCCTTGTACTTCTTAGCCGCCATGTTGCTATCGATAACATCATCACGATAAGGAGCCGCGGTGTCTTGAACAGTCTCGTGGGATTGTTGTGGGATGTATCGATTCCTTGCCTCTCAAGCCATAGGCCTTGGGCTGTAAATTCTGTCTAGCACTGCATACCCGTCTCTTCCAACTTTGACGAGGTGGTTGACATGAGGTGCCATTCGAGATTTTATTGCGACGAGTGAGCTGAGTAAGGAAGAGGTGTATTGGCTTTTCTGCGGTTTGTGTCTACTGATGATGGAGTTGGAAGGCCGAAGATGATCACTTTATATAGAGCTCAGGACAAGTGCCATAAAATCATACAAGGAATATAGCAAGGCCTCATAAATTCCCACACCATTGATCTAGAAGATCTTCAAACACTTGCAAAAGGAGTGATACTTTCTGGGAAGATGCCATGCCTCATGGTCCCAAAGATTTTACTTTTTAGAACCATTAACCAGAAACTTTTTTATTTGTGCTTTTTCACATGGACAACCTTGACTGGGTCTATGCATTCTCCTACAATTGACTCTAAATCGAGTTAGCACCAATGACGTCCATGATTCGGCCGGTGCAAAGTGAAGATATTTCGAATTATTTTGACCGATTTTGGAGAATATACGGTTAAGTTTATCCACTGCTATGAGTTCATCGTAAATGTTGGTTCAAGTATTAAAGCATGGGAAAGAATGATTCTTTCCTACTTGCCAAGTCCGTTTCTTATTAAACAAGCAAAAGTAATTTTTCCGTAGAACATATTCGTCACCACGGATGCCAAGCTAAGCTCTTATTAGGTGATATATTGATTCTAATTGATCTTGTTCTAGTTAGTTAAAGGGGCTCTCCAGTCTTCTCATGGAAAAAATATCAAAAAAGTTTTAAACATATTGCATTGATACCAATCCAGTCCTAAACCTTTCAATTAGATCAATTTAGCTCTAAATCTTTTTATATTGGTACCAATCCAGTCCATCCAACCAATTTAGGACAAAAATTGCTGACGTGGACAATTTAAAATAATTTTTAATATATATTTTTTATTTTTTTTCCCCTCTTTTGCCTTCCTTGGGCTTGTGGCTGGTGGCCATGGCTGAACATTGGCCGCAAGAGAGGGCATCGCGGCCCTCGCGGCATGCTAGACCCTCAAGGCCTGGGAGAGGGTCGCCCTCACCAGATTTAGCAAGGGCGGTCATCGCTAGCTCGGGCGAGGGCTGGACCCTTGCGGCCTGGGCGAGGATGGATCTGGCGAGGGCAACCCTCCCCTAGGTCGCGAGGATCCAGCCCTCGCTAGATCCAGCGACGGCCACCCTCGCCCATGCCGCGAGGGTCCAACCCTCTCTTGAGCTGGCGACGGCCGCAATGCCCTCGCCTGTGGCTGGCCATGGCCACTAGCCACAGGCCCAAGGAAGGAGAAGGATGGGGAAAAAAAAAGAAAAAAGAAATAAAAAATAAAAAATTTATTAAAAATTATCCACGTCAGCGTCAACCGCGTCGTGTAGGACGGCCGACATCCATGTCAATGATTTCCAGTCTAAATTGACCGGATGGACTAAATTGATATCAATGTAAAAATGGTTTATGACTAAATTAGTCCAATTGAAAGATTTATAACTGAATTGATATTAATGCAATAGGTTTAGAACTTTTTTGATACTTTTTCCGTCTTCTAGTTATCGATAAAATTGCAAGATTTAACGTGATTCTGTTTCTTTTAAGGAATCTCAATAAGTTATCTTAGCAGTGTAAGTTTACATGCATCTACTCATGGGATTTAATGGGTATAATCCTTCTATATGAAGTTTCAACACAGCTTTGTAGGGAACCGAAAACAATATAGCCACAATCCACATTGAGCAAAATGAATCGACCCAAAAAAATTGAGTAAAATGGGGCCCAGGTAACATGAACAAACAAAGTAAAAAGGTCAAACATTCAAAAAGAAAAGAAAAGAAGTGGGGCTGTTCGTGAATGTACAGAGGAGAGAGAGAGAGAGAGAGAGAGAGAGAGAGAGAGAGAACAGAGAGGAGAGAGCACGCAGAGAAGAGGGGAGACGTTGCAGCAACTTCCAACCTAAGTTCAATGGCTCAGCGTAGCCGGAATTGGCTCAAATTTTACTATGTTGTTCGTGAGACCGAGATCTACAAATTGATTTGTTTTGTTTGTTGAAATCCTTTTCCAAAATTGTCTCTCCGTTTCTCCAACTGTGATAAATTTTCTTGTGTCTTTAGTTTTGACATATCTTTGTGGAGTTGAAATATTGTTATATTGCTGATGTTGAGCCTCTAGTTAGTGAATAGAGAAGAACAATTGCGAATCTAGTTTTTTTTGGTGATTAGTGGAAGTTTTTGAGCGATTCCCTGGTTTTTCCCACATTGGGTCCGCCATTTAAAAAATTCTGGTGTCATTGTTGCATTGTCCCATCAATATTCAGCATTATTATACTTATTTGAGGATGGAATGCTGGTACATACTGGCTGGCTATTGCTGGGGTTAAGTTGATATTGGTCGGTTTAATTTTGTGAAAGAAATAGATCTTGGACAAGCTAAGTTCTTGATGAATTGTTGCCCGTTTCTCCCCAAAAAAAAAAAAAGAGAGCTTTTGAGAAATTGATCCTGGATAGGTTAAGTTCTTGGTGAATTGTTGCTTGTTTCTCCCCAACAAAGTGATATAAAAGTACACATGAGTAACTAAATTGAATGGAGGAAAACAGGGTCACCATGTTTAAGTCAAATGCCTCAAATGATTCTATTTGGAAGCCTCAAGTGGATGGCATATTGTACTATCAAGATTTGAACAATTCCATCAAAGAGGTTGGTGCTAAAGGAGACAAGGAGGACAAAGAATGGGAGCGAATGAATCGGAAAACGATTGGGTTTATTCGACATGGATTATGATATTGTTTTTCATCATGTTGCTCAAGAAGGAATGCTAAACTTTGTGAAAGAAATTACAAGATTTTAATGAGAGGAGAACTCCACAAAATAAAGTGTTTATACTATGTCAGAACACTTGATTGAATTTCAAGATGTGGTAAATCAGTTGAAAAATCTTGAAATTAACTTTGGTGATGAGTTGCAAATATGTCTTTATTGGTACTCTCCCTGATAGTTAGGATACATTGGTCATTGCATTAGACTTTCCTACGGTGTGCTTTTTATGAGCATGGTTAAAGAAAGCTTGTTAAATGAAGAAATCAGTAGAAAATGCATGCTTTTAAATCTGAGGCTCTTGTCATAGAAAATAAGGGGATAAATCAATTAATAAATTACAAAGTAATGATAAAAGAGGCAAGCAAGATAAGGGTCACAATCAAGGCTGAGGAGAAGTGTGAAGTGTTACAATTGTGGTAAGATGTGACATTATGCTAAAGAATGTAGTTTTGCAAAGAGAGATAAATCCTAGGATAGAAATGGAGATAAAAAGAAAGAAGAGAAACAAGTTACAACGGCTGTTGCGATGGCGATGTTGTGATTATCTATGACAATGTTTGTGAACTATACATGCCAAGACTCAAGTTGGGTTGTTGATTCAGCAGCCTCATTTCGTGTTAGCTCCCGGCATGACTACTTCACATCCTATCAAAATGGATGAGTAAAGCAAGGCCTGAGTTCCCACATTATTGAGCCCAAAGACCTAAAAACACTTGTAAAAGGAGTGATAATTTCTGGCAAGATGCCATGCATTGTGGTCCCAAAGATTCTTAGGACCATGATCAGAAACATTTCCATTGGTACATGGACAAACTTGACCTGGTCTATGTATTCTCTTACAAGTGATTCTAGTAAATCGAGTCAGCACAAATGAAATGGATGCTTCGACTGGTGCAAAGTGAAGATATTTCTGATTATTTTGACCGATATTGGAGAATATAAAGTTAAAGCCATCCACCGTTACAGGTTCACATAAAATTGTGATGCGTCGATTGCCGTGTTGTGGTCGACAAACCAATGGGAGGTTTTAATTTATTAACGGAGTGAAGTTGGAGGCATGCCTGCATTTCTTACAGCTGAAGTTTCATTAGAATCTTGGAGTTTCATTAAATAAATTAACCATTCCAGTGAATAAGATTTAGGTAGAAGTATATATTAGTAGGATTCTTTCACCAGAAAGTGTGCACAATTATGTTCTTTTTCAAAGTCTTTAAGTTAGGTTTAAGTAATACAAAATTTAAAAGAATGATTGCTGCTTAATCCCCAAGTCGGTTTCTTATTAAACCAACATAGGTGATTATTCGATTGAACATATAAAGTTTGGTTTGCTGCCTAATCCCCGAGTCGGTTTCTTATTAAACTAACATAGGTGATTATTCGATTGAACATACTTGTTGACTCAAATTCCAAGCTAAGTCCTTGTTGAATAATATATCGATCCTATAACTGATCTTCTGCTAGTTTTATTAAAGTGGCTCTCCAAATTGATCCTCTCGGTGAAATTTTGCTGTGTGTTCTAAGATTCTTTTTTCACGGCCTACCAGTCATATGATTCTCTATTGGAGAACTTAATTATTCTGCTTGTAGCCGCATTCTTACCTTCATCAGCATCACCACCGGATACCAACAGATCGGAGAAACTTCATCAAAAGCCCACGAAAAAGTTCAGAAATCCTACTTTCTAGTCAAAGGGGGATCGAGAAAGCTTGCTAAAAGATTACATGCACTATTTTGATTCCTAAGAGCAAACTGTGAGGCTTCAAGATCAGTGATCTTCGCATATTTGAGTTGGGGCCCACCTAGTGTTAACTGATATGTGCATCATGAGTCCACCTTCCCTTATTCTTTTCGTTCTTTTGGTTAAGATGAAGAACTTAAATTCACTAAAATTAAAGTCTCTGCTTTTATCGAAGCGAGGAAAAAGGAATAGCTTGTGCTTGTTAACGTGTGGATCCCTGACAATCCATGCTTGCTGCTTGTAATTATGGAATAGGCGGTGAATTTTTCATGACATATTTGGGAAGTTAGAGGACATATATTTCCGCTACAAAAACAGTGCCATTTGATCCTAGAAAATAGTTGGCGTCCTAGACAAGAAGAAGAGTGTAATTGCACCATTAAGTCAAAGAATGGTCCATCTGTGTAGTCATATTGCGAGAGCCTGCTGGATTTACTACCGCATCATGGGTCAGTGGATGATTCATCTCTGGCGAGTCTTTATCAGATCTTACTCAAGAGCTGAATCATGCAGAAGCAACTCAGCAGTGGAACACTCACAGTGTCCAGTGGCCTCGAAGTTGTAGGACAGTCTTTGGACCAGAACAATGGCAAGTTCTTTAAGTTGTGGTCATTCACTTCGGAAAGGATTAAAGTGACACCAATCGAGTGAACAATTATACGATGGATTGGCATAAACTTACCAGAAAGAGGAGTAAAAAGTGGAACGCTTAGTCTAAAAAGAGGTCCAATTACAAGCTTAGACACATCCAAGTATACAACTAACATTCAGAAAGCCAAAAAACCAAAGGTACATATAAAGACAATACTATAGTTCGAAATGACAAACATGATGAAAACTGCGACGAGGACTTGTTTATCCAGTGTATTTTTACCTTCTAGGAAGTTACCGAAACCTTTACAAGTTTACAGCACTAGGACCTAAAAACCCCGGCCGACAAACTTCTTGTCGTAGTACTCCATGATCACCACTCCTTTGTATTTTTTGGCGGCCACCTTGCTATCGATTACGTTCTCGTTGCTAGGAACTGGAGCATACCACTGTGGAACATTGTATTGCTGCTTTGGTGCTCGACTGGATGTCCCGCCACCATAAACTCTCTCCAATAGATCGAAACTCTCCCTTCCAATATTGGCAAGGCGATCAGAATGAGGTGCCATTTGAGGGTGAGTTAGTAGAAGGAGAGTAAGCTAAAACTAGAAACTTATGCGTGGGCTTTGGTTTTCTTGCGTTCAGGTTTGAAGGCAAATATCAGTTTATATAGAGTTGGAAAGTGCCGTGCAAATGTAAAAGGAATAAAGGAAGGCTCTTAGTACCCATATTTTGATGGGTTCCTAAGTTAATTGCTAGCAAATGCTACCTTGGTCCAAAAAATATAGAGACAAAATTCTAGAATTCCTAAGCGTTTTTTTTACTTCAAAAGATAGGAAGGCATTGACTTGGTCTATCCATCGTGTGCATTCCATTATTGTCCAACTCAATTCCTTCTACTTTCTCTTGGGTAATGCTAATTGTTGGAGTCTCTGTGAATCAAATCACTTCTTTGGACTTGGGTGCTCGATTGACATATTTCCACTGACATCACAAAAATTGTAGCAAGTCTGATTGAGTGTATTCCATCAATTATAATCACAAGTAAACTTCGTTAATTAGCTAGGTACTTGGAGAGAAATTAGGAAGGCTGTTTTGGTCCGCAAATGGTTTTGAAAAATAGTTCCAGAGCCAAACTTGTGGCATGTTGGGAATGTGAGGGTAGCTGATGAAGTGGATTGGAACCATGCCCACAGTTTTCTTGCAGTTTAAATTTCACTAGCATCATGATTTGTCTGGCTAAGATAGAACCTTCCACAACAATTGCGTAGTATAGTCCAAAGTACGAAGAAAAGCTACAACTTCCTCACCGAAGAATATATTCTTCTTTTCTGCTTTGCCTATTTAGACACATGTAGGAGTACATTCCAACTCTGCTTTTTTCAGGCGACAAATCTGGGGATATATGAAGAGTGGATTGGTGCTGACAAATACGATTCCCACACCAAACCCTATTCATGTCATTTGCTGGTGTCGCGAAAGACTTCCCGAGTTCCTTTTTTATCGAACAACATGTAAAAGAAAGGGGGTCGTCTGGTACGTGCTAAGTCTAGGTTCAGAACTTAACTGGGGCTCTCCCAAGCCCATACCATATCGCGACTTAGGGTTTAAGTGTTTAACATGCAAGTGATTTATACCAAGCAGTCGCCACTAATCGATTTGGGGTGGGTCGATTAGAAATCCAAATAAGGTGATGGAAGGATCACCCTATTCCTACAAACCAGAGATTAACTGAGTTCGGGGACTTGGTTATACTAGTTGAATAACTAATGCTCTTTCGGTACCTTTTTACCCTGCTTATTTTTTGAAAACATTTGTCATGCAATCTGGATTGATTTTAGGACCTTTCTCCTAACATGTGAGGTGATCAAGCGAGTGCATAATCAGAAACGATTAGCAGTCAAAAACACAACAATTCATGCAGCCTAAGATTTTAACCTTAACTAAGTCAGATGACATTCAAAACACAACAACTCATGCAATTGTATTAAATATGCATGGTAATACGACGGTAATAACAATAACATGCAAAATACTACTGCACAATCTCAGGCTTATCTAATTTAAACATGGCAAATTATGCAATTATAACGACATGCATAATAATACAACGATAAATTAAAACATTTAGATAAACCCCACAAACTTTTTTTTAAAAATTTAATTTTTTTTTCGAAAAAAAAGTATAGAAAATATATAAATTTTTTTTGAAAAAAAAATTATTTTAAATTTTTTTCGAAAGAAAAATACAGAATAATTTTTTTAAAATTAATTAATTATTATTTTTTTAAAAATAATAATAAAATAATAATAATCGGATCGGGTCGGTCAAGTCAGACCCGAGTCAACGGATCCGACCCGGGCGTTGACCAGGGTCGGATCTACTGATTCGGGTCGAATCCGACTCGAACTCACAGACCCGCGGGGATGGGGGCACCGGCGAGGCCAAAATTGGCCGTCCGCCGGCTGACCCAGATCGGCGCCGCCCCCCGAAACGGCCCCTGGGGCCACTACCGACATTGTCGACCGCTTGGCTCGCCGTCCGGCCGTCGGTTTGCCGGTCGGCGACCAAATTAGAATCGGCTTCTCCGGAGCAAATCGTCGAACACTTGGCGGGCGCGTGGAAAAAACGGGGAGTTTGACCTCCTCCGGCGACTTGGTCGACTCCGACAGCTGAGGCTCCATCCCGATGGAGAGTGAGAGTCGAGACCGGCGACGGCACGGGACGAGAATCGCGCTAGACGGCCGATGCAAGTCCCGACCCACCCGCGCCTGATAACAGGGGAAAAGCAGAGGCGGGTCTCGGGAATGCTTACCTATCGATGGCGCGTCTGGAGGGGCTTCTAGCTGGTCAGGGGGGCGACGGCGACGCTGCTGGCTCTTCTTTTGCTCCGGCAGACACCCTCGGCTCACTCTCTCTCTCTCTCTCTCTCTCTCTCTCTCTTATTCTCTCTCTGTTCTCTCTCTCGGTTTTTTTTTTCCAAAATGGCCGACCGACCTCTCTCCTCTCTTTCGCTGGTCTTTTATGGTCGCGGTACGAGCACGGCGGTCGCCGGAAGAGTTCTCAGCCTCTCTGTCTCGCTCAGTCTCTCTCTTTCTTTCGTTTCACTTTCTCGGCTTCTCTGTTCCTCTCACACCAAAACGAACCCAGCTGATACCCTCTCTCTCTCCTCTCGCTGGCCTGTATAGACGAGGACGATGATGCCACCCTCTGCTCCCTTCAATGCTCTGCACCGGCCTACCGTTCCTACTGAAGACTTTCGTGGCCAATTTGAGCGGTAGAGCGGGTATTATGCATTCCGCAGGTGGTGATCGAGACAGGGGAAGGCAGAGGAGCGAGGGGGAAGAGAGGGACAGCCGGCTGGGCCGGGGAAGAGTGAGCTGGGCCAGGCCCAGCTCGCGCGAAAGGAAGAGGAAAAAGGCAAAGCGGGCTGGGCCCGCGGGGGGGGGAAGAGAAGAAAAAGAGAGAGGGCCGAGTCGACCCGGCCCCAACCCCGCCCATTCCGATTTTTTTTTTAATTTCAAAATTTTTTTAATGTATTCTAATATTTGCAAAATGCACCTATGTCTACATGCAATGCTATTATAAACTAAATAATTTTTGCTTAGGAATTAAGGACATTAATTCATAAATTAGACAATTAAAAATAGGTGTCAACAGCTGCCCCTCTTTGAATGTGAGCTCACAGAAATTGAGTTCGTAGAAGTTACGTTCAAAGATAAAATGACACCTAAATTTGGCCCATGCATATTCAATGAATGCTATTTTTGGCGAGACCATGGGTCCCCTTTTTTATGAGATAAGATGATGCGTGCTAAAGCAAATAAAAACATACCTGGGGCTACTTACCTTGCTGAAGGGTAGAGTAATTCCAGATAGTTGGTATTATGTGTCGAGGACCCGAACCTGTCTTCGGTCGTCTTGACGGGAGGAAATGGTTTGTCTAGGACCCGAACCTTTCTTCGATCGCCTTGACGGGGGTTGCTTTTGTCCAGGATCCGAACCTTTCTTCGGTCGCCTTGACTGATTGGATTTTGTTTATCTAGGATCCGAACTTTTCTTCGGTCGCCTTGATTGGGGTTGCTTTTGTCCAGGACCAGAACCTTTCTTCGGTCGCCTTGACTAAACTTCCTTCGTCTAGGACTCGAACCTATCTTCGATCGCATTGACGAGAGAAACTATTTGTGCAGGGCCCGAACCCTTTTTCGGTCGCCTTGACTGGGAAAATCACTTGTCTAGGACCCGAACTTATCTTCGGTTTCCTTGGCATGGATTTTATTTGTCCAGGACCCGAACCTTTCTTCGATCGCCTTGGCTAGGGAAATCATCTGTCTAGGACCCGAACTTATCTTCGGTCGCCTTAACTGGATTTCATTTGTCCAGGACCCGAACCTTTCTTCGGTCATCTTGGATAGAGAAATCATCTGTCTAGGACCCGAATTTATCTTCGGTCGCCTTGACTGGATTTCATTTATCTCGGACCCGAACCTACCTTCGATTGCCATGACTAGGGAAATCATCTGTCTAGGACCCGAACTTATCTTCGGTCGCCTTGACTAGATTTCATTTGTCTCGGACCCGAACCTACTTTCGGTTGCCGTGACTGGGAAAATCGCTTGCCTAGGACCCGAACCTATATTCGGTCGCTTCGTCTGGATTTCATTATTTGTCTAGGACCCGAACCTTTCTTCGATCGCCTTTGACTAACTGGATTTTGTTTGTCAAAGTACATGGGGGTCCTCGCCCGAGGATTTGACGGTTTGCCTGGTAGGTCCTCGCCAGCAGGTCTTGACAAGACTCAATAATGAGCATCTGGGGGTCCTCGCCTGAGGATTTGTTGTGAGCAGAGGAGGTCATTCCCATGCTCAGGAGGGGTACCATAACAATCGTAGGTACATGGATTTTTGGAACCGGGCATGGGTAGAAAATACTTACCTAGGCATGTTCCTGCAAATACATACATATTCATCGGGGAAATAGATAACTAAGGCTATTTTTAGAATATTGTACGAAATATCCTGACCAGCAAGTCAAGACGCTTTTCTTTCTAAAAGGAACACCTAGTTTACTCCTTGGGTAGTTTGAAAAGAATTCTGAAGAAATACCTAGAGTTTCTTACCTGGAGGTTTGATGCATCATCTGCTGAATAACCTACCTTTTTCAGGGCATCTCTCTTGGGATGATAATGAGGGCTTCTCCAGTATCTGGATTTTTGTATTCTATCACTGGAGATTAAAATTCTGAGCCTTCAAAGACGATTAGCACAAACATGCATGCTTTCATTAAGGATAGATAAGCTGGGCTATTCCAAAATGTGCATTTAAAAGTTCATGCATGATGATTTAACCATGTTTACATCACCAAAAATCCACCGAGGGTCAATCAAGACAATTTTCGCTCGGGAGGTGGACTTCTCGAGATGTTGAACGAGGGACCTTTAGCCAGAAAGGACTTTCCACTCACTCTCATTGAAAAGGGTTATTTGTCCCGACCATTAAGGCGGGAACATCGAAAACACTCAATCTGACCGCTATCACATTAACAAGGGTCCGAGTTTTCTCGCAAGCGGTACGACGTTGCCAATTTGAGAGGTCTTCTTCAGGGTCGTAATGCTGGTTTGGTCAATGGCTTGACAAAGTTGACTGTCTAAGTCAAGGCCATGAAAGAAAATATTTTGCAATTATCTCCAGGTTTACAAGTCAAGAACCCTACAAAATGAGATAGAAGTAATCTTGCTCGCACTTCCTCGAGCGTTGTTTATAAACATTTGAAATTCCACGTTAATTCAAGTGCCCCAGTCAAAAGAGACTTCATGAGGATGTAACGTGGGCTTGGTTTACAGGTTGAGGAATGAAATGATCGATGAGCTAACAAATGTATGTAAGGGTGAGAATTAGTGATCCTCTTGGCATTGTCACCAGTCTTCTTCTCCACCTACAGGATCCTTTTGGGAAGACTCCTCTGGCTAATCCTGTGTTTTAGCATCTTTAACAACTTTTTCTTGAGGAGCTTCTGTGTCAAGCATTTTCCTGGATACCATTTCATCTATCATATATCAGATTTTTGTCAAGACAGAGTTCTTAAGTAGAAATTTGTATCAAAGGAGAACTCAAGTTTAAACCTTTTGAGGTTGTCTATTCTTCAGCATTTAATAACTTTAAGGTATTTGAGAGCACGTTATCACGCTCAGAGATCTCCTCAGCTAAAACTTCATTGTTTTTCATAGCAGCTACCCAGAAATTAAGGACTCTTTCCTCTTCATCTTTTTCATCGTTTTTCTTCTCCTTTTTTTTTAATTCATGGGCATTGGCCTTGCTTTTACCAAACACACTACTTTTTCATGCCCCTAATTTTCAGCATTTTTTTTTGCTGCTCTTTTGGTGTTGTCAGGACTAGTCTGAACAAGTTTGAACAGAACAATGTTATTAGGCTCTTGGAGTCTTCATCTTCATTCGGTACTTGGGACCGTGATGCTGAAACTGTGGTACTTTTACCTTGCCCCGATGTGGGGGATGATCACCAATTGGGTTTGTATGAAATGAAATTGCCGGCTCAATTGGGCTAGCAAGGGATATAAGCATATGGGACAAAAAAAGAATTGCTCTTCGTCATCCTAGGGTATTTAAATTATCGCGAGAGTTCATCTGCAATAAAAACACTCAAAGATTAATGTAAGTGAGAGCAAGAAAATTTCTATTCGTCTTTTCACCTTGTGCGAGCTGTTGCAGCTGATGATTATAGAAACTTTTAGATATTACAAACTCCTCATCTTTCTTGTCTTGCTCAGTGAAAACATCACTGTTATCAATAAGATATTGACATTTTGAATAGGCATTAGTTTGCTGCTTCTCTCTTGACAAAGCCCTCTTAGCCTCGGCTGTCCAGCCATTGATGGTGTGCTTGTCCTGGAGAACTCCATCGAGGATCACGAGTTCAGTGAAAATAATGAGGTCGAAGCCACGGGGGCGGTGATCGAAAGGGAGGGAGGCACTTCTTGCTCTTTCTGAATTTGAATCCTTTATGTGATGCTAATTTACCTCAAGCTGCCCCAATGTGAGGTGGTTCTTGACAGGGGTACTTTGAAAGGTACCTCCAAGTGTATGGGTTCAAAAATGGTTGACCAAAGGATCAATGGTAATGTATGAGGCAGAAAAATGAACTGCCTCTCGTCATTTTGGTTACCGTACCTTATGCGAGAAATCCCTTTACCTTGTAAAAATGAAACCTTTTCACTCATCTTACAAGAGTTTGGTACGTAAGAATGTGTATAGACTAGGGATTGCCTCTCATCATTCTGACACACCTCGTTCAATACATCAGAGCAGTTCGACACCATTCGTCAAATTGTCAAAATTTTCACAGGGAATTGGTGAATTAAATATGTAAAATTACCATGCAAAATTCTTTTCAAAAGACATGTGATGCACTTGGAGAAATGTTAAGCATTCATTTGCTTTAACATGCTTCCTCTTTCTCTGTTTCTTTGTACTATTACGAGAAGAGTTTTTAGCGAAAGAGATACTCACCTGTGTTGTGACAGTGAGGCATACCTGCAAGGTAATAAGAAAAATCGTGTTAATGAATAGGCTTTTTAAGGGATAGGAATTGGAAATGATACAATATTACCCTTCGCGATTCCTTTCATTGGAAATTAGACTGACAATTCCTTGAGTTTTTTCGGATGTTGATAATTCCCTTCTGACAAACACATGAGCCTATGTTAGAAATGAGATGATTGAGGATAAATTGAGAATCTTCTATTTTGCCTTCAAAGCTAGCATAGTCTTTTCTCCTCTTTACTTTGTTCATCCTTCTCTGTCTCAGTCTGCTCCTTCATGCTCGTAGTCTCGAAGCTCGAATGAAATTCTCTATAATTAGGGGTGCTTCTGGATAGAGGATTCTATTGTCAGCACGTGTTGTGCAGTTCCAGCGTGTCGAGAAATTTCTTGTGAATGCTCTGATTCTTGACTGCACAGGCATGTGCAATTGCTTGCATGGGGATCTTCGCAGCAAAGCTAATCTTTGCCTTAAAGGTTTTTTACGGACGTAGGCGTGACCACCGTCGAGACTTCGATGGTTGTCAGGATCGGCCTTGATGCGTTTTTTTCATGTGCGAAACCCATTCCAGTCAAACTTGCTATCATGAGTGTTCTTTACTCAATTTTGTCCTATATAAAAGGAAAAAATGTGTCATCTCTATGCTAAAGTGGATGAACTTTAGGAACGAAATACACCCTTTTTTATGGATTGGGAGATCGCATGCCCCCTAGTCTACTCTTCCAATTAAGCACTTCATTTGTGATGTATCCAACTCGAGAGGTCCTACTATTGGTGCTCTATTCGGTTCGCTAGCACGTCAAAATCTAGCATGCTTCCCATTTCATTATCTGCAAAAGAAAAGGGGTGGAATGTCATTTCCAAAATTTGTTAAGGAATAGGGCATACCTTTTTCTTTCAAAAAGGGTAATCTTTTCTTGATATGCCCCTGACTTTTGTATGAAATGATGTTTCGCTTATCATGGAATCAAAAGAATGCTCAGCATTCCCTTTGATTCTCTGGGGCTGATGTCACCCATTGGTAGTAATGAGATTTGCCCTATGTTTCATTTGAAGATTGGATGATCTTTGCTCGGACTGCCCCTATCAGATAAGTTGGTCTGCTAGCATCATCAGGGTCTGATGTACTCATCAGTTTGTGTCATTTCCAAATATCTCCTTTGTAAAAACAAATTAAAAAGGAGTATGTTCTGAGACACGAAGTGAGTGAGTTAGAAAAACAAATAAGGCTATGAATATGCATGTTTTTCCACCACTGTTCCTTTTTTGCCCTTTTGAAAAATGATAAAACACTCGTTTTATTTTCAAAAGCTTAAAAACAAGGAAGCATGAGGAAGCTTGGGCCTTAGAACACTTTCCTTTACATGGCTGGATATCATCGACGAGCCGGTTTGGGATACTTCCTCATGCCCTCAAAACAAAACATTTGTAATTCTTTTGAATAATTCAGGCGAATTACATTTGTTGAAATGGAAATTGCAATACTAAAATTCCAAGCATAATTAAAAATTCAGAAAACTAGGAATCCTAGAAAACATCTGAGACTTTAGAAAGCAAGAAAAGCTCTCACATAGGAGTATTATAATTATTAAATATGCCTATATTCTAAGGGAAGAAAATTGAGTCTTCAGTTTACTCAATGATGACATCTGGGCCTCTTGCTTGATCGAGTGGTGTGCTGCTGAATGAAAACATCTTTGCATTCAATAATTTCTGGACCTTATTTTTCAGGACAATACAGTCATTGACAGAATGTCCCGTTTCATCCAAATGATAGTCATATGACTCGGAGGGATCGTAGTTGGGGAAATGCTCAGGATTTTCACGCCTTGGCTCTTTAGCAAGCAACCTCTTTTCCAAAAGAATAGGCAGGATCCGAGACATAGGCAAAGGGAGTGGCGTGAACTACTTTTTGTTATTTCGCCTTTGGGACGGCTTACGGCCTGAGGCCGATCGCTGTCTAATGCTCATCTGAACCATTGGGGAAGGATGAGCGGTTTGGGTGTATACAACATCCGAATCTGTCAAGGGTTCTTTCTCCTTCTTCATGCCAAGTTTCTTGGAAATGGGGTCTGTGAACCACCCCTTACGCAGTCCAGTTTCAATTCGTTCGCCCACAGGAACAAGACGATTAAGGGATTCAGCAGTGGCACCTATCAGGCGGTGTCTATATTCATACGGAAGAGACTTTATGAACAACTTCACTTGTTCATGATCAGTGAGTTGTGGGGTAACCTGGGCGGCCAAGTTTCTCCATCTAGTGGCGTACTCCTTGAAGGACTTACTCTTCTTCTTTTTAGTGAGTTTCAGATCGTCACGGGTAAAGGTGACGTTGAGGTTGAATTGATATTGCTTAAGGAATGCATCAGCGGCATCATCCCAAGACTTAAAAGTATCCACATCCTTCGACATATACCATGTCAGGGCTGTACTCGTCAAACTCGCTCGAACGGTCTGAATCATGAGGGGTTCATTGTCAACGTACTGGGTCATCCGCATATGATACATGTGCAAATGATGTCTAAGACACGAGGTACCATCGTACTTCTCGAATTCCGGTATCCTGAACTTTTTTGGTACTTTGACCCGTTTGTATATAGACAGGTCAAGTGGAATAGCATGCTGCGGGCCTTGTAGCTGTTTCAGCATCTCCTCGACTTTTGCAAGGCGTTTGTCATGCTCTGTCATCAGTGCAGCTTCAGGTTCAGGATTCCTGATAGCAAGGGGAAGCGGATCGTCCTCTAGCGGGAGCATGTTGCTGTCGCTGGCGGAGGCTTTGTCTTTTTCAGTAGACTGTGATGGTAACACCACCTCAACTGCTGCAGACGTGGGCATGAGCTTGCCCTAAATGGATTCTACTTGCTTTGTGAAATTTTGGATCGCGTTGAGGACCATCTTCATCTCATCCTCCATGGTATTGAAACGAACTTTTTCTTCGGGCATTTTTTTTGTAACTAACTGGGAAAACGTTGAAATGAATAAGTATAATGCCCGATAAAGAATTATTTTATGACCTAATCATAATATTATTATATATTTTCTTTATTTGCAAAGAAAAAATGAGAAAAAAGGTTTTTATTAATATCAATATTACAGGCGGCGTCCCCAGGGTTCGAACCCCGATCGCCTCATACCGTTACGCTCATCCCCGGATACCACTGGGCCGAAGGCCGCGGTGGTGTCATTAAGGGGCAAAAAATTTTATTTATAGCATAAAAAGCGGCGCGAGTTGTATTAACATTAGTACAACCCAAAAACAGCTTTACAGAAGAAAATCAAACCCCTAAACATAAATACTGGGAAAAAAATAAAATACAGGGGCTTTTAACAAAAAGACGCCCTTCCCGGATCCTCATTCTATAAACGATGGGGAAGCTACAGTCTCTCGGAGCCGCTTATTTTTATGGACAAGTTCCGTAGTAAGCGTATCACTGGTATATAGAGTATAATCAACGAGTAGTCTAACAATAACAAATCAATTGCATAAGTCGACTGTATAATAATAAAAAAATGAAAAGAGATAGAATATATACATTTTCTTGAGCTATGACAATCACAACGACATGCACATGAGGAGTTAGGCTCGATTTCTATCTGGACTGGCTCAGCAAAGTGAAATTAAAAGGGTGCCTGACCGTCGCAGTCTCGCATTGGTGTCAAGTCCTTTTAATATCGGCCAAATCGAAAGGAATATCTTATAGTCACGCAAATAGCGGCTAAAGATATTTCTTTACGATTTTTAGAAATAAATTTCGGGGAAAAGAAAGGCAACCTCTACATCGCGGGCTCAGGTTCGAGGTCGTATCTTTCTTAACATCATCCTAAAATGTCCTATCGTGGCCCAGGTCCGGCAGCGTGGTTGTGTGTGCAATAATGTAGTGCTAAATCATTAAAGCATGCGCAACAATTTATAAACAATCAATTTGAACCTGCAAGACAAATAACACCTTAATGTCAAGATCATACCTGGAGTCCTTGCTGCCAAACAAAAATTATTTTGAACAGGGTAGAAATTTTGGCTTAAGTCCACTTTAGAAAATGCAAGTCCCGAGTGGAGTCGCCAGTCTGTCACGACAGACTTCCCGAGTTCCTTTTTTATCGAACAACATGTAAAAGAAAGGGGGTCGTCTAGTACGTGCTAAGTCTAGGTTCAGGACTTAACTGGGGCTCTCCCAAGCCCATACCATATCGCGACTTAGGGTTTAAGTATTTAACATGCAAGTGGTTTATACCAAGGAGTCGCCACTAATCGATTTGGGGTGGGTCGATTAGAAACCCAAATAAGGTGATGGGAGGATCACCCTATTTCTACGAATCAGAGATTAACTGAGTTCGGGAACTTGGTTACACTAATTGAATAACTAATGCCCTTTTGGTACCTTTTTACCCTACTCATTTTTTGAAAATATTTTTCAGGCAATCTGGATTGATTTTAGGACCTTTCTCCTAACATGTGAGGTGATCAAGCGAGTGCATAATAAAAAACGATTAGCAGTCAAAAACACAACAATTCATGCAGCCTAAGATTTTAACCTTAACTAAGTCAGATGACATTCAAAACACAACAACTCATGCAATTGTATTAAATATGCATGGTAATACAACGGTAATAACAATAACATGCAAAATACTACTGCACAATCTCAGACTTATCTAATTTAAACATGGAAAATTATGCCATTATAACGACATGCATAATAATACAACGATAAATTAAAACATTTAGATAAACCCCACAAATTTTTTTTTAAATTTAATTTTTTTTCGGAAAAAAAAAGTACAGAAAATATATAAATTTTTTTAAAATTTTTTTTATTTTAAATTTTTTTTCGGAAGAAAAATACAGAAATTTTTTTAATTAATTAATTTTAACTTTTTTAAAATTTTTTAATCATTATTTTTTTAAAAAAATAATAATAACCGGATCGGGTTGGTCAGGTCCGACCCGGGTCAACGAATCCAACTCGATTGTTGACCGGGTCGGATCTACTGATCCGGATCGGTCGAAACCGACCCAAGTCAACGGATCCGACCCAAGCGTTGACCCTGGTCAGATCTACTTATTCGGGTCGAATCCGACCCGAACTCATAGACCCGCGGGGAAGGGGGCACCGGCGAGGCCAAAATTGGCCGTCCACCGGCTGACCCAGACCGGCGCCGCCTCCCGAAACGGCCCCTGGGGCCACTATCGACGTCGCCGACCACCTGGCTCACCGTCCGGCTGTCGGTTCGCCGGCCGGCGACCAAATCAGAATCGGCTTCTCCGGGGCAAATCATCGAACACCTGGCGGGCGCGTGGAAAAAACGAGGAGCTCGACCTCCTCCGGCGACTTGGTCGACTCCGACGGCTGAGGCTCGGTCCCAACGGAGAGTGAGAGTCGAGACTGGCGACGGCACGAGGCGAGAATCGCGCGAGACGGTCGGCGCAAGTCTCGGCCCACCTGTGCCTGAAAATAGGGGAAAAGCAGAGGCGGGTCTCGGGAATGCTCACCTATCGATGGCGCGTCCGGAGGGGCTTCCGGCGACGCTGCTGGCTCTTCTTTTGCTCCGACAGACACCCTCGGCTCACTCTCTCTCTCTCTTATTCTCTCTCTGTTCTCTCTCTCGATTTTTTTTCCCAAAATGGCCGATCGACCTCTCTCCTCTCTTTCTCTGGTCTTTTATGGTCGCGGTACGAGCACGGCGGTCGCCGGAAGAGTTCTCAACCTCTCTGTCTCGCTCAGTCTCTCTCTTTCTTTCGTTTCTCTCTCTCGGCTTCTCTGTTCCTCTCACACCAAAACGAACCCAGCCGATCCCCTCTCTCTCTCCTCTCTATTTCTACCGTTCCTACTGAAGACTTTCGTGGCCAATTTGAGCGGTGGAGCGGGTATTCTGCGTTCCGCAAGTGGTGATCGAGACAGGGAAAGGCAGAGGAGCAGGGGGGAAGAGAGGGACAGTCGGCTAGGCCGGGGAAGAGTGAGCTGGGCCAGGCCCAGCTAGCGCGAGAGGAAGAGGAAAAAGGCAGAGCGGGCTGGGCTCGTGGGGGGGGGGAAGAGAAGAAAAAGAGAGAGGGCCAAGTCGACCCGGCCCTGACCCGGCCCATTCCGATTTTTTTTAATTTCATTTTTTTTTTAAATTTCGATTTTTTTTTAAATTCGATTTTTTTAATATATTCTAATATTTGTAAAATGCACCTATATCTACATGCAATGCTATTATAAACTAAATAATTTTTGCTTAGGAATTAAGGACATTAATTTCTAAATTTTTGTGTAATTAATTTTGAACAATTAAAAATAGGTGTCAACAGCTGGTACAAACTCTTTTCAAGTCATCTCATGTATCTTCCCTCTATTGATAGCTAAACGATATCATTTCCCTGTTCTAACATGATTTTATCTAAGAAAATCTGGAATCAAATATGTCAGATAAACCACATTAATGTGGTAGCCTAAGAACGGGAAACACGCACAATGGAGGAGAAAATTGAGAGGAAGTACCCGACTTTGAACCCTGAAACTGTACTCTAATACCATGTGTTGAAATCAGGCATGAAATTTGGATCCAGAGATAAAGAATTAGTTAATGACCCGAATCAGGCCATGAACATGACACGTAGGACCCACTCGATGAAATGCCTAATAAGCTCATTCATCATAAAGGTCATAACAAAGCTCATTGATGGAATGTCTGACAAGCTCATTGATCATGTGAAAATGAGCAAAGTTTAAGTGAAGTTCATGGCAAGTGGGGACAATAGATTGACTTGACAACATTTTTGATGTCCCGCCAGCAATTCTCATGCGTCAGGTAGGCAATCTTATATACTATCCATTGAAAGAACTTGATTGCACTTTAAAAGGAATTATAATTAAATTGCATCAATACAAATTATTTAGGACTCTCGGCAAACATTTTTCCAAACGGGAACAAATAAGGTCAAACCAGGGTCTAAAAGACCACCAGAACCTGCATTGCGTGTGATATCCACGTATGTTGGTTCAGTATAAAATAGGAAACACATGAATGAAAAAACTATCTAACCCCACAAAAACCATAAAAAAAAAACAGAGAGAATATTCCCAACAAGATAATATTATTAATGATAATAAAGCATTTGCCATCTGGGAGTCTTATCCATTTCTCTAACTCAACCCCATTTCACATTCTCCCACTCTTATCCACCATTAATACCTCCCTCAAGAATCCTTGCCCACCGAGGTTCAAGGAAAAGAGGAGAAAAATCTGCTCTTCTTTTTTGGACCATTAAACAGATTCCTAGTTCCTCCATCCAAACTGAGTATTAAGGAATGCAATACCAATGCAACCATGCACATAAAGTTTAATTTAGCCCAAGCTTCAAATTCATTAGGACAATCTTCTCCAGAGAAAACAAGAGGATGAATAAGAAATGGACTTTTACTGAACAATCAGCATGAGAGGCGGCTCCGTCGAGCATGCCGATCTAATAATGCTTTCGTCATCAGGCGATCGCTAGCATCGCTGTGTGAAAACTGCATCTGAGAGTGACAGAGAAAGAATCAATTCAAGCTGTACTTTCGGTCGAACACCACGTATTCGGATTCTTTTCCTCCACTTCCTGTCTTTTAGTCTTCAGTCGTATGATTCTCTTTTGAAAACTGATTCTGCTTCCAGACAGTCAAGCTTCCTCAGCATCTCCAACTTTTGTAATCAAACAGGGTCTATGTTGCGAGGTCTCGTGTAAATTCATGAGGTCCACACGGGATATTAACCTGAAAGAAGCATATATACCCAGTCAAATGATTCGCGCATAGGCGGCCCTCATCGCTGTTTATATTGTTCGGTCGAGGTCAAGCACATAAAAGTAACTGGACGATTCTATTGTTTTGTTCCCCAAGGAACGATCTTTCTCTGTACCAGTATATTTATAGACGATTTTGACCAAAAAAAATATCTGTAGAAGAGTTGATATAAAAAAGTTACCAGCTATCCGACTTTGGTCTGTGTCTAGCGATGGAGTTGGAACGCCACAGATCACTTTATTTAGAGCCCATGGTGCCGTAAAAGCATAGAAGGGATAAAGCAAGGCCTCACAAGTTCCCAAGTTATGGATCCAAAAAACATGGGTGGTTAATATATATGAAGAAAAACTTCAAATTGGTATTTTTATGATAAGTTTACTCCAAATTAATTTTTTGATCACAAAAAACCCCAAATCGATACACTTGTAACAAATTTACCCTCAATTTATTTCCGTTAAATTTCATTATCAAATTACTTTGTTAAATGATACACGGCAATTGACAGATGTACTGATTTTATGTTTTATCCTCCGTTTGTCAAAGATGTATCAGTTTGTGATTTTTTGTGGTATTAGTCCAATTTAACAGAAACTAACGTAGGGTAAATTTGTCACAAATGTACAGTTTGGGATTTTTTGTGTTTAAAAAATTAGTTTTTGGTAAATTTATTACAAGTATATCAATTTAGGATTTTTCGTGGTCAAAAAATTAATTTGAGGTAAATTTATTATAGATGTATCAATTTTGAATTTTTTATTGTATCAACCCAAAGATCTACAAACACTTGTTAGAGTAAAAGGAGTGATAGTTTCTGGGAAGATGCTAGGCCTCGGGGTTCCAAAGATTCTGGGACCATAATCAGAAACTTTTTTATTGTACCTTTTCACATGGACAACCTTGACTTGGTCTACACATTCTCCTACAAGTGATTCTAACAAATCGAGTTAGCACAAATGAAATCAACGACTCGACCACTGCAAAGTGGAGATATTTCGGATTATTTTGACCGATATTGGGGAATGTATAGTTAAGTCTATCCACTGTTAAAGGTTCACCATAAATTTATTGCTGCGTGGAAGCCATAATTGTAGCATGTGCAACAAACAAATCGGGGATATAATTTTTTAACGGAGTGGAATCGGTAGCATGCTTGCATTTCTTGCAGCTGAACTTTCATTAGCATCTTGGAATTTCACTAAATTAAATTGACCATACCAGTGATTGAGATTTAGGCAGAAGTATGGATAAGTAGGATTCTTTCACCAGAAAAGAGTGTACACTTTCTAATCCCAGAAAAACAGTCCTAAAGGTTGGTTTAAGAATTAGGAAATGCGGAAGAATGATTCCTGCCTAATTCCCAAGCCCATTTCTTATTAAACTAATCAAGGTATACTTGTCGACTCGGATTTCAAGCTAAGACCTTAATATATGATATATCGATTATAATTGATCTTTTGCTAATTTTTTGAAGCGGCTCTCCAGTCTTTTAATTACCGAAAAATTTTGCACATTTAACACGATTTTGTTTCCTCAAGGGATCTCTATAAGGTATCTTAGCAGCAAGTTTACAATGCATCTGCTCATGGAATTAAGAGATCTATTTGTAGTGTAAACACTGCTTTTTAGTGAACCAAACATACAATAATAGTCAAAATCTGAATTGAGGAAACATGATGTAACAAAATTTGTGTCAAGCCATGTCTAGCAGCTCGATTCATCCAAAGAGTCCTGTGGTCTTCTTGCAAGGAGAGAAGCAAAGCTACAGCTGAATACTTGTTTTTGGTACTTATCGTTTCTTGGTTCAGATTATGGTGATTTGGGTGGCATTTAAACTTGTTTGGCATGCCTGCAACGACTATATTGCTTCACCAAATTGATTGTCTGTCGGTGGAAATATTACTGAGTGTTTTGAGAGTCCTTATTCACGACCTTCTAGTTATGATTCACTCTTGGAGAACCTACCTATTCTGCTTGTAGCCACGTACTTACCTTCATCTGCACTACCACCAGGTATCGACGGATTGGAGAAACTGCATCAAAAGCCCGCAAAGAAGTTCATAAATCCCACTCTCTAATGAAAAGTGGACTGAGAAAGCATGCTATAACAGTACGCCCACTGTTTTCTTCATTCTCTTCGGGAGCCTTAAAAATCACTGATCTTTGCTTATTCGAGTTGAGGCCCACCTAGAGTTAACCTCTACGTGCATCATTAGTCTTCATTCATTTATTTTTTTTTTTTGTCCTTTTGGTTAAGATGAAGAACTTAGATTAACTAAAAATAAAGTTCGTGCTTTTATCCAAGAGAGGAAAATAAATTGCTTGTGCTTGTTTACATGCGCATCCCTGACATTTTATGCTTGTTGCTTGTGATTTTTGAATGGCGGGTGAATAATCCGTGACATATATGGGAAGTCAGAGGACATATTTTTCGGCTACAATACCAGAGACATTTGATCCTTGAAAATGGTTAGCATCCTAGGGAAGAAAAAGAATTCAATTGCACCAATTAATCAAAGAATGGTCCATCTGTGCAGTTATATGTTGCAAGCGCTTGCTGGATTTACTACTGAATCCTGCGTAAAGGGATGATTCAGCTTCGGTGAGTCTTTATCAAATTTTTTCTCAAGATTATGAGCTGAATCATGCAGAAGCAACTCGACAATGGAACCACAGTGTCCAATGGCCTCTTAGTTCTAGGACAGTCTTTGGACCAGAACATTGGCAAGTTCTTTCCGTTGCAGTCATTCACTTCGAAAACGATTGGAGTCTTCTTTTCACACCAATCAAGTGAACGATAATTTCATAGATTGGGTAAATTTTACGGGAAAGAGGAGTTGAAAGGGGAACTTTTACTGTAAATGGAGGTCCAATTACTAGCTTAGACACATCCAAGTATACAACTAACCTTCAGAAAGCAGGAAAACAAAAGGTACACATAAACACAGCACTAGAGTCGAAACGACCAACTTGCCGAAAACCGTGACAAGGACTTGTATGGCCGGTTTACTTCCGCCTTCTGGGAAGTTACTTGAACCATCACAAGTTTACAGCGCTAGAACCTAAAAACGCCAGCCGACAGACCTCTTCTTGTAGTACTCCGTGATCACCACTCCTCCGTATATTTCGGCGGCCTTATTGTTGTTGATTATGTTCTCGTCGCTGGAAACGTGAGCATCTTGATACCCCGCCACTCCTTTGCATTTTTCGGCGGCCTTCTTGCTATCGATTACGTTCTGGTTGCTCAGAACGGGAGCATACTGCTGTGGGGCATTGTATTGCTTCTTTGGTACTCGATTGGATGTCCCTCCACCATAAAATCTGTCCACCAGATCGAAACCCTCCCTCCCGATATCGGCAAGGCGATTGGCCTGAGGTGCCATTTGAGGGTGAGTTAGTAGAAGGAGAGGAAGCTAAAACTAGAAACTTATGCGTGGGCTTTGGATTGGTTTCTTTCTTGTGTTCAAGTTTGAAGGCAAAGATCAGTTTATATACAGCTCGTGGAAAGCGCCATGCAAATGTAGAAGGAATAAAGGAAGGCTCTTAGTACCCACATTTTGATGGGTTCCACGGGTAATTGCTAGGAAATGCTACCTTGGTCCAAAAAATGTTGAGACAAAATGCTAGAATTCTCAAAGCTTTTTTTTCAAGAATATTAGAAGGAATAAAGGAAGGCATTGACTTGGTTTATCCACTCTACGCATTCTACTATTGGACATGCTCCATTCCTTCCACTTTCTCATGTGTGTTGCTAATATTTGGAGTCTCTGTGAATTAAAATCACTTCTTTGGACTTGTGTACTCGATTGACATAATTCCAGTGACATCGCTAAAATTGCAGCAACTTTGATTGAGTTTATTCCATCAATTATAATCACAGATAAACTTCATTAATTTGGTACTTAGAGAGAGATTAGGATGGCCTCTTTCATCCGCAAATGATCCCAAAAAATGATTCCAGAGCCAAACTTGTGACAATTGGTAATGAGAGTAGCTAATGAAGTGGATTGGAATCGTGCCCACAATCTTTCTTGTAGTTCCAAGCTTCATTAGCCTCATGATTTTTCAGGCTAAGATAGAACCTTCCATCATAATTGCAAAATGTAGTCTAAAACATCAAGGAATGCTACAACTTCCTCCCCGAAGAATATATCCTCCTTTTCCTGATTCAGACACACGTTACCTACACATTCTATCCCTATCCAAAGATCGTAGGAATATCTCTTTAAGGACGGTTCAAAGTACTTACTAGAAAATATGGTATGAACGAAATTGTTTCTTGCAATTGGCTGAATCACCTTTCCAACTCTGCCTTTCTCAATCAACAGATTTTAGGGATATATGGAGAGTAGATTGGCGGTGTTGAATCAGATTCCCACACCAAACCCTATCCATGCCAATTTGAAAATCTGACTGATCTCCTGGGACAAACTCTTTTTAAGTGGATCTCAAGTCTCCTCCCTTTTTTCACAATTATATGATATCTTTTCCCTTTTCTAGCACGATTTTATCTAAGAAAATTTGTAATCGTGAACATGTTAATGAAATCACATCAACGGTGTAACCTAAGAACAGAAAACGTGCATGATAGAGTAGAAAATTGAGAGGAAGTATTCGCATTTGGATCTTTAATATGTACTTTAATACCAGGAATTGACATCAGGTCCAAAATTTGGGTCTAAACATAAAGAAGTTAATGGCCCAAATCAGACCAAGACAAATACACTCAACTCATAAGACCTACCCAATAAAGTGCCTAATTTAAAAAGTTCGGACGATGTTGTTGGAGATGTCCTGTTCGTGACAAATAACATATTACAAGTACATGAAAAAAAAATGATGTTTATTACCTGTTAAAAGAGAACAAATGTTCATATGACAACTGACGAGAGACAATCAATTTTATAGTTAAAAATAAGGGCACACATGAAATAAAGAGAAGAATATTTGTGAATTTCCCACGATCTCTCCAAATCCCTTGGGGTGATTTTCAGAAGATTAGAGAAGGCACAGAAAATGATGATCCCTTTCCTCCAAATCCTTCGATCCTAATCCCTCATACCATACTTAACATTCTTTTACTTTAATTTTTTTTTCTTTTCCTCTGTAGTCATTCAATTCAAATTAAGTGTTAACTAATTATACCATGCACATAAAAGCTAAATTAATCCCAAGCTCCACTTCCATTAGGACAATTCTCCCCGAAAGAAAGCAAGAGAATGAATTAGAAGAAGCTCGATTTTTACTCTCAAATGAAGGCGAGTAAAAAAGGGACGGAGACACGAATTGAAAACTGGAACTTGGGTCCTCATGTCAGTCCAGATGAACAAATCGACATGAGAAGAAGTGGCTCAACGAAGCACGCTGATCTCTCTGATGCTCTTCGTCATCGTGCATTCGCAAGCATCGCCGCGTCAGAGATGCAATTGGGCTAAACGAAAGAAAGGATCAATCAAAGCTTTTACTTTGCCGAATACGACGTGTTCGGATTCTTTATTTCCGCGTTCCGCCTTTCACTGCAGTCAATATGATTCTCTTTTGAAAACTGATTCTGCTTCCACACACTCGAGCTTCCTCACGGTAGCCGGACGGATCTACTTTTCCTGTACCAAAAGACGGAATTTTTTTCCTTTTACACCGGTTGACCAAAAGCTTATTTACATTTGGGATAAGTGCATTGGAAGTTCTAAAACTTGTCACGAAAATATAATTGTATCCTAAGACTTTCAAAATGTACAATCAAGTGCTAAAACTTGTCACGCAAGTACAATCAGGTCTTAAAACTTTCAAAAAGTGCAATTAAATCCTAAAACTTGTCACGAAAGTGCAATCAATTTCTAAAAATTCTAAAAAATACAATCAATGAAAGGACTTGATTGGATCAATTTGACAAGTTTTAGGACTTGATTGCACTTTATGAAAATTGTAAGACTCGATTATACTTTTGTAACAACTTTTAGGACTTAATTGCACTTTTTGAAATTTTTAGGATTTAATTGCACTTTTGTGACAAATTTTATAACTTCCAATGCACTTATTCTTTAACATTTTTTATGAAATTGCTAACACTTCCTTTTATCTTTTTCTAACTTTTTTTGTCTTACTTATTGACGCCTTAAATTTACTTACTCCATTATGAATTTACCAATTTAGTTTGAGTGACTTGCCAACTTTTTACGAAAGTTTAGAGTTAAGAACTCTTGTTTGAGCTACTTATTGATGTCTATTTGGTTTTTTTTAATGTCAATTTATATTATTGTTTATCAATTTTGATTCATGTCTCATACAAACGCCTTAGATTTACCAACTTTAATACGTGTCTTACTGATTTTTCTCTCATTAGGTTACCTATAAGATTTGGTATGCCAAGTCTCATTTTACAATATTTGGTAATTTTTTTAGATTTGCCAACTTTTCTATTGGATAACCAATTTTTTGCCGTACTTATTACCAATCCTTAAATTTGCCAACTCTTTATAGAACTTACCAATTTTAATTGGAGTGATTACCATCTTTTATCCAATTAAACAATAGGTAATATTGATGGAATAAAGACACCATAAATGTCATAACTTTCATACGGCACTCACTTGAGTGTATAATACAATCTCATTACACAAATGCCATAACATTTGTATAACGCTCACTCGAGATGAAATACTTAGGGGTTGTGCATGCTATACTTGGTATCAAAATTCTAAGGAAGTCAAATGGTCTAGGTTTAATACAATCTTATTACATTGAAAAGGTAATAGAGAGGTTTAAATGATACGCTTTAAAGATGTGAATAATCATTTTCTTCCACACCTAACTTTAAGAAAGAATGCCGATAGCAGTATTAGACAGCTGGAGTGCTCTCTATATCATGTACATCATGAACTGTACAAGACTGGATATTGCGTACTCACTATGAAAACTAAGCAGATACACAGGTAATCCTGGTCATGAGCATTAGACTGCTCCGTTGAAAGTATTAGGTTATTTGCAAAGAAGCAAAGACTAGTACCGCAATATGGCAAATGTCCTATCGTTTTATAATATTATAGTGATGCCAACAGGATTTCGGATTCTATTAAATCGAAATCAACTAGCAAAATATGTGTTCACGCTAGGAGGTGCCACAGTATCATTGAAATCCTCAAAGCAAACTTTGATAGCACACTTCACAATGGATTAAGAGTTTGTTGTTTTAGAAAAAGCATGAAGAAATAAAGTGGCTTCGATAATTTTTAGTAAGATGTTCCGTTGTGGCCGAAACCTGTGTTTGCGGTATGCATTCATCGTGACAATCGAGTAGCAATTGCATGGGTCACATAATATAATATATAACAGTAAGTCTAGACACATTATCAAGAGAGTGGGTAAACTGCGCATCAAGGGAAATTGAGTTAAAAGCCTTAACTCAATAAAGAGGTTCCAATGTGAAAACTCTAGTGTTTCTTAAAGCACGCATGAATCCACAACAAAACTCTAGTGTTTCCCATTCCTATGATGCAGTAGTGTTTCCTATAATGTTTTAAGGGTACGCTATACTATAAAAAGTCCTATAACTTGGAATTAAACATTCTAGTAAGGTATAGTAGGATACCTTTGATAGGAACACACCTATATGCATGGAGCTGGCCAACTCTGTGAAAATCTCAAAAGCCTAGATTTTTTAAAGGACGCATGAACCCCAAGAGGTCCAGTGCCGAAAGAATGAATACAACTGAGAACCAATCTTGATTCGGAGATACTCTATGTGAGGTCTATTATCTAGGCTTACACAAACAACTAATGATTCAAGGCTTAGTCCATCAACTAGTTAAGTAAGTCCGATAGACTTTCACTAAAGATTCAAAGCGACGGCTACCAATCTTGATGCAGTGAACCTCCATAAGCACATTTAGAATTCTTCAAGTGAAAAATATTTTGTTGATCCACCAATGAAGGTGATAGTTGTAATTATGAGTTAATGGCTCAACATAAGTGTCTTTAAACTTATGACTCTTCAGTTCATGTCCTTTCACTTTTTTGCTGCAGTTTTCTTTGTCTTTAATATTGTTGTAATTATATGCTAATGGCTCAACAAATGTGAACATAACTTACATGACTATTTAGTTCATGTTCTTTCAGTTTTTGCAGCAGTTTTCTTTGTCTTTAAACAGACATCTCTTTAGTTCATAAAGGGTAGTCCTCTAGGTGTGCCAACTTTGAAAAGTGTTCGACAAAGTCCTATTTGTATTGTGCTAATACAAACAAGTTCGAGGTATTGTATCTTAGGAGATATAGTTCATGAAGCTGCTTAGGCTCCGTTTGGTTCAACTTTGAGGAAATGCATTTGGGGGAATGCAAATACCTTTGAGCTAAAGGGGTTTTTCAAAATGCAAGTGGTGTTTGGTAAGTATTTTTCAAAATCAACTTGGGCTAAAGTACTTTTGCATTTTTTTTTTAAAAAAAGGGCTCCGGTGGAGCTGGGGTCGCCGGCCAACCGCTGACGGCCAGATCTGGTCGCCGGCGACCACCGCCTGGGGTCGCGCGACCCCGGCGACCGCCGCCTGGGGTCGCCGGACCCCGGGCGTCGCCTGGGTCGCGCGACCCAGGCCAAGCGTTGTGTGGGTCGCGCGACCCAGGCGACGCCGGGGTCCGGCGACCCCAGGCGGCGGTCGCCGGGGCCGCGAGACCCCCAGGCGGCGGTCGCCGGGGCAGCGCGACCCCCAGGCGACCGCCGCCTGGGGGTCGCGCGGCCCCGGCGACCGCCGCCTGGGGTCGCCGGACCCCGGGCGTCGCCTGGGTCGCGCGACCCAGGCCAAGCGTTGCGTGGGTCGCGCGACCCAGGAGACGCCGGGGTTCGACGACCCCAGGCGGCGGTCCCCAGGGCCGCGCGACCCCCAGGCGACAGTCGCCTGGGTCGCACGACCCAGGCCAAGCGTTGCCTGGGTCGCGCGACCCAGGCGACGCCAGGGTCCGGCGACCCCAGGCGGCGGTCGCCGGACGTCGGCCCACCCCCAGGCGACAGTAGCTGGACCCCTCAGGCCGCGGTCATCGGCCTCCAGTTGGTTCCTCGGGGAAGATGAACAATGCCAGACGAGGGCAAAACCGGAAAATCAAAAAATAGATGAGGGTAGTTTCGGAAGAAATTTTTTTTACTTACCCGGTACTGTTGCTTACCGAGAAAGCTGAAAGCCCAAGACAACCTAGGACCTGCCTTGGGCTTTTTCAGCCTTCACAAGGCCAACTTTGACTCAATGGGGTTTCAAAAAAAATTTGCCAAACACCAAATTTTAGCCTAAAGGGCTTTAGGTGCCCAAAGTGGCTTTGCAAAGCCAATCCCAAACGCAACCTTAGCACTGTTGGGAGGAATCAATAGCCTTAAGGAGACTCGATTAGCTGTACCTCACCTCCTAAGTAATTCTGTTGCAATTTTATAACAATTGTGCAAGTTCAAATTGGTTTGTAATTGTATCCTCTTTTACTTATTGACTTGGTCATTATTAAAGTTGATGTCACTTTTTCAAAATTATCATTTCTGGTTACAACAAACATTGTTAAGTATTTTTCCTACAATGCTTTTTTTTTATGAACAAAGGAAAAGGAAATAGCTTGCGCTTGTTAGCATGCGGATCCATGACATCTTGAGCTTGCTGATTGTGATTAATGAATAGGCGGTGAATAATCCATGACATATCTGGGAAGTTAGAGAACATATATTTCCACTACAATAACAGTGACATTTGATCCTATAGCATATTTACATCCTAGACAGGAAAAAGAATGCAATTGCACCAATAAGTCAAAGAATGGTCCATCTGTGTAGGTATATGTTGCTAGCGCCTGCTGGATCTACTACCAAATCATGCCTAATTGGATGATCCAGCTTCGGCGAGTCTTTATCAAATCTTACTCAAGTTTATGAGCTGAATCATGCAGAAGCAACTCAACAATGGAACCACAGTGTCCAATGGCCTCCTAGTTCGAGGACAGTCTTTGGACCAGAACATTGGCGAGCTCTTTAGGCTGTGGTCATTCACTTCGAAGAAGATTGAAGTCTTCTTTTCACACTAATCAAGTGAGCAATTATATCATAGATACCAGAAAGAGGAGTTAAAAGGGGAACGTTTACTATAAAAGGAGGTCCAATTACGAGCTTAGACACATCCAAGTACACCACTAACCTTCAGAAAGCAGGAAATCAAAAGGTACACAGAAACGCAGTACTAGATTCAAAACGACCAACATGACGAAAAACCGTGACGAGGACTTGTATGGCCGGTTTACTTCTACCTTCTGGGAAGTTTACTCAAACCATTACAAGTTTACAGCGCCAGAACCTAAAAACGCCAGCCGACAAACTTCTTCTAGTAGTACTCCATGATCACCACTCCTTTGTACTTTTTGGCAGCCTCCTTGCAATCGATTACATTCTCGTTGTGGGGAACAGGAGCATACCGCTGTTGGACATCGTATTGCTTCTTCGGTGCTTGACCCGACGTCCCTCCACGGTAAAATCTGCCCAGTAGCTCGAAACCGTCCCTTCCAATATTGGCAAGGCGATCAGCATGCGGTGCCATTTGAGGGTGGTTAGTAGGAGAGGAAGCTAAAACTAGAAACTTATGTGTGGGCTTTGGATTGGTTTCCTTCTTGGGTTCAAGTTTGAAGGCAAAGATCAGTTTATATAGAGCTCATGGGAAGTGCCCTGCAAATGTAGAAGGAATAAAGGAAGGCTCCTAGTAATTAGCCACATTTTATGGGTCCCAATGATAGATCCATTGCTTAAAAGAGAGGGAAAACAATAGAGACAAAACTCTAGAATTCTTGAGCTTTTATTTTTCAAGAGTTTTTAGCTTTTGTTACTTCAGAAGATAGGAAGGCATTGACTTGGTCTATGCAATCTATGCATCCTACTATTGTACGAGCTCAGTTCCTTCCACTTTCTCATGGGCGATGCTAATTAGTGGAGTCACTGTGAAATAAATCACTTCCTTGGACGTGTGTGCCCGATTGACATATTTCCAGTGCAGCAAATCTGCTGAGTTTATCCCCATCAATTATAATCAGTAGACTTCACTAATTAGGTACTTGGAGCGAGACTAAGAAGCTTTTCGTACGCAAATGATTTTAATGAAGTGGGATGGAATCATGCCCACATCTCTCTTGTAGTTAAAGTTTCATTAGCATCATAATCTATAGAACCTTCCCTAATAATTGGCATAGAATAGTAAAAAATATGAAGAAAAGCTACAACTTGCTCACCAAAAAGACATATTCTTCTTCTTTTCTCCTTTGCCTGTTTTAGAAACATGTGCAAACACATTCTATGAGGGGATGAAGCCACAGACAACTTTCTCGATCACCATGAGTTGGACAACCTTCTAATCCTAATGATGAATCCTGAACAATCTTTTTAGGTCTGAAGTTGGGTTTATTTAAGGTATTAGAAAATGAGATGCGAGCCAATCATCCCAATGTTAAATCTCCTTTTCGAGTCGGCCTCGTTTGGTTAACAAATTGTAAGAATATATCTGAGTAGATTGGTATTGAATCATATTCCCTCCGGACCCTGTAATTTAAATCTTATCAAGCATCAACTCTTTCAGGTGGATCCCAATTCTCCATTTTTTATATTATATATATAGTTGAGCGCTATCCTGCCTCCACTTAACATGAGTAAGGCGGTATATTAAGACTCGGCTAAATATCAACACATGCACAAAATACATAATGTAGAGCATTATTTACTATCAATCTTGTTTGTTTTATAAACAAGTAAAACCTATCGATTCATTTATGAATGGCACAAAAAAAAAAACCGTGACTCTTGTAACCCATTTGAACATGTTTTCACGACTTCCGATCCCCCAAAAAACAGAACATGATTTCACGACTTGATTCATTTATTAGTTTTGTGAAGCCATACTACCGAGAGATAGAGATTTGATTCTCAACAAGTGCAAATTAGTTTGTATGGGTCATGATATAAGAAAATTACCAAAAAATTCATAAATATATTGTACGGATGTTAATTTAGTCCCAAAATTTTTAATTTGACTAATTTAATCATAAAATTTTTGACGATTTGTCAATGTAGTCATTGCGGCCAATTTTGGCTGGCAATTGCTAGCGTGGTTGTCCTACGCAAGCCGTACCACTTGAGATGGTCGGCGTCCGCTTTAGCAATTTCTAGTTAAATTGGCCGAAAGAATTATATTGGCAAATTATTAAAAAGGTTTATGAGTAAATTGACAAAATTAAAAGATTTATGACTGAATTAATACTCGTACAATAAGCTAAAACATTTTTGTAACTATCTCATCACGATATTTGTGTTCTGGTCCGCGGTCATTTCATGGATACCTAAGGTGGGCTTCTTCCTATTCTCAGAGAGACCTGATTTCTTGTTTTTGGGCCAAACCTAGAGGAGCCTAATAGGATAAAGGGGTGGGGCCCC